>JAWWEW010000041.1:58933676-59039202 GCA_035583185.1 Anabacerthia variegaticeps | reverse complement strand
CTGCCAGAGACCCCCCCCATGGCACCCCCGGGACCCCCATGGCACCCCAAGGACCCCCATGGCACTGCCAGGGACCCCCGGGACCCCCATGGCACCCCAAGGACCCCCATGGCACTGCCAGGGACCCCCGGGACCCCCACATGACACCCCCGGGACCCCCATGGCACCCCAAGGACCCCCATGGGACCCCCCCGGCCCGCACACGGTGCGCGGCTGCGAGCGGCGGGCGGGCCGCGCCGCGCACCGAGGAGCAACAGATGCGGGGCCGGGGCCGCCCCGAAGTTGTGCGGGCTGCGCGGGGGCGCCGCGTGTCCCCCCGCGCGGCTCTGCCGGGGCAGGGCGGGCTCCCCGCGCGGCAGGGCGGGCTGGGGCTGCCCCTGCCCCTGCGGGGTGCCCGGGGCGCGGGCAGCGCTGCTCGCCCCGCGCCGCTTTGACGTTTCCAGCCCGGTCCCGAGGCGGGCGTCCTGTGCGACCCGGCGTGCCAAGAATAAAAAGGCCCGGCGGCCGCCGCTGCGAGCGGGAGGAGGAGGAGGAGGAGGCGGCGGTGGGGATTCACGGGCTGTTGAACAAAGGAGCAAGTTGCGGGCCCGCAGCGCTGCCGGCGCTGGGTCGGCCGGGCCGGGTGCGGGGCCCGCTCGGAGCCGCCCCCGCCGAGCGGGCCCTGATTGACAGCGCGGCGTTTAAATACCCCGAGCGGCCACAACAACAGCGCGGCCGCCGCGCCGCGCCCCCTGCCGGGCAGGGCCCGCACCGCCACCGCGCCGCCGAGGGTGGCTGTTCTGTACCTTTATTTGTTGTTTTCCACACCCCCCCCGCCTTTCTTCTCCTCAGCGGCAAAAGCCGAGCCGCCGGCTGAAAGTGGGTTGCGTGGCGAGGTGTTACTTAACAGGAATTATTGCGCACGAGTGTTTTCCTGCTTTTAGGGTGTACGTGGGTTTCTGCCGGCTCGGGGCGCAGTATAATAGGAACGGGGAGAAGGGCTTTGTGAGCCGTAAAAACTGGTCAAGGCAGAGTTGTTCCTTAAAAACAGCTCCTCGTTAATATTTTTGTCTAGATTACTACTGCTCTTGCCAGTGCTGTTGTTTGGAGCGAGGTGCACAACAGCTCCTTTGGGTTGCAGCAGCTTAATACAAGTTTGTCAAAACTCGGTCAGTGCCTGCAGCAAAGGTGCAGACATCCCCTGGAGGTGTTTGTGCGATTACAGTGTCTCTCTCTTCCAGCTATTTTCCTGCATTTGTGTAGTTGCTCTTTCGGTCTGTCCTGGCAATTGCTCAGGTTCCATGCAGGCTTAACTTAAATGCCAGTCTTGTGCGTCAGTATCACTGGGGTGCGGGTGAACTAGTTTCATGGAATTGTTGTGCGGAGCAAAGTATTGCCTGATTCAAAGGTGGGACAGACCACTTAGTAGCTTTCTTGAATCCTGGCCACCAAAAAAGTTCCACAGTTTCACTGTGATTTAGCTCTGTCATGTAATGGGGAGAAAGACTGTGCTGGCACTGAACTGCTTTGATAGTCTGAAACCCTAAAAATGGAAAATAAGCAAGCCAGCAGGGACTGGCAACAATCATGCTGCCCTGGGATTTAGTTGCACGCTCACCCAGTCCCGTGACTAAGGGACAGGTTTGTGGGAGACCCATTGCCCTCTGCCAGCTGGGGTCTGCTCCGGGAGTGCCTTTCCCATCACCGTAAGAGTGTCTGAAGACTGTTACGTGGTTTGTGAAAGAGAACATGCATTCTCAAATCTTGAAGTTTTTGGTGAACTTCTTGGTTTCATGTTTTCTTGATTTAGCTTTTTAATGTTTTTCCCAGGCCTGTGGAACGAGAGTGATGTGTCTTCTGTGTTAAGAAACATTTAAACTCAGATTTACTTAAGACTGTGCGTGAAGTACTAGCATGATACCTAGCACGTATTTTTAGATTATGGACTCTTTGCTGCCTTCCTGCGTATAGTCAAGAGAGTGCCTGAACAGTACAGTGGAGGCAGTACAAAGTCTGTTCTGACAGATTGGCACTTAGTCCCTTTAAATTTTATGAGATTTTTTTTTTTTACCTCCCCCTGTGTTTTCTCCTTGCACTGTCTTCAAAGGACTGTATTTTGGTTTGCTGTTACTAATATAGTAGTATTTTCAAATATGCATTCTATTGCTTTTGGCAAATATTTGTGTGAAAACAAATGTTTTGTTGTGCCTGGCAAGGCTGTGAGCCTACACTGCAGGTTTTAGTTACTCTACCAGTGGGCCTAACATCCAGCCACAGTCTTGTGTAATTACCCCTTGCTGAACAAAAGAGCATAACGCGTGTGCCTGTGCAGTGTTTGAGGCTTCGTCGCTTTCTTGAATGGCTTGCAAGAGTGGAGAGACTGCAGAGACTTAGATGTGACAAACTGTCAGATCTTTCAGCCGGGCAAATCCATTTATATTTTAGACAATTTTTGTGTCTTTCCCATCGTTTTATCCTCTTTTAAGTGAAAATGTCACATTAAGCTGCTTCCTGCTTTCTGGCTTGTCTAGGTTATACTCCAGCTAGAATGCAGCGTAAAAAGACCTTTATTCTGCTCGAAGTGTTCAACTTTTTCTTGGATCTGTTCAGTAACTCTTGAAGCCTGTTTAATTTCTTGGCTTCTTCTTCAAATGATACATATCATAGAATGATACTTCTTGTTCTGTCTCCATTTTTTGATGCTCTGTCTCAGTTATTAGGATAACTACATGCTGTCATCTTTTCTCGCTTGTGTTTTTTTGCTGTGATATATGTAACCTTATGCGCAGAATATATTTTTTTAAACTGATCTTGCAGTCAGCTCTGTTCTTGAAATATGTTTGTGAAGTTTGCGGAAATCCTATTGTCAGTTTTGAAATTTTTGCCCATCCGGTTTTGCTCAACTCGCATTTTTGGTATTTTGTATAAATGAAGCTTAAATTTAAAAGCCATAAATGCTTTTTCTTTTATAATTTTTTTATGTTTACAGAAATAAGCATTTCATTTGAGCAGGTTAGAGGGCAATAAAGGAAACACAACACTAACCTGTATGTAGTGTATGTATGCACATACTTCTGTTGTAAAGCAAAGTCAGATTGATTAAATTTATATGGAATTTTTTTAAATTGTTAGCTCTTGCTCTCAGCATTAATTTTGTATTCTGTATAGTCTTGAAAGAATTAACTTTCCTTTTCCCTTTCCTACAGCAGTTCATTGATGGTATTTTGCCATTAGGTGTTTGATGTTTTTTACAGCTTTGTCATTATTGAAAAACATTTAATAACATAATTTGAAAAGAAAGGTGATTTGTGTACCTTTTGAAGATGATTATTTGAACTGTAGATGCCTTGAGGCATTTTTTCCTCAAATGGAGAAAAAATTCAGCACCAAAATCACATCTGAGCAAAGTTCATGTAGAACACAGTTTTTCTGATATCGTCTAGATTCGAACATGTCTTTGTTTGTTCTGTGAAGAAACACAAAACTTCTCAACCACTCCTTAATATGATCTCTTAAAAATCAAGGTTTCCTCTTACAGCTGTTAGGTTACATGGTACAGGTCTCTCTGAATGCACTGGTTTATACTCTGAAGGCAGGCTTTCTCCTTAAGAAAAGAAGGAAATGCACTTGCTATAGTGACTATTTTCCTGAATTGGTTCTTTGTTTTGGAGCTTTATCCATGAGGTTTTGCATGATGGGCTTCGCCAACTCCATGCTGCTGAAAGAGGCTGTCCCGTTCCTGGCTGCATGCTACTATAATTCCTCTTTTACTGGTTCAGTGCTTGCTTGATTGGTAAATCAACTCTGCTCAGAAAACTGACAGAACCCATTCTCTTGCTGGGTTAGCTTTCTGTTGGGTTACTGAGCTGAACGGGCTTGTGAAAGTTAGGATGAGTCTGAGGGCGTTGCTAAACACGGCTGAGGACTGTGTTGCTGGGGATGATGGTAGTGGGTGGGAAAAGGCAGAAGAGTTGCTCATTTTTCTTCCTCGCTGCCCACTTTGGGATCAGTGGCTTACCTAGTTTTGTGATACCTTGTTTTCACGTGTCCATCACCATACGTGATTCTGCTGTGAGTGTGATGGCCTCAGCCCAGAGCCTGCTGCTCATCCAGCGGGGTCTGTAGGAGTGAAGGACTTCCAGCACAGCTGTAGAAGTGCAGCCCCAGAGCATCATCTATTTGCAGGCACAGGCAAAGCTCCTGCATCTGTCTTAAAGGGACTTGGAGGACAAGCTATGGTGATGCTCATGTCAAGGCAAACGTGAAGGCTGCAAAGAGACTGGTGCAAATGCCTGCTGGTGTGGACCTTCTGTTTACAGAAAATTAATCAGGGGCCTGAACTGAGTCAACAAATCCTTGCCTGGTCAGTAAGCTTTGGATTGGCTCCGGGGGCTCTCAAGTGAACTCTCTGGCTTTTGTAATGTATAAGCCTTAAATTCTTCTGGTGGCAATTGGGCCTATCTTAGGGAAGTGTTTTAGACCTCAAGGGAACGTTAATGTGTTTGTTAACCTTCCTTAGCCGTGTTTCCTCAGAAGTAAGATTGAAGCCTCAACTGAAGTGCAATGAGTTCTGTGCCCTCTGCCAGAGAATGAAGTAACTTCAAGTGACTTCAGTTCTTCTAACAATACAAAAGCTGAAACAGTTTTGGTTAAACTGAGAAGAGACTAGTTATGATGAGGCTGCTGGACAAGCACTTGTGTAATTGGGTGTCTGTTTCCAATCCTCCTTATATTCTTCATTTGAGCAAAGCATTTTTTCCCCCCTTGGTTCCCATCTGTGAAGTGGGAAGTCTTATTAATATGTATTAAAGTTAGATGTATTCTACCATAATGAGCACTGAGGAGTTGCAAGTATTAAAATGTCTTTAATTTTTGAAACTGTGTAATAACATGTGGAATTATGTGCACAGGTTTTTTTCTTTAGAGTTTTCTTGAAAAACTGGATTTATTTGAAGTATGTATACTTTGGAAGTTAACACTTCTTTCATTTATATCTGTAATTTGGTAATTTTTTTGTTTGTTTGTTGTGGAATAAAATATTTTAAAATGTTTTAGAATATGCCTTTTGACATAGTAACTAGGACAAGAAAAACCCATATTGTTCAATAAAGATCTGTAAGGGAATTAAATGGTTCATAGTTCAGATTTTTTTAACTAGAACTCCAGCAAGATTCTAGTGAGTTTCTAAACAGTTATTAAATGGTAGTAGTTCTAATTTCTAACATACAAATTAATTACTGCCTTTCAGTGGTAGTTAAAAGACACAGAATTTCAGATTTAGTGATCAAAACACTACTGTAAGTTTTGATAATATTATAGTATAGTTGACCCATATTTTTAGTAAAATGTTTTTTCCTTTGGCCATTCTTGACTGTGCAAACAAAGGTGCTGTAAGTATTTATGTGTAATTTAACTGGCTAGGAGTGAATTTTTTATTAGCTAGTTAATTTATGATGATTTTATATGCCAAAATGTGATTCATTGCTGCTTATGTAGCACTTCAGTATCTTCCTTTCCTTTTGTTATGTTTAATAAATGCATGTTTTGACTGAAGTATTCAAAATGTTTTCAGAAGGCTCTGTTTCGCGACTTTTGTATCCACAAACTACAGAGGTAAGAGAAGTCTGAATGGAGGACTGCTGCTTGGTGCCCTGAAATTCTGTCTGTAGCATCTGCTAGGTGCTACAATGCAGAGTGTGAAGTGTATTCTTTTATTTTAAACTTATCTTGATCTGTTGATAATGCTGAGTTCTCTTAGGGCAACAGAATGGCAGTTTAAATGGGTTAAGCCTTACAGTGGAGTATCACTCTGTTAACTGCCAATGGGCAAAATCACATTAATTTTGTTTTCATTCTTCATTTGTGGTTTCTAGCTTTTCTTTTTGTGGACAGTTTTTGTATTCATTAGCAGATTTTTTTTTTTTATGCTCAGTGCAGTTGTCTGTGCACTTTCTGCATCTTCTTCTGAAAGATCATGCAATACAGTGTCTCTATTCTGTTGACATAATAGTTTGCACAAGTTGAAGATGAAGTAATACTCTCCATGTAAATATTTATAATTTCCCTACATCATTGTTAAATAAAATACCATTGTCTCAAAACAACTCTGAGTAATCAGTGAAGACTTCTGTAGGTACAATGTGCATGCTTAAAACCATAAACATGCTGAAATTTTACCTTTGTCTCATTGCCTAAATATGAAAATTCAATTAACATTGCTATTGCTGTATTATCAATGTATGAGAGATACTTTAGTGAAATATATAGCTTTTAAATAGTTCAGCAATTTTTCATTTGTCAGTCCTTTCTAATGTATTGTAACATTAGCTCATGACTACATAGAACTAACAATCTATGGAGTATGAGTAGTCTTGAGATGTCTGTTGTATGGTGGTAATATGGATTTATGTGGCTAGTTACATCTCCTCAGGTCAATTCTGCTTTTGAATGGAATTAATATTTAATACTGTGTTCTCCATTACTTCAGCATTAACTAAAGTAGACTTCAAAACTGGTGTTTCTTTTTGAAAATATGGAATTCATTGTTGCTTAGGGAGGCGTAAATGCTGATGTTTGCCACAAAAGCAAGAAAGTGGTTTCTTTATTTTTTTTAGTTTTAAAAACCCTCCCACATCATTCTGTCTTAAAAGCCAACTGGAGTGAGGTTGACTGTGCTAGATTTTTAATATGTTGTGGTATGAAGTCTATTTATTTTCATCTGAAACTGTCAGCTGACATTGCAGCTACCCTGGGAAATTAATTTCATAAATTTAATTGTGTTTTTTCCATTTGCATTAATACTTTATTCACTTAAAGGCTCTTAAAGCAGTATTCATGAAAATGAGTGCAAGGAAAGCTGACTCTCTGAGAAATGGAATCTTTGATATTGAAGATATGGGATTGATCTGATCTGTCATTCTTGCCACTTATCAGGCAGTATTTTCTGAAGAGACTGACATTTTTCTTTTGGGATATTGATGTTTGACTGCCAATGAACAAAGGCCAAATCAGATAAATGAAGAGCAACCAAGGAAGTTGCTGTGTCTTATTACCCAATAGTACTTATAAAACTTCTAGTTGGCTTGCCCAAGGTACAGATTTTTAGTTTTGTTTCACTAACAAGAATACTTGGATCTCTTCACTAAAGGATTACATCATACTGTTGATTCGCAAAACTCGGTGTCAAGAACAAGCAGAAGAGAAATGAGGTATTGCAAGTTAACATAGGGGTGCTGGGGGGCGCATCTGTGAGTGTGGAGTGCTGCATGGAGCAGTCTGGGAACAGTACCAACAGCAAGGTAGCTTTGCTGATCTGACACTGTGCTCAGACAAATGTTGCCAGTCTACATCTGAGGATGGTGTTAGCCCTTCCTATTTCATGAAGGTGTGCGGTGTTGACATACCAGCCATACCAGCCTCAACCCCAAACACGCTGTCCTAGGTGTTTCTCTGTGCTCTATTGCTTATGTAAGAGAGGACCAAAAGAATGTTGGAAAAAATGATGTACACATGTAGTCTCCTAAATCTCAAGTTAAGTTACGACTACAGTATTTGTTGGCCCAGAGGACACATCAGTGTGAAGCAAAGGTGAGCAGCAACTTGCAGCCTCTGATGCTGTGCCCTGTGTGAACAGTGAGGGTATCTGGGGGCATCCCTTTGCATCTCTTAACACTGCAGTAAAAATGTGCTGCTCTGATGGAATGAATATCACAGAAGCAGTTTAGAATGCTGTTCTTGTTCTTGCTAAGAACGAACAAGACAGCTGTAGTATTGAGTGATTGGACTAACGTCCTTGCTGAAAAGTGCTTATTTAACATTTAACTGAGTAAAAGCAGATGCCTTGGCTTTACTTACGCTTCCAGCATGGTCAGCTGGCTTGTGCTTGAAGCATTGTGAAACTGGAGGATTTAGGTATTAATTAGAGTTAGAAGTATCATTTGAATAGATCAGAATTTTCTGAAGTGAAGGTGTATCTCTTTAGTGCTTCTGTAAAAGTTGACTTTTATATTTTACCAGTATGGGCAAATTCCAGTTTCCCTTTGTTTTTTCAAATTGATGTCTTGGCTACCACCAGCAATGAGAACGTACTATGCATTCATCTTCCTGGCCCTTATTGGACTGTGGAAATAACTCTATTTTCTAATGAAAAAACACAAACCCTCCACTTTATAGAAGGATAAACCTTTTTTCTGCTAGTTAGTTCTGGTACTGGATACCAAATAGATTTATTACTATAAGAGAGATCAAAGTCTTGTATATTGGTAAAAGGAAGTTATCACTGGTGGCAGTGTTTAACCTCAATAATGTCAGGTGCCATTATTGCTTCTTAGGAAGGTGCCTCACATACAAGTGGTCTATTCCCAAAGGTGGTTCCTTACATTAAGGAACAGAGATAAGATTTGTCTGCAGTCCTATTTGTTTGTTGCACGTTAGTGCTCTTGTGGCCCTTTTTCTTTCCCCCCAGCATGTCAGCCTCAATGCAGGTCTCTAATTGGCTGTCTTCATCTTTCATAGGGTTGCACTGTGTCTAATGGTCTTTTCTCTTTGATACTACACACAGTCTTAAACAGCAATGTTATGTGTGGAGGGGGACAAGGAATTGAGACAAAGTCATGAAAAAGTGGGAAAACATGGGAAAACAAAGCTTTAGCCTTAAGTGTGGTCAGATGATCAGTGAAATGATTTTGAGCAGACATCTTGTTTGTCTGGACTAAGCTTACATGGAACAGGCACCAGTACACTTACATCATGTGATTAAGAGTGAATTGCAATGCATTCCTTACTGCTTTTGGTACATGTGTGCTGAGAATGGAAGTGAACAAATCCCTGCAGTATGCGAGGTCAGTTCTCAATGCAAACTACATGGATGATTCCCAGGGAGTTGGTTGTGGACCATATAGCAGCCTGAAGCAGTAAAGCCTCTGTCTGCAGTTTTCCACACCATTCCAGAGCAACACTAGGAAACTATAACATGCTTTTCATAACACATTAGTGAATGCTTTGAATAGTCTCTTTTTCTATGGTGGGGAGTTGTTTTGGTTTTGTTTTGTTTTTACAGCTAATGGGGAATTTGAAGATAGAAATAGCAGATAAATGTGTTGGTTAATGCAGTATAATAAAATTCAGTTTCTTATAATGCCAACCGAGGAAGCTGGACAAGCATCTTTCTAGTGTGAATGTATGTATTGCACTGAGCCTCTGAGAATTTCATTGGCTTGCTCTGAAGTCTGTGCACCGTGATACTTTGGACCAATGTTTTTGTTAGGAAATGTGCTCTATCCCTTAATATGCTTGCCATATGTTTAGAAGAAAAACTGTAAATCTCTAAATGATCATTGTTGGAAACTTACTGACTACATGCCAAGAGGATGGAAGTAAAGTAGATACTTCCTTTTCAAAATTCTGTACCAAACACAAAGTAACGGAATGGGACTTCTGGTTTTCAGGTGTCTGAAAAATTTGAACTGAGATCAGAAGATTTTTCTGTTCACATGGGTTATCTACAAAGGAAATATGCAGCCTAGTGAAGAAGAGATAGTCTTCTAGGTGAAAAGTTGGATGCAGCGAGGTCAGGAAAGTGAAGACTATGCAGAAGAAAACTGTTATCAGAACAAAGAATGCTTGAACAATATTAAAACTTCACAGTCCTGCAGTACAAGTTAATTTTGAACATTGATTTGTGACTGAAAAAAGCCTGTGTGCTAAAGTGTCCACTTCAGAGTGGCTGGTCACTGTAGTGAGTGGAAGATCCAAGTCCTGATGCAGCCAGTAGGCTTGGTTATGCTTGCTGATACAAATGCAGAGCTGAGTTATTGGTTAGATGGAAACTTCTTTATGGTGTGCAGAAAATAAGAAGTGATGATTAATATTAATTTAAATATAAAATGTAGCTTTCAGTATCTTTCTCTGAATGAAAATTAGTCTGAATCAGCTGCATTTAGTCCAGCTTTAATTACTGCATTTTCTGAAGATAAATGCACAATTTGAGGTTGTCACGTTTTACTTTATGGCTTGAATTGCTAAAAGAAAAAAGATGTCTTTTTAAAGAAAGCTGACTCTGGGTGTACAAATTACATTTTAAGGTTTCTTACTCTTCAAATAGCTTGATTATTTTTTTTCTTAGTATTTTTAGTTTTCCTTAGTTTCATAGCCAGTGCTATGTAATATAAACAAGCTGATAAAGAAACTTTTCTTCTGTAATTGAATTGTTAGAAAATTGCTTAATGGTTCACATTCAGTGAATTGTGAAACTCATTAAAGGTTCTTTAAGGACCATTGACCTCTAAATCTTTATCTAGGAAATATTTGTGGTAAAGGATTTTTCTCCTGTCAAGTATTTACTGCTTTTTGCTAATTATTAAAGAAAAACCTTTTTGGCCCTTTCAGGTTATGTTAGTGGGGGTCAGAACGTTACTATCACTTTCAAGATAGAAAAGCAACATCTGTTAAGTGTTACTTATATTCCAAGAAGTGTGGCAGGTATGAAGCAGTTTTCAGGCATGTTTAAAGTCCTCACCAGTTCCTGAAATATTTAGAGAAATGGACAGTTCTGATTTTTTTTTTTTTTTAAAGAAAAACAGGTGCATTTGTAGTAAGGGCACAGACTATTATGTTCCTGTAGAAAGCACTTTTAAAGCAGAAGACTAAGAAAAAGTGTCAGCATGTCTTAAGACCTGGAAAAGGTTGTGTTGGAATTAATGCTCACTCTGTGCATATATTCACTGATGTCAGGAGCTGGGACCAGAACTCAAGATAATCTTGTTAATGTCTGAATGCCTTAACTTGTGTTTGGGTCATGATATGTTCTGTTCTGTGCCCGTAATTCTTGAGATACTTTTATGTGAAGAGTAAGAGGTCATAAGTGGGGGACATAGAGAGTGTCTTTCTGTGCAAAGTAACCTGGAGGTGAACGTCCCATGAGATGTGTGGGCTTGAGCTCCCACACCCTCGATCAACGCTGCTGCCATCTCGCTTGGAAAGACAAAAACTTCTCTCTTCATAACTACCTTTTAGTGCCCAGTAGTTTCAAAATATGGCAGCTGTGCTTTCTTTCTGGCTTAGATGCCAGGGAATGTGGCACATGCTGGCTTGGTATGCAGGGTGAGCAGAATAGGTGGTGCTTTTGGAATTTTTGGATGAAGTGATGGGGTGTTAGGTGAGTGTAGGTACTTCTGAGGTTAGCTGCCTTTCTTTTGAATGTAAGTAGGCTTTAGGGGCCAACATCTGTAATTGGATATTGCCCTCATAACCATATATAGATGATTTTGTTTTTCTTCTGTGTTCTTGCATCTTCTCCCTCATTTTTTTCTACTCTGGACTTCAAAGTACTTCTTCCTTACAACTGTTCATTCCAAGGCTGCGTGTTGTTGTACTTGCCATTTTAAATAATCTACTTAGTATAAACTGATGTGGAACAAAAGTCCTCTGGTAGTCTTAGTTAAACTAGATTTATAACAGTGTAGTGTCAGACCCAAATTCAGTTGGAAAATTTTGATTTAATAGTTAACTTTCACAGAATCACAGAACTACTGAGGTTGCAAGAGGTCTGTTAAGATTATCTTGTCCACACCTCCCCTCTCAAGAAGGGTGAGCTAGAACAGGCTGCTCAGGACTCTGTCCAGTTGCATTCTGAATATCTCCACAGATGGAGACTCTGTGCTTTCTGGAGAATGTCTTCCAGTATTCGATCAGTGTAGGCACTAAAACTAAGTAAGTAGGGTTTTTTTGTTTGGTTTTTTTGTTAAGTATTGTGTTTAGGTGGATTTTGTATGCTTTAACCTGTGCCCGTTGCCTTTTGTCCTGTCACAGGGCACTACTGAGCAACGTGAGTCGCCTTTCCCCTCCCATCGGGAGATTTTATACACATTGATATTTACATATGTGAGGTCTTCCTGTACTTTCTCTTCTCCGGGCTGAAGGGTTGCATCTCTCTAGCCTCTCCTCATCTGAAGGATGCTTTTTAATCATCTCAGTGATGCTTAGCATGGACTCTGGAGTGTCCATGGGGATCCCAGAACTGGACCTGGCATTCCAGGTGTGGCCTCACTGGTATTGAGCAGAAGGGAAAGATCATGGCCTTCAGCCTTTCCGCAAGGCTTTTCCTTATGTGTTCCAGGAGTCTCTTGGCTGCCTTTGCCACAGAGTTGCATTGCTGGGTTGTGATGGGCTGGTTTTCCACCAGGGCTGCAAGGCCCTTCTGCAGAGCTGCAGTTCGCCTTCAGTATGTAATGCTTGAGATCACCCATGCAGCCCAAGTCTAAGACCTGTAATAATGTGTCCTTTCTTTCTTGAATTTCAAAGGCATGATTTACTTAGCTTATATCAAGACATTTTCATAGAATTGCTTCTTGTAGCACTGACAACCGAAATAATGTGTTGCTCCTTGGCAGACTTCCTGTCTTCTCTCATAGAAACAATTAAGCAAAATTTGAGTTGGAAATTTTCTCCCAAAGAATTGATTTTGTGTTTTTCACAATAAGGGTATCTTAATGGCCCCTGTAATTCAGCAATGGTAAATGTCAGTAGTCATTTCCAGGGGACCTTTTGCAGTAGACCCTCTGCTTCATGCTTCATATGTGTGCATTTCTTTTAGCTTTCTTGTTTGAGTTATGGGAGCTTTTTCCATTACAAAGAAGAAGGTATTGTAAGAGCTATACATACATACACTGATACAAGGATAAAATCTTTTTTTTTCCCTGTATAAAAGCTGTGGAGCTGAGGAGTACAGACTGTGAAGTGAAGATTACTTCTGAAAGCGTTTATGTGTAAAATCTAGAATAAAAGATGTGGATTTGTGGTTTTGCAAATAATATAGGTGATCTTAAATAGCTTATGAGAGAGCAAAAATGGTTTTGGTAACCTGGATCTGAACTTTAAAGAATTTTAGATTAAAACCAGCATGTCAGATTATATCCAGAATAAAATAATGGATGCAGATAAATTCAGTCTTAGTTCTGATGTAACTCAACCTCCAAATTCTATTTTGCTTTGTTCCTCAGTATTTGAAGTTTCCACATGGTCTGAAAATTACTGTGCTTCATTAATGCCATGTGAAGAGGATTGAACTGTTAGGTTTCTGTAGATAGAATAGCGTATAAAAGTATTTTCTTGGTATGTTATGGACTACATGGATGCAGTTTTGACCAGTATGCCCCTCTAGACCTCTATAAGCAGCTGAGAATCCAATAAAGATCTCTAAATTATAGACATTATCTAGTTGATTGAAGGAGCTTATTCTGCTTACAGCTCTGCCAGCCAGCCAATGTAACATCTGATATTTAGACTCATTATCTGTGTATCTGAAACAGTTTGCTTGTATCATAGCTTAAATACAAGCTAATGTAATCAGATACTCCATCTGCTTTTGAAACGAGCATGGTGAGCTAGAGATGATGAGCCAGTTTGCTCTCAGATTTCTTCAGAAATGAAGCATCTGTCTCTACTTGCTATTGACTGCAAGTCTATTTGCCTTTTAAAAGTAAGGTATTTCAAAGCTTTAGGAGCCACCATGTATTATTTCATGTTGTGGTTAGAAGACAAAGAAATTATTCAGCTTACTAAAAAGCTCTTAGCCATGTCTGAAAAATATTGTAGGCTGGAGGAGGAATTACTCTTTTGAGAATCAGAGAAGTTTAAAAATTTGTTTGATTTTTATTTTTCTTAAAGGAGAACTATTTAATGAGTTGAGTTCTGAAGGCAATAAAAGATTTATTTCAGGTACAGCTGCAGAGACTCTGAATGCTACTGTGGATGTTAAGGCTACTTAGTAGAAGGCTCCAGGAGGTCTTTAAAACCAATCGGGATAAGAAATTTTTAACCCGGTTAAGTGGTAAACTGTATTTGGTGTAAGGAGCCAATTAAAAGGTGTGTAAAGCAGGGTGAAGCCAAGTTTGCTGTTGCTGTAGTCTGTAAAAGCAGCAAATGAGACATACGGTTACCCAGAATAAGGCATTTACAGCAATGGATTATTAAGGTTGTGCTGATACTGATTGCTGGTGCTAGAATGTGGGAGACAGAAAGTGGTATTGTCTAATGTTGTTGGCAGAAAGTCATATTTTCAAATTATTCCTGACATCATTTTCCAATTGAAGGAGCACAGTTTAAAAGCAATCATTAATGTCCTAATCAATGCCCTCAGGTTAGGAAGTCATTGTGAATTTGTTGTTGTTCACCTTCAAACCTTTTTTTATCACTTGAGATACTTGAGAAGTAGGCAGATCTGATTGTCTACTGACAGTGTTACTTGGGATGTTGTAAGCTTTGCAGACTGTGCATTGCATAAAATAACAGTACCGATAGTACTTTTCGGGCTTCACGGTCTTTATAAACAGCTCATCTTTATTAGGCAACCTGATCTTTCTAAACAGCTCATCTTTATTAGGCAACCAGGATAACCAGCTAATACTCTCTGTAGGAGGCTGCAGTCCATGCACTTTGTTGATGAGGAACATTCAACACTTCTAGCTGTTGAGAAGGAAATGGAACTGCTGAAGACATACAAAAAAATTCCCAAATTAATTAAAAAATGCTTACAGTGCAGATTGCCTAGAAAGGTGTGGTTGAACTAAAACTAATGTTATGAGATGCTTGTTACATAAGATTGTTATAATAAATGTGGTTTTTTTGTGAGACTTGGGTGTAGGCAATTCTGGAATTTAGAAACTGCTGTGAGTTAGTATGGAAGTCAGTGAGTATTAAAGAACCATTAATGAGGGTTTTTTTGATCCATTTCCAAAAAAATAAACACCGAACATTAAATTTTGTTGTTTCCCTGAAAGTGGTATTTCTTTAAATAACAGCATACAGATATATCTTCCCGCTTCAAAATGGTCATCGTGGTTCTCTCAAACTAGAAGGTGGGAATCTAGCTGAAAGTTTGTCCTTCTGATCTTGTTCTGCTTTATGGAAAACTATGTTTGATGTGGTTTAGAAATGTAGCTTCCAAACTGTTTGGATTACTTGTTTTATAATTACTATTGCACTTCAGTGAGTTACTGGACAGAGTGTTTTGTAGGCAAATAACATACTGGTAATGGCATAAAGTCACACATCTGCCTGGTTCTTGCATCAGCTACTCCTGTGGCTGGAGCTACAGATAACTGGTCTCAAGGAAGTGATCAGACACTTCATCAGAGAAGGACTGGGATGCCTAAAGGCATTCAGGCTAAGACCACCCTAAACGCTGTGCTGAGAAAACCTTGCTTCATCTAGTGCTAATGCATGCATCTCTTGGACTCAGTGATGTCTCTCTTGATGTTGTGTGGGGTATATGATTAGAGTCTGGAAAGTTTTCCAGATGCAGGGAGGGATGTTCCCTGCAATTTAATTGGTAAGCTATTGGCAATTTATTTAATAGGTTGGACTAGTTTTGGGTATCAGTGAATAATGAAGGTGAAGTCCACAGGTACGCCTTACTGGTCCAGTGATTTCCATGCCAAGAGGGGCAGTCCTAATTCTCATATTCCTCTCTCCATGTTACGTAGTCCCATTCCCTCTCATGGAGTGGCTCTGACAGTTGCCCAACTGTGCCATGAGATAACTCGATAAACAGGCAAAAGACTGGCTAGGTTACTTTCTGCAAGAGAAACGAGTGAAAACAGGTTGCCTTGGAGCCAGGCAAGTACCAAGGCCATTGCAGGGAAGGGGAATAGGAATGCTTGCTTGGAAGGAAATGAGTAACCTACTTCTTCCAGCGGGTGGATCTTGTTAGATTAATGCAAGCTATATCATCTAATGGCTTCCTAGGATTTGTTTGTCCTTTTGGATTGAATCTCAGTTTCTCTTCATAGGGTGTCTGTGTGTTTAATTCTGTTAATTTCTCTTCCCTTCCCTTCCAATGACCTCTCTCTTAGAAACAAGTAACTAATATGTCTATTCTGTGTATAATAGGCCCTTGCTCTGCCTAATGAAAAACTGCACTGGAATTGGAACTGAAATTTCAGATGATTGCGGTCAAAGAACTTGGGGTGCCAGTAGATCTTAACCATATCATATGCAATGTTTCATTAAGATGGCTAGTGGGGATTAATAGGAGTTGATATGCAAGTTGGGGATGAAGAAGATTAGGATAAAAAACTAAGAATGTAAAAGCTGAGGCAGACAAATGTGTCTAGACTATGTATCACAGAATCATAGAATCGTTAAGATCAGAAAAGACCTCATAACATCACTGAGTCTAACTTAAACTAACACTGCAATGTTCACCAATAATCCATGTCCCCAAATGCCACATCCACAGATTTTTTGAACACTTCCAGAGATGGTGATTTCATAATATATATATAATATATATAATTAAGGCCATATAATATAACTAAGACCATATAATATATAGCCTTAATTTGCTGTATTAAATTGTTATAGTTGCTTTATTCCTGAATGAGGAAATATTTAATGAATTTGTATACTGACTTCCCTTTTTTACCCTCTTGTTATCTCTGTAGAACGTAGCCTATTTCTTCCTCTTTTTCTACTGGGGAAATAATGGTAGCAATTTTGGGTAGTAGTTTGTTCTCGGGTAGAATACAACCACACAGAGGCACTCAGTTAAGATGCCTTTTTCAGGAGACCTGTGGCAGTTGTGTTAAATGGTTGAAGATTTTGTGGTTTGGTGGCGGGGTGTGGGGTGGATGTTTTTTGTCTTGTTTTGGTTTTTTCTTTTAATACAATCGAGACCGAATGTCAGTTCTGCCTTTAAAACCTCTGGTTTTGAAGGTACTATTTTTCGCTTGTTTTAAGTTGTGAATTTTTTTGTTCTTATTTGTAAGCACAATTATACGAGAATAACCCTGACTGGAAATTGAAATAAGACAAATTATCTAAATAAGATGCAGTTATGTGTCAGGGGGTCTTACTAGGTACTGGTATATCTCAAGGGAAGAGGTAAACTTCTGTTGACTTAGAGTCTTGAGGAGGAGATAAAAGTACAGAATTGAAAAGCTTTCTTAAACACCTAGAAAACCTTTGTCGTTAGTGTATATGGAAGTTATTATTTTTGACTCCCTTCCAATGCCCTCTCTCTCTGAAACAAATAACTATTATGTGTATTCTTTTGTGGGCCTCATTACTACCTAATAGGAAAACAGAGACTGTGCATTATAACCCCAACTGAAATTCATGTTGGCTGTGGTCAGATAAATTGGGACTCCAGTGTTCCTGGAATTAATTGAAATCCACTGTTAATCCATTTTCCTGCATCAGTTGTGGGAAAGACAGGATAGCTCCCATTTATTCCAACAGGCTTCAAGCAGTTGCAGCTCCACTAAGACACAGTGCCTGAAGTCAGGCTGGACTATTGTTCCTCCTTCTCTTTGGTGTGTCAGTCTGGCTGTGCTGGGAAAAGGAACAGAGGAAGATGAATCTGAACTGCAGTAGAGAATGTTTCTGAATTCCCAAGCAGTGTGTTTTGTTTCATATGTGAAGAATTACACAGATTTGCTTGTTTTAAAAAAGAATTTCTTCAGGACAATCAATGTGTATTCTTTCTTTCCTATAAACCTTATGTCTTGATTAACTTGCTGGTATCATCCTAGTTTTTTGTCTTTAGTTTCACACTGAAGTAAGGTATTCAGCTACCACAGCTGCTTTTAGAATGCTTTTTTTCTCTGCTCTCACTGACAAGCTGTTTAGTTTTGAAGTCTAATCTAGTTTTCTTAAATGTTATTTTTCTGATCATCTTGAGGCAGCGTATTTTGCTAAAATCTACACTAAAACATCTGGGCACCTTCAGACCTTCTTTTCTGTAAAACAGTGGTTCTAAAAAGGCAGGGACAAAAATTAATTGTAAATATTCTTTTAAAACAGCTTGTTGCAATCAGAAATCACATTTAGCATAGGAAGGATGGAGAAATTTGGTATATACTTACTAGATGATACTAAACAGAAGGAATACATCAGAAGTACTTCGGTAATGTTAACCTGACTGTCAGGAAATCTCATAAAACTGCTTTATATAACACATGATTATTGATGCCATTATGAATTAACCTGGACTGGGTGTCTCTTTCTAGCAGTCGTACATTGTAGTGAAAAGGTTGTTTGACCTCAGTGTGTGTTTTTGCATGTAATGCCGTTTGGATTTTCTGAGCGTGTAGTTCTTGGTCTTCAGTTTGAACAGTCATTTTGCTTTATTTTGCTAAAGTTCCTAATAGTTGCATGAAATCATTGTATAGAAAAACAGCTTTCCACATAATCTTTTTGTAGATGATTAGAAGTAAAAATGTTGATTATACCAAATAGTCAGTTGTCAAAGTATTTTGTAAAAGTTATGACCCTTTTTTTCTTACCTTCATTCTAGCAATTTCAATAAATTGAACTCATTGTACTTAAAATCCAGATCTGGGATAAAAAGCATGTGTTGAGTTTTGAAAACATATCAGTTTGTTTTCAGACTGGACTGGACTTGTGGAATGGAAGAGTCAGTTTACAAATAATTTACATCGCTGTTGTTTCCCTGAGATTTTTAGGTAGCATGATTATGTTAAATATGTAACTACATCCTAGATGTAGGTAGAAGGTTTTATTGTATTTGTAGCTGAATCTATTTCATTATGTAACTTGATAGCTTTGTTCCATTAACCATAATTTTCTGTTAGGTTTCTCCTTTTCAGAATCCTTTCTGTGGAGTTGAGCTTTCTTTGACAAGATGTCATGTACTGATTTTATTTATGTTAACCTCTGTGCTTTGAAGGAGTAAAAAGCACTGTTACTTAAGAAAGAAATTGTGTATACTATTTTCTTTCTCAATGGAAAAATGTGCATGAGAATTGCCATTAAAAGTGCCTTCTGAAAAGACAGCACTAGCATAGCTATCAAGCTTAAAATTTAATTTTGAAAGGTGCAGGAAGTTTGAGTCTTTGGAAGGCCCTTTGGAATTCAAAATAGATCATACACCTGTCTGCATGTATCTGTTACTGCAATGCCTAATTTCTGAGAAATACTACGTAATTTAGAAGCGATAGGTTTCCATTACATTAGGGAAGTATAAACCTATGTAATGAACATTTTTAATATGTACTTTGGTGGTTAATCTGAAGTAGACCATAATCTCTTAGGACTTTGGAAGTATCAGAACAGATGTCTCTGCACAATCAAAGGTCAGCGTTTTATATATATTATGGCATGCAGCGTTGTTATTCTTGGGATTCTTATCTGTATTGTAGGATGATGCACCATTTAATAAGTTAGTATATTTGTAGGTGTTTTGAGATTTGGCCTTCAATGTAATTTTTCTGTCCTTAAGAACTTGGTTGGTGGATTGTGTGTAAGTGAATATGTACTAACACTAGTTGTGCTTTTGGGCCAACGTGCATATATTCTCTACAAATCTTAAAAAATGTATTATTATTTTTTTTTTTCTTGGAGAAAATTGGTAACTTTGAGAGAGGGGAATGTTTGCTACATATATCTGCTAGTCTGTTTTTCTGTTTTTAAAGTTGTTTTTCAAAGTGTATTTATGCATGTTCATTAAAAGGTGTTTTGGAAAGTGGATATAGCAAAATCAGAATCTCACATATTTTATGTTAGGTACTTTTTTCTGTGATTTATTTTAAGGCAGTGTGGTCCTATATCTAATGTATAGAAGTTTGCCATTTCTCTGTAATTGTTTAATTGCCAAAGTAAATCCTTGTAACTCTGTTGTGATTCCAGAACTGTAACCATGCTTATCATGGTAAGATGAAGAGATAGCTGGTGTTTCCTTTCATTTTCTCATGTTGCTTTGTGGTTTCTTCTGGTCATTTTTATTCCTTTGCTGTATCTGCACGCATTCTGAAGAGGGGGGTTGGAGGGGGAAGTCTAGCTAGCTTGAGGTTCAGGTTTTTAGAGTTCACTACCTTGATTTTAAGTTTTCAACCCTTCTGCAAATAAATTTCATTTTTTAGCTGTTTTTGCGCTACGGGATGGTATAGAGTCTGTCAACAGTATTGTCACACTATGACTTTGCCTTTCTATTCCTAATGAAGTATTTTAATCTTGTATCAAATGAATGGCAGACGTGGCTGTTGGGTTGTGGTAGTGACATCTTTAGTACTTCCATTGTTTAACCTGTAAATACTCCATATTTGGCATCCTTTTCCCACTTGGAAAGCACAGACTGGAATTAAATGACTATCTAGAATTCCTTAAAATTTGCCAAACTGACTTCCTACCCCATGCTGTTCTTTGCATTCTTGAGGTGGAGTAGGAGAATCTGTTCTTTGCGTTACTTTCAAGCTCACTAATTAATTTTGACAATAAATGCAGTAGTATTTTGGCTTTTGTTATGCACCTTGTTACAGGTAAAACGCAAAGTTTTGGAGTAATGCTTGCCTACTGCATACAGAGTTATTTGGTATACTTTCATGCTTGATGATTTGAAATTTGATAAGAGGGCCTGGTGCTGAAAAACTATATTGTCAGCATAAGATTGCTAAACAGTCGTCTCCTTCCTATTGTTTAGCAGTCATTTTTAGAAAGACAGTGTAGAAATGAAATAACAGAATATTTTTTCATATATGTCTCTAAAATAGTAAGTTATATATTTGCTAAATAGCTGCATATAACTGTAACATACCATTTTATTTATTTTTTATTTATAGGAATCCCATTGTTAAGGTTTCTAAAGCCTATCTGAAAAAGTGAATTGAGTGGCAGTTAGTTTCTTTTCCTTTGGAACAGCTTATTGAATTGACTTTTCATGTGGCTCCCTGATGCTTTAGATCTGGTGAGAGAAACAATGGAAGCCCATGGTCAGACAGTTGGAGGAAGGAGGGTGGGACCTTTATTCAGCACAACAGCTACACTCAGTTTAATGTTATGAGAAACTGTACCCTGCAATAGTGACTTCAGTTTTTGGACAGTAAAGGCAGTCCTGTTACTAACCAATCTTTGCTATCTCTAGAATTGACTTGTTCCTTTCCTGCTATTGAGACACAGTGGAGACTCATTATCTATATATCTTCTTGGCTGTTACGTGGATAACTGGAAATTGAAAACGGATTTTGGAGATCTTCTCTGTGAGATAATAGGAAACATGCATATACGCCTAGTAATTGTCTATAGCCCTGCATTCCTGGTAGCAAGGAACATTCTCTAATACCTCTAGTGTTTTTCCACTGTTCCAGGATTTTTGTTGATTTCTTTTTTTTCCCCGGCTGGATGTCAAGACCTGTGCTTTTTTTCTCCTTTTACGGATAAAGCCTGCAGTGCTCGCTGAGGCGTAACAAGGAAAGGTTGTGGGTGCTGATGCAAGGGTGGACGTGAAAAGGATGTGCCGAGTTCTTGTTCAGAAACAGGATAGCAGAGAAAGAAAATGATTGTCCATAGTGTTTATTCAGGGAGAATATAAGGGGATCTTAGAAAATGTCATTTTTAGTAATTTTATAGCTTGGAAAAGATGCAAAGTTCTGTGCCTAATCAAACATACCAGCAAGAGCCCCTAACCTGCTTTTTTGCTGCACAATGACAGCAAAAAAAGTCAAACTGCTGAGGTCAGACTGTGGAAAACTTAAGAGGTCTTAGGGCTTGAACTTTCTGTGTCCCATTAAGAAATGAGAGACTTAAAAAAAAAAACCCAACAAACTTTGGCTCAATTTTGAGCTGTGAATCAATGTCTAGTTGTAAAGCAATATCTCTCTCACAGTATCTGTTGAAGAAGTGGTGGACATGCCTGTGATGGCCTGTCCTGTGGAGCTTATAGGTACAAAATGTCACGTGGGCTTGCAGGGAAGTGGAAGCTGTTGTGGGAGACTTCCTAAAATGTACAAGTGTATTTAGAAAGATGAGGCTGTTAGATTGGTTTGCATATGCTACTAAAAAAGGTGAAAAAGGACCTTATGGAACTGAAGCAATAGGGGAAAGGAATAGAAGACTTAATTGGAGAGGATGGTGTCCTGTCTACAATTCGACATCTCAATAAATTAACTCTTTTCCCTATTGATGGTGATTCATCTGTTTTCTGCAGTCCTTTTATTAGATCATTGAGAATTTCCAATGATTTTTTTTTTGTACTTTCAGTGTGCCTTGTGTACAGGGATTCTTGGAAATTTCCTAGTAGGAACATCTTGCTGATTAAACTGGGAAAATGGCATCCAGACTTCTCTCATTTCTTCACTTTTGAAGTGCTGTGTAATCATTCTCTTTTTTACTTGGAATTTTATATAAGGGTAGAGCACATACAGTGCTTATTTTAATAAGATAATAATAATGATGATGATAATAATAAGAAAACAATTAGTTTTTCAAGTGGTCATATCCCTTTAAGGACACTGAAAATAAGGCCTTGAATCCAGACAGCTTTGAATTTTTTTCTTAAACCAGAATTCTTTGTCGTACCAACAGAGGCAGTTAAGCAATCTCTAAAATGTTGTGGTCGTTCTTGGTAACATCAGAAGTAGGGAAGAAAAAATCCAAACTGGATTGAAAGCAAGTAGGTATTATTAGATTTGAAAGGTACAGCAGCCTGTGTGGTTACTGACATGGATCCAATACTTGCTCACGTTGTGTTGCTGTAGGAGAGATGTGCCAGGTGCTTTGGGTGGCCCACAGTGTACAACCATGCAGTTGTATCTTCAGGGATAATACTTCCTGTAAATGGTTTGGACTTCTGCAAACTCCTTGTACTAGACATTCCAACATAATTGTGAAATAGTTGTTGAATCTGTCATACTGAATCATCTGTACTCATCTCTTAAATTCTAAATTAATAACAATACTTCAGTCTCTGCAGGATTCTTTCTCTGCTGTGAAAGAAGCCTTATTTGCCCTTTTCAGAGAAGCAGAGGTACATTGGTACCTCTCAGAGATGTTAGATCGTCCTCTTCTGATCGTTTTTATTAACACTTGCTGTTTCTGCGTAGCTGCAAATACAATAATCAAATGTTCAGACTAAATAAAAAATATTCACCTTATAGTGAGATTTAGTCTGGAGAATGGGTTCCTCAAACTTCTAGTAGAAATGGATTCCTTCAGTTGCCAGGTATGGGCATGCTCTTGTGTGTGAAAAATCTTCGCAGTTCCGTGATTCTTCTGCTACTTCTTGCTGCCTTTGCCTTGATACTAGACACCCTGGGGGAGTTAGGAGTGTCTGACCACTCAGACACTGATGCCATGGAATCTGTTTTTAACTAAATTTTTCTACCTTGCTACTCCTTATAGAACATTTCAAATAAGATTGGGCCTGTTCAGCTCTTCCACCTTTATAAACAGAATTAGAAATGTGTTTTTGCGTTACCTCATACAGTTGGTTTTTTAATTAGTATTATTGTATTATGTTTTGTAATACTGTAAGTGTTCCTGAGGATTAGTCTACAACCTCCCTGCAGGAGATGAGCAATTCAGAAACTAGGTAATATATGCTAAAGACATGTCAACCCAAATAGATTGGGTTGATTGTGAGGTGAAAGGTAATAATATTTCATTCAGGAAAACATCAGTGGATTGGGAGCGTTGCAGTGTTTGAGTATGTTAATGCTTTCCAGGCTCTCTGCTACCTCTTGGTGACCTTGCTTTGATGCTTGAGGTCTGAAGTTGCACTTCCCACAGTAATTGATTGCTTGGTGGTAGCCAGAGTGATTAATGTCAAAGTCATCTGTGTCTGTTGGAGAAAGGGACTCAGGAAAGTGACTTGTAATGGTGCTGTTTGTGATTGATGTGCTCTGTGGCATCCTTGGCAGTGCTTGTTCTTGCAGGTGTTGGCACCTCATTTGCCCTTCGCTTCAGTCAAGCAACTGCTATTAGAGTCACTTCCTTGATGTCCAGTTAGTCTTTCACCTTTCCAGTCAGTGCTGAGTTTACAACATAAGTAGTAGACTGAAAATGTTTGCTTTCCTTATTGAATGGCTATTTCAGCTATTTTAATACCATTCCAGTCTCTGTATGCAAAACCCCATGTGCCTTTGTGAAAGGCTATGGAATTAATCAAGTCAGAAAAGCAGTTAGTGCTAAGCCTCAAAATAAAGCAGAAATCCTGTTCCTGTAACATTCTATAAGTGACAATAAAATTTACATTCTTAAATGTGACAAACAACTGTCAAAACTTGACGGTATTGCTATATTTTTATTACTGTTAGCAAGATAACCTGATTGGAGTGATGAGTGTATCAGATAAACACCAAGAAAAAGGGTGAAGTGCAAACTTGTTCCAGATACAGTGCAGCATAAATATCTTTAGCTGTCAAAAATTTAGAAATTTAGCTAAAATAATAAGATTCCTAAGGATGTATAGAATCAGCCTTCTCACTTGGGGCTTTTAGAGCGTACATTTAAAAACAATTTTCCTATAATACATAGGATTATGAGTCACTCATCTATTCTGTAAAAAGAGAGAGAACACAAGCAGAAGGAAATGGGACATGCATTTTTAAAGACGGCTTCTGCCTTCATTTTTGTTTATATGTCAGCTGGATTTTCATGTAATAACAATTCCTGTAGTTGTGGTCTTAAAGCAGATGCTAAATATTTCAAGAATTGTGATGAACTATGGCAGCTGAGTTTTGTATTTAGATTTTAAAATAGTATGCGTATAAAAAAGCTATGTGACTTCTAAATTTCATGTGGTATGTTCTGAATGGAGAAGTAGAACTGGCTGAGTCTGTGTACAGGCAATTCAGAGTGGTGTACTTCTCATTGATAGCTACATGGGAGATGCTCTTCAGTCGCAGATTGGATTTGCTCATTGTGCTTTCAGTGCTAGACTGTTGCGGGTATTGTTTTGGCAGCATGTACTGACACTTGCTGGAGCGTGTCAGCAGTTTGGCACTAGCCTGCTAGGGAAAGGATTTCCTGGAGCTGGATCATTGCAAAGCTTCAGTACTCCAGCAGGCATTACACTTTTGATACGAAACGGGTTACGTGACTGGAGTGCTGTTCAAGTTCTTATGTTTCTAGAACGCATTGAGTAAACATACCTAATTTTGGTGTAAATGTTCAGTCTTGCAGACTTGGTTCTGTATTGACTGTAAAGTCAGCAATTCTCTAAGTGTCAACGAGCTTTTCGCAGAATGAACAACTCTGCCAGGATTCAGATTCGACCAGCAAGCAGGGATTGTTTTTTTTTCTCAAAAACTTTGTGCAAAAGCACATTTTCTTGAACTGACCTCTAGTGTTTCAACTTCTAAGCAAATGTACTTAATTTTGAATTTAAAAGTGTGTTATTTAGATATCAGCAGTGTAGCTGTTTTGTCATGAGTATTATAAAATTTTCAATTTTAATCCCACTTCGACTTTTATTGAGGAAAAAATGTGCACTGGAAAAACACTACATTTTTCAAGTGCTCTTTAGTACTGGTTGCTATTTTAAAACAAAACCACTTCTATGGTCACTTCTGTAACTTTCAAAGCTAGGACTAGTGTAAAGATGTCAGGAAGAACATGAAAGTATTCTTCATTAATTTTTCCTGAGGGACAGGAGTCAGTTATGTGCTTTTTGCAGGAAAAAAAGAAAAAAAATGCATTTTATCGTCTATAAATTGACAGCACATAAACTTTAGATTTATTTTTTTTCCCACTAATGTCTATAAGGAAAATTGCATAAACTGTTTCCTGTAATTAGGATCAAAGGGTTTTAGGGGGCTGAGAGCAAATGGTGTGTATATATTTTGGATTTGCTCACATTTAAAGAAATTTGGATCTTTTTTCTTTTTATGATTTTTTTTAACAGCATTCTGTGTTCAGTGGTAAAGAAATTTTTACTCAAAATTTATGTGGCAACCCAGCAGTTGAGATAATTTGGTATCTTGCTACAATTTTGTGAAGTAAGCATGTTTTGATAGAACTCTGAGATTTAATTATTTTTAGCTTGAAAAATAAACCCTCTGTGTGATCTCATTAACATTTAAAAAATATTATTCCAGCTGCGTTGGGGTAGAGGAGCACCATGCTGTTGACATTGATCTATACCATTGTCCCAACTGTGCAATTCTCCATGGACCTTCTCTAAGTAAGTATGGCTTATTCAGATTTCATTTTACGTGTTCAGACTGTTCTCTCTCCATGTACAATTGAAAAAGACTGTTCAGAAGAATATTCACGATGAGTTTGGTTATTTAGAAGGTAGTGGTTCTACATGACTAACTCTGAGCTGATTAAAAACCCCGCAAACAAACAAACCATCCTGAAAGGTTCCCTGATGTGGAGATGCAGATAGAATAAAATATAAGCCACCACTATAGATTAGAGAAATCAGAGCGCACAGAGCTAGAAGAAAACAATCTGGACTTGGCAGAGAATGAAGGAATGAAAATTAGAGAATCATAATTAAAAAAAAAAAAAAAAGAAAATGCAAAAGATGGCTTCAACGTTCCTACATTTTAACTATCAAAATTCTAATACCTAGGAAGGCAACTTTGAAAAAATGTAAGAGTGAGATGTCTTACCTTTCATAATGGTTGTAGGCTATTTGCCACAACCCTCCAGTGAAATCTGACAATATAAACATCCTGTGAGCAGTGTGCGGTTTTCGTTTGGTTTTGCTTTTGTTGTTCCCCCTTTATGTCGTAGGAGGTTACTCAGCTCCAAATTTCAGGTTTCCGATTTGTAAACAAGTTTCCACCAAAGTCAAAATGAATTGCCAGAAGAGTGTGAAACGGAGCAGCAGGAGACATCTCTTTGGTTCTCCTTTCAGTAGACAAATTTGCTGTAGAACTTTGCAGTGGAAAAACAGAACAGCTTTTGTCTGTTTGTAAACTACTGGAAGGATTACTGCTTTATCCAACTCCCTAGATTTTTCTCTATGACTTCTGTTCTCAAACGGATACAGAATTGTAAAAAATCTAAAGGTGAATTTCTCTTTTCAAACAGTGAATTAAGTTTCTGTGTTCAGACTGGAAAAATACGTATATGCAGTGTGTACCTTTAGCCTCCAAGCAATGTCATGGTCATTTATGTTTCTAATGTGAGTTTGTTTGTGTTTTGGTTTGGGTTTTTTTTTAAACTTGAAGACCACATAATGATTTATAGTTAACAGTGACTTAAGATCTAAAATATTTTTCAAAGGTGAATTTACTTTACATTTAGAAATAAGTTTAAAACCACTATACCCTCAGTGGTAGACTGGTGGAATATGAACAAAATGATAAAACATCAAATACTGATGTAAGTAGCATGTGTTGCATGATATGTATCTTGTGTAATATGTGAGTTCAGAAATCAGAATACAAACAATAGCCATTTCTTTCCCCATGTTTCTGTCCCTTTTTTTTCTATGGAATAGAGGGACTAGGAGGAGGATTAGAAGAGGGGATTGCATCAGACTTTCAAAATAGTAAACTAGTAAATCTGAACCTTCTTTTCACCTCTTCACCTGGGAGAACTAGTATGCTTCACTCTGATGCCTGTGAATAACCTTTCTCGTAATGCAGAAGTTGCCAGCTCTGATGGAAGCTCTGTCTCACCTGCAGTCATTTGACAGTGAGATAAGAGTGATTTTTATTTTGGAAGTCTTTTCAGAAAGACAAGAATCTGTGGTAAAAGTTATCCTTATTACATCATATTGCCTCAAGTGTGTAGATCATCTGGATTTAGTAGAAGCTTCAGACACTTACCAACCCAAGGAAAGGTGATATAATGAAATATATCTTCACAACAAATTTTATTCATTGTTCTCAGCTGTCAGAATCAAATCTATGATAGTTTGTGGTTTGAGCTCTCTTGACTTCAATGTTTAGTTAGAGAGACTGATAAAGTCTCATGACTTTAAGTGTTGCAACAATGTTCCAGAGGGCTTCAGTCATATGAGATTATGTATATGAGTAAAAAAAAAATTTCTGTTTACAGCATCATATTCTAAAATCACTTTGTGTAAGAGTTCTGGAAGAGACAAAAATTTAGCTTTATAAGGGGGCAGGTATATCTATGATTTCAACAGACGGTATATATGAAATATATATATGTATAATCAAATGAGGCAGTGCAAAAAATTTACTTAAAGTATAGAAGAAACACATACTTTATAGTACAAATGAGTGGTTACTTTCCTACAAGATTAATTATGTAAAAGTTCCAATAATGAAAAAAAGCTACTGCATGCTTACATGGAAAGATCAAATTAACCAATCAATATCTTCATGCATTTCAAACAAAAATAAATCCTCTTCTTGATGTGAAAGAACAACAGTTTTACAAGACGTTTAGTAAGCAGCTGTGTGTGTAAAATGCTAAATAATTAATCCTAAAATCCTAAATAATTAAAAAAAGTGATTTTAAAAAATAGTAATACGCTTAAGTAGGGGTGCTTTTAATATTATTTCATGTTATATTTTGTTATTTTTCAAGTTTTCTCAGTGATCCTAAGGTCTGAAAATGGTCTATTTGCATGAATGCTGAGAGTCAGGTCTGCAGTCAGACGCTGATACCCAGAGGTTTGAGAGAGCACGAGGGGTGCAGTGAATGTTAACGGGACTGTGTTTTTCAGGTTTTGCTTTCTTAATCTATTTTTTGCTTTCTCAGGTTCTGAAAATACCCCCCAGATTATGTTTTTTTTGTCTGTGGTAGCTCTCAACATGATGTTATGTACCAGGCCTTAGCAGTGTATTCTGTCATTTACTGTCTGATTCTTAAATTTTTTGGGTCTTCCCTGTTAACTGTGTTGTCTTAAGGGGTTAAGAAAGTTCTAGAATTAAGAGACACATAAGCAGAGAAAGTTTTCATTATTGTTTTCATTTCTTCAGTGTTCTCTTAGTTATGAAAGGATGATGTACATTGCCAAGTACAAGTAAAAGAATGATTTCAGTTTCTGATTTTTAAGTGTTGGAAAGTCAGACTTTAGAAAGTCTTTCTGTGCTATAAAATCTCTTAAGCAGCTGTATCATCTTACAATTTTAATGAGCTGTTGTAACAGCAGTGAATTTATGGGAAACTACTCTACTGCAAATTAGTATTAGCTACTAATTTCATGTATTATTATTTATGACTGAGAAAATAGCTTTGAAAACTTAATAAACCTGGCTTCATTATTTATGAAGTTTTACAGTATTTGGATAGTTGGCTCATTAAGCAGCACTGGTTTTCAGGTTAGCAAAGAGCTATAAATGTCAGTTTATTCTCTTAAATGTCTTCTAAAGGATACATGTTGTCATGTCTGCAGGAAACAGCTCATCAATAGGAATAATTGCCTCTTATGTGTAATGACTCTAAGATGCCCATTATTCCTATATGACCAATTGTTTTTTCTGGAGAAGCACCGACTTTTTTTTTTTTTTCTTTTTAGAAACTATTTCTCCTCCTCTTGCATCCTTAGCTTCCTATTACAGTTAGCTGTGTTTTCAGTATTGCTAGCACTTTTTTAGATTTTGGGTGCATTGGGACTTAAGTTAACTTAAGAATGGGCTGTTCCATAAAGTTAAAATTCATATTAGTGCAATTCTTTGTCTGGATGTCATGTTTACAATACAGACTGTTTGGTAGATGCCTGTAAAGCACTATTTGTGTTGACAACAGTAGTTTTTTCCTCTTCTGAGTTTCCATGTGTAACTAAATTTCTGCTTAATGTTAGTAGTTAAGTTATAAATCTGGTGTTAGTAAGTCTTCTTGCAGCATTCTTTCAGTAGCAGCTATCTAGCTGTGGAGCAGAGATTGGCTTGTTAAGGAAAAATTGAAATGCAGCCTTAAACTTTGTGTACCCTTAGTATGTTTCTTAGTGTGGTAGGTAACAGGCTGGCAAGCAAATAGAAAGGTAGGAAGTTTGGCACTCTTGGAGTTTCTTTCCCACATGATGAGATGGTGGTCCTTTTTGCTGAGGCACCTCTTGGTGATTTACTGGAGCTGCTCAGCTTGTTGAAAGTTTGAGGATGAGAGATGCAGGCTTATTTGTATAGAGAGGAAGTGTTCCAGTTTGCTAACAAATAGGTGATATAACCAAGAACTTCCTTTCAAAGCTGTAAGCTTTCGTTCTTTATAAATGAAGATGCAAAATGAGTGGTTGATGAAGATGAATCTATGAAATATCCATTATGAAATGATTTGTCATGAAATAATGAAAATTTGAAGACAGGCACTGAGTTCACCATGGTATCATAGGTCACTTTATCCTCTGCTTCACTCAAGGTCAAACAGTTCAAATGGGGAGGCTGCATACAGCTTACAATGTTTTATAGTATAACCTTCAAATATATAAAGGGGGCTTATAAGAAATGAGATGACTTTTTACAGAGGCCTTTAGTGAAATGACAAAGGGTAATGGCTTTAAACTGAAAGAGGGTAGATTTAGATTAGATATAAAGAAGAAATTCTTTAGTGTGAGAGTGGTGGCACAGGTTGCCCAGAGAAGGGGTAGATGCCACGTCCTGGAAGTATTCAAGCCCAGGCTCAATGGGGCTTTGAGCAACCAGGTATAGTAGCAGATGTCCCTGCCCATGGCAGCAGGGTTGGAACTAGGTGATCTTTAAGGTCGTTTCCAACCCAAACCGTTATATGAAAATATATATGTTTTATTTTTGAGTATTTGTCATGGGGAGACCACGACAAAGGTTTTTATGAGAATGTGACTTTTTCAATTTCCTTGGCCTTTTAAGGGACTGTTAAAAATGCAGTTTTGTTGCTATTGAGCTATCAGTTTCAGATTCCCACAATTGTAATCAAACTTTAATTTATCCTTTGTTTCATATTAATATGCTGTAACAGTGCTTTAAAGCTTCAGATCACTCAGAAGTTGTATGTTTCGGGGTGCATTATATGTATTGCAAAGGTCACATTTGCCCAAAATAGTTTGCACTCAAAGTTATGGAGACATAAGCAGTGGATAAAAGAAAAAGCATATGGTAGTGAATAGCAGTAATATTATCAGACTGGATATGGGCATGCTCATGGGGTGAGGTAACACAGTGGGATTAGGTTTTGTTAATTTCGTGTGACTATGTTGAACGAAGACTGTGAATATTCAAGAAGTGTGATTCTTCCATTTATTTAAAAAAAAAAAAAAAGGTCCAAGGAATTTAGGAAATTAAAGTTCAGTTTCTACTTTTGTTGCTGACTTTTTAGATTTGGACAACTTTCAGGCTGCAGCTCTTTATTTGTGTTGCACTGGATATGGGGTCTTGAATCATGTATAATGTGCGCTAAGGCTCTCACACAGCAGGAGCTATAGAAGGATTACTGTCTGATTGGTGTCCTGCAGATTTCATTTGTTGCAAATAGGTATACCTGAGTGTCACCTGATTAAAAAAATGTTTGTTAATCATAGTGATATGATTGAGGCATGTCTGGCTCACTGGTGGGATGACTGCTAATCTGAACTGTCTGATTTAACTAATTCAAAATGTAACCCTTCTGAAACTTGTAGTGAAGAAGAGGAGAAACTGGCACAGACATGACTACACAGAGCCAGATGATGGTTCCAAACCAGTGCAGGCTGGAACACGGACCTTCGTTAAACAGCTGCGGGCTCGTTCTTTCCCAAGGTATGAACTCTCACACATTTTGGGGGCAAAAAGCAGAGAAATGTTGTCAGCTGAGTGTGTCTTAGGGGAGGCAGCTAAACATTTCTCTGCTTCAGAGAAAATGAATGTTGAGGATAACTTCCTCCTCCTTTAGAATTCCCTGCTCACCATCTGTGTTTCAGATGAGTACATTTGGCTTTCCAGGCAGGAGCCTCCCCTGATCAGTTTTGTATAGGGAATGTTGTCTGTTGGAACTCCTGCAGGATGGTGTGAAAGGTTTTGGGGATTTTGTTTGTTTTTATGGGGGAATGAGGGCAGTAGCATGACTGTTAGGTTTTGGGTTTTTTTGTTGGTTTGTTTCAACTATCAGAATATTGTCTGTCTATTCCTGTAGTTCATGAATAGTTCTTAATTTGATTCCAAATAACATAGAACATTCATATGAGCTGGTAGCCTATCCATTCTCACATGCTTTAGAGGAAGTGGAGAAATGTGGTTATACTTTAATCTGATCTTGACTGGCTGTCTCACTGAACCATAATGGCTTATAGTTCTTCAGAGGAGCTGATGGTGGTGCTGGTGTTGTTAGCAACAGGTACTTTAAGGCCTTCTCCGAGAATTCCTTTAAGTTACTCTTTTCAGTCATATAGAATGACTACAAGTTCCCAGGTTATGTGTGACATAAAACTCTTTAGTTTTTGAGTTTGTTTCCTATGTCTTTCAACTAAATGCTTAATATGATTGTACTGTATCTGCTTCTTTTGGATTCAAATGTAGCCACTTGCATCTGTCCTCCCCAAAACTGAGACTTTTTTTTTTTCCAGTAGTGCTTGGAAAATGCTTTTCTGCTAATACTCCATCCTTTCTTTCCACCAGTGCTGATGAAGTAATTTTGAAAATGCATGGAAGCCAGTTGACACAAAGATACCTGGAGAAACATGGGTTTGATGTTCCCATTATGGTTCCTAAGTTAGATGGTCTGGGACTCAGACTTCCTCCACCAACTTTCTCTGTTTTAGATGTGGAACGCTATGTAGGTAAGAGTCACTCTGGAGTACTTAGTAAAATGATCCTGCCTGTAAATTAATATAAATATTTGCATTACTGTAAGAGCTTTCAGAGTGCTAAGTATTTATTCTAAATTCAAGACTAGAGAGTAAAATAAAACTGATTTGGGGACTTTTTTATTTTTTCTCTCCTTTTTTTTTTTTCCTGTGTGTGTCTGTTTGGTAGATGCATCATAGGACTACAGCCTCACTTCTCAACTTCTAAATGTATTCATTTCAGTGCAAGCTACACATGGAATGCTGGAGCTTTTTCTGCTACATGTTGTAAACCAATAAAGTTTAATGGGAATTGAATGAATCACTCCTATGATTAGTAAGTTTAAATAGTTAGGCTGTGTCCAAACTTAATGTTTGAGACTCAGTAAATTGGCCTTAATAGTCTGTAGTTGTTTCAACCTCATTTAAGTGTGTAGTACAGAGAAACAGAGACTGAGCCAACTGCAGCAGGACGTTTCCTGTAACACATTGTACGGTTGAGAAGTCCGTGCATGTGTTCTTGTGATCACCTAATGTAATGATACATGCTGAAAGGAGGTTTTTTGTCCATCAATGTTTTACAAAGGCACCAGAATATGCAATGTTGCAACTGTTATGATGATAAACAGTAATGTACGTTCTGCTTTAAAGATTAAAGGTTAAATATTGTGATACTTCTGAATATTTTCTTTTGGATTACTGCCTCTTCATGTTCAGATAGGAACTTGTTCATCTCACCCTTATACATACATTTTGACCTGCCAGGTTGCCCAGTTTAAAGAAAAAATTGGAGTGTCACAGATTTACCTTTTTATTCCTGAAATTAAAAATAAGAAAACTGAAAAAGTACTATTTCAACTGGAATTTATTAAGATGATATAAACTTGTAGTTTTAAAATAATTATATGTAATGGACATCTAGATATATTCCAGCATTCAAAAAAAAAAATTGTCAAATTTGACCATTGTGTAAGTAAATGGACATAAAATAATTGTATTGTAATATCATCGTTAGTCCTTTCTCTTGGCTAAAGGTGGCTCCTTGCTTGTCTAGTTCTCTAGAGGTATCACTTCAAAATATGTGAAGTGTAAATCAACCCTTGTCATCAGAAATGAAGAACACTCATGATAATTATTAAATGAAATGACTGTGCTTCAGAGTTGTGCACATATATAAGGAAGGTGGGGGATTGCTGATGATTTGTAGGAAAAATGAGGAATAGATCTGCTTTGATAACTTTCTCCATGCTAGTCTTTCCAATTGCAGCCATAAACCTTTTTATTTAATGAAATGCAGTCATTCTATACTACTCTTTCTTTTTTGGTTAACCACAGGAAAAAGGATTTATTTTTAGAGTACTTTCAGTTCTGTCCTTAGCTGATTACAGTGATTAAAGCTAAACCTAATAAAAAGTTGGTTTATACTGGTCTGTCTCTGGTCCAAGAGAGTGCTGCTAGTATTGGAATATTTGTGCAGAGATGTTTTGGTAAAGGCTGAAAAAAAGTTAAGTTTTTCTTAAACACCTGAAGGTCTTTTTTTATCTGTCATAGCCTTAAGGAAGTTGTCTTGTTTTTTGCAGGTGGTGACAAAGTGATAGATGTCATAGATGTAGCAAGACAAGCAGACAGCAAAATGAAGCTCCATAATTATATTAAATACTTCACAAATCCTGACCGACCCAAAGTATTGAATGTGATCAGCCTGGAATTCTCAGACACAAAGTGAGTATTAACTTCAATTTCCTGAATGTAGGAAGTAGTTTTCACTAAACTAAACAATCTGTATAGAAATACAATGCCTGTAGTGGGAAAGAGAGGAGAACATGTATTTTATGGAGACAGCTACTGTGATGTAATATGGGTATAAAACATATTTATTAGTTTGTAAGTAATATGTTTGTAGGAACTGTCATTTAAAAAGAGGTCTGCTTACTCCTGTTTATATTTACAGTTCTTTTTTGTTTGTTTGTTTGTTTTTTAAAAGGATGTCTGAATTAGTGGAAGTACCAGATATTGCCAGAAAGCTTTCCTGGGTGGAAAATTACTGGCCTGATGATTCTGTCTTCCCTAAGCCTTTTGTTCAGAAGTACTGCTTGATGGGTGTCCAGGACAGCTATACTGATTTTCACATCGATTTCGGAGGAACATCAGTTTGGTACCATGTTCTCTGGGTATGAATGCTTCTTGATGTACAGACTCACAGAATATGATGAGTTGGAAGGGATCATCGGGTCCAACCCTTAGCCCTGCACAGGACCTTCCCCAAGAGTCACACCCTGTGCCTGAGAGTATCATCCAAATGCTTTGTGAACTCTGTCAGGCTTGGGGCTGTGACCACTTCCCTGGGGAGCCTGTTCCAGTGCCCAACCACCCTCTGGGTGATTATGACTATACAAAACAAAATGTATTCACTGCTATGGCATTATCACCAGTTTGAAATTTTGTGCTTGAAAAGCTGAGGGAGAAGCTTGAAAGTGAATTACTAATCTTTGGTGTTGTGTTTTTATACTTTTATTTTAGCATGCCATTGGTGACTTCTAGAGTGTAATTGGTTGACTGATCACTTTAACAGACTGATAGGTGATATAGTGAAGTTTTAGTAGGAAAAAAATAATTGAGTGAAAACGTTGACATACTCAACTTTTTATATTTCTCACAAAGTTTGATCATGTCTATATCACAGAAGAGGCAGGTTTTCTCATTTCCATGAGTGCTCATATCCGTACTTTATAAAAGCTGGAAGTTTTTGTATTCCAGTGAAAAGTTTTGGTTGGTTTGCTTGCTTCCTTTCGTTCACAAGCCACTACCTGGTGGGTGTACTGTGACTAAACTTTTGGTGGATTACAGTTGTGGAACACTGGTGCTGGGAAGCCCAAACATGCCATAGTGGGAAGATGGAGATCTGACCATTTAGATCAATCCGTTCCTTTGTTAGGAGTGGCTCAGAGGTTTTAGTGTACCTCTAGGAGGACATTAATTTATTTATTTGATGTTTTTGCCTTAATAGGGTGAGAAGATATTCTATTTGATCAAGCCCACTGATGAGAATTTGGCTCTGTACGAATCTTGGAGTTCATCTGTCACCCAGAGTGAAGTATATTTTGGGGACAAGGTTGACAAGTGTTACAAATGTGTTGTGAAGCAAGGACACACTTTATTTGTTCCAACAGGTAAGATTTTACTCTTACTATTACTCTTTATTACTTACTCTTTTTACTTAGCATGTTAAATCAACATGTATTAAGAATATTAAAAAAAAAGAATGTGTTATAAACATTTGGTATCCCCTAAAATTTGGGTAAGAGAGAGTAATGAAAAAATTTAGCAATTTAGATTTTCAAAACAAGTAGTTAGCTTTTAAGCTTGCCTAAAAGTCATAACAATTATCAGGGAATGAAAGGTGTTTGTTACCCAATCAGAAGACAAAAAATTAAAGTTTAATTTGATTATCAGGGAACTAGTTTTAATTAATAGAGCATAAATTGTTCACTATTTATAGGTATCCAGACCGAGTTCTTACCTTAATTTTATAATACAAATTTGTTTTTACAAATTTGAATATTGCAAGACTAACTAGGTATAATCATTGGAAAAACATCACATAAACTTCTTTTGCTGTAGACTAGAGGATTAAGAAGACAAGGTGGGTGCTCTTTTTGGTTTGATTTTTGTTTTGAGAAATGTCAAAACAATTAAACTTCTTTATTAAAAAAAAACCCACGCACACAGAAAAATCCTTCAAGGAAAATACCCCACCCAAACTCTCAAATACCATAAACTTGCAAGTCTTTAGTAAATCAAACCATATTTTGCTGATAAAGTGAGTGGTAGTTTACGATTCTCCTTCTGGAATAAGCCTTGAAGATGATGGTCAGTACCTTATTCTGTCATGGACTTCCTAGACTGCTGCATTTTTCTCATAGGTCAGTTCTCTACTTGTGAGGTTTAGTGTTTACTGTTCTAGTTCATAGCTTGTAGAGAATAAATACTCCATGGTGAGGACCTCTGAGTGCACTTAACATTCCTGAACACCCTGAGCTTTTAAAACCATATATTTTGGGCAAGAAATGGCATTAATTTTCTATGTTTGTAAGTGTAAGTTCACACATCTATGAATGAAAAATGCAGAATTACAGAATGAATAACTTTCTTGTCACCCCCAGAACCTGGGAAATAGTTTCTGCTTCCCAAGTAATTGGTTGAATCTGAGCTTTCACTATAATGTGGCCATAAAGAAAAATACCATGAGATGGTAATTTGTAATATGTACATGTATTTGCATGTGTATACACATAAAATGCTACTTTAAGTGTAAATGTGTGTACACATATGTGTGTATGTGTATACACACATACTTATTCATGTACTTATTATGGAGTATTTTGTAAGAACCCATACATTAAACTAGTTTTCAAGACAGGTGTTTAAAAAGATGGGAGGCTGTGTAAGACTGAGTAAAGACTTTGGAAAAAAACCCACCCTGATCTCTGTTGAAAATCACTTTTCCTGTTCCTGCTTGCACTGATGCTTGTGGATGTCATAATTATTTTATAATCCCTGAAATATGTTCAGAGTAGTCTTCTGATTTAAAATTAATCTTGCATGTAGGTGAATAGCGCTGGGAGACTCTTTAAAGTTATTTAAATATTATTCAAGATATTCTGTGTGGTCTACATGAGATTTTCTTTCCTTGTTACATAGACCTTGATCAAAACTGCAGCGTAAAAATAGCAAGTAGGAATGTAAAAAAAAGTACAACCTTTAGTTGATACAGGGATGCCATAAAAATCCTTGGTGTTGATGCAACAGTGGTGAGGCTTTGTTGTCAGTTTTGTCAGTGTCTGGGGAGATGTGTGTTTAAAGGTCTGAAATACACATCCCTTGGTGATTCAGGGATACTCGTCTGCTGTGGTGAGGTTGAGTGAAAAATTGGAGCCCTGTACTTAAATTTCTGCCTCGGGTTAAACTACAACAGTAATTAAACTTCCTTCCCTGGCTACATCCTAGGTGTGTTGCTTAGTCAGCATAGTTGTTAGGTTTCAGGTCTTTTTACGTGTGGTACCAAACCAACTAGAACTGTTTGTTATTAACTGAATTAAGGCATGGATTTAGTGTTTGTCTGTACTGTGTAGCTGCTTGGGATTTGGTCTGATCTTTGCTCAAGCTGGGAAGCTTCCTTTGTTTGTATGTCTTGCCTACACGCAATGAAACCATGAGGTAATCTGCAAATGTCTGGCCAACTCATCTTTTGTCAAAGATTGTCTGTATGCGTGCAAAATCAGAAAAAAAATCTTGAAAGAAGCAAGTTTATTTGTAGTTTATTTACATTAAAGCTACACAGTATAAAATTTAACTATTTTTAATCAGGGAGCTCACGTCATAGGTTCTCTTGTGTACTTAGTTGAAATTATCCAGTAGTAATTAGCCAGCTCGGTAGCACAATGTTGGCTGTGCTTTACCATGTTGAATAGTGGAGTTCACAAGCACAATATTTCAATTATGTGACAAATTTTTGTAGAGTGTCTAGACTGGGTTTTAAACTGATCATAATTTCACTTGACTTAGAATGACTGTATTTAGAGTAATTTATGGAACCACTTCTGAATTCCTACTGGAGAAACTTCAGTATTGCTAAATGACTTTTTTATCTTGTGCAAACAGCCCAGTTACTGTAAGCAACATGTAAATATTCAAAGACATATAATTTCTGATTTATTTTTATGACTTTATCTTTTGTTCAGCTTATTTTTCTTTTCCTGACTTCCTTATTTTTGTGGGTTAGAGTGAAATCTTCTACTTGAATTTTTGCTTGAATTTCAGAGGGAATTTTTACTGGAAAAGTTGGCTTTGCATCCTTTCCCCTCCCAGTGTTAAATGTCTTAAGCTTAACTCCGTCAGAAAACTACAGTTCACTGGCTTTCTCAAACACTGTAGTTTACGTGTTGGTAAAATTTAGATTACTTGTTCCAAACACAGAATACAAATTTGTTAGCTTTGTTTTCTTTCAGGAACAGCATTTTTACTTATATGGGTATTTAAAAACAGTCTTAAAATAATTCATATGTATTTATTAAGTTTCACAATCTGTCATTTCAGGCTGGATTCACGCTGTGCTCACATCTCAGGATTGTATGGCTTTTGGAGGAAACTTTTTGCACAACCTCAACATTGGCATGCAGCTCAGGTTAGTCTCAACTCTTCCTATACTTTTTCCTCAGTAAGTAGGATATTCTTTTCATAGAGATTTCTTTTCATTGCACTTAACCAGGATAAATTGGTACAGGCTCTCAAACAGACAATAGTGGTATTTTCAGTTAAAACGTATCCAGCACATTCTCTTACTTTACTTCTGCAAAGTTTGTTTCGAAAGCAAAATGAAGTGTGTGCAAGAATTTGTGTGAATAAAAGAAAAAAAAAAAGAGGAAGAAAAAAACCTTCTACTTTGGAGATTAGTATAAGTGAGTAAAACAAAACTAAGCAAGCCCAGGTGTGCGACACTGAGTTGAAATGAGCGTCAGCATTGCTCTAAGGGCAGCTGTATTTAGTTTTTGTCCAAGATGTAAAGCTGTCTTCTAAACATATTGTTTTTATTTATTACAGTGGAATCCTGATAAAATTCCATCTGTTAAAAGATCACACATTGGGTTTGTATCCTAGTTTTATGAAGTCCAACTTTATTCTTAGAAGTGCCGCAGTCAAACTTGATAAGGTCAGAGCCTGAATGAGACCAGAGTTCAATCTTGTCTGTGGTCTTGTTGGGGTTTAACTATGTGGTACTTGACTTCTGTTATTTATCATGGCCATGGTTATTTTATTTTATTTTATTTTGGACATTGTGTCAATTTGAATGATTACATAGTTGAATAATGAATTTGGTAGTTAAAACATTCATGTTTTGTAATACTTGCATTTATTCAGGTGTTATGAAATGGAGAAGAGGCTAAAAACCCCGGATCTTTTCAAATTTCCTTTCTTTGAAGCCATCTGTTGGTTTGTGGCCAAAAACTTACTGGAAACATTGAAAGGTAATTCTTGTTTTGAGATGCACATGTATCTGCTTTCATAATTCTTTTTCTCTTCATTGATAATGAAGAAAATTTCATTGCTGTTGTGTGAGCAGAGGAGACTTTTTAAGGTGGAAAACTAGACTTGAATTACTTTTTTAAGCTTTTGGAAAGTCATTATTTTTTTAACCAAATTTTAGAGAGTGCTGCACTGTGACAGTTCTAGATCCAGCAGTTCTTGGGTTTTGTAAGTGATGTTCCTAAAAACTGCTTTGATGATTAAAGGTAATAATAACCAAGGTGATTAAAGTTAATAAAGGGTAACTTTCACTGGGCAGAATTATTAGTGCATTTGGTGATGCATGCAGCTAACACCTCATAGCCTGCTGCTGCTGGAACTTTTGAATTATTTTATTAGTGTTTTTCATCTAATGCTGATGCTGTATCTGGTCAATGAAAATATTCTAGATTATAAAGGCAGAGTATCTGAGATGCTGACACATTGCAATTATACTATCAGCCAAACAGGATTAATTTGCCATTATTTCACAAGACTTTTTTAAGGAAGATAGGAATCTTATTTCCATGGCATGATTTTTTTCTCTCAGTTTTTTCTTTCATATCATTTAAGATCTTGGAGTACCCTTTGGTAGCCTTTCCTTTGAGGAAAAGATTCTGTGGGTTTCTTCTTGGTGACTTCACAGATGAACAGAGAAATTTTCCTTGCACTTCTGCAATTGTCTTTGACCTTCTCAGTCACTCTTTTTGTTGTCTTCTGCCCTTGGTTGTGAAGGAAAAAGTAACTGTGAGGACTGTTGTGGGAAAGATGCATCAGTTCCTATGGGCTGTGTTAAATCGTTAATATCAGTGCTTATCCAATAGGCATCTCAGCAGTCTCCTGTTCTCAACAGTTGCTGTTCTTTTCCAAACTTCCTCATCTTCTTTTTTAATTGCTATATTTGTACCCATGTATAATTGAGCTTGAGAGAGTGTCTGTCTGACTTCACCTTATTTTTTCCTCAATTATCTTGCCCTCTGCCAGTTCTATTTAATCTTCATAATATGATGTATTTCAAAGCACAAAAAACCTTCAAAGGAGGCTGCTGAATTCAGCTTCTGCTTTGAAAGAGATCAGAATCTCACATAACCTTTTTCTGATGTGGAAACAGTTACAATTTATTGCAAATTATCTGTTCTCCTTTCTGCAAATGAAGACGTTGAACAACCCTTGTTTCCAAAATGAGCATTTAAAGTTTCTGATGAATCTAAAGCAATTCAGAAATCTTACAAAATCGAACAAACTTGCAGAACATTTTTTCTTCCAAAAGGAGTATTTTTGTCTTGAAAGCTTGCTTTGTTTGGCCTCAGTCCTGCATATTTAATGTTTACAAACTCATCGGAAGACACAGGAACCGTATTCCTGCTAGAAAAGCAGTGGAATATGTATGTTTCTATATCACCTAGATAACTTTAAGGCTGTCTGTTCATCCCACTCTTCCCCTTCCCATTTTTATCCCATGACTCCTTGAGTCCATAGGCCAGGAGCCTCTTGTGACTTGACTTATGTCTTAGGGAAGGAGTATGAAGCCTATTCTCATTTTATGTTTAATGTTTGGCTTAGCAGAAGTTTGTTGTTGAACAATGCTATGACCTATAAACCCATCTGAAAAAAAAAAGATTGAGGTTTCCGTGGCTAGGGTGAAGTTTATGTTGGGCTTTGGCATCAAGGCTCCTATGAATTAGGCATTTGCTAGTCAGAATCCATTGTTTTATAAACAAGGGATAATACCAGTTTGATTGTGTAAGGCAATGGTGATGTCCAATCTCTAAATTATTGAGTGCATGGCTGTTAGCAGTACTTTATATGAAATTCAGGTCAGTAAGCAAAATCAACACAGCATATCTGTCTGGTTCTTTCGACAGAATGGTAACAGGGTCACAAACATTGTCTTTTCATTGACAGGAAGTGTTTCATGATAAGACTGTGTTCACCTAAACTGTTTTTCTTCACAGTTCTTTGGGCTTCAGAATAGGTGACTTGTTAATGTATTCAGTACTCATTAATTTGGATTACTTTTTTTTTTTCATGTAGTCATTTTTATTGCATTTGAAAAATCCAGCCTGTGGTACTGCATTGTATTCTTAAAACTTCTTCAGTTGAGTTTGCCTGTGGGCAGGAAGACTTCTGCTGCAGCTCAAAGCCTGCCACTCCTTCTCATACCCTTTGAAAAGTAGGAGGCCTTTGAGAAATGAGCAGCTGTCTAGTGACAGAACTTCCCTTTTTCTGCCAGTGTACTAATACATAGTCCATAAGAACAGTGTTTTATTACTGTATTCTTCTAAGGGAATAAAATGAGCCCAACAGTTCTAGCGTTGAACCATTTGCTATTGACAAGTGGAAATATTTGTCAGGAACATGAGAAGAGGTTGTAATCTACTTTTGGCTGTTTATGGAGTATTTTTCTTTTCCCTTCTTTTTTTACCCCTATGAAGGAAAAGAGAAAGGAAAAGTAATTGCAATCACTTGGGAGCACCAGCTTCCTTAAGAAGAGAAGCTTCTGTAGCAGAGTGGTTTCCACCTCCTGTCCCCTTTGATTTTGGGAGGAAAAATGCTGTAAACTGTGTGAGGGAGAACTGTAGTAATTGCAAGGGTGACAGGAAATGTATGGGGAGTGAAAGTATGCTAGTGTGAGTCATTTGCTGTATGTATGGGAATAAGCAATGCAAATTCATATTTAGAGATACATCCCACATCCTTCTGGTCCCCTTTGACTAAAATATTTCTCAATGAAATGAAAGTATTTCTTTCTTCAAATATGTTATCTTTTGTTCTGTATTTGTTATCTGTTTGTTTTTGTTTCCCCCCTCCCCCCAATTGACCTTTAGTATAATGTAAACTTACCCTAATTCATGCAAGAATAAATTAAAAAAGATCTTACATAGAATCACTTAAGGGTTGGATCTGGTTTTTTTTTTTTTTTCCTTTTTTTTTTGTTGTTGTTACTGTATGCACATAAATACAGGATGTCATGTTTCATTTGCTTGCACAATTTTTCCTTTAATGTGCTGTTGCATAATGGAAAATTCATTGGCTGAAGGGTAGGTATCATTCCATTGTTTTCACTGTTTCAAAATTGGTTTCTTCCTTTTCAGAACTGAGGGAAGATGGTTTCCAGCCTCCAAGCTATTTAGTGCAAGGAGTGAAGGCTTTACTTACTGCTTTAAAATTATGGATGAAAAAAGAAGTAAGTAGAAGTAATTTGGTTTGCTGTTTTGTTGAGCTCTGTTTTGATTTAGAACTAAGTGAAGGTCTTTGCCCTTTTAAATTATTTTTATCTGTTAATGAGTACCACGGAAGTCTGTGGAGAATATATACTACTGATCTGGGGAAGAATCATCATGACAAATTTATATTCCATGATGCTTATAAAGTTTATTAGGCCAATTAATACTCTGAAGTATTGTAGCTGATAGAAGTAGAATCTTGTTCACCTCAGGATGGGATAAGACTGCTAGAGGATAAGCTGATAAGGTGGGGCTTTGTTGTAATAAATATGTTTATTAATTCTAGTCTGAGGCAGTGGAGGGATGAAATGTCCTGATACTTAGCATTTTCCATTAATGTCAATGGTTTGGAAAGCACATTTCAGCTACACTTGCTGAAGAGTCAATTTAGATTCAGATTGAGGAATATTAACTTCAATTGAATGCTGTCCTTTCTGAACATTGATTGACTCTTGGAAAATCATTAGTATGCCATCAATACTGGCTTTGCTGTTGCTGTTCTCTCCAGGAAAGCTTTCTTGTTGTGGCACAGAACTGGACCTGGCCTAACTGCATGTGTTTTTTCATGTGCCTTTGCTAATAAGCCCTCTTGGAACTGGTGCTCCCGGGAAGTGCTGTTCACTGACAGGCAGTTGGGTTCTGACTGGTCTTACTAGTTCTAGTTTGTTGCTGGCTGTGATGGCTTCAACTGGCTCTTTGAGATCTCTTTGGTCTTTCTACCCACAAGTTCTGCTTTTCAGGAGAACTTACTCTACATGTATGGTAATTGCACAATGCTGCATCCGACATTATGAGCTCCATGGTAATGAACATGAGGTGCAATGTAGAAGTGGTTATTATATGGGGAATCTGCTGGGGTCCAGCCTGTGTAGCATTACTGATTGCACATGAAGCTCTGCTGGCCCTCTGAGTTGGTTCTCCAGTGTCTCTTGGTCTGTGTTTTTCTGGACCAGAGCTAGCTAGTGGGCACTGTATTTGCAGGATGTTGAGCCTAAGCTGTTAAACCACTTGTGAATCCAAGCTATCTCTGCATCTGTGGCAAGGATAATAAGCAGACCAAGTAATCAGACTGCTGATAAATGAGATCAAACATAGCCTATATAAATCCTTACTTTGATTTGAAATTGGAGTTTCTTTTTTCTAGATTGCTGCAGTATAGTATTGTAGCATTTGTGTACTGTCTAGTAGCTCATTAAATAGTTTGATTAATACTTCATGTGGAATGTGATATGTTTTCCACTTTTCTGTGGAAGAAAAATCAATTGCTCTTGCTGCAATTGGTATTAATGAGACCTGTGAGTATTCCCAAACCACTGGCTGAACAGACACATCAATTGTGAGGAAACTGCAGAGCATCAGTGATGTAGCCACAATGCTTTGTAACTTGTGAACCTTTTCTGGTTACTGCTTCATAGGTGAGCTAATCTTTTCTTTGCAGCAGGCCATGTGTGTGATAAGATTGTAGTTGTATGCAGGTGGGGACGGGAGGAGCTTTGTACATTGCTGTAAGATCTGTTCATACTGAGGATTTCAAACAGATCCTGAAAAAGAAATGACAAATGTCTGCCCCTCAAATGAGAGGCCTACTCATGAGGTTTCGCCTCCATATCATGGAGTATGTCTTTTAAAGACACATTTAAATTGTCTTAGAGAATTATATACCATTTACTAGAGAATTTCAAACTCATCTTCAGCAGGGCAGTGGTATCTTCCTTGCTGCGTTGTTTAAAAACTGCCAAAAATTAAAAGACGCTGAGGACAGAGGCTGAGTGGTACTAAAATAGTTTTAGTTCTCACGTCTTGATTTGAATTCAGTTTGTGCAAGGCTTTCATCAGTGTGTGTGTGTGTGTGTCCTCCAATTGCTTTGGTGCAGGCCATCATTCTGCACACCAGTTGAGACACACAGTAATGATGGTGACCTGCCCAGTCCTCTGAGCTCTTGGATTGTAGCTCTGCCTTCCTTCCAGCTTGCATAAGCAACAGGGCTCAGATTCAGTTTTTCAGATGTTTGATTCATGTACCAATAAGATTATTTTGGACAACTGTTTTGTGTTTTAAAAAAAGATATTGCTAGCTGTTGTAAAAGAAAAAAATCAGTGGGTTTTTAGTGAGGAGGGAGGTATGTGGGGATTATTATAATTTTTATTTTTTGTGCATATTGAAGTGTTGATATACCTCATTGTCATGCTGTTCTCCAGAGAGGGCTGGATTCATTAGCCTACCAGGATTTATTTTTTTAAAATCTATACCTCTTCTTTTAAAACAAGTTTCTTCTTCCTTTGTGCATTTCCAACACTTATGAAACAATTTCTTGGTGCTCCTGAATGAGCCATAGCTTTCTTCCATTGTTTTGTTTACCTGCAATTGACATCTGGCATACTTAGGCCGTTTTTTTGCTGTTGTTTTCCCTAGTGCCAGAGAATTCCTCAGTCCCAAAGGCTGCATGTTTCTTTTCCAAGAACCAGTATGCAGAGACAACTTAAAAAAAAGTTACTTAATAATGATGGTAATTTTTCATGCCATCTGTAGGTATTTGTATCTCTCTGCCATAGCTTAATTGAGAAAAGTTTGGTGTCAATAGATAGCTTTTATAGTGACAAACAAGTGAGCTTGCCTGTGGAACTCACTTTGCTCAAGGAGTTACTATAAATCATACTGGCAAAATAATGTGCTACTGATATAAACTACATGTGCATTAGGAAGGTTTTCTAGTGTTTTTAATCCAGAGAAACTTTGAAGTCAGTGTTTGGGAGGATTCCATCAGTCACTTCCTCTTGAACTCTTCATGAACAGGGAGGCCTTTGGGAGAGTGAAGTCCTTAAGTAGAAAGGAGTGAATGGTCCTAAAATGACCAATAACTTGGAATGGAAAAATTACTTAGTTTAGTGACAGAGATGCTGTGTTCTCAAGTGTGAATGTGTAGAGGTGATGCATTCAAAGAATGAAGTATGGTAGATAAAAGCAGCTGATTTAATCTTTCCTGTAGAATTAATAGCACTGAAATGAGTGATTATACCACGATTATACATTCACGTTAGGTTTTATTTGGAGGGGGAGAAAGCATTTGTTTTAATGACAGAGGAAGCCAAGTTCAGTGAAATGCACATACAGTATTGAATTGCTTTGAGCAATCATTTTGCTGCTGAATCTCATTTTTGAAATGTGGATAACTGAAAATGTTTGGGATGTTTTTCCATTTAAATAGTTGATTAAGGGGATAGCAGAATTGATGTCAGCCATCCTGGTCTGTGTATGAGTGCTGTTTTGTCTGCTTAATTCTAATTAAATGTGTTTTGAGGGACATTTAAACTACACACAAAATATTAAACATATTTTTTACTAGATCTAACTGTAGAGTGTTTGGAATTACTCAGATTGATTGTGTGTGTATGTATGAAATCTGTCTCTGATACAGTTTCAGAGGATTAAAGGGGCCATAAACTCTTGTGACTTTCTACAATTTTTTATAGGGACTGACTTCTTTTTTTAATTGCATTCTTCAACCTACTGGATTTTAAATAAGCTAAGAAGGTAATTTTAAAAAATTAGATGTCAGGAGGTGTCTAAAACCCTAACATCTTGGTTACTGATGATCATTCTTGATTTTCTCTTTAGATTAAATTTTTGCCGTGGTGAAATTCACTTAGTCTTTAGCTGTTTTGAAGGTCATGACTCTAACGGATGTCTGAAGCATGGCTGTATACTGACCATGCTAAAGGGAAAAAAGAAAGTGATTACTGTACTGAGGTCAAAAAAATAGTTTTTCAGTATGGCTTTATATTGCCTTTTCTTTGGATTCTTGGAGACACTGAGGGATAGCGGCTGCCTGCTAAAGCTTGGACTGGAAGCTTCTGTGTGTGTGTTTGTGTATTGGTCCTAGCAGTTTGCAGTCACTATTACAGAAGTGAACCTCGGTTTTTTCCCTATAATTTTTTCCTCTCTAGATTTGTTTATTTCATAATATTTCTGCTTTTGTGTGGAAAAAAAATAAGCATCTTTTCTTCCCTCTTTGCATACAGCTTGTAACAGAACATGCCTTTGAAATTCCAGACAATATTAGGCCCGGGCATCTCATCAAAGAGCTCTCTAAAGTGATTCGTTCTGTAGAGGTAAGAACAGAGGCAAGCTTATGTAAACCTGCAGAAGGAAAATCTTTGACTAGGGAACTCCGTAGTAGTTATGCTTCTGATTTACTGTATTCACCTTTTAATTTATTAAACATTCATTTAATAATGGAAGATCAAGAGGAAAACTATTGATAATACTAAGCTATTTGTATTTCCGATAAAGAAGATGTATAGTGAGTGGGTTTTATGTGTTATGTTTTTTTTTTTTTAAATTTTAGTGATGAAATTATTTGTGGGTCAGTATTTCTGAAATGTTCTCACTTATAAATACTTAAAACAATTACTGTTAATGTGTTGTTAAAGACTTTTAATTTGAAATTCTGTGCATATTCCATTCTCCTACCCTCTTGTTTGTCACTTCTGTTCCAGCTGTCATCTCTTCTGCTTGCTTGTGTGTTTTGTGGCTCTTTGTCAGTGGGGTGGTCTTTTCCCTGCCTTTTTTTGGATCACTTATGCATACCAGTGTTTTGCTCCTTTATCCCTTCATGAATATTGATTCTTGAAAAATTCTCACATTTGTGTGTGAGGAGAACAGATCTGAGGAGATCTACCCTATGCTGCCTTCCTGAATGAAGCAGCATGTTTTGGTGTTAAACACCACTATCATGGAATACCATAAAAGCCCCAGTGGGAAAGAGGTGCAGCACAACTAATGTTTGTACATCAAATCCAGGTGAAATACGTACTGTTTCTCTAAAAGCTCTAACAATTTTATTTATATAATCTATATTTAATTAGATGAATAAGAAATAGCACTTAAATATGTGTATTTATTCCTCAGAGACTATTCTGAAATGTGTTTTTAATTGCAGGAGGAAAACAGCAAACTAGTTAAAACTCAGGGAATTCTTGGTGTGTCTCCAACTTCACGATCTTCGCATGAAACAGCTTCACCTCACCACTCCAGACGAAGGGTGAGGAAGCTGCGAGACCATGCTACCAAAACTCCTTCCAACCTGGACATCCTGGAACTCCACACTAGGGAGGTACTGAAAAGGCTGGAGATGTCACCGTGGGAGGAGGCAAGTATTAAGTTATGCTCAAGAAAAACAAAACCAGAGTAGGTTTCTAATCTCTGTTGGAAACACTTTTAAGATGCATAAGAATACAGACTATGACTCTTTGTCACGTGTCACGGATAGATCTGGGTTTGATTTCTTTTGAGTTTTCCTGGTAGGAATATCTGTTTTCCATGATAATTTTTTTTGTGGCGGTTCCTTCAACGTTTTGGTTCAGAGGGTGTCCTGAATCCACTAACCACATAGTTTTTGAATTAGGTCTGCTCTAGCTGTCAAGTGTTACTTTGATTCAACTTGGAAGGAAAGGGAGCTTGCAAAGCCAGCCTGTTTCTCTATGTGTTTTTACGGAGCTGATTCTTAGAGTTCTGTATAGTTCTTACAGTTACTGTCGTTTGGTTAGCTTTGGGTTTTGGTCATGTTCCTATTTCCTATATGACTGTGCGTCCCTACCAGTAAACCAGTAAGGCTGCCTTTGGTCTCTGCAGTGGGTCTGTGGACTTTGTGGTTGTATTACAGAGGTGTCACGGAGCGAATGAATGAAATGTACTCTGTTGAAAAATACTTTAGTCAGGTTTGATGACATTATTTCAAAAAACAGCAGCAAAAGTGAAGGACTAAGAGACTGGAAATAAGTAGCTTTATGAAAGGAAATAAGTAGCTTTCTGAGAATGAGAAATGCTGGCAAATTTATTTGGGGCAGGATGGACTGTCATGGTGGAGAAGTACTGATTTGGATCCTTATGTTGATCTTCATAAGGCATGGAACAAGAGACATTCATTTAGCCCCCAAAGACAGGAAGCTGAATTTAAAATGTACCGCTAATAGTTAACTTATGCAGTTCATTGCTGCAAAGAAATGATTAGAATAATTAGTCATTGTCATTTAGTGTAGAAATATAATGTTCACTATCTACAGATTTGTAAAAAAAAATTAAAAATTTTACATGTTCCTGGTTTGGGACGTAACTGTATTGCTATTTGCTTCAGAGTATATGTCAAACTTAAATTGCTTTCAGCTACAAAAGTCCTGCTTATGGCAGGTTACTTTCCATTACTGATGTTTTGCTGTCCTCTAAATTAGTTCTCTGATACTAATTTCAGGGATGAGATACTCAATCCAGGCGTTACCATATCAGTTCCAAGCCTACCTTTTGGCTTGCCGGTCTCTACTGGTATTCTCCAAGGGAAACATAGAAGGAGGAAAATTATAGTTGTTTCAGATGCTTCAGGAGAGTATAAATGATTCAAGGAAGGAGAAGGTGCAGTCGTCTTCTGAAGTTTTTTTACATCCAAACATGTTTTGTCTGAGCTTTTTGCAGTTGGTGGTTCAGGTGGTAACCATCCTAGTGCTGAGTTTAAGTTTTTAAGGAGTGCAGAAAAAACAATTGAATTTATAGGAATAAATAATAAACAGCATTGCTTTTACCTCTTCAGGATACCACAAGCTCGAAACTGAATGGGAGGTTTAACAAGCCCCTTCAGCCATCTTCTACAGTACCTGAATGGCGAACAAAAGACAATGATCTTCGCCTTCTGCTCTCAAATGGAAGAATAATTAGGTATAAAGGATTGATTTTGGATCACTTTTTCATAGTCATTATGGTCGGGAGCATGCTAATTGTTAATAACATTTTTCTTTGTGGAGCTCTGAATTCTTCTTATCACTAACATGTATGTTAGGAATATAGAAGGAATGTCTGTGTCTGCTGTCCCCTAGTGGAGCCACTGTTAAGGAGTGGAGGGGGATCATTGCAGGTTCCTTTGTTCCAGCACTTCATTCAGTTGCTCTGTTGTGTCTGTACTAAAGGGAATGTTCCAAAGTAGAAAGAGATTTTTGTATCCATCTATTGGAGTGATTCTCTTCAAAAGTATTCTGCTGTTATACTACATATCTTTATGGGAATGAGAGTTGTGCTGAAAATAAAATGGCAATATGTGCAATTTGGAATGAAGGGATGATCATAAGAGGATATTACTATTGTATTTTGAGAGCGTGTTCTAAATTATATAACAATTGCTTCAGGTTTGTGAGATTAACATGACTTTTCTCTCGTGAGACAGAGATGAGAGACGTCCATTTACAGATCGAAGTCTTTACACAGCAGATAGTGAAGATGAAGATGACAGGACAAGGTCGAAAAAGACAACTGCTAAGGTAGAAGACCAGCCCTCAGGATTTGAAGGAGAAGGCAATGCAGATGCCCAGAAACCACTGAACAGTAAGATTGTCTCTGAATCCTATCAGTTGAACGTTCTAATGATCTTGAAGAGGGTGTAACTACTATTAGTTCGTCTGACTGAAATTTTACCAAAGTATAAAGAGGGTAAAGCAATAAATCAAAGCAGTAAAATTAGAAGTTACACAAAATGTTTTCAAATATTATCGGTCTTCTGAAGAAGTTAACAAGATAGAGATGAAAAGTAAAACTCAGTTTTTATGTTAGTACCATCTTGAATGTTACATACAGCGTTTTTCAGAGTGGAGGTTTAGTTGGTATTCTGGGTGAGTATTACTTTTGGTCTGTTTCATAATGTAAGACTGCTGATTTATTTATTTTTTTGTAACCAAAATTGTACTTCATTGTGAAAATCTCATCACATCATTCACTGTAGACAATGAAGAAGGATTGTAACACGCAGCTAATTTTAAACCTGTCTTATATTTCACTTTTTATGTTCCATTTGGTTATTACATACTTGATCATGCAATTTTGTATGTTTTGATAACGAGTAGGTTTATTCCATACAAGTGATAAGACATAATTTAGCATTAATAAAATCTTAGTAAAACACTTTAACCCCACTTTCCAGTGCTTGAAAGTATCCTTCACTAGCAACTAATCTTTTTTGGTCTTTCTGAAGCCTTCAGGCCAAGTAGTCAGCAGTGATGATCACACAGTGTATTAGTAAAGTGTCAATACTGAATGCCTGTTGTCAGTGCCTATTTTTAATCACATACTCTGGGCAGTGACAAATTGGTCCTTGACATAGCTTTTCAGCTCTCTGTTTAATGATAAAAGTCACATCCTTTCAAAGTTGAGCTTACAAGGGCTCAAAGGGGATGTACGAGGAAACTGAAGTCAACACTTAAAAGATAATAAGACTCCTCTAGAGATTTATGGTTCCCTGAGTTTCCTGCACAACAGTTCATAACAACATTTGAGTCTGCTGTCAGCCTGGATAAAATATTTAATTATTTTCATTAACAAAGCAATTATAATCCCTGTTAACTGCGCTTCCAAACATTACAGAGGACAGTATTAAGAAACCTGCACATGAAGGAGATCTCTCTTGAGTACTCATGAAACAATAAGGCAAACAGCTTGTTGAGTGAAGGCTTACTGTGGTGTTTTTCCACTTCCAAAACTAAACTAAGTAAATTAAAGTAAGTTTTGTGCTTGAATCAAAGATAAAATCATACAGAGAAGAGGTAGATTTTCTTCAAAATTGCTGGTCTGTTTTGATACAGAGTGAATATGGGAGTGTGTATCCAAATGTAATGAATGTACTTAGATCGAGAAGTGAATGTTGAGATTGTTCTTTCAGAAATTGAGTACTCAGGACTATTGCTGATACTCTTAATTGAAGATTGAGAGTCTTTAAACTTCCCTATTAAAGATTACCTACGTTTGATTATTTTACCTTAACTGAGAGAAGAGGGAAGATGTTGTCTGCAGAGAATTCAGTAACTACCTGTTTCTATAACAGCTTCCAAGTTCCGTTGTTCTTACTGGGAGTGGGGCCAAGAGGCAATGTCCACAGGCAGGTGCCTTTAAACATGTTGATCAAGCTCTATATGACTTTGTGTGTCATGCCAAAATCTTGGTTTTAAATGGTGACCCAGTGTTACCAGAGAGACAAAGATCACATGCTGTGTGCAATACAGGAAGATACTTTGTGAGGATGAAGGGAGGGTGATTTAAGGTGTTTTTTTTAAATTCACAGTAGCTTAGCCTGATCTTACAGAAAATAACTGCTTTCGTTCACCCAATTTGTGGAGTCTTCCTCCTAGTCTCTGGAAGGATACAGAGTCATGACCTTTCTTGGAAGAGGCAGTAGTCTAAAGGAAAATTCTTTTGAGCTATAAAATTGTTTTCTGGATCATGCATAATGTTGCTTATTCTGGAATCTTGTTTGCTGTTTTGAAACGAGCCAAAGGCTTGAGCTGTCATCAGAAGTCTCTTGAGTTGTTTTGAGCTGCAGTAATTTGGAATATTAATTTTACTGTCATATGTTGAGTATTACTTTATTTAGCCTAATTTCATATATAGTAGTGTTGCTCATTTAATGTGTTTGGATATTTATCTTTCTAACACTTTCTGAAGTTTAATTAGTCTTCTCTAGCTTTTGGTACCAGCTGTTCATTTTATTCACTTTCTGACAAGAAGTTTCATTTTTAGCTTTCTTCTGACTCTAAAAATAATTACCATTATGCAGTATTTAGAAATTAATAATATCCCTAGAAATTTATCTGATGCCTATTTGTGAGCTTTGTGACAGTCTTCAATAGGAGCAAAACCCTACTAGAATTGCAGTGTATATGTGGTTGCAAATATATCCTCTATTATCGCAAAATTAGAGTTAGAAAGAATTGTGTTCTGTCTGTGTAGTTTCCTGTGAAAAGCAAACCAGCATTTCAGCTTTACTTGTCTTCATTCCAGAGTTAATTTTTGATATGTGTAGGTTTGCTTTCAGCATTAAACTAAACTCTGTTAAACTCTGAGTATTTGAAAAGTGATGTTGCTTTCTCTAGCCACTACTTTCTTGACACTCATTCATAAATTTTTTTATTCTATTTGGCTTTTCTCCAAAAAACCTCTGCTACAATCTGTAGTAAATTTGTTCTTAATCAAGATTTCTGCCAGCAGCCTTGACCCAGCTATACATACAGCTCACTGGCCTTGAGCCGTGGATTCCAAACACAGAGAAATGGGTTTCCTACTCGTGGTTCTTTGAGACACGTGCTGTCTTTTAAGAGTACATGTTTCTGAGAATGCTCAGCTGCTTCATGTTTGAGTTCTTTCAGCACTTAAAGGAAACCATGTGGACTAGGTAGCTGCTTTGATTGATTGCTTTGTCATATGCGAGTGTTTTGATGTCTATTTTGACACCTCATTCTCTTACTGGTTCTTTCCCTTACCACTGGCAAAAAGCATGTCTAAGCTTGGTATTTCCTCCTCTTCCTTTTCAGGTTGTTCTGTGATGAAAACAATGCAAGTATCATCACAGTAATAATTTAATATTTAACAGGTCTATATTTTAAGCCTGACTGGCAGCTTTGTAGTAGTACAAAACAAGCAGAATATGCTAGTAAATAGTGACATGAAAGGAAAATTGCAAGAAATGCAATGATTTTTTTACCTTTAAATCACTAAATATTCTCTGACTTCCATGTTTAGTGTTTCTATACAACTTACATTTTTAAAGAATGAAATTCCAGATTCAGAGAGTTTAAGGCAAAGTAATATTGAAGGTTATTTCTGATTAATGTTTGTTGAGAGCCACTTATCTGACTCTAGCCTATACACAAAAGCAAAAATTGCCTGAGGTGCCATCTGTTGAATATGTGCTCTATGGGAGAGAAAAAAATACATTCTCCTGCTGCACCTGATTTATCTTCCTGTCTTCATCCAGTCAATTGCTTGAGGAGTCTGTTGGTCAGCAGTAGACAACTCATTATAGTTCTAAGCAGAAATGATTTGTGAACCAGATCGGTGTGTGGATGTGCTTTTGTTTACAGAGTGTTAAAAACTAAATACGTATTTGTTGGGTTTTACTTCCAAAATAATTGTTAAATATTATGTGTAATAAGTGTTGAGTCTTACTGTTTAATTTTTCTCTCTGCAGTGTTCTTTGAAAGTGTGAAATCAGAACTCAGGAATGGATCCTCAGAGTACTCTGATATTTCTGATTCAGAAGAATCTGAGCCTGATTGCACTACACAGGTATAGCTAAAAAGAGTCACGAAAGTTAATGAAGCAATTAAATATAATTTTGCTTCAAAGTAATATTCAAACTTCAAAGTTACCTGGTTAAAGTTTATGTTAAAACCACAATAACAAAGTATTTAGTTCTTGTTCACGTTAATATGTCAAACTTAATGTTCTGCCTCATTCTTCATTTATTCTTGTGTTGAGAAAAATGATCAGTTGTAAGCCAGATTTTCTGATCTCCATTGTCATTGAAGTGAGGCTGGCAGAGGAGGAGCCCTGCTTTGGAGTGAGCAAAGGCTGAAAAAAAAGTTGGATCCTAGTTGCTTTGTTTGTTTCTTTTACTAGGAGTCTAAATTGCATCGTTTGAATTATGAGTATGTACCACGCAGTTTAATTTTAGCGCATGGTTAGTTGGAAACAATCTTACGTGTATTCAGTTTTTTAAATCAGCTGAAGTGGCCAAATCCTTTTAGTCTGTTGAAAGTAAATGGGAATCCTCCATTTGGGTATCTAGGTTGTAGTGATTTCTTTAGAACTAACTGAAATATAAATGAAAACATGTGCATATGTATATGTATTTACAAGCATATATTTTATTGCAACTTTTAGTATTTAGAAATGTGTATATGTATATACAAATATTGTAATTATTTTTGTTTGCAAATTTGCTCTTAGTCATTTCCATTTGTATTGGTTGGCGGTAGGGTGGAGTGATTACCTCACATTTTTTGTTCCATGCTTCTTGAATGCTGATGGTTTGGTCTTTCATTCAATTGTGAGCCTATTATTAGACTTTACAAGAAGTCTTCAGATTCCTACTTTTTCCGTAGTGGGCAAGATCTTTTTTTGATATTTGTTGTCTTTCATCATTACCTTATCTAGATGCTGGAATAAGTGATAGGAACCTTCATGATGTGGCTGCTTCCAGTTTAAACTGTATTGTTGGCAACTTTGGCTCAGCAGCTTTCTTTTTCTAACAATCACTAGTTACTCAAAAGTGATATATCTCATCTTCACAGGAGAATGTAGCTAGTTTTGGATGACTTTGTAAATAAGTGAACGTTTTATAATTACACTATTCACTCTATTAGTTCTTTTCATATTGTTCTGTTTTTTAATTCCTAATAGTGTATAATGAAATAATTTTTCTGCCTGTTCAGATTTGCCTGTTGTAATGACATGTCCAAAATGAACTCTCTCAGTAGCTCCTGTAAATCCTTTTAATGTTTTCACATTGTACTGAAGATGATCTTAACAAAACAATGCCTTTATTACTAACATTGAATCATAGTTATAATTTAAGTGCCCATTTTTTTCACTTTCTAAGTGTCAAAGATTAACAAGCTGCTCTTGTGAATGAAACTATTGTATAAAAATATCCCTTGTTGGTACAGTGCACTTCATTCATTCCAGTTCCGTTTTTGATGATAGGGATAATGGTGTCAGTCTTGAAGGATTATGATTCTTCCATGTTCTGATCTTCCACTTTCAACACTTCTGTTGAATGTCATGTATATTCCTTGGCTTGAAAAAAACATTGTGATCTTCTCTGTACTTGTTGAAAATAGATTAGTTTGAATTAGGAAGATGGAGCATATGTATAGTAGCCCTTGCTTCATGTAAAGGCATATTGAGTCACATATGGTTGCTCCACCTTTGAGAAGCTCCTGCCCATACAAGCTGTAATCTCAGCAGGAGCTGAAAAGCTCTTTCATTCATGAAATGAGGCTGTACCACTGTAAGAGAGACAACAGCTGTTGTGTCTCTGTTCCTGCTGTGTTCTGGATTTACCTGACAGCTTATGTCATTCGTCAGAGAGGTGCTGCTGCTGGAAGTTACATTTTGTGAGAGCAGGAACCAGAAGCAGTTACTTGGTGCAGAATGTGTCCTGTTATATGTAATATGCATCGATTCTGGCTGCTGCTTGGAACCACACTTCTGTATTTTTTTACTCTACCTTGAATATCGAAGATAAGAATAATACTTGCTTTAAAGAGGACACAATGATTTGTGTGAGGTTTAATATGTATGGTGGTTTTTAAGAAAATGGATTTTGGAAATGCTTTCTGTATTGCTGGAACATATCAGTATTGCAAAATTTGGATATATAGCATCTCAGTTGCTATATTCAAATCAACTGCATTCTGAATACTATATGTGTAAAAATGTTGGACCTGGAAGCTTTTGAATTATTCATTTAGCATAAGTTAAGGTAGCATCTCCATTGGTCTGGTCACCATTCTGCATACAGTTTCCTCTTGTTTCAGCAGAAGGATTCCTCCACAGAGGAGTCAGAAAGCTCAGGTGATGAAGAGAAGCAGGAAGTAACATCAAATTTCAAAGAGGAATCTAAGGTCATGAGAGACCTTTGTCAAAATACACAGAAGCCATCCAGACATGAAACTCCCAGTAAAAAGTAAGCACATCACAGGCATTTTTTATAAACTGTTAGACCTTATCACATATATTTATTGTTCTACGTTATACCAGTGTAAAAATCACTCCTTCAGAGGGTTCTGTCTTAAACTGCGTGCTACTCCTTTATTTTTCTAGGGAATGTCCTACCTCGACAAGTACAGTAGAAGAAGCTATTCAGGGCATGCTTTCTATGGCAGGATTGCACTATACTACATGTTTACCAGGTCATACTCAAAGCACAGACTGCACAAATAAAAGAACCTCCCTTCAGGAACACAGAAGCTACCCCAGGAGTCGGCATAAAGACAGACAGCCATCTCAGAGCCACAGAACAATAGAATGTGGTAGGTATCTGAACTAATGACACTGCTGCTCTCTGCTTTTGGACAGAGTGCTCAGAATAAGCACTTAAAGTTACATTTTTAGATTTGTAGTCTTTACATTAGTAGTTTTTAAGTAAATCAGACTGACATTTAAGAAGCGATGTTCTTTGGTTTTGTTTTGTTACTTCTGGAAAATGGGACAAACTTAGCTTGTCATCAGAATACTCCTAAATACTTCCATCTAAAAGTTTTTTGGCATCCTTATAAGAGTGGCAAAGTTGTAGCTAGATTGAAAACGTAACCTTTTTCAGAAAAGGCAGAACCTTCATAGTTGCAGCTTTCATGACGCGTGTTGCTTAGCTATCCATAGGGATCTGCTGGGTGATTTTTCATGTGTCTTTGGAAGATGTATTTGGCTTTACTCCTGAAATTCTGGTATTAATACAGTGCATTAAAGGAGGTTCTAATCTTGTAGAGGAGAATTCAGAGGTCATTTTTTTTGTCAGTGGCATTTTGATGTCTGTGGAAAACAGACATCTGTTAAATGCATTTTGGGAAAGGCAGACATAGGGAACATTAACATTAATCCCTTCAGAGGAATCAAAATCACTTATTGTACCAGAGAGAAAGAAAACAGTGTTCAAAAATTTTTGGCTTGAGAGGGAAATGGAAGAGGGTTATAGCTTTGCTGATGTGAAACAAATAGAACCCCACCAACAAACAGGGTGCTGATTCAAAGAACTGAGATCAAAGAACTGATAGTATGTTCATATATGTTTGCATAGATAACAGGAAAGCCTAATGTAATGTCATGGTCTGTGTTCTGGTAGTTGAAGCTCTGGATCCTTGAACCTCACCAAATAAATAAACCCACAGCCAGGGAGAAAAACCCAACCCAAAAAAACCAAAACAACAACAAACCCTCCCTAAAAAACCCAATCCCACCCCCCCAACCTAACCTGCAAACCGCACAGACACATGCAGTGTCTGTCCATAATTGTAACTTTATGAAAGACATAAGATTCAGGTTTCCAGATTGTGTTGGGTTGACTCAGGCCAGCAGCTAAGCACCCACACAGCCCCTTGTTCTCTCCCCCACCTCTGTGTAATGGGGAAGGGAGTAGAAATAGCAAAAGTGATAAGATTCATGGATTGATATAAAGACAGTTTAGTTGATGAAGAAAGGAGAAAAGAAGCAAGTGGCATAAAGACAGTCACTCACTACCTTCTTCAGGCAGAGTGATGCTCAGTCAGTCTCTGAGCAGGGATAGCCTTGGACTGCCTTTCCTCCTAGGCTCTTCCTCTACCCTAGTTGTTATTGCCAGGCATGACATTCTGTGTCTACTCTGTGGTATGGAATATCCCTTTGGCCAGTACAGGTCTCCTGTCCTGGCTGTGTCCCTTCCTAGTCTCTTGCCTACTACTAGCATACTTATTGCAGTGAGCAGAGGGGCAAAAGAGGAAGCTGTGACACTATGCAAGCACTGCTCAGCAACAGCTGAAAGTTATCAACATTGGCTTAGCCACAAATGTACAATACCATGTGGACTGTTAGGACAAAAATCTGTTCTGGCCAGACTCAGTACATGTGTCAGATGCCACAGGTGAAGACGATGAAACTGCTTCTTAGCCAGCAGCTTTCCTCAAACCTTTCAGTCTCTCCAAATGCAAACTGAATTGGTGTCTTGGGATACCCTTAATTTTACAAGTTAAATGTATTGTAAATATTTTCAATGTGGACACTTCTTCTATAGGCCTATCAGCATAGTTCTTCCTTATATTGAACCTGAATAGCACATCAGTGCTTAGAAACAGTACAGTCAATAATACATGAAAATTAAGTGTCCATCTTTCTATGAGCTTCTCATGATACAAAACCATGGTAGAAAACTGTAGTTTAACAAAGAAAGTAAGCTGTCCTCAACATCAGTACTTTGAAATTGGAAAGATTATATTTGGCCTTCTTAATGTGGTATATTGATCTTTAATTGGGTGTATTTATGCTGTGAGATTGTTTTCCCAATTTAGGGTGTAGAATGAAGCAGCTCTAAATTTTAATTTGTGTCTAGGAAATGTTTTCCATTGTATTTTCCTTTCCTTCTTTTTTTAATTTTTAAAGTCACTCAAATGTATAATTAACTTTGTATACCTAGTTATTGATTTTAAAATTTAGGCTTCTTGAACTTCTCTTTAGGTAGATCTGTGAAGGAGGAGGAAGGAGACTTGGGAACTTCAGCATGGACTAGACACCTAAATGAAGCTTCAAGGATTAGCCCTCAGGTAAAATCATACTTTAAAAATTTTGAACATGTTTTTATAGGATAATAGATCATGAAGTTTTCAGTACAGAAAGCATGGTGGACAGGTCTTTCCATACTGCATATCTGATGGTAGTTACTTCTGGTTCTGGTAACTGGGTATTATATTTTCATCATGCTTTTTTGCATTATTTTTGTTCTTTCCTTTCAAATTCTCTTCTCTCATCTTGGCTAATATGAGGGTGTTCAGGGCAGTATCTTGAAAAATAAAAAGTACTTTATTAAAAAAGCATGAATATGCATTCAGACTAAGTAGGGAAACACTTTATTGTTATTCATTGTTATTCCCAGTCAGAGCATGAGAACAAGTGGAATATGTTGATAGTGTTTATAGTAAAGGTAGTTGATTAGGAAATTGGTACTGCCAGACTGAAATTGCTACTGCTGTTTTCAACAGCCAGCAGGTAGGAATATTTTTCTTTTCTGATGTCCATATGGAATCCAGCAAGGAATGAAAGTTGTGTCTGACACTATGAACTTCTTTAGTATTTCTAAACTTGTTTGTATTAGAAGTATTGGGACAATTAATTAAACAGAACAATTTAAGTTGCAAAATTAAAGTCATTATGTAGCACTGTTTTTTTAACTGCATGGTTTGTAAGAATATCTCCTTGCAGTTTGTGATTCCCAATTTAGCATTTGTTCTCTCATCAGCTGAATATTGAAAACAAATTACCTATTTAAGTAGTCAGTGCTTATGGTATAGCTTGCTCTAGGGGCTGGTTTAATCAAGAACAATTGCATTTGTTTTGGTCACTGCAAACTAAAGCCAAAACGTAAAGAATCTGAGTATACTAGTATGTGTAATTAATCTGTAGCATTGCTCCTAAGTGCATATGGAAAATCTTGCACAGAGACTATGTTGTATGTTATTTTTAAGATCTATCTATGCTAAAAGAAGTGATGGAATCATAAAGTGGTCAGATATTGGTGGAACTGAAATATATTTTTCAAAGACAAAGATTAGAATTGGAAAAACTGGAGTGAGCTTGTAGCCAGAAGGTACTAACTTCTACATTTTTCTTCATCTTATTTTCATACTAGGATGCAACTAAAACTCAAAAATATATCAAGAAAGAGGGTACATCAGAAACCAGTCATAAGGTTCAGGAAAGCAGAAGCATGGTCCACAATAACACCCTGAGTTTTCAGCATGGCAAGTATGCCCGAGACTCGAGTCTAATTCAAGGAGAGTGTCAGCTGAGTGATGGCAGCCTTAGCCCTGACAGGCCGTATGGTGAAACGTCCTTGTCTGTACCACTTCATCCAACAAAGAGGCCAGCGTCAAACCCGCCCCCTATCAGCAACCAGGCGACAAAAGGTAATGGTCATCTCCAGCCTCTGGCCAGGGTGAGGGAGAAAGAAAAACACTGGGAAATGGAGCTGGCAAACACCTAAAAGAGTTGTTAGGTGCAGAAACTGAGTGAAGGACAGGATTAGACCTTGAGTGAAAATGCAAAGTGAGTGTACTATGGACACTCAAATTTTGGCACAGAATGCATGGAGGTGGAATTAAGAGAGATCTACCTGGCTGTGTGGCCAGATGAAGCTTTCATAGCTACAGTTGTACCTCTGCATGATATCTCTGATGCATTTATTAGAGGGGACAGACACAACTATTCACTGAAACACTGGCCTGAATCAGATTTGCTTATCAAAGTGAAGGTTTCAAAACTCTGACACTTCAGAAATAGTCTGACAAGCATACTATTTGGCTTTTAGTTTCTAATTTATATTCTATAATTTACTCAAATATTGAGTAAAATTCAGGAAGCTCAGCTTAAGATCTCCCCTCCTAGCCCACTGCCCCTTAAGGATTAGAGAGGTTTGTAAATAATACAATTATTTTATTTATGATAATGCTAGCCAGAGTTTAGGGAAAACAGTTCCTGGTGTTTTTCTGCAATTCCGATTTCCTATTTATTTATTTATTTTTGAAACCAATTCAGGTGTAAAAAATTTTGCCTGCTTCAGCTTGAAAGCTGGGGTTCTACAATGATTAAAACTTACTCTGAAATTCCCAGTTGAAGTACTCGATTTCATTTTTCAGGCAAACGTCCAAAGAAAGGAATGGCAACTGCTAAACAGCGCCTTGGGAAGATCTTGAAGCTGAACCGGAATGGCCATGCACGCTTCTTTGTTTAATGTAGCTGCTACTTCTACTACTGCTGTCTTTCCTACACAGACCAGTATTGAGGTCGACAGAGCCTGGAGCTGCTGTTATTCCTCTGCTTGAAGCAGACTTGCATGTACCATCTAAAACACTTCCTGATGAACAAAAACGAGAAAGAAAAAAAGAAAAAAAAAAAACCCACAAAAAAACCCAACCCAATGCTGCATTTTCACTGTGCCACACCTGCTCAGCAATAACCATATGGGAACGGGGAAATCTTCAGAGAGACATGGACTGTGAGAAATAGTCTCTCATCAGGGCTTGAATATCATTTGTTGCTGGTAGTTTCTGACCTAAGTAATGAGGGGAAGATGATGAAGGTGGTTTATCAATAATTTATTTCTGATAGATTTTCACAACTTTTAAATTCATTTAAAAAAACTATTTATTTGGAAGACTTTTTCTGTGGGGGTTATTAATTTAGATTTAATAATGTGAAAGTTTGAAATTGTTTTGATAATGTGTGTTTGGTGCAGTGGAGAGCCACATTAATTGTGATTAGTCTGGACTCCTAAATTTGATATTCAGGTTATAGTCTTAAATAGGGGTGAGATGCATTATTAATTATTTTTTAAATTAAGGCATATGGAATCTTATTTTTTTTTCCTGTTCTTTGTAAGCTATTGGCTGGGCTTCTGTTCACTTGCAAGTTGCATATGCTCTGCAAGCTTGATTATTTTTTGATCTGTCCTCTTTATTATCAGATTTATTTATTTAATGGACTAGAAGAGACTCCTAAAGACAGAAGAATCTTCTTAGATCAGTCCAGTAGCTAACTTCTTTTAAATTGCACCTCTTTCCTCCAAATTTGAGTGCATACTTTTCCTCCTGATGATCTGTCTGTGATGATTTTCTTCTGTGAAAAGGGTCCCTGAGGTTGTATTTGTACAAGTTATTTAAGAGTTGGTACAAGGGAGGAAAACCCAATATATCTTTTTGGAGGAATGGGGACATCAGTTAAGATAAATGTTTCTTCAGAACAGTTACTCTGAAATAACTCATAAGATATACATTGCAGACATAAGATTTGGCATATTACTTAATGTAGCATGGAAGAAGCATTAAAATGTTACTATTGTACTTTAAACACATTTTACTGAAGAGTCACGAAAGCAGGAGAATATGTGATGCTTTCAAAGCTGGGTGAGACAGCCGATTAAAAGTCTTAACTGGTGCATATATAAGCATTTAAGTAGCTTACTGGTATCAGAATGATCATTTGCGTCAGACTTCTTACAGAGCTGATAGCAAATGCCATTTCTGAATTATTGTAAATAATTTTGATTTAAGATTTGTATTTTTCTGTAATATAAAATTAAATATTTAACTTTTGAGGGATGGGGATGAAGGGGAATACTTTTACTTGATTCTGGAAAAAGGGCATTTTGCAGGGTCCAGCCAAAATGTAAACATTAATATGCTAGTGACAACAATATTGTTGGTTGGGGTTTCTTTTGGTTGCTAATAGTGAAAATACTCCTATGTCACTATCCAAGTTGTCAAATTGATTTAACTTTCCACATCAGTTTTTCCTTCCTCCATATTCTATACTGGAATCGTTTTCCCTTTTTGTGGTTTAAAGGTAAGTTCAATTACTTTCCAGAATATTTGTGCAGAGTTATTTTTATTTAGATTATGAATGCCTTTAGAAATTTATGGAAATAGTTCTAATTTTAGGTATTTTTTATTGTTGCAGGATCAAAACCAGTTAACACTATGTTATCCTGTTTCTAAATGGAGAAACTTCAAAATATAGTGCAACTACAAATAAGTCAGATAGCTTTCATAGCTATACTTCATCTGGAGTTTAAAAATTATAATTTAGGAGTGTTTTTTGCAGCCCTACTTTTACATTATATTGACTTGTGACTTGTATGGGTGAAATTTTTTAACTTCTTTTGTTTGCTATTTAGTGTTTCACAAAAGCATGTTTTCAGTCTTTTTAGTTTTTTATTCCTTTTTTAATTTAACACAGGTTATCAACCTCTATAATATTGGGAATGGAGGTAATAAAGGATTTCTAAAAAGCAGAAGATAAGCTAAGAGGTACTTTGCAGGTGCTGAAAATGACTATAAGGAGTTCTGTTCTCAGGTGCTATGATTTCCAGATGGAAATAGTTAAAAGAGAATATTTTAACTATCTTTTAATATGTTCTCACCAAAGTAAGTCAAAGAAAGAAACTATACTGTCAATATTAGTTAAAATTATATACCCATATAAATTTTCTCTGTTTAAACTTGAGCAAATGCCTGCCAGGCTTTGGAAACTGTTTTAGCTTTAGCATATTGAACCAAACTGTTTCCTTCCTGCTAGCTGTACAATTTCTAATAATAGAAAATTCCAGGTTAGGGCAGCAATCAGATTCAGAGCAGAAGGAAGAATGAGTTCTCTCTCCTTAAAGGCAGATTTTTATGCCAGAATAGAATCTGGAGTAAGGAATTTTAAAATATGGAGTATCCTTTTCTGTACATGTGACTGACTTATTTAGAGTCGTTTTTCTGACCTTCCACATTATTTATCTGTATCTTACTGTTGGAACATAGATATGGCTGGACCCATATATATTATTTCTTCTTGGTTTTATTCTTTCTTTTACTCTACTTTCTACCTTTTTTTTCTAAGTGGCTCTCCACTGTCATGAATTTATGTAATAGTCTCTTCACAGGCTGTCAACATGCAGAGGTTCATTCCCATTTTCTTCAGATATCCATGCTTCCAGCAGAAGTTAAATCTGATGTTCAACCTTAGAACAAGTAATTTAAGAGAAATTGCCATGATGATCAGTATTTAAAAAAAAAAAAAAAAAAAGGAAAAAAAAAAAAAAAAAAAAGGGGGAAAAAGTAGTCTCCTGGTAGCTCATGAAGAGGATGTGGTAACCTCATTTGTTTTGTGTACTTGTATGTAGAGATATTTTATTGTGTTCTAGATGAAATCACTACTGCATCAATCTTTCTGTAGATGGGCTGAACCTTGTGTTGTTGTAGTGGAGAGAAGTAGCCCAGTTTTCTTCCTTACTATCTCACTTGGGGTGGAAGAGGGAGGGAGTAGGGTACACTGGCTGGACAATGGAGAATTGAGCCAGCAATGGTAACTCATTTTCAAGGATCATCTTTTTTGAAAAGTCAGGGAACTTGGATTTGGCATAAAACCGAATTTTATTTTTTTTTTTTTTTTTTGTAGACAGAACAATAGGAAATGAAATATTGTGGGGGTTTTCCCAGTCTCTTTAAGTTCTCATATTCCTACAACTGAAAAAAAAGAAACAAACATGAAAACGGAAAGACCACCTAGAAACTATATCAAAGACTCTTCCAGCAACTTTCCCTTTTCTTCTCCTACTATACTTGCTAATAAACCCTGGCTACAGGGTAGCCTTTGTTGACCTCTGAGGTAGTTTACCTATGCAACCTATAATACTCTACATTAATTCATTCTTAAAGAGAATTTTGGAAGGGATAGATGTTGAGACTTAAAATTGTTGTTTTATGATCACCTGGGGGGTTTTGGGGCTTTGATTTAATTTTTGCTTTTTTTGGTGGTTGAAGTGCTTGTGTTACCTTTGGTAGAGATGTAAGAGAGCACAGTGTCATTATCACATTTTACACGCTTCAGCTTTCCCTGGGCTTTGCTATAAGGCATAAGCTACCTTCATTCACAAGGCCATGAAGTTGTAAATGTTGAAAATTTTTGCAGGATTTCGAAGCCAGAGCTGATGAGAATCTTGCCTACCCCCTTTTTGGTAGTTGTGGAGACTAAGGAGATCAGAAACCAGAATGACGCAGTAACTAGTCCCCGGTTTAGGCTCCACATGCCCACCTATCTCTTCATACTCCCACCATGACCCCAAATCTAGTGTCTTTCCAGAGTGTCATTCACATAATACTTCCAGACCATTACAAACTGTTTATAGTTCTGGGGTTGAGTGATTCCAGAGCTACTCTTTCACAGAAGAAATACAAATGGAACCAAGGGCCTTACTATTTATCGTTAAACGAGACTAAAAGCTGCAACATCCATTTTTCCAAAAGATAAACCCAACAAAAAACACCCTGGTAACCCTCTTTGTGGGAGCGTATGAGTGATAAGTCATGCAGTGGATGGGAAATAAAAGTAGCACTGATAAGGAAATGCATGTTCTTCATAGGCTGCATTTCTGTTTGGAAAAAAAGAAAAGACTTTTTCTACTTTTAATATAAATTAAGCCATAAGAGTTTCATGCTGTGGGAAGGGAATGAAAGGGATCACTTTAAGAGATTATATTGATATGTATTGTCACTTCTGCTGGGAAATGTCTATTGCTGCCAATGCTTTGGTGAATTTTTTTTTTTTTTAAAAAAAACATGGAATTTGGAAAAAAAAAGGGGCTAGTTCTTGGCTATATTTACTAGTTTTGTAGTAACGTTTTGCTGGCCCATTTGTCTTTTCCTCTCCTTTTTCTACTCTCATAGTCTAATTTCTATCTTTCCTTCTTAATGTTTCTGAAAATATTAGCTTGTCTGCTCAGTAGGAGTCGGTGTATGTGTGTCTTCCTTTTTACAGAAACGCACTACTGTGTTAAGTATTTGGCTGGGAAATGGGATGCTGCAGCTTTAAGAGCATTGTTTTCAATTCATAACAGTATTTCCCATCCTCTTTTGCCTGCAGGCAGGGAAAGTGTATGTACAGTATTTATTTTGTTTTGATTTTACTTTAAATTTGTAAGTTTCTATAAGTAGTTCACATTGATTATTCTAGGGGAAGATAAGTGGCTTTGTTTAAATTTGTATTTGATATTCATAGTTTCCACTTTCTGTACTTTAAAATACTGAAATTAAAAAATTGTATTGCTTATGTTTTGATTTTAGCACTCTAAAGTGTTTAATTTCTTCAGACTTCTGCTTATTTGCTTCAGTGTAAATACAGTAAAATGTACAGAATATTGTGAGGAGAAGAATGCTTTTCTAGGTCCAATCTCTGTGCCCTTTACTTGTCACAACCTAAAGAAGAAATTTTGTGGAGAAATGTGAGGGAATGTTCTCAAACCGTTTTTAAAAATTTTTTTCAAAGTGCAAATCTTCATTTCAATCCAAGTATATTATATGGCAACTAAATGCATTTTGTGAAGATATGTATATTCTTTTTGAATCCTAATATAAAAACGAGGTGGAAATGTTTGTGATTCATCATATTTTCAGATCTCGATCTGTAAGAACAGTGTCAAATTGTATTTTCATGTTCTTGCTCTTGGTTTTTGTTCAGGTTTGTCTCGTGCTACTAATGACTAACTCATCTCTTGATTTATTTTTTTTTATTCCTTTTTTTTTTCTTTTTCCTTAAATTGTGAGCAGTTTCTGGAAGAAGAGCTTTCTCTTTCACGCTTAGATGTGCTTAGTCACACTTACTTTTATCCTGGATGACTTTTCTGCTGATTTCTCCCACCACATGTTGTCATCTGGTTTACAATTGTCAGAGCTCCCTACTTTGAGTCCATCTGGCAGTGCAGTGTTTGCATGTGGGTGCTCTACTCGGGGGTAATGGAGACATTACTGTCTCTCACTACAGCTTGGTGTTAGGCGTGTTCTTCTGCATGTCGTGCTCAGTGCTGCTGAACTGCTTCAGTGCTGGGATGGTGCTTAGGTTTCTGTGGTGGTCATTTTATGGGAGCCGTAGATAAATGATGCAGCAATGGCATTGGAAGAACCAGGTGACAAAAGGTGTTTGATGTGAGCATCCTGTTCAGCTATTCAAGTTTGCTTCTTAGCCTGGCTCCTAGTTTATAGAAAATTTAAGGCTGTCTATAGTGACCAGGAGATCTGTTCATTGACCAGGACTTCATTGTGCCAGGTGCTTTACAGAAAAAGGACAAGAATGCTGACCTCATCAAACCATGTACTGCTTATCCAAACAGTTCTAAAAAACCCAACAAACTAGAAAGTTGTGGCCTAAGGTTTAAAACATTGTAGAGTTTGGAAGCAGAAACTTCTGTGCTGTTTCAAAAACAAATTTCGTTTGAGTGGAGTAAGAAATCATGAGGAAAAATAATCAAGTACGGATGTTGAAGAGGAAATATTTATATGTCCAGAAATCTGTTCCCCTTGTATTTTAACATGCCTTTACATATTTTCAATGAATGAGTTAAAACCGATTTTAAATTTGGTTAGTCCAAGATTTACCAAAGATCTGAAAGAGCTGTTTGTCTGTCAGAGCAACCAAGGTCTTAATCACTGTGATTGAAGAGCAATGCTACAACCTATGCATTTCCATCAGACAGACTCATCTGGATTTGTCACACTGAACTCACTGCTCATACTAATGTGTTGGTCTTAAAGTGATAGACTTACAAGAGCTCCTCAGTGGGCCACAAATACAAGTTTCATACCCATATAAAAACCTACATCAGCACCTTTGCTATTTGTCCTTTTGTTTTTTGCCAGCTGCACTTCAGAGGGTTTTTTTCTGTGACTGCTGTTTAGTGGCTAATGGGATAATACACTGGAAAACATGTCAAATATCTCAAGTGCTGCATTAAATGCTGCTGGATAGCCTTCAGCAACTGGAGCCATATTTCCATTAAAAGTCAGAGTTTCTGGTTGTCTTTCTGCTTGTGGAGGATGGGAAATACTTACCTGACTTGTTCTTTCCTAAGGGAAAGATGGATTTTAAATATTTCAAGGCTACCAAATGTGACAAAAGAATTGAATTCCCTAAAGTCAAGGAATGGACAAGATACCCTTCTTGGTATCTGAAGACTAAAGTTACTGTTTTTGTTTTTTTATCAACAGTATTCTGCTGGGTTTGAGGTAAAGCACCCCCTTGTAAAGTGCCTACAGACTTGCTTTTCCTTTCTGTACGTCTAGTGAAGTTCAACTCTTTCTCTAGAGGATTTACCCTAATCTCCTTAAGTTGTGAAGCTTTTGTGCTGGTGGCTCATTAGTTAACACATTCAACCAAATGTTTTCTAGTTCATTTTGTTTAGATGAAACTTTGGATCGATGATGGAAACCTGACTAACAGCATAAATGTGGGGAAATCAATCATGCGGAGTGTTGGTTTCTATAGAAACTTATTTTTTTCTTTGTGTGGAAGTAATTGTTTGGGAACCCTTGAAATTACACTTTTAGTGCTGGTAAGTAATGTCAACTGTCTCAAGCCAGAAGTTAATGAGGACCGAAACTGTAAAACCAGAATGTTATTGTTACTCCTTCTGATATGACCAGGATTGTTAAACATCTTTGTTTCTACAATGTTCAATGACTAAAGTTTTTACCTGCAGAGAAAATAACTGGTGGTCAAGACAGTGAATGAAATCTGTCGTTGCCAGAGCTCATAGTATTCTACCTAACAGCTGGCTACTAGGGCAGTTTGCTTTGTCTAGACTAAAGTCTGATTTCTCTGAAGCCAATTATATTCAGTCTTTAGAATACTGCAAGTTTTTGAAGAATTGTGTTTGACTTAATAGATCTGTTTATCTGTACTGCTTCTGCTGTATTTGCTTTGGTCTTGGAAAAAATACTCTACTTTGGAACATATAAGTCAACTAAAAGAACAGTATGCAAAGAGTCTGCTTGTTTGTGATGCTTTGCCCTGAAGTTTGTTTCTCATAAGAAATGTTCTGTTGCAATGAATGTGAGTAAAGTTCCCACCTATACTTGGAGAATGTGATACATATCTGGAAGAAACATTTGCCCATGAATCGTACGCCTTGATGGTAAGTTACAAAGATACAAGTCGGCTTTTTGTTCTGGTTAAGCTAAAAGTCAACAAAACTCTTAGAAACTGGTACTCCAGTCTCTTAAAATAAGATCTGGGCTGTGGAAATGGGTTTAACTTGGCAGAAATGTCAGGCTAGAATTTATTAGAAGATACTAAATCACATGCTTCATTCTTAAGCTGTTGATTTCTAGTTACAAAGGTATTTTTACTTCTTTACAAAAAATCTTTGACTAGCTCCATTTTGGGTCTGGCCCAGTAAGGATTTTCCTGTGCTCAAGCAGCACTAATAGAAATTGTTTTAAATTTCATCATGATGTGGTTGCTGAACAGAGCTGTTCCCATTTGTTCAAGTGCCTCTCCACAAGAGGCAGCTGACTCTGTGTTCCCACTGAACTACTTCTGTTGAAGGAGAGCGTTCAAAGAGTATTTGTCTGGGCCAGCTCTCCTAAAAGTGATACCACAACTGGGTGACTCAGATGAGGTTCCTCATTGAGAAGAACCCTTTTGCTTCCAAGGCTGTCTGTATTCGGCTCAGGTCCACTGGGAGAGGGGAGAAAAATGTGAGCTGTGCAGTGCATTGCTGCAAAATGAGTTGATCCTCTTGCAAAGACTGGTGGACAACCATGCCTGTCACAAAAGCGTGTGCCACGAGTGATGCTGAATTGCCATAGTCTGAGAAGGGAGACCAAGCATTAAATGGGACCTGGCATGTGAAGGATCCCTTTCTCCCTAGGCTTTTGCAGCAGCTCAGAGAAGAAGTGTTAGTGAGATGCTTTGGGAAAACATAAAAACACTGTATAACATACCTCTTCTAGGGCTTCAAGAAATTATTTTAGCCACTGTTGATACATTTTCTTCAATATTAAGAGGAATTCACTTAAAGAAGTTCAGTTTGGACAGAAAGCTGAAAGATACTTTGTGTTACACATCCCAGAGTTTCTTTTGTTATGAGAGGTTTGTAAGAGGAAGTGATCTGTAGTAGAAAACCTGACATGTTTGGAGAGTGTGAATTAATGTGTAGCATTCATGGTTCAGATGTAAGACGTTTCCTCTCCACACAAACCTCATGTACTCACACTTCAGGACCACTGCTGTGCACTGGCACCTTACAGACTGTTCTTAGTAATGTTGCCATTGGTTTTCTGTTGCCTCTAATCTCAATTTTAAACAATACAGAATGTCAGCTACCAACCTCCAGTAGTAGTATTGCATAGCTATGATTTAAGAAATATATTCACTAATGCTTTTATTACACATTTCAATGGACAAGGAAATAATGCTGTCAGTACTCCTAAGATACCTTGTTCTTTTCCGCTTGGTTGGGACATTCAGACATTTCAAAATTTTTTTTCTGCATTGATGCTAACTCTTACTATCTTTTACAGTTCATGGCTTGAAGAAAAAGTTATCATTATGTGTCAGACTTGTGGTTCACTAAAAAGGACTCTAAAAGATTAGGAACTACATGAAATCACTGATCTGTAAATGTTCTGTGGAGCCCATACCTCCAGTCGTTAGGTGAAACACTAAAGCACAGGTTGTGCTATAATTTAGGATCTTGAAGATGCCATGATGACTAATCAAAGCAAAATGTATGTGGTAGTAGGGAATAGAAAGGATATATATAAAATGAGGTGGTTTGTCCTTAATTAGATACAGGAATACTAGATTTTTCACTGTTTCACCTTCATGGAGGAGCTGCACTGTAAGAGTTTAATACCTGAAAGACTGAAGTGATAGAAATCACTGCAAGTAATAGGACCAAAATAGGGTTGATTTTTGGATAGAAGCATCCTGGTTTTCTTTTTTCAAGGAAGTATCTGCTTAGATTTGCACACCTGGGCTACCCTTAATTTCTAACCAGTTCAGATACTGAATGTGCATGTAATGATTTTGTTAAGGTCAGAATTAATGCCTCAGCTGATGTAGTGACATATCTTCAAATATGTATCTGTGCTTCTAAGGGTTTTCAGGTGATGCTGCAGTCTGCTCTTTTGGAATCCTTGGTCAAGACTTAGGGTGATTCAGGCTCTTCCTAGCCTATTTTGGGAAGGGGGCAGGGTGACCCTCTCTGCTGCCTGGGACTTGCTTTCTCCTGTGCAGGAATTTGTTTAAGGGGCAGGCTTTGGACTGTGCTGCTATATCTTAACCTTTATTTTGCTAATATGATAAGGGCCTCTGGGGTGTACTGGTGACGAAGGGAGCAGCAAGGGCAGAGTAACTGACCAGTAAGCAGATTATTCAAACCCTGCCAGGACATGTGGTGAAGAGCATGGAAGGAGTGGGACCCCAGAAGACATCCCTACTTTCCCCTGTGTGTGGGAATAAGCAACAACCAGACAGATCTGAGCAGTCTCACCAGGCAATCCCAGAGGATGGCTCCCATGCCCAGACACTGCCCACTGGAGACGGGGTTCAGATGGGGAAGGGTTCCTTGGTGTTTTCCTGATTTAGTGGCCTCCTCCTGTCTTGTGCATGGATGTTGGGTTTGGAGAGGTTAAGCTCGTTTCTGTGATTAAACACAACAGAAAATAACACAGAGTTAGTTATCCAAGCTGCTAACCTGGAATGGTGTGTGCAATCCCTGGGGTCAGCTTGAGTTTTGAGTATTTTGAACTAGTTATTTAAGTCTTTTCCAAAGCAGTCTTTCACTTATATTACTGGCATAATATGAAGTGAACATCTCCATTTTGCAATTTTGGAAAAAGTCTTTATAAACCATTGCCATTTGGATATGTTTTATTCTTCGTTTGTTACCTTGCATGAAATTGAGTGAAATGTAGTTTTGTTCGATGTTCCAGCCACCCAGTAATGTTGCAGCTTTGCCTGGAAAGCCCCGTGAGCACTGAATCATCAGCATTTCAGTCACTGTTGGATAGACACATTTCCTTTTCTGTAAGAACATCTAAACCATGTGACCTCTTGGAGAATTGGTTAAGATCTCTGGATCCCTCTGCTTGAATTTTGTTATCAGCTGCCAGGAAGATTAGACCATAATGGGTCCAGATTCCACCTGGTTTTGTAAAAGGATCTGAACTGGAGGATATTTACTGACTTTAATTTTTTTTTCTTTTTGTGTATTTAACTTCTCTCACATTTGGCTTGTATCCTGTTGCAGCCAAGTTTGATGCAGGTTAAAGATCATGAGTCTGAGAAGCCTTAATTTGATTATTTCTATAGGTTTTTAATTTTTATGGCTGAAGGCTAAAAAAATCTTACTGGGCATTTTAGGGATCTACATTGATTTTTACTTTTTCCCCACTTAATTTTTTGACTACACTTTGCAGTGTTTCTGCACTGAAGTAGAGTCCTTTTCACTGATGTGATTTTCATATGGAAGCCAAGATATCTCTGGCCTTCCCTTCTACATTTTTCAAATTCTCCTAATCTTTGGGGGCATTTCTTAGTGCACTCTTGCTAGTTGATTTTCCTGTCTCCTCAAACGGTATTGATATCTTAAGGTACTAATTAATGATGCAGCTTGAACCCCAAGGCTGCCATACCTGTGAACAGCTGGAAAAACTCAACAGCCCAAAGGGCTTTCAAATCAGCACAATCAAGGTCTTCATCAATAACATCAATAGCTGGAAAATGAAAAAGGTGTAACAGTAAAATTTCAAAAAAGAGGTTTTTGCTCTTTGAGGCGTGATGGCAAGGGACTTTTACATCACTTTCGAACATAAGAACTGCATCACTGTTATTTTGTAAGGTATCCTAGAGGTGTGCAGAAGAAAAGATGCATGTTTGTGTGTATGTGTAGCGTCTCATTTAATCCATGCTTTTCCCAGAAGTGAGGATTGACTGCTGAGGTAATTACTGTCTTCACAAGAGCACGGTCTGACACAGGACCAGGCTCTGCCTCTGATCTCTGGTATAATCCACTTCTCTCTCTCTGTGACAGCACCTGAGCAAAAACTAGGTTTTGGAAGCCCATGGTTTGTACCTCTTGTGTGGGATAAGGGACAGTGAACATGAAGAAGCAGCAAAGGAAAAAAAAAAAAGGAAGATTGTGGGCAAAATAAACCCTTTAGTGGTACTTAGATCAGCTATTGAGCAGTTGTGTTCCAAGTCATCAGAAGGATGTCCTGGACAAATCACTTCTAAAAAGATTATTTCTAATGTAAGATGGTAGGTTTAATAGCTCTGACATGAGGCATCTTGGCTTTGCACTGAAAACAGGCAGAATTAACACTAGTCTGCTGGTGCACCCTGAGGAAACTGATGCCTCGTTCTGAAAATGTCAGGTCAGTTTTTGACAATCAGGCTTTGAGCAAAGGCAGATCTGGTGCCAACATTGTTTCTATTACCTGGCTAGTAGATGAATTAATATAAATTCATTTATGCATTTATTTATTTACCTATTCATATATTTAAGTATCTTACCATTATAAAGACATCAGAAGACGTTCTGCAATGCCATAATATCATATGGTAATGGCTGGCCAGAAAGGGCATGGAGCCCATTGCTAGTGATAGTCTTTGCAAAAACTCTTGTATTGTTTTCTTTCCTCCCCGTTGTTTCACTTGGGTGTTACTGCTTGTTCTTTGTGACGTGCACTGTCTGGGGCAGCAGCTGCTGCATGCTGGATGCTTGTGCAGTGCCTAATGAAGTGACTTGGTTAACAGCTTGAGACAGGATTATTTATAATTTAGCTTTCTGTAGTATTTTTACCCGTGCTATTTGAGTAGAATAGAATTTCCCATTCTATCCATTCTGTCCCAGTCTCAGGCAATGTAGGGATAGCTCCTTCCACTTTCCCTCTTCCTGCCCTGCAGACTTAGCAGAATGTTTCAACACACATAGAGATTTAAGAAAGGTGTATTTCCTTGGCTGTGGATCATCAAAGAGTGGAAACTGCAGCAAACGAAGTTATTTCTTCTGCTAGGAATAAAATGTGAAACGATTTTTATGGAGAAGAAAATTAAACAAGCGGGATAAGGATGTGTTCATTCCCTTTAGGTACCTCTGCAAGCAGTGAGGAATGAAAGCCTTTACATCACTCCCAGAAAAATGTGGTTTATTTTAGGTTTCCACTTCGTGTTTCTTGAGTATAAAAGAGAAGAATTTCAGAAAGCTGTGTTTTATTGTTGAGCTCTAAACTCAGGGAAGTTAATACAGTATTCCTGACCACCAGGAGGAGCTCATGACACAGCCGGCAGCGTTAGCCTCTTGCCTCCCAGCCTGGAAGAATTTCGCCAGAGAAGGAGCTTCAAGTCCAAGCACCCATCCCCTTGCAGCTATCAGTGCTGGCATTTGACATGCACAATATGAAACTACACCTGGAAACGGCAAAACGACCCAAAATAGAGGGCAGGTGGGACAACGTGCTTGGTGGTGAGAACGTGATGATCCCTCATGTTGTGAGTAGCCTCATTTATACAGGGAATCCCAGCCTCAGACTTTACTTCTGAAATCTCTTTTTCCCCTTAGTTAGAAAATAAGCCGAGGTGGCATAAAGATCAGCTGGCAGCCAGAAGAGGGGAGTGTTCACATGGTACAACACTTTTTAAACTTTTAGTAAAGCCCTTTATAGGCAGGTCAGTAACACCACTCTCCTCACTAATGTGAATGTTCCCAGCTATCCCAGAGCAGCAGAACAAATTTGTAAGTTAAAGGGTGGTAGTTTTTATTGTGGAAATGATGCTTGATTTCACAAAGTGCAGAGCTTCACCTTGCAACTGCTGAAGTTTCCTACGTTCAGAGCAAAGCAGGACAGAGCCATGAGCATTGAAATTGCTGGGGAAATTATTTTAACAACTTCCTTCAAAACTGCAGGATGAATGAGAAGAACCCACTGTCTGTGACATCTATTCTGCTCTCTGGCCATTTTCGTACTCGTTTTAAAATCCAGTATTTAACATTGCCTCAAGACTAACCAGTTCCCTTTTCACTGAGGCAAGCAACTCATGTCTGTAACTCAGTGACTGTGGGCACCTTTCTTCTTGCTGAAATGAATTAATACTGAACAGAGCCTTTTTATCATAGCCATGCTCATATCAGACCATCTCCCTTTATATTGCTTCCTTCCCCAGCCATTGTGGAAACAGACATCCTGCCCAAGGCATCAAAATCCGCAATCTGCTGCTTCTTCTATGGAGCATCTGGATTTTTGCCAACAGACCCTTGAGGTGGTCCCAGATGTGATTGCTTTTTCTGTGCTACCCTGAAAATATCCGGTAAAAACAAAGGGCTGCACTCACCCCAGTTACTGCTTTGGAGGCAGCACTTCCTCTGTTGTCAGGGAGGTACAGTGGGAGATGTTAGGCATGATGTACCCAGAGAAACCATGGCTAAAATGGCAAGGTCACAGTCAAAGGGATATTCCTACAATAGAATAAAGCCAATCATTTTATTACATCTCTCAGTTGGTCCTCAAGTTTACCTCCAGTTCCCATGAACCCAGGAGACGTGTATGGGATGTCTTTCCCACAGCATTCTTCTGCAGGGAAAATGCTAATTCCTTGCACCTACATTGTTGTGTGAAAGGAGATTAGGTTTTAATACTGCTTTTCTTCAGGGCAAAAAAAAAAAGCAAACAATTCTATTTTTATTTCAAAGTAACTTGGACTTAAATTGCACAACAGCCAATGCCTTAAAATAAAACCAAAATGGTTTTTTTACTAACTCAATAGCTTTTTGGGAGAAGGCTGGAAGAGAGGGGAGGGAAGTGGAAATGCCAGCTGATGACAGCTTTTGTGGGGTGAATTTGGTGTGGGGGTTTTGTGGTATTCTGGAAGGCTTGATAATTTTCAGTAGTCCTGTCTTATCAGCAAACCAACATTGTAGTCCTGGCTGTTGCTGTAAGTGGTTGAAGACAGCCATGAGGAATCATGAGGATGAAGGTAGAGCAAAGGCATCTTGCTGCTGGGTTTCCTTAAGTAATGTCTTCTAACCTTTTACTTTTTTTCTTGTTTCTTTGATCTCCGCGCGGCTTCCCTGCTCTGATATAAGTTGCCTGACTACCAGAGTTTCCATAGCCTAAAAGTGCACTTCTTTCCATGGGCACTTGTGCATGCAGTAAAACATGCAGAAGGATTTTAGACCAGTCAACAATTTTTAGGCATTCACTCATTGAGGGGGGACAGATGCGAATCTAATGTGATTTCTCCTGTGAGTTTGTGCTTGTTGGTTAAAGGCACCTGAGTGTCATACTTCCAGTGCCTGTTGGGATTCATCTTGCAATCTGTCCACCACTAAAATGAAAAGATTAGAGGAAAGTCAAAGAGGAGAAGATAAAAACGAATCCCAATGAGATCTACGAAGACCATGACTCAACGACTCTAGAAAGCCACATGTTGTTCAGCTGGGCTGAGAAATTGTTATAACTGAAGGCACTTTATGGCTACTTTAAATTACAAGAAACTTCTGCTCTGCAATTTATTTTCTAACTGAAAGTACTTTGAGAAAGTTGATGTTGCACTTGTCACTTGGGGTTTGCACTGTCTTGTGGAACAATGTTCATGTAGACCCTGAAATGACTACAGCTTTTCAGGGCTGCCGCTAATTGAATTACTTTCCCTGACATCTCCTTACCAGTCTGCAGGCAAATCCAGCCAGATTTCTGAGACTCAGCTCCTGGCTGTCCTTAGGGCTGTGTGGTAAGTGTATGTCGTGTTGGGGATGTGTGGGCATGTTCAATATAGCCTTCAGGTTTATTGCCAGAAACAGAAGTGTATCTCTGTGGCATCTGTTCTGTTAAATATTGACTTTCTATCAGCAGTGTTAGAGGTAAGGAACCTCTCTGGAAAAACCAGCTCCTGAGTACTTGCATGCTATTTCTATGGCAGGAGAAAATTTTGTTTGTTTGTTTTTGTTTTAAGTAAGTTGGGACAGAGAAGCATTTTGAGGCATTCCTTCATACAAGGCAGGAACATCACTTCAACAAAACACAAGGGCTGATACTCGGTCCTTGGCAAGCAAGACTGATAGAGCACTGCAGTGACTGAATGTCTGAGATCCATTTTGAACAGTGCCTGCCTATTTGTTGTTACTTTCCAGAAATACCCTGACCTCGTGGACTTGCAGGCAGGCTTTTCTTAACACTACGTGCAAAGCCAGCCAGAAACATAGCACTCTCTGTAAGCAAAGGTCCCAAAACACAAGGCCAGAGGTAGCTTGTAGAGAGTCAGTGAGCTTAAGCTCAAACTGAGATGAAAACTTTCATGGGATAGGAAAATACAAGAACTAAATATGATGGCCCATGAAAAACTAATGATAACACATAAATGGATATGCAGACAAGAAGGGTGTAAGTATATTTGTGTGTTTGCAAGCACAGTGGCAACACAAGACCAGTCTGCAATGCTTCCACGTCGCATAGCCCTGACTTTCTTCTGTCAGAAGAAACACTGTAAAATGCTCTTAGGTGACACCTGTAGCTGTTGCCCTCCTGATCATGTGCTAGTCAAAGAGAACCCACATCAGCTGATGGGAAGGGTGGGTCTCACGGGGTTGACCCATGATCATTTCTTCCATAGCCAGGCTCCTTTCCTTGGATTGTCCTCTTCATGGAGGTCCCGTGTCTGGGATTGCTGCTGACCGCACCCCGTGGATTGCAAGAGAGGACATTTCTCAGTTAATGCTAATGATGATTTGTATTATCACAGAGCTGCGCTGTGTGGGCTATCAGGTGGACTGTGCCCACAGAGCAATTGATTATGCTGAATTTCTCTTTGTCTTTTTGTTTGGCAGATGTAATTCTAAAGGCAAATATCAGTCTGATAATTGAGAGCTATAATCTCTTTATCCCATAGAAAAGAAAACAAGTGGACCCTCTCTGCCCATTTATTTCTCAGCACTTCTGCCAAGGCTTTAGCGAGGAAACCAAGTGTGTGGCTGGGAGCTTGGCCCGTCTTTCATACATGCCTGTTACCAAAACCACAGCAAAGAAGAGATGTGCTATTGCCTGGTGTCACAGAAGTAATGTTGTGCTGAAAACACTAAAAAAAGCTGATTGCAGAGCAGGGACCTCTGCCTGCATCCCTGGGTCCCCAGCTTGGCAACCCAGGAGTTGGCTGTGGTTATTTAATTTCCAGGAAAGAGGCTGATGCTATTGACCCTGAGCTATTATTTGCTTAATGAAATACAGGGAACTGAGGGGTGGGGGCTAGATGTGAGGATCTGAGGCTTGCTGTTTTTCCTCCCTCCTTCACTAGAAGAGTTTTGCAAGAATGCCTCGGCACTGCCAGAATACTAGTGTTGATGGCTGGTAGGAACATCCCTGCTTTAAGGATGTCATACACTGAAGTGCTCTGTGTTGCTGTCTGCAGCCCTTACAGATGGAAACCACGTGCCTGGAACTTTCCTTCTTCACAGAGGAGCCGCAGCCTTAGTACTCCAAGGACCCTCACAGCAAGATGGTCTTTTGCCAGATGCCCTCAGCCATCCTTTAATGGTTCTAGGCAGCCCCTCATGCCTGGGGCTCTGCCTGTGATGCTGAGCCTGACTGTCACCTCATCTTTATGGCCCAAGCAGAGCATCCTGCCTATTTTTACAGGCTTGTGTGACTCAGAGCATTTTATTTCAGCAGGCACCAGGAAGGTATGGCCCTGATGTCCTGCCCCTGGGGGTACTGCAAGGACTCTGCCTTGAGAGCAGACTGACCTCAGCCTGTGCTGCTGGGCCGGGTGGGCCCTGCCAGAGCTACTTGTTCCTGCAGCCATTGTCACTGAAGGCGGAGGGAAGCAGGTCATGTATCAAGCTGATTTCTGGATAGTGTGGGGTCTTTGTCTGTCAGAAAGCCCAAATGGATTCGCAGATCACAAAGAAAATGCCGTCTGCCTTATTACTGAGCTGCAATCTGTTCATGCTCTACCCCCCCCGGTTATATTCCCCACCGGGGATTCATTGTTCCTTTTCAATCTGATGTTTTAATCTCCAATTCCCCTGTCTTTGCCCCTCTTGTTTCCCTTTCCAGAGCTGCTTTTACTTGTGTCTCCCCTGCCCTTGCCAACTGGAGTGAGACACGTGCACAGGGTCTCAGCAGTACCTTTAGCTGCCCAAAAGAGGAGCTGGCAGGCACAGGCTCTGGGGTTTTCAGGAGACACCAAAATCTGGGGAGGCATTGTATCTGTGTTTGTCCTGAGTCCTGTGTAAGACAACCAAAGCAAAAGAAGGAAGGAGAACGTACACGCATGCACAGAGCTTGGCCAAGGTCTGTGCTACCTTTGTGCTCAACAAGTTCCTGATCTGGAGAACTTATAGCAAAACAGGAAGAAAAATGGCTCTGCCTGCTGGCTTTGCAGAGATAAACAGTTGATGGCAGCTGAAAACAAAGCCTTTAGTGACAAGGCCATCTTTCCCTGCAGGTGGAAGCTGTCTGGGAGAAAGGATGGAGATGTACTGCATTTGAAGAGCTCCCAGAAAAGCCTGACAGTTACATATTTCAGAACATGTATACTCTTAGACGAATAACCAAAACAGTTAAGCCTAAGGCAGCTAGTGATGTGGTACAGCAGGGACACACTGTTTGCGCTTGAGTGCCACATCTACACCCCTCCTCTGTGTTCCAATGTCTATGGCGTGTGCTGTACAACAAGTCCTTTCTCTCCCAGAAAGGGACACATTTCCTGTGGTTTGTCCTCTGGTGCCTATTTTTCAGCCTTTCCCGCTGGGAGGACACAAGCCTCCGGTGATGCCATCGGCTGGAAGTGAGTGAGCAGCTGCAGCAAGCCTGCGTCGCCCCAGGACTGTCCGTGCTGGCTGCGCGGCCCCGGCGGCGCGTGCCAGGCGTTGTGCAGCTGCAGGGCTCGATGCCAGCGGCGTGGTCTCTGCCCGTGCCGCAGAAAGCCTGATTCAGCAGCAAAATCCTCAAGCTGTCTCCAAGCCCTCCTGCAAAAACCATCTGCAGGCATCCCACTTGGGTGGGAACATCCAGTGCTGGATGTACTTGCCGTCTTGCTCCATCTTCCACGCGGTGCGCAGCTCTCTGGGGATGGAGCAACCTCCAAAGGCTTCACCTCGAGCATCCCAGCTCCTCACTGCTTGATGGTGTGAATAAAGCACAAGGATTTGTGTTGTTTTTTCCTTCTTTGCCCTTAGGGTCTTAACGTGAAGCTTGCTGAAACCTGTGGAAAGACTCCTGTCAGCTTTCCTGTCTCTTGGGACTGAAATTACTGCTTGCTTCTCTGTCAGCCACACATGTGTAGCATTCCGCTGGCACTTTTTAAAATTCTATTTCTCAGGATAAACTGAAAGGAATATAGGGAAGGAAGGGGGAAAAAGAACACAATAAACTTTTTCCTTCATCTAAAACAGCTGTAGGTGACTGGGGAGGGATGAGGTAGTTAAAGGAATTGCCAGAACTCAGTGGTCTCATATCCTCTGTACCTGCTGCTGAGTTGCCATGTGTTAACTAGAACCAGTAAAATGCATCTGGGATAACCTCTTAATACTGGTCCTACTGTCTTCTCTCTATTGATATGCAGGATATGTTACATTGTCTTTTTGAATGTGCTTTATGAAAGTACAGCAAGAGGCTAGATGTGTTTTGCCTGATGGTAGAGTTGCACAATGCATGTGTCGTCTGTTGATTTGGGGCTTTGATCTGGACTGTTTGCTCTGGGATGTTAACTTCTCAGCTTTTTGCATCAAACTTTTGTTAGGATGCCTGTCAGGTAGTAGCCAAAGAGATACTGGGAACGGAAAGGGTGATTGTTTGACAACCTTGGCCATGACAGGTGAGTCCAGCTAGCAACACTGACCATCACCTCCCTTTTGGTTTGTCTCCATGTCTCTCCAAGTCTCAGCACCAGTGGGCCAGGCCAGCTGTAAGCAGGAGTGGAAAGTGGCTGGCAGGGAGTGGCAGCTCCTTGTGATGGTGGTAAGGTCCAGGGAGGCTCAGCATCATTGCTGGTTCAAAGGAAGCACTCTTGGTGGCCCAGAGGTCTGGTTCTGAACAGGGCTGAGGAGTATTCCTGACATCTAGTTAACTCATCCCAGCTGATCCTGCTTCAGTCCCAAGCCTTGACAAGCGCAGAAGCCCAAACTGTGGCCAGGGGCCTTGTGTCCCTGGAAACTCATCTTCGTGTGGCAGTGGAGACCCACACGGTTCACCAGCACTGTGACAGGGAACAAGCTGTGCCGTTGGTCCTCTTGAAAGTGCTTTTGTTTCTGGATGCAGCACCTCAGCTGGTGCGGATCATGCCGGTCCCAGTGACACGTGGAGGTTGTTACATGCTTACATCAATCACAGCATGCCAGTTTATTTTCTTTCTCCTTAGCTGTTTTGTAATGCCGTGTTCAGTTGCTAATTATTTTTCATAATTACAGTTGAGCAGCTGCATCGGTCTGGAATTTGTACAGATGTCCCAAGGTCTGCAATGTTCTTGCTCACACGGGGCATCTCTCACAAATGACTGACTCCACGGAGAGGATCCCAAAAGGCAGCTGGTGTTGCTCGATAGTGCCACAGCCCCTGCCAGAGCAGTGACCTTCCTCAGGTAAAGTCTCCTTGCCCCACCTCTCTCTGGTGAGCAGTAGCTGCCCTGAACATCCTCCTGTTCTTGTCTTACATGGCAAGTCAGCTGGGGACAGAAACAAGCAGAGGTTTGAGCTGCTGGTGCCTGTGCAGTGAGTAGTCCCAAGACAGAGCTGTGTGAAGAGGCTAGGGCCTAGGGATGTTCTGGCTGGTGTTGTTTTAAGGCATCCAGGAGAGGAGCTAAATTCAGATCTTCCATATTAAGGGTCGTAACTCCTTGGTACTGGCCATAGTGACCCCAAATCTGAGTGCCTTGTGTGGCTACGGCCCCGTCCTGTAACAGAAAATCCTTCCTCCTCTCTCCACACATATTCTGCATCTGTGCTGAGCCACAGTGACAAGGAAAAGAAAACACATGGTTTTTCTTCCTTTGTGTGGCCTGCAGTAGAGCCTTGCTGGGCTGCCCTGGCCCAGTGTTCAGTGTTGTACACAAAGGAAACCTCCTCCTGAGATACCCCACAGTGCTCAGATTTGCCTCTGAAGCAGGAGACGCAGTGACCTCTGTATCAACATGAATAATCGCAATTGTAGTTCCTGCCCCTCCAGTGATGCAGGGCTTTATTAGACCTGACTGGGGTCTGTAACCTCTGCTGGCTGCAGGTTCTCCCAGCTGCCGGCGTGCTGTGTGAAGTGCTGTTTGTACTTCCCTCTATTCATGCTAACCTTACCTGCCATGAATGATGCAATCATGCGGACAAGATCATAGAGAGGTTCAAAGTCCAGGATGGAAAAAGGAGAGAGAGAAAGGAAAAAAACCAAAGAGCCAAAAATAGTTTCCAAGGCTGGAGGTCGTTTGGGTGTGGGGCTCAGGGAACATCATAGGCATACTGGAGCGCATGCTGGAGCCTCCAGATTGGAGGGGAACATCCACTTGGTGCCTTTCACTTGCTTGTAGTTCTCTGTGCTTAAGCCATCAGAACTGCGAGCTGTGTTGAGTCCATGGACTTTAGGGAAACCCAAAAAGAAGTGAGTCTCTTGGGGGCCAGCAGAGCCCTGGTTGCTGGAGAGGCAGGGGTGGCAAGGGCCATCACCAAAGGCCAGTATGAGCTGGTCTGTGCAGGGATACATGAGGCTGAGCTCCTGAAGGTCTCCAGAGTGGTAGATGATATGCTAGTGCATGACAGCCACAAGAAGTGGTTGGGACATTCAGGGTGGCCATTGTGAGAGACTTTCCCCTGGGAGGGTGGTGCAGCACTGGAACAGGTTACCCATAGAGGTCAGGGACTCTCTGACCTTGAGAGGTTTTAAGACTTGGCTAGACAAAGCTATGAATGATCTGAGCTACTGCTGGCAACACTCCTGCTTCTTATAGGAGACAGGACCAGAGGCACCCAGAAGTCCTTCCCAGCAGATACTTCTATGACTGTACTTACATTAAAATTGAATAAACATGCCCTTGTGTTGACTTAACCTTTCCAGTGAGCATGTTGATCTGGTTTTGTTGACACGCTTGTTCCTAGAATCTGATTCTCATTAAATACAAATGAAAATAGGGGGTGGCCTGTAGGTTACCTGAAAAAACATGTGAGTTAGGTGTTTGCTTAGTTTCTGATGCCATCCTTCTGGCTCTGGGAGGCTGGCAGGGGCTGCATACTCATTCCTGAGATGATATGGTCCCAAATGTCACCCTGTAGCAAGCTGTGTAGTTGCAGTTACTGGAATGAGATTCCTTCCTATGATCAGGAACCTAATGGCCCTTCAGCACATGTTTCTGTTCTGTCTCTGCACTTCAGTTTCTGCTACAAGTAAAATGGGCTGCGGCTGGCAAGGGCTTTGGAAGTTCAGTTCCAAATGTTCATTCCCTCAGCTCTTCTAGACCAGGAGATATAATACTGTGTGGGATTTGTGTGTACAACTGCAGATGTTCCTTTCAGACAAGGGGTTAAAACTCTGCCCAAGCTGCTCCTGATAACACAACTTTCTCTCACTCCTGTCACCCACCAAGATCCTTGTCTGTGATGAGGATCTGGGCTAGAGCTGCCCTGCATGTGCTGGTGGGGCTGAGCATAAGTCCAATTTTCTTTCTGACCAATGAGTTTGCTGTCTCTCTATAAGTCACTGTTCCCTGTTACCCAGAAGAGAGCAGGACGTGTGTTCCTGTATTGTCTCATGGGGGATGAGGTAGTGGCTCTGGTCAGAGAAAACCCTTCTTGTTCCCCTTCCTTCCATCAGAGGCATAGGGAATGGTAAGCAATTAATCTGAAACTTTGCATAGTGAAATATAAATCCCCACAGCCTGACAAATTCTGGATAAGAGCCAAAAAGGGTTAACAAGGAAACATGTTCCTTCCAGCACAATTGTATATTTGGCTCATATTTTAATAAATGAGTAACAGCTGAGCAGAAAGGACAAAAGGAGAGAGAGTCCCCTCCCACTCTGAGGTATGATCAAGGCAGTTTGGGCTGTGTGCAAGTCAGGTGCCAGAGTAGGTGATTTAGCACAAAACATGAAGGATTAACTATGGATTAGACAGTGAGTAGCAATCAAAGTGAGTGGATAATGCAGGTGTAAAGGGTTGTTGTTTTTTAATGTTTAAATTTTCTTTTGAATTCCCTAGAGGTGGGAAGAGAAGGAGCAAACACAGGCACTGTGGTCAAGTCTGAGGGGAGCTGGAGGCTGGGGGTGATAAATCAGCAGTGATGCAGTGAGATTAAGGGGAAAATGAGTGTAATATATGAGGCAATATGGAAAGAGGAGTCTTATTACTGCAGTCAGCTCTCAAAGGATTCCATTCCAGATGGTTAAAAAGCAGGGGTAAATCAGAAACCCCCACTGATGGGGCCCACCATCTGACAACAGCAGAAACAGAGGAGGGTTTCCTCTGACTCCAGAAAGAGTTTCACCCAGAGAGAGCTGTCTCCATAGCAAGATAAAATAGCTTGCATTAGCAGGGAATTACCTCTTTGTGAGGAAAGCTGGTGATGAGCATGGCCATTTTACCATTTTTCCCCATTCAGGAAATGTGCCTTGCTCTTTCAGAATATTTATGGAGAGGCTTTGGGATTAGTCTGCTGCTCTAAAGCACCGGGTGGTTCTGGATGATGGTGCCATTGGTCTGTCACTGATGGGAATACTGGCCTTGATAAAGATCCCCACTGTAGCAGCTCCACAGAGTGACAATCACAGGGATGAGTAACAGCTCCCCACAGAACTTGGTTTTGCTAAGTCACCAAGCAGTGGCTAGGAAGCAGTGTCCTTTATAGCCCTCAGCCAAGCCAGGAGGTAGAATAAAGACCTGGTTCATGGAGGAATTTTCCTTACAGGAACGAGAGCTGTCAAACCTTGGCATTGCCCAGCTCCAGGTCAAAGGCAGATAAACCCTCAGACCTCAGCACTGAGGCAGTGCCACAAACTGTTGAAATGAGGGGGAATGCTGCTCTATTACAGTTTTATTTTTAATGTTAAGTGCTTGAGAAGAATTCTCATTTGGGAAAATTTTGGCTGTACTTTGGTACAGCATTAGACTTCTCTGTTGGGTGTCTTCTCCTAGAAATGTTTAGATTTATTTTTGTTTGTGTTCTGTCTTACGCAGCTAAGAAAACAGTTTCAAATAGGACAAATTGTCTTGTTCCAGAGAGGAGGTCTGATCTGGAGAGTGAAAACAGCTTGCTACTTGGAGAGCCATCCACAAAAGAACAAAGCTCTAAGGACAGTTCCCTGCACTGTGCCCCACAAGAGATATTGTAAAGCCAAGATGTTGGCCTCAGGAAGCACAACTACGGGAGACAGTCTCTTGTTAAAGTGGCTTTTTTTTCTTTTCCTCCTTGGATTCATGTATTCCAGTGCCCGGTCCTCTGGGTGCGGATGGTCTGATGGGCTGGGAGGCATGTGCCTTGAGTATTCCCTTCTCCTGTTTATGAGAAAGGGAAATCATGTTCATCCATTTCACAGAGATGCTGGTACACATTTCTGATAGTCTTTAATAGTTAGTACTGTAGTAGAGTACTTGAGTCTATTTTAATCAGGTGTGCATCTCTCCCATATTTGTGTTTTGTGTGCCACTGACAACATGTGAGGAAGAAATACTGATGAAGGGGCCAATATCCCTGCACAGCATTAATGGGAAATCAGTTCTGCATCCACAGTACAAGCTCCTTGTGACAGTTGAATGGAAAGTTATAAGTGGATGCTTAGAAAAGTGAGATGACATTATATGATCTGTACATCTTGTGAGAATGAATCGGAATATTGTTTATAATATTAATAATCAATAATATAATACTGCTATTGATAGTGTATTATTAAAACATTTTCATTTGTAGTGTCAGCTTTGGCAGATTGGTCATAATGAAGAATTTTAAATTTAGTGTAGAATATAAATTCTGGTAGGAGGGAACTCTGAAAGCAACAGCAATTTAGCTGCTGGAAAGCCAGACTAGGTTTAGTCTAATGTCTAGCCAAAGAGCCGAAGTGTGGATTCAACACTTTTAGGTTCCCAATTGAAAGGTCATCCTCATATCATCCAGAGTTCCAGACTCACCATGTCATCAGTCTGTTTTCCAGAAAAAGTCACCGTTTTCTGAAGGACAACTGGAAATGTCTAAATGAGATGATAAATACGGTGTGACCTGAGCCTAGAGCCATTTTGCTGTCAAGGCAAAGAAAAAAATTTCATTAAGACAGACATGTTAGAAATATAGTAGTCTTTTGATAGACAAGTCACAAGACTGTATTTGTGAAACTCTGTAGGAAGAGAAGCCAATGGAAATTATTCTTCCATTTACACCTAAGGCAATTGTATGGATTTATTGCTACATCTGGGGCTGTGAGTTTGAGTCTGATTTATTAACTACTGTCCCTTTCAGTTTCTTATCCAGTGTGGCAAACCAGCTGTAGAAAGCTGAAAAGAAGTAGAGCTGCATGTCTTGTCCTTTCAGCCTGTTTCTTGTGTTCATTTTGTTCTGTAAACAAACATCTCTCAGGTCTCCTAAATAGATTTTCTGATTGAGTTCCCAGAACAGACCACCACCAGCCTCATTAAAGCTTATTTATGCTACTTTCATGCATGAATAAAAAAGCTTCCATTCACTGCTGATTTTATTTAGTTAGATCCTGTGCCTTGTGGTGGACATTGAATTAGAGTGACATTTTTGGCACAAAAAAAAAAATAAAAATAGTGGGACTGTGAGTTTGATGCCTGCATCTTTTGCAGTGTGAAAAGCAAGGAGTTAACCTGTCCTTGGCTGTGTGGTATTATTGAGGCCCACACAAAGAAAACAGCTGTAAATAGTTAGGAGTATTCCCTAGTAGCTGAGGTGTTTTTTTGGAGGGATAGGTCATTGAGGTGGAATCCTGGAGGTACAATTTCTTTCCGAGGGATGCCACCAGATCCTACACGATAGGAGGAGGAAGGTCACTAGTTGCCCTAGGTCTCAGCTCCCCAGCTGAGAATGATGCTGTCTTCCTCCTCTGCTTTTTCCAACTTGCTTGTTTATCTCACTAGCTTTCCAGCAGAGTGACATCTATTCTGCCTCTGTGCTGACCACAGTGGGTCCTGCTCTCAGCTGGGGCTTCCAGACACCACTACGAATAACAGATATGATTTTCATTTTGTGCTGGTCTTCTCCATCTCCATCCATGCTGCAGTGCTTGTGAGGTAAGATTAACAGCTACAAAACCAAACCAACAATAAAATCAGTATAAATGAAGAACAAGGGAGTAAAGATCCACTACTGTTTTGAAATAAGTTTGAGTAATGTTTTTCTCTAGCCCTGCTTACTGATGATCTATCTCATGCAAAGGTACTGCATTTTGGGACAAGAAGGATTTGAACCTGTCTTTTTAGTCAAAGGGGTGAACAAAAGGCAGCTTTGTCTGTTTCCTTTGTGCCAAGCACATTGTGGATATTCTTAAGCATTGCCACAAGGATTAACATCTCTGCATTTTAATATGCCTGGTGCTGGAATGTAGCTGGAAAGCAGAGCAGGCAGGAATGGTCTCTCCAGGCGGTAGGCTCTGCTAGGTGACTCTTTGAAGTGCTATTCAATAGCTTTCTGTTACTTTTTATAATTTTTTCCCCTTTCCTCCCTTTCTTCCTCCTCCTTCAACAGCTTCTGGAACAAATCCTGATAGATTTCATGTTTCTCAGACTTACTGGACTGGACTCTTTTATCTCCAAATAGTTTTGCATGGCAGTGGTATTAAAAACAAAAAAACCCCATGTGGACAGAAGTACAGAGTTTGATGTTTACATTGGATCATTAACCTGGTCTGTAAATTTGATTTGATCTCTCCTTTTTTTTGTTCCTCCCCTCCTCTCTGTAATTTCAGAGCCTACAAAGAGACGGTGTCTTTTGCTGCTTCGGGATCCCAGCAAGAAATGGGAGTCTGATGGATTGTAAATGCACCTGCTTTGTTTAAAGCCCAGCCAAACAGATAAGTGCCCTTTTAATTATCTCTGAACAGTGTTTTAGACACAGCTGTGCTCACTTCGGTTTCAATTCGGTGAGCCTCTGTGTGCCACCCCTGCAAATGAATGCTGTGTGGTTCTCATTTCAGCTGAGAAATACCAGATGATGTTGGTATTTCACGTTAAGGTAATTAATTGGTGTCTGAGGGAACTGCAGCTGAGGGGTTGGGAAGCTCCTAGGGGTCTTTCCCAGCTCCTCCAGAGCCACTGTCTCCAGCAGCCCTGTGAGGTTTTGGGGCTGTGAGGAGCAGTTCTGTGGGACCAGATGAGGCTGATGTGACCCATCTGAGCTTTAAGGAGTCCTCTGGGACTCATTAGAGGTTTAATAACTAAACTTGGCTGGTTTGATTGAGAAGATGCTTGTGCAGGCTTGGCGCGATCTCAGAGAAACCAGCTCATGCTGCTGACAGGAGAGAGGGCTTTCTGCATGTGCTAGACATATGTGTGCAGAGAAAGTGATAACCTTCACTTCCTCCTGCTGGTTTCCAGGTGGGAAAATAGCTGGGGACGGGGGAGAAGAGCCCTTGGTTATACTGAGTGTACACAGGGCGTGTAAAGAGGTATCGTGGGTGAGTGGTAACAAGAATTGTCTCCTCAAAGTTATGGGGACATTTATATCTATACATGAAAAACACAGACTATCAAGAAGGTGATTTCTTGCTGCTTAGATCTGCTTCTATAGGTGACCACTGTCTCCTCGCAAACACATCACTGCAATTATTAAATAATTCAAGAAATCAAATTTAAAAAATGGTTCTCATGCACAGTGTAACTTTGCAAATTATACAGACATAGACTGGGGCAAATATATATATGTATATGTAATTTATATTTATTTGCAATTTACTGCATTAGAATAATGAAAAAAAAATCACTGAAGCTGGGTGTGTGAGCGTTGGTGGGGATGTGTGGCAGGAGGCTTGACAGAGCCAAATTATCTGCTCCAGACTTGCCTTGCCTGCTCTACCAGGGATAATTAGCAGTGTGAAATACCTGCCTTACTGATACAAAAACTACAGACAGGTTTGCTGCAGCAAAATAGACTGTAGTGACTGATCTGAATTCGTCTTACTTCATCAAAAGGTGAGTTTCTTGGTGAAGGTGCCAGCCTAGAACCAAGAGAGATGGGATAGACGAGGCGGGGAAAGGGGAGGTTGCTGTGGTGGGAGAGAACTAGGTCTGGATAAACTCGTGGTCCCTGAAGCGTCTGGAGTTCCCTCTTTTCCAGGAAAAACTTCACTGCTCCTATTACCAAGAAAGTTTTTATATTAATATAAGAAATGACGTGTCTGATAATGATTATGCTCTGTCTTACAATCGTAAACAGTACTGATTCCTGACTCTTCAATATTTTGACAGAAAAAAGGCTTGACACCATATTAAGAAACACTGATAAAATTAAGCTCTAGTGAGAAAAAAATTGCTTGTTCATTCAGGAAGGGTGGATAGGAAGTAAAAAGGTTAAATCATCTGTGTACAAAACTAATGCAGCTTAATGTTTTTTAACCTCAGAGATCATCACTGTCGTAATTGTTATGTTTGCAACTTTAAATCTGTTTTCTGCCAGAGAGCTGAAGTCATGTGCCCTCAAATTAGATCCCATTAAATTAACCCTAACCTGGCCAATTCCAGTCTGGGCATCAAAGTCAAATTTGGAAATCATATCCTGGAATGTGGCATGCAACTTGTAATGCTCTGTGCTGCTTGGCAGAAGAGTAAGAAAACACAGTGCCTCTTGGGAACTGCACTGATGTGAGAGATGATACTGAGTTTGTTCTGTGCACTCGTGTTTGTTTGGTGCATCCTGCAGTTAAGGAGATCAGATTCAACAGGTTTCTGAAAAAAAATCTTGTTCAGAAAGGAAGATCCTCGAATTGCTAACTCCTCGTCTTACAGGTGAGCTTTGAGAACGCTTGGGAGAACGTAGCTCCTGAATGCATGACCTTCCCCTGCGGTTAGAAGAAAGCCATGGGGAAAGACAAGAAAGAAGACGCCATCTTTCTGAGGAAAAAGATAACTTTGCTGCGGGCATTCTCTCTCCTCATCGGCAGCATGGTTGGCAGTGGCATCTTTATCTCCCCAAAAGGAGTATTGAAAAACTCTGGCAGTGTGGGTTTCTCTCTGGTCGTCTGGTTTGCCTGTGGACTCCTCTCAATGTTTGGTGAGTGGCCAGCTTTGTCAACCTTTGCTTAAGCACCTGGGAGGTGAGGGGAGCTGGCACATTTTGTGTATAAAAAGTTGGGAAATGAATAAACTCAAAATTCCCAGGTTCCTACTGCAACAGAAACAAAGGTTTAACAAGCCAGGGGATGGTCAGTAGGGTCTTTAGTTCAAATGATTCCCCTGGAGTGATTGACAAAATTCCAGCACTTACGGTCTGTGAATATCAATTCATGTGCAAGTCTGGAGCAGAGGAATGACAGTGACTGGAGATGGAGACAGCATGGATTCAACCTGGAGAAAAAATAAGCGGACTCCTTCTATAAGGTGGAGGGGAGATATAGGCACCTAAAAAGGGAGCCAAAGGGCTGTGCAGTGCTTTTCACAGACATTGTGAAAAGGGCAAGAAAGGACAGCCTCGATATGCCATGCGGGATCCCCTTTCTGTTGGAGAGAATAGCGAAGCAGCAGAGCAGAATGCCTGGGGAACTGCAGAGTATCCACCAGCTAGGGGTGGGTGTCTGGGTATCTGTCAGAAACGGTGTGGGTATGTCTGATGCTCCCTTGGAGCGGGAGGTGGAGCAGATCAGTTAAGCCCTGTTTTTTGTGCATTACCCTTGACTTGGCTTCTGGCACTTAACACCAGTCTTTTCTCATGAAGGGCTGTGTTTTTGATGAGAGTTTCATTCTGGTTCTTCTGAAAAAATACAGCTCTAAAAGTTACAATGGATAAAACACCTAGCTTTTAGTTTCTTTCCTTCACTGTATAAAATCATCGTCTCAGAAACTCTTTAAAGGTGCTATTATGACAACTGCAAGATCTCTTACCCAGGAGAGAAATCTGATGCTTATTACAGTGGGGGACTTGAAAATTCATCTTTGGTCATAATTTAGGAAAAAAAGAAAAGGAGAAATACTCCAGGTGAAAAACCCCACTCTGAGATGGTGACTTGCACATGCAAGTTTAGAAATTGAGACATTCAGTTGTTAATATGGAAACAAGTATGGTTCTTGTGCTTAGTGTATGTGTACCAATGTTTCCCATTGCAGCCTTTGTGTGGTTGTTTCGTGATTTATATATTTCTTTTTATAAGAAATCTCACAATATAATGTGTGTTTCTTTTAGCCAAGCAGAGCAGTAAATGGTAATGTGTGTGCTAATCATACAGCCCAACCTCTGCACTTGTAAAAGTTTCTTTCAATGCTGCATCCTTTGATAGACTCTGCTGGAAGGGCATTGGGAGCCTCTTTATTAAGCTGTTGTAATTTCTAGCTGAATTTGTTGTTTTTTCTGCTTCCCTTTTATCATCTTGATGACCTCCCCTGATCATTTCTCTGATGCTCTTTTACAGTACATTAAAAAGGCTTGCTTTCTTTTATGCATTTTTTTTCAAGTGGGGCATTGCAAGTCTCATTGCATGAGTGCAGCAAAACACTTAATTGCATGATTGAAGCATTTAAAAGGACCCACTGGAAAAAAAGTGGCAAGTTGTTTGCCTACCTTCAACATTTTGAACAGGGATTCTGCACAAATTTTCCAATAAAGAGGCAGGAAAAATTGAGGCTATCACCATTGGCATGACCTGAATATGACATGATTGCCACAGGACTTGGAGGCGTGGCCATATCACCACTGGGTTCCTCTGAGCTCTGCCTCCATGACCATCTGAGCTGGCTGAAGAAGTGGAGAGCACAGCCAGAGATGGTCTTACTCCACAGGTCACATCCAACAGTGCTCAGTTCCACTGCAAGTAGAGTCATGCTCAAAGAACAGAAGTGTTTCAGAATTTCTTTTGATGAGCAGAAAATGTTTAACCTAGCAAGTGAATCCAATGTAGGCAGTGCTTAAGATTCGTACTTAGAAAGGTACAAATGGCATGAAGAATTGCTCTATAGAAAAAAACACAGATGGGATTTTTTTCTTTTTTTTTCTTTTTTGGCAGAGCCATAAAGGTTTCTATGCATTTTCTTGAAAGTTTTAAGCTTTCTTCTCTTCCTCTTCCAAGGTTTCTCATTGTGCCCGGACACAGGGGCAGGGAGGTACAGAGGTGCTGGGCAGGGCAGGAGCAGGCAGTGCCCAGCTCTGTCAGTGCACTCATGTGTGAACACGTGAGTGGAGACCGACTGAGCCTCTTGTGCAGGCACTTCCCTTGCTCTGCCCCGTCGTGGCCATGTCTTCCCCTGATGGCAGGTCTCCCCTCTAAGAGAAGATGCCCTTCTAGGTCCTCTGTTCAGTGTCTTCAAATGAGGGATGGGATTTATGTGAAGATACCAGACAAGGACACAAGAATGTGGTCCTTGATCAAAAACATGATTGGAATGACCAGTTCAGTCATGACCTGTTGGCTGAGCTGCTGTAGCTTCCTTGTAAACACCATTTCACCAGTCTAACTGTGAGAAGAAAAGATCCAGGATATTGTTCAAAGGAAACCTCTTGTAGCTTAGTGCAACATTTCTATCACAGACCTTTCCCTTTAACTTTCATAGAAAAGTTGTATTGTTAACCACAAAGTAGAGAATTTCTTTCCATCTGACAGGTAACTCAATTACTCCAAAACTCACTTTAAAAACCTGTTGCACATGAAAATAGGGAAGAGTGGTTCTACTAAACCCCTTTTTCTTCCTCTAATTTATTACTTGTTTTAAATATATTCATTCCATCCCTAAAAAGTCACCCAGAAAAGGGAAAATCCATGGGATTATTTACTCAGGACAATTCTACCTGAACTTTTCCAGGTGCCTTGTGTTATGCAGAGCTTGGAACAAGAATCACCAAGTCTGGAGGACATTATATCTACATTTTGGAGACACTAGGGCCTCTGCCAAGCTTCTTATTCCTGTGGGCAGAGTTTTTTGCTATCAGGTAAGAGACTTTCTTGGTTTGCCTTTTTGTGGATGCAGTGACAATTCAAAAAACCAAAAGTTATGGTGCCAGGTGACAGTCCATGCAGTTTATAAAGAAAGAGTAGAAACAAACTGAGCAATTTTTAAAGATTTTTCAGTGATAAAAGGAAGAAGGCATAATAAGTAAATAGTTACACATGTTTAATGTGTTTTGTACTTAAGGAATAGCTCTCTTCTCCCCTGGCAGCTGGTATCCCCCAAGAGCCATTGTATTTTTCAGAGGCTGACAATAGATGCCAGATTTATTTCAGATTTTCTGCTTTCATTGTGAAACTTTTCTGGTTTCTCCAGATTCAGAAAGTGAAGACAACTTTTTGGCTTAGCCGCAAGTTAAATAATTTAGAACATTTCAAACCACTTCTTTTTTTAACAGTTAAAAGAAAGCCCTTACTTCCCAATAACCTGTGTCCTTCATGTAAGCTGAGATGAAGCAGGGCATATGAACCACACTGCATTGTTCAGTATGATTAATCTCAACTTTTGCTTTCAAGTTGGGAATTAATCTTTTTGCAGCATATGGTTTTTAACACACTTACTGAGAAAAAGCTCTGAAAAAGGCTCTGGAAATTCACCATCTGCATGGGTGAGCAGGATTGAGCCAGGTGGGGGGGAACTTGCCCCACTTCCCAAGTTTTGTGCAGTTGTACGTCATGCCATTTCTCAGCTGTCCTCAGATCGGTTTGTGCTCAATTCCCTCCCCCACCCCACTCCAGGCCTGCCAACAGTGCTGTGGTTTCTTTAGCATTTGGACGGTACCTGCTGGAACCATTTTTTGCCCCCTGTGTGGCCCCTGTCCCTGCAGTGAAGCTCGTGTCTCTCCTGGGGTACTGTAAGTACTGATGTTTATGGCACTGTCCATCCTGGAGCCCCTCTGCCCCAGACCAGGGGCACTTAAGGAGGGTTATCTTCTGAGATAACTCTGGGATCTGGGTCCTATCTTACTTCCTCGGCTACCCAAAACTTTCTGACTCAAGGTGACGGGTTTGGGCCACTATATTCTCCAAGAAGGGGAATGGGCCTCCCTGTTGGCCAGCTAGAGCCTTAGGTCAGGGGTATTTTGTCAGGTACAGGAGCAGAAACTCTTCATGTATAGTTGTGCAAATGCCACCTGGAGAGAGGGTGTAAGGCTCAAGGTTTTGGACTCCTTGCCTGGTGCATCTGGCCTGTGAAACTGTCCTGCCTGCTGTGGATTGGTGTGTGCTGGCACAGGGAATGCTGTGAAGTGGATCTGCTGAGGTGTTCCCATACTCTCACACCTTTCCCTCAGGCAGATGTGGATCACCTGGCAAGAACCAGACTCCTGGTTTCTTTCAGGAGCATAACTCAGCTCTCGCTTCAAATGCTGTACACCGGGCCACACCTCTAGTATTGTCTGACATCTCTCGCCCTGAGCATCCTCTCTAAGGCATAAAGATGCAGCCTTGTCCTCAGGATCCCTAGAGCAGGGATCCTCTGTGTGTCAAACATGGGCTACAGCTGTAGCATTGTGGTCTTCTCTCCAGACATGGTCCTCACCCTCAATTCCTGGAGTGTCACCTGGAGTGCCCGGCTGCAGACTGCTCTCTCCGTTGTCAAACTCCTGGCTCTTGCTCTCATCATTGTGCCAGGGATGATGCTGCTGGCCCAGGGTAGGTGTTGCAGCTGCATGGCTGAGGGAGGGTGCTCAATGTGCCCACCTGACAGAGCTTTTATCAGTCCCAAGTGCAAGTGTGGTGCTCATTTAGCTGGCAGGAGCTTTCTCTACTGGTGTGCTGAATGTGAGTTAGCTGGGAGCTGAGACCAGTGTAGTTGTCAATAAGCTACCTCATTGCACTGGACTGATGCACCTGGCTTGGTGGTGCTTTCTCCAAAACTGAGTGGGTCTCGGTGCCTGAGGCTGTGTGATCCTACCCAGGGTCAGACAGGCACCTTGCTCTGCAGATGGTCTCTATTTGGAGTCAGTGTTTCCACTGTGGCTCAAAATCTTTCCAAAGCAGCACAGATCTGATGGACATTAGGGATGTGTGACAGCATCCCATGGTGACCCGAGCCAGGCACAGCTGTGTAATGAGTTACCAGCCCTCAGCTGAACCCTGGTAATGGCATCTCTAACCTTTCTGTGGCTTATGCTAATGGTTTTTTCCTCCAAATCCAGATGGGCAGTAATTAAGTGAACTTACAATGGACTCCTGCAGGCTTGCATGCTCACATCCAGAGTGGGGGCTAAAAAGCCCTACCTAGTATCTTCTGGGAACAATACAAGAGTATTGGCTTTAGTCCAGACCTCTGTTTATGGAAAAACCCAAGGCATTCCCACTCAAGGGATGAAGCCTGCTCCCTCTTCATGCTATTAACTTCCTCTGCAGAGAAAACACCACAGGCAGTGGGCTCCACGTTCATGTTTCTTTCTGATGTCTGTAGTTGGCTCCTTTGAACATGCAAAGATCCCTTTGGGCTGGCAGCACTTCTGAACTGAAGGACTGCCCTGCAGCTAGAAATTCTGAGCCATTATTGTTAGGAATGCCTTCAAATGACAATCTGGAGCTCTGGCACTGATCCTCCAGTGGGGAGGATAAGTGCTGGTGACATCTGGAGGCAGAATTCACCAAGAGACCCCAGTATGACAGGTTGTATTTAATGTGACTCGCGAGGGACTGTAAATCACTCATTATTGCATTGCAGACAATAAATCTGTTTTATGCCCCATCACTTATCAACCATCATTTTAGAACACAAAAAGTATACCCCAGCAGGCCCACTCCTGTATTTTGGGTTAGTTTTCTTCAAATCTATTTTCACTTTGTCTTCATTTCTTTGCCCTTAAAAATCAGTTTTGTGCTTTTAAATCAGTTTGCCTGATTCCCCTGTTTTGTTCTGCTTTTTTTGTGGTTGCCTTTTTGTCTTTTACTCTGCCATTACCTTCTCTTTTGCTCAGGTTTATTTTAGAGACTTGCTGGGCCAGCATTTCAAACCCAAGTGCCCGAATCTTGTCACTGAACTTCTTGCAGAAGCACCTCCATAGAAGAGGCCTGACTTTCTCCACATGCTCCATGCCTTTCCCAGTGAAGCCTGACTAGGCAAGCTTCACACCTCTTACTTTTGAAGAGACTTTAATGTAGAAAACTGAATACATATGTGGAACCATACCTTGGGCTACCCAATTTTGCAAATGTTGGAAATGCAACTGTTTTTGACTATGTTCAAATGAGAAACCATTAGGCCTTTCTCTCTTCTTTAAGTTTTTTCTTGAGTAAGAGAAAATCTTGACTTTGGTGATTTTTTTTTTGTTATGTTTTATTCTGTTATTTCAAGCACAGAACTTGTAGGAAAACTGGGGGAGTTCGAAAACCAGGATCTCTCTATGAGCCACATCTACTTTTTAAATTTTATTTGCTTTGCCTTCTGTGTCCTTCTCCCATGGGCAAGCAGCAGTGCTGGCAAGGGCAGCAGGCAGGGAACCTACTTGGACAGGGAGGGCCATGCTGGCAGCGCCTGCTACCTGCTCCTGTTCCCTCCTGCAGCCTGGTTCCCATGCTCTGGCCAGCACAGGGCTGGGGTCAGTGCTCCGGCAGTGGGAACAGGAGGGAGCACAGTGAGAGCTGAGTTTGCTGCCTCACTGGCTGCACCACATCAAAGGGGAGTGAGTGTCCAGCTGCTTAGGGGGCAGAGGAGGGAAGATGGGGGTCAACTCACAAAATTAATTTTGGGCCTAAGGAAAGGACAGGACTACGTGAATCCTCTCATCTCCATGATCTCCTGTTCCCATAGCAGGCTCTGTTGGAAACAACCAGCTGTCACTGTTGCCCTTCCTGAAGTGTTTTTCTTAGATGGACAAGGGGCAGATTTTTTTTTTTCTTTCACTGTGGGGAAGTAAATGTATCAGCAACAGCATTGCAAATTAAAGCAATGAAACAAATCTGAATACCTGGCTCCAAGGAAGTCACACACACTCTTCCTGGGTCTGGGCAAGAGAAACAAGGGACATTATCCCCCAGGGAAGGAAGCCTGTCTCTGACATTTCCCTGCTCCATGTCCATTGTTTATGTCCTCTGCAGGCCACACTGAAAACTTCCAGAATGCTTTTGACAGACAGTCACTGGTTTTGGATAAGCTTCCCCTGGCTTTTTACGCAGGCATGTTCGCATATTCAGGCTGGTAGGTGGAATGGGAGGGCACTTAGTGGGCAGAAGGCAGGTGCCCTCAGCATGACTCGAACTGACTCCCTGTTTCTTCCCACCATGCAGGTTTCAGGCCAGCTTTGTGCGAGAAGAGTTGGTCAGACCTGAACGGTAAGGCTGGGAAGAAGCTGTCTTGGGTTACCAGCTTCTGGGGCATCACGCTTCCCCTAATGCAGTATGGGAGGAATAAGTTTGTGGGTTCACCTAACCAGTGCCAGTTACAGTCTGCAGTAATACTGGGCATAACAAGGGACAGCAGCTTGCTCTTTGTGTGTCTGTCTTCTCCTTTCTTGCAGAAATATCCCCCTGGCTGTCATCATCTCCGTGATCACGGTAATTGTGGGGTACATGCTTACCAACGTCTCCTATTACACAGTCCTGGGAACACAAGATGTTCTGGCCTCTCCTGCTGTGGCTGTGGTGAGTTGTTACCCCTACTCTTATCTCTTCAGTGTGGTCAGCTTATGGTGTGTTCATGGCAAGACTTTTGGAGGTAGTTTTCCTATAAAATGCTTGGTTGCTTTATAATTTCTCTGGATTATTGGGCAACAGTAATTTCTTTTAGTCTTGCCTAAAAGATAATGAGAAATAACCTGCAGATGACAGTAGCGAAAGAAAGATTTATGAGTTATATATGACTCCTTAAGTGGAAGAATTTTTCTTTCTTTTGAACATGATGCCATCTAGACATCACCACATGTTCCTAAAGTCAGGCTTGCTCTTCCTCCAGAGCTTTGTGCAGCGAGCCTTCAAAAGCCTGATCTCTGTGGTCCCTGTCCTTGTCGCACTGTCCTGCTTTGGAACAATGAATGGAGGAATCTTCACATTTTCAAGGTCACATCCCTATGAATTTATTATTCTTTTGGCTTACTGAATCAGAGGGAAGCACTGGCAACCTATGCAACTCTCCATCCACACAATGGCATTTTAGACACCTAAGTGGGAAAACAAAGTTTTTGACTCCCAGCTTGTCAGCTGCAGGATGGTCCCTATTGGCTAAGATTCTACCCTTTCTATTGGTGGCCAGACCTAGACTTTGCTATCTAGGTCTGCTCACAAACAAAGATTTTTATCTTCTTCCCCCCACCCTGCAGTTTAAATCCCCAGTTTAAAGAGAAATGTCAATGTTTCTGGTGAACTAGAAGTTTTGTTGATGTTGGCAGCTGCTCAGTCGAGACCAAGTCTTCTTTCACTGGGCTCACCCAGCTGTGCTGCTGCGGGGCAGAGGGTCCCTCTGTTGTGAGGATCTCTGGCCAAAGGCAAACTCTCCCTTGAGGACTTTGCTTTGAGGTCAGTGAAATGTTATTGGGATGGGCTGTTCCCAAAGCAATAGTAGAGGTTCAAAAAGTCTTGTTTTAGCAATAACAAAAGCTTTGTTCCATGGAAAAACTAACTTGCCAGCTTCACTGTCTACCACGCTCTGTGTCCTTATGGGAGCTTTGAGATTGGAGAGAAGGACAGAACTCACATAAAAGTATGTTGTGCTGGTCCCGAGGAGCTGAGTGAACTCTCTGGAATGGGTTCTGCTTCACAGCTTTGATTGCAAAAGGAAAAATCAGTTGATATAAAAGGAATGTTTCACAGCATGAAAGCTAATGGGTTATTCGATCCACTACCCTGAAGTCCTGTATTAAATACAGGTGTGGAGAACCATCCCTGTTAGCTCCTCTAGACAGTGGTTTTCTTTGAGGATGAGAAGTCTCTGCACAGCACAGAGGCTCTTCATGTCCCCTATCTCCTTTCTCTCCCCCATCCTGGCATCATTAACATAATCACTGCAGAAGTCCATATAAACATCGATGGGGCCTCCCTGGCTGCCTGCCAGCCACACCCCTGCAAAGCCACAGAGACAGCAATAAAACCAGTTGTACACTCGTGCCCCAGCTGCTCTGGGCCCTGCTCCAGCCCAGCTGATGCTCTGGCATGGTTTGCTTGTGGATATTAAATTTATAAAATTGGATGCAATTGCCTTCTCCCTAATTGCCCTTTCATGAGTCAAAGGAGGCACGGAGGCAAAGAGCTCTCTGCTCTCATTTTGTACCTGATCTTGTGTGTAGCTGAACTCTTGGCAGCATGACAAAATATATTTTCCAATAGCTGACCTGAGGATTGAAAATCTTCTCTTATTTGAAGAAATTTCACATCATTTTTTTTCTGTATATTTTACATATATAAATATAGACATCGAGACAGACAATTCCCTTTCATAAACGCAACAACTTCTCTTATAAAGGACTGAAACTTGTGATCCCTCCAGTTCCTTTGCACTGAAAAGACTAACCCCTTTTCTGATGGTGAGAGACTTTCTTGCTCCTGTTTTCAGCCTGAACTCATTCATGGTCACTTTTGCCTCTGCTAATGAGCCACCCAAGGGGCTGCTGCCAGCAGTCCTCATGGTGGGCTCTGCTCTGCATTGAACTAACTGTTCTTGGGAGAGATATGGGAACTCAACATTGGGTTTTTCTTCCAAATGCCCCCAAAGTGGAGCTCTGAGCAATCTGGTCTAGTGGTAGGTGTCCCTGCCCATGACAGTGGCGTTGAAACTAGATAATTTTTAAGGTCCCTTTCAACCAAACCATTCTGTGATTCCCTGAAAGTGCAGCTAAAGGCAGAACCGTGGCCTATAGGAGACCTGTGCTCGGGAGCGGGGTGGCTGCCTTGTGGCCTCAGGCCACTTCAGTGACTGATCTCATTTGTTGTGTAGATGTAGGATGCTAATGCGTAGGGCTCCCTGTCTTTTCCTAGGACTCTGTTCGTGGCTTCCAGAGAAGGCCAGTGGCCTCCTCTCTTCTCCATGATCCACATTCGAAGGCATACACCCCTTCCTGCTGTTATGTTAATGGTAAGGAGATCTGGCTGTGTGAACACACACTGTTCTTGCAGTCTTGGCTTTCCTGCAAAGACTGGACAAACTGAGGAGTTTTAAAGGTTGTTGAGACACTAATTTAGTCTTGAAAAATAAAGAAGATGGGATATATGAAATGGCTGCAGAGTATTATGTTCCCTTTAGCCAGCAGTGGTATTTGAATGCCCTACCTTGAAGTCCCTGCCTTATAACCTTGGACACCTTATTTAAAAGTACCGTCCCTACCATCTGCCACAGTTGTTACGTGATATTGTCCAATGAAAACACATCTGCCAGGCTTTGGCTATTTGGAAAACAAAAATTCCCAGGTGTGGGGGAAATGCAGGGAATGAGCATTTGCAGGGATGGTCTCAGCTCTGGTTTGTCTGGTTTTGGTTTTTTTTTTTTTATAGCAATGGGCCAGCTCCATTCTAACCGTGCTGCAGTACATCTTGCAGCTTGGCTGACTTGCTGAAAACTTAGCAAGTGTCTCTGTAGGTAGCCCATGTACTGGCAGGCTTTTGGATCATGGATGTTTCGACTGCCCTGCCTTGGAACTAAGACATCTAAGATGCTGCTGATCTTGAAAGGATTGCTCCTTTCTGTATCACAACACAAGAGTGTGTTTAGGCCTTTTGCCTTCAGTCTGTGGCACTTTGTAAAGCTCTCTGACCTCTGAAACTCTGGGGCTGTGAAGTAGCTGCATGGGGCTGCAGGGGGGCTGGAGAAGGTGACCCATATTACCCTTTCTTGTCTGAGGACCATAGCAAGGTTTTAATGGCTGTATTTCATCTTCACAATGCTCAGTTTCCTTTGGTCACTGCCATGGTGTGTGTTGGAGATATCTACCATCTACTGAACTTCTTCAGCTTTTCCCGATGGCTCTTCATAGGATTAGCCACCCTCGGGCTCATTGTCCATCGCCACCGTCACCCAGAGCTGCACAGTTCATTCAAGGTAAGGCACATGGCAGGGTGGAATGTGCAGGCTTGTCAATTCTTTCTTTGATTTGCCAGTAATTAGAGCATTACATGGTCATAATTGCATTTAGGCTCTAAGGGGTGTCAATTCCCGCTGCTCAGTAAAGGCATGTGGGGGAATCCTGAAGTTGGTTGACGTGTCCAAACAGCCAGATGTGGTAAATCCTATAAAACTTGTTCTGTGTGGTGTCACCAGCCACATCTGTTAGAAGACCACTTGCTCCAGGGGACAGTTTCAGGCTGGGAACTGGGAGATGTACAGAAAGCAGTTCCCACACTCATCTCTTGTGGTCTACAAGGAGGGACCCTTGCCTCGATGTTATTTCAGAGGTACATGAGTCTCAGCTCTAGCTGAAAAGAAGGAGGGTGTCAGGCTTGGGGAAAAAAGTGGCCAGAGGGGTCCTGGGAGCAAACCTGACTTGAGGGGAATCATCTGCTGGCAGAGAAATATTGGCCGGTATAAAGCAGTGGACCATTCTGGTGGCCCTTCTTAAACTGCTGGATGCTGAGATCCTCCTCGTGTCAGCTGGAGTTGGTACTGGAGCAGCTTTCTCGGGCTTGGGGCACCTTTCCTGCTGCTGGATAATGTGCAGAAGGCATTTGGCTGGGGCGGTGCTCGAGGTGGGCACAGTTGGTTCCTGTGTCTGGTCGTGCCTCCAGCCAGCTCCTGGGGAGGAGATGAGACCTCAAAGGCCACTGGCACTGGGCAGCTGGGCAGCAAGAACCTTGGGGGACACAAACACTTACTGAAGCTCCCAGGGCTCCTCCTGGAGCTATGCACATCCTGATGCAAAGTTTGGGGGTAATTTTTCTTCTTGGACTTTGCTGTAGACTGTGTGTTTCGCAGAGACTTGGAATCTTCCTAGTTTGTTGTCTGCCTGTACTCGTGTACACCTCCAGAACCAGACTTTAAATAAGTTTTTGCTTTTTCTTTCGATCCAAGCTTCTCACGGGAGGCTTATTAGTGAGTGGCACTGATGATGATTTCAGCTGCTGCCGAGATTTTACCCCGTTTTGTTTCAGGAAGAGACGCAGAATTTTAGGGGCTCCCAAATCCTGGTTAAGCGAGGGAGGGAAATACTGCCCTTCTGGTCAGTCTGGTTGATTTCCGCCCCCTCTTCTCCCAGTTCTGCCACCCCTTGCAGCCCGGCTCCCTGCAGCAGGAGATGCTGCGCGCAGGTGGCGCGGGCGGGTGCTGCGCTCTAGTGGCCGGACACAGGCGGGCTCCTGCCTGGGGAGAGAGAGCACAACAGGACACCCGTGCGACTCTGCTGCTGCTTGTTCTCCCTATAGCATTTTGAGTTAAAAACGGTGAGCACACACCGCTAGGGAGCAGGGAAAAGTCCTCTCACACACCTCACAAGCAGACGTGCAGCATGAGAGCATACATGGAGGAGAGGCTGGAAAGGGGATGCTCCGGCTGGAAAGATAGCTAGAGCACTGAAATTTGGTGGCTGGATGACTGCCATATCTAGAGCAACTGATCACTTCCAGCTTGGCATGGTGAGCATCCAAAATAGGATCCTTATTACTAGAAAAGAGATTGTTACCCTAGATGAGACCAGCAGCTCCTTGATTCCATCAGCCATGGCGAGGAGTTACTTGACTGAATTTGGACAAGAGACAGAGGGTGTTCCACTGTTTTACTATTTGTTGCAGTCTTCTGATTTACTCTCCAAATAGCCCAGATGAATTGGCTCATCCAACAGGGTATGGCTGAAGTGCTGAGTGCTGCTTTGATCTTTCATCAGGGTGTCGCTGTTCTTGGTGCAGGTACTATAGAGATAGGGAGTCTGGTTTATCCTGTGTCAGTTGCTGTAAGTCTCAGGCAGGCAAGCTGAAGGCAGGTCAAAACAAGTCAGGAGTTTTATAACTAAAGAACAGTTTGATTCCAAGTGTCACTTCTATTCTTGGCTTCAGATTTTCCACCAGCAGTTGCCTTAGGTGGCAAGTAGGTATGTGTGCATGCACAGGAGCAGGGCATTCCCAGAGCAGTGGGGGACAGGTTACGTCTCTGCTTGCTTGGTTTCCAGTTGCAAGTGAGATTTATATTGTGATGCACATGAATATAGAAGGCATGCACCTCACAGGATACACTGGGCTCTGAAGCTGATGTGATTGTTCATGATCTGATTGTACAGAAACACTGTGCAGGACAGATACATATGTTTCTTCTCATCTTCTTTAGCTAGAGAAGTGAATACAATGCCTGCTGGGATGTTTGGGGGCTGATTTGCTACAGCCATCAGTTTTGCCTGACAATCTTCTGTGCTCTTTTCCCCAGGTTCCCTTGTTCGTTCCTGTCTCTTTTACCGTCATCTGCCTCTTCACTGTGGCAATGTCTTTCTACTCAGACCCTGTGAGCATTAGCATCGGATGCACCATGGTTTTAAGTGGTTTTCCAGTCTACTACCTCATAATTCATAGGCAAATGTCAGACCGTTGCCGTAACGTCTTTTGTAAGTATGCATTTCACTATCAGTATAGTGGTCCTAAACACACTCAGGGGTGGGGGTGCTGGTTTGTTCCCAGGGCTCATTGCTGCTTGAAATTACTTCAGGACCAACAGACCTCATGAAAACCTCATGACCTCTGGCACCCCTTCGATGGCTCTCCCAAGGCACAGCCTCCACAGCCAAATTTGTTTGAGCAAAGACGGGGCTGAGGTCTGCCAACAGGGGGAACTGAGAGGGTTGCTTTTGCACCCCAGCCGTGGTTCCTACTAAACTTTATCATATCTTTGAGGTCACCAGTTCTGGGCCAAATTTGTCTGAGACTGAGCAACAGGACCAAAAATTGGGGTGGAGAGATTGATAGGTGGACACTGGAATGCCTTGTTGTTAGCAAACATAATTGCTCAAAAGCTGGCGATAGGACTGGTAGGAGAAGACAGCGCTGCCTGATGTCTGTCTGCTTGGTGAAGAGGCCAGAGTGATTAGGACACAGATGTGGCCACGTAAATGAAATACATCTCTCTTCCATGCATTGTCTAGTACAGATTTCCTTTGCATGTAGCTCTGGTTTTCAGTCATATCTCAGGATTTCCTCTGGACTAAGCTTCCTTTTTTTTTCCCCACTCTTTCAGATTATCTTACACACAAACTACAGTTACTGCTGGAAGTTGTCCAACAAGAAATCAAGACTTACTGAGAAAACCATCAGAACTCACAGGAGACAATAAAATCTACTTAGTCCATTTCTGACACCTTTGATCCTTCCAAAAGCAGGCCGTGCTTTTATTCTTTCAGTCACTGCAAATGAGGATGAACCTGAGCCAAAACCTTACTGCAAGTGTTCCTAAGCTTGCCAATTGGGATTGGGATGCACGTGTCACATCTGCTTCTGCCCTTTTCTCTTCAGAAGAGCAGACTGGCTCTCTGAAACGAGCTTGCTTTGCCTACAGAGTGTCTTTGAAACCAAGATCCTAATTTTGCAGCCTAGCCTGGTTCTGAGCAGAATTTTGTGTGTATGCACACACAGTATTTTACTTTTCTAACTTGGCAAATAGAGGAAGGGAGCATGTTGCAGTACTGAGAATCCAATACATGGAGCCATATGCAAGTTTTAAACTGAAGTGCTATAGTAGCCATGCTGTAGACAAGCATTACAAACGGAAAAGGGGTGGAGAGAGCAAATTAGAAATAAAGCATAATTGGAAAAGAGGAGGTAGGGGGATAAAATTTTATTCATCAGGAAGCAAAGATTCAGGTTAATAATATGACATTTTAAAACCATTTGAAATCCAAATATTAACAGTGAGATCAGAATGTTTTGCTTTGATTATTCTGTAAGCAGAATAAGGGGTTTTTTAGCTTTGAAATAATCTTTCAACTTTGAATTTTATTTTTCTGAAGTTACATTTAAATATGTACAAACACTTTAATCAAAATCAGCTAAATATTAACTGGAATATCACAGAATAGATCCTGATCCATCCCTCAAATTCCCAGTCCCACTGCTCACCAGTGAAGTTGAAAATTCAAGCTTTGATGTAAATCTTGGCCAAAATCCAGTGAAATACAATTTCTCCTTTAGTTAGATGAGACCACTGATAAGACCTGGGCAGTTTTCTGAATCAGTGCATTGTTTAGTGCTACAAGAAGACATGAACAACTTCATATCAGAGCTTTAACTTTAAATCTGCAGGCAAATGACTTGCTGATTCGATACATAAATGCTCATTTGAACTAATGGCACAAGAAAGGTTTCCATTACCGGGTTACTTTGGTTTACATTATTACTGTGGCAACATTATGTCCAGATAAACCAGCAATTAGCTATTTCCAATCATATAATTGTTAATCTTTTCCTAAAAGATGGGAAGTAGCATGCTGAGACTGCTCTAATGAGTTCTGGAGAGCTGAATAGCAGAACATGGGGCATTTTTAATCTTTTGTATCTCACATTTATGTACTTAAAATAAAAAAAAAAAAAGTGCCATTTACAAATCCAATGTAATCTACTGAAACTTAAAAATTTGGAACTAAATAAATTAGGGGTTTTGTTGCTTTTTTTTTTGTTTGTTTGGTTGGTTTTTTTCCAAAGCAATTGAGAGTTATTATTCTTGTTACAACTGCTTCCTGTTCCTGTGCTGAATTAAGCTGGGACAGCAGCAGTGTGGTTGTGAAGCCAAGCAAGAACTCCAAGTGTTAAAAATAAGCTTAAAACACTAACACTGAAAATTGTCTATGAGTAATGCTTAGTTAGAAACAGAATTAAGGTCAGTATGTCCCTGAAAATGTGCACATAGACATAAAAGTAGATAGGGAAGATGCGCTAATGAACAGAACAGGGACACCAAAAGAGAAAAGAACAGAACAAGAACACCAAAGAGATAAGAACAGAACAAAGGCCTAAGTCATGATGAAGAGGAGTAAGAATACGACCCCCGAAAGATGAAGGCAACAGGATCTCCCACCATGAAAC
>JAWWEW010000041.1:58921434-58933576 GCA_035583185.1 Anabacerthia variegaticeps | reverse complement strand
AATATTATAATCAAATGTTGCAATATTATGAATATGCATGAAAAGATGTTGTAATCCTTCACAAAAATTGTATAAATGTTCTTGCTTTTCACTAAAAACTTTGGAACTCTTCGTCCGGTGCTAACTGGGAGTTCCCCAATGTTGCAAATAAATACCTTGCTGTTTATGGACTAAAACTCTGTCTCTACACAGTTATTAATCGGCCGGTTTTTTTCCGGCATCATTTTGGCACCCCAGATGGGACAGAAGGACTCCGTCGCACCGCAATCCAGGGGCCTGGGACGCTTTTGGGGCCCCCTCACGAATTTTCCTGTCAGCTAAGCCTCCACAGCCCTTTGGCTTCACGTGCCATGGACCCTGGACCTCCCTCACTTGAAAGGTATTTATCTACTTGTGGCCTAGAATTAAGGTTTCTTGATTATATGCTGTTATAGTCTTGTTAATGCTGTGATTCATTTAATTGTTTAAGTCCTGCTCTCTAAGTGATAGTTATTTGTGTTTTTTTGTAAGTGTCCTGTGCCTTGTGTGTTGTAATAAATATGAATGAATATGACTGTTGATTGTGGTTATAGTTATTTGTATTTGCTGTAAGTGTATTAGAGTTTTATGTTGTAAGTCCTAGAAAGACTGAAAAGTGAATGAGATGCAGCCTGGCTGCAGTTTGAGTGAAGAATTTTTATCTGCATTTCTGTGTTCTCCAGGAAGGGAGGTTAAGAATCCCTATCTGTGTTTCTGTGTTCTCCGGGAAGGAGACGGGTGCAGTGATTAATCACTTAACACATGAAGTGGTGGAATACATTGAGAAGTATATTAAAACGAAAACCAGAATTTCATAAAAACCAGCTCACTTAGGAGATAGTGATTGGAGTTGCACAATCAGAATTAAAGTGAGAGATCCAACAGTAAGAATTGCTTGAAAAATTAAAAGGTATATCGCATAAATTTGTAAAACATATAAAACAGAAAAGATATGAGCCTCTGGTAATTGAAGACTTCGGTAACTGTCTGTGTAACCTGTGTAAGCTCATGATCCATATATAGAGTGGTATCTTACTGACACTCGAGAGGTTTAATTTAATGAATGAGGGGGGAGATGTAAGCAAAATGTTTCAGTTAACATTCGGGAGAGACCACGGACTAACCCCTGTATCATTGTTGTAAGTGTTGTCTGTATATTCGAGCAAAGTGTGGCAAGTGTTATTTGCTGCTGGTCATAAGATATCATTGTTGTTGTTATCTATAGCCAGCTATGGGAGGGAAACACAGCAGCAGCATTGTAAAAAGTCTATTAGAATACATGTCAGCACACTGAAAAGGTATAGGTGGACCCCTGGAAAATGTTCAGCAACAGGGAAGAAGTTGTTAAGAAAGGACTTAAGCAAGTTTTGGTGGCAAGTGAGTAAGTGAGATGAGTGCTGAGTTTGGAAAAAGATTTAAAGTGTTGTTTGAGAGCTAGAGAAAGGCAAAAGGAAGTAGAATTTTTAGTAGAAGAAAAGAGAGCAAGTGAGTAAGTAAAACAGAACAAGAGTTTAAGGTGTTGTGGTTGTTTAGGAGCCAAGGGAAAGGCAGAAAGAAGTAAAATTTTTAATAGACACGGGCTACATACCTAGTTTTAAACCAAACACTAAAACCACCAGGGAATGATCATCTAATACTAAAAGGAGCCACTGGCCAACCTGAAAAGGCTCATTTTTGTGAACCATTAAAATATAAATTGGGTAAGCAGGTAAGCATACACAAGTTTTTATATATACCCAACTCCCCAAAAGCTCTTTTGGGGAGAGACCTGTTGGGACAATTGAGGCCATAATAAAATTTGGAAAAAGAGAAATATTTTTTTTTTAAGTAAATGATAGAGTGTAAAATTGATAAAGCAATTATGGATCAAGTTTACCCAGGCGTTTAAGCCACAGATGTGCCTGGAAGAGCAAAGAATGCCTCACCAGTGAAAGTGAAATTAAAGGAGGGGTGACAACCCATAAGAATTAAGCAATATCCTTTAAGAAAAGAAGATAAAGAATCCAACCAAATACAAAAAAAAAAATGTGCAAATAAAATTGTTGAAAGAGTGTGAATCCAGTTACAATATAGGCCCTTAGAAAGGGTGAAATGTCCCTTCTTTGTCCATGTCCTCTGAAGAGAAAAAGTGAACAAGAATTGAAATTCCTGGGAGCAAACTAAGTAACCCTACCTGGTGGACTATGGTTTGCTTACACAGGATAAATCATTTGACATATGCAGGGAAACCACAGTTGGGTACCTTTGCTGACTGTGCAGGAATACTATTTTGCAAGGCTGTATATATGATGTTTGCTCCAAGACCTGTCAGATACTGGAAATACAGACAGATATAGTACCATGGTTGCACTGATAGTGAGAAATCAGAGGCTCAACAGCTCCACAATTGACACTGCAATTAAAAGAAAAAAAAAAAAGCTACGTTCAGGAGGTATCAGTTTACAGTGAGCTCAAGTTTCCAGTTTGTGAAGAGTTGTTTGCTTTTGGAGAGGACAGCGTGCTGCTCCCAGCAAAGCTATGTAAGCATTGTCTGCCAAGTCAGAATGTTTCTCCTAGAGCTGTCTCATGCATACTGAGGCTCTTAGCTTCAGTTTAGAAGAGTATTTTACTAGAGAATTCACATAAGCAAAAATGAAGCTGTGGGACCTGATCCTATAAATCTCATTGGTTAAAGAGAAACGTAAGAGTTCTGCTACTGTGGAGATGAAAGACAGATACTGTGTAGAAGGTCAAAAGCCAGACAAGACAGGCCAGATGCAGAAGAAAGAAAAGTCAACTTCACAGTCACATTTGTGGCTTTTTTTGTGTTTTTTTTTTTTCCTTTTTTCCTAATACTGTGTCTATGAAATGCACTCAGAGGGCACCCTTTCCAGAAACTCAAACAGAGATTTATGTGTTTCAGCTGCTACTGACCTGGTGTGACTAGATCATCAAGAAATAAAAATGTTCTGGGTAATTCAACTGAATGCAATTTGTGTATCAAACAAAAAAAATTAAAGCAATGTTTGCATCTGAAAAAGTTTGCATAGTCAAGACTACCTTGACCTACTGTTAAGCTTTATGTTTCAGAGCTCTGCTGGGAATCACTGTCAGCGGTTTAGACTGAAAGGCTGGAGGTTAGACTGGAAAGCTCCTAACCCTTCTCTGATTTCCGTGGGGAAACTTCAAGGTACAGGAATGCAAACACTTGTGGCTGTGCAGAGCTCAGAGGGCTGGCCAAGCCTGACTGGCAGTGCTTTGTGTTTGGCACGCACTGGTTTGTGTGGCTCTGTGGGGCACTGAACACTGCAAACCCCCAGGCAGTGCGATAACCAACCCAGGCAGAGCCTGCTGAGCGATGCACCCACTTTCTGCATTGAGATTTGGGGTTCCCTTTGGAAGGCAGTGCCAGCTTTTGGCTTTCAGAGAATGATGCTCAGCAGAAGCTACTCCTTGCAGAAAGGAGAAGGTCCTGAATATTCCCAGCCAATAGAAGGCTGGGAGGAATCAGCTTAAGGTAAGTGCTGGTGTGCAATGATGGGAACCAAGCAGTAGGAATAAACTATGCTGCTTTGCAACGATGCTGATTTTGCAGATGTATCTGCCAAAAGGCTCGGCTGTGCCTGGCCGGGCCGCTCATGGCTGGCAGACGCGCATGCGTCTGTCGCAATGACCAGAAGGAAATGTTACTCAGCTCCCTTTCCCTAAGGGTCCGTGGCGGAGAGGCACCGGGACTGTCCCACAGACAGAGGCTCCGACTGAGACAGTGAGGTACAGATCTGCTCCTGGGAGTTCACAAGGGGTTAACACAGGCCAGTTGCAGTTTATTTTCAAAGGTCTTGCTGTACCGGGGCACCTTTCCCATGCAGAGCAGGGGTTCAGCAGGCTCATCCAACCTGTCGGGCACAAGGCTGATGCCCCCAGCTCCCCAGGGTGGTAACTGGGCAGCACACAAGCCTGTGCCAGGGAGGTGGATTGTGCCAGGCTCCAATAGCTTTCCCAGTGTGCTGCTGAGCAGGGAGGGTCAGGGGCATGGGATACTGGGATTTCATGGCTTGGCTTTAAGGTCTGCTGGAGGGATACCTGATTGCGGTTAGTCATGCTGTTTGTATCTTCATTAATTCATCTTTGCTTCTTGTGTGAGTGAAAAGGCAGCATGAGGTTGCTTTTTATATTTGAAATTTCCTCTGTATCAGGTTATTCCTGTAGAGATATAAAAAGCAAATTAAGAGTTGCACAAGACATGATAGCAAAATCTTCAGCCAAAAGCAATGGACAATACCTGTCTTGTCAGCAAAGTATTTCTGTCTGCTTTTTAAGTGTTTCACCTCTGTTTATTTCTAGTTGTGGTCAGTTGGTGAGTGGAAAATTTCTGCAAGGAGCAAAAAGTGGAAAGTGAAAGTAGAGCACAGCTGGACATTTTTGAAATCTCATGTGATTAGGGCAGACTGGGAGCCCTTGGCCTTGTCAGGGGAGAGGGCAGGGGTTAGCATCTGTAGGGTCATGGAGCAATTTAAAGCTCTGGTAACAGTCATGGTCCGTGATGGGACGGACCTCAGCACCTGGAGGGGACAGTCCCAGAAATCCATTGTCAGAGGATAATGGCTTACACAAAAAGAGACAGAGACACCAATGGCTTCCTGAAAGCCCTCAACAAAATGAGGAGACTTCTCAGCAACAGACTGATAGGATTAACAAAGAATGGAGTATTATGGAAATAGCATGGCCTTTCTTCACAACATTCTAGGTGAACACAGGGAGCCCACCCTCAGGCCTATGCCATCTATCACCCCAAAACTTTTTATTGACTATAGTCGCTCAAACTGCCTAAGAAAAAAAAGTATGAAAAGGGATCAGAGAGGAGCAAAATCAGGGAGAAGCTTCATCATCTCTGCAGGGTAATTAAGGAGCTGCCCGGTCTCCTCCCATTCTTTTGGACACTGTAGGGGTGAGAAACCATTTACCCTGCTTTTCTTTACCTTAACCTTACCTTATGCCTTGTAGATTACTGTTTTTCACCTTTACCCTATAGATACCTTATTTACTAATTGTACTGTGCTACTAATTTTACCTTGACCTACACCTGGTAACTTACCGGATATATATCTTACTTTATATTTTTTTTTTGTTTTGTTTTTGTGGTTTTTTTTGTTTGCTTGAGTTTTTTTGTTTTGTTGTTGTTGTGTTCATGGTTTACTTTAAAGTGTATGGTTCCTTATATAAGTGAGTTAAAATGTGTGTTATGGGGAAGTGGCTCTATTCTTTCTCTTTTTGCTTTGTGTTAATGAGTGAGTTTAGATTTTGTTCTAGTCTTTACAGATTTGTCTGTCACGGGTGGGAAGTTGTTTCAGTTTTGTATTGAGTCTTAGGTAGCTGTGCTCTTTTGTAGAGTGTGCTGCTGGTTTTTGGGTTTTTGTTTATTAGTTAAGTGCAGTCGTGCAATTAAACATTATCACCCACAATGTGAACCCTACAGTAGCTTGCCACGTATTGGTATTAATATAAGTTATGTCGAGAGTTAGTCCAGTTTGTTTCTTGTGCTGGCAGTCTCATAACTTGTAGGAGAACTTTACAGAGAAGGTTCTCCCTCGCTATTAAGTGCAATTCCCATATCAGGGTAACAAAAGTCCTGTCAGTCACAGTGAATCTTGTCTAGCAAAAGGTCTCTTGAGGTGAGACATGGACAGACTGTTTTGAGCTTTAAAAGGCTTTCATATTCTGGGGACACTGATAGCCAATAAAAAAGAAATCTTTGCATTTTTGCCCCTTTTCATGTGACAGCATCCATCTATGGAGTGGTGAGGGAAGAGGAGAGGAGGCTGCAGTGGAGGAAAACTGCTTGGAAATATCATCCCACCCCACTTGCCTGCTTTCCTCTCCCATTCTCCTCAAATCCCACACTTCAAACCCACAAACTTCAAATTCTTCAGCCAGTCCCAGTAGTAGCACAGTGCTGTGCTGAGTGGAGAAAAGGGACAGCCACTTAAAAAAAAACAAAATCTCCTGTAAAATCTCCTGGGAGTGATAGATCTCTTGAATCTCCTGCAATGGTTGAGAAGAAGAACTTGGAGAATTCTTTTAGGAATAGGCCTGGCTGCTGTTGCTGTGTACAAAGGGCGACCATGGTCTGAAGGCAGTGCCGGAACAGGCGACATCTGCGAAGGACACTCGAGTCTTTCCTCGCTCTTTGTTCGGCCAGTCCAGGGGCTGCCAAGCTTTTGTTACGTGGACCTTTGCACTGTAAACAGCTCGGTGAGGGAGCTCCTCCGACAACCATTTCCTCTCATTGGCCTGCTCCAGATACCCATGATCCCTGCCAAAGCACGAAGGACGTCAGAGCCGGATACATGATCATTTCCAGTCTCTGTTTCCGTGTCGTGTTCAAATTCTTCAGGCAGCTCAGAGTAGCTCTGTCACAGATCCTTGCAAGCTCCACAGCTGGCAGGTGGACAGCTCTTGGCTATAAGTATGTGATCCATGATAGTTAATGTTGTAGAGACAGCAAAGTGGTGAGATGCATTAAAAAGACGTCATCTGGGTCCAAGACTGGGAGACTGAATGGAGGCTGAAGGACAGCAGCAAGCAAAATAAAATCCTCTGAACTGGAATTATTGGTGGCCACCTGTTTCAGCTGCTTCTCTTTGTAGGTGCTGTGTCTCTAGGGTGGAGCACAGAGCAGAGGCTTTTCTGGTAAGTAATGATATCCCTCCCTCCAAGGAATTTGACCTTGGCTGGCTGTCAGACACCCACCCAGTTGCTCTCTCACTCCCCATCCTCAACAAGACAGGAGAGAGAAAATAAGATGGAAAGGTCCATGAGCTGAGATAAAGACAAGAAGATCACTGGGCAACACAGACTAGACTTATGGAAAGTTAATTTATTGCCAATTAAAATGGATTTGGATGGTGAGAAAAAGAAAATTAGAGCACCTTTCACCTCTCCATGTCTTCCCAGGTTTAACTTCCCTCCTTCATTCCTGACTTTTCTACCTCCCCCTGCCCTTCACTCCCCCGCCACCTGCTCACTCCCTCCCCAGGCAAGGGGAGGGAAATGGGTGTTGTCCTCAGTCTGTAAGAGTTTCCTTCTGCCCCTCCATCATCCTCAGAGATTTCCCATGGTCCAGCATGGTTCATTTCCCATGGGCTACAGTCCTTCAGGACAAGCCTGCTCTGGCAAGGGTTCCTCTTCATGGACTGCAACTTCCGTGAGGTCCTGTCCACATGCTGCAGCATGGGGCTCTCCATGGGCTGCACTGTGAATGTCTGTTCCTCCATGGTCCTCCACAGGTTGCAGGGGGCAGCCTGCTTCGCCCTGGCCTTCTTTAAGGGCTGCAAGGGAGTCTCTGCTCCAGCACCTGGAGCACCTCCTTCCCTCCTTCTGCACTGACCTGGGAGTCTACTGCTTCTCTCACATTTTTCCTTATTTCTCACTGCTCAGTTTCTTTCTCAGAGACGCCACCACCTGGGCTGATGGGTTTATCTGTGTCCTGCCCTGAGTCTGTTGAGCCGGCTGTTATCTGTCTTGGGGCACCCCAAGGGCTCTACTCACAGAGGCCATCCTTTAAGCCCCCTGCTGCCAGCTTGTGGCACCTGCACCTGGTACAGTGCCTGTCAGCAGCAGCTTTGTGTTCCTGAACATTGAAAGAGGGAGGATGCTATCAGTGGCTTCTGAAACCACTGCGATTTCTGCAGCTGATCACACACTGTTCAGACGACAAATCTTATTCCTGTTAGCCAGGTGGCATTACTGACCTTCATGTAACAAGCTGAGTTTATTGTGTCAAGTGTGTTTTCTTACACTGAAAATTTTAGAAAGATATACTTTAGAGAAAAACATGTCCAGGCCATAGAGGTCAGGGTTGTTTCTGTGGTTCTTACCATGCCACATAAATGTATAAACAGCACTTCCTTGGTTCCAGGGCAAACCTGCACTTCCCAGCTGGAGGGGATCTCCTTTTTTAAGAAATAACTAGGTTTCTGATCAGACCCGGGATATTGCACACCTTGACAGCTTTGGAAAAGACCCCTACGTTAATCTGGATTTCTCTTCTGACGTAGGGCAGAGCAAGCAGCCAAGCACTGGTCAGCTCTTCTGCACCTGTGTATTCTCTGCATTCATCCATCTGCTCCTGAAATGGAGCATGCCTGGTATTGGCTCGATGATTCTGAGCAGTGGATTGAATATGGGAAAGAGGTGAGATCCATCTGCTGTTGATGCCAAAAGCTTCTATTAAGCCATCTTTGGAGAGTTATACAGGGCACATTGTTGTGCAGCTGGTATGTTCTACATGCACCTCTGGGTGCCCTTGCAGTGCTGCTCTGGGGCCTGGGTGGAATTGTCTTATTAATTGTCCCTCAAAGCAGGTCTGGAACTCTTTGAAAGCTTTCAAAGGACTGGCTTTGAAAACATGTGCCTTTTCCAGAGCTGACAGACATCTTTTGACTGAAGCTGACCACACAGGCTGAAGGCTGCTTTGTTGCTGTTGTTACAAGCAGCTGTTCTCTGTGGGGTACTCTATTGCTGAAGAACAAAACGCTTGAAGCCTTAGAGACTTCAAAAGGGCATCCCATGGGAGGGGCCTGGGGAAACACTGGTATTTCCCCACAGAACACCTAAACCAAAGGGTGGTTTCTAACAGGTATAATGTCATTGTTCTTTCCACAGCATCCAGATCACTGCTCTGCCAACATAACATCTGCATTTCTGGAGAATGAATATCTAGCTGACAAGAAAGCTGTTATTTTTTTCTCAGCTGGTTCTCAGCAGTATAAACTAAACTTTGCAGGTGAAGTATCTCCTTGTTTTAAGTTCATTACACAGTGCCACTGGCTCGAAGGTATCCTCATTCATGCAGAGCTTTCACTCTATGTCTGCATCTCTTTCCTCCTACAAATTTTCTACAAGCAGAACTTGAGCAATATCTACTTTTCTCTGCAGTTTTGAGATGCCCTGCTCAAGCTTCTACACTTGAGCACCTGTAGTCAAAAAAGCATCTCTCACAATATTGTATATTCCCAAGAAAACCTGAGAATAAATGCTTCATGGCACCTGGCTTATGCATTTTGGTTTATACAACTAATAAGGAGGAATGAGAAACCAGAAAAAAAAAAAAACAAACAACTGATAAGTCAAGTGGTGAAGAAGTGAGACTGTGGTGGACATCTTGCAAGCTAATTATGGGGAGAAAGAGCATGGAGTGCAGCAAAGGAAAATTTAGGGCCAGTTGCACGGAGAGAGAAATGGGGAAATGAGAAGTGCTTTTCTAATTCATTTACCCATCTTAAAACTCCTGTTAGCTTTCCAAACTTTAAATCTGTTTCCTGGCATGACACAAGAGTGGTGTTTAAAGGAGGAAACAATGGATAATCAGGCATGTCACACAGCATGTGCTCTGTGATATTTTTACAGGACCAAGAGGAGAGGGCAAACTTTCCTCTTAGCACCACATAACAACCCCATGCTGCCAGGAAAGCCAGGTTTTTGGCCCTCATTGTATTGAAAACTCTTCCCAAGCCTGCCATCAGATGTAGTTTTATCTGGCTTGCAGCCTGGATGCAAATACACATGCAGGCGTAGTTGGTGATTGGTTGCCCTTGAGTTTCACAACCTGTACTAGCAGGTGGTTGACCTTGCTGATCTCCAAGTAGGAGCAGTGCAAGTGGGAATGGTTATCAAGTCTGGACTGGGGTGGGTGGGATAGAGAGAGCACCACAATGCAATATTCAGGGCTACCTCCTCTTTTATTTTCACTTAATATGTAAGAGTGTATCCCTGAACAAGGAATTATCTAATTATTGAGTTATTGTGTTTTTCCTTGAAGACATGGTCCAAACAAATTTGGTCTTTAAAACACGAAGAAATGTTATTCGACTGCCAAAACATCTGTTGCCTGAAGGTGGACAAGACAGAAGGTAATATACATTCATTATTTAACAATGTCTCTAAAGGACAGCACCTTTCTGCTAGGAAGTTCCTCCTACCTGTCAAAACCACAATTTTAGATTTCTTAAATTCATTTTTAGATACCTTTAGCTGACTGGTGTAATGGTAAATTTTGTGGCGATAGTATTTGTAAATTATGCAACACTTCTGTGAAGCACTCTGCAGGGATGTTTGGTGGCAGTGTCTGGCAGCTGTGACAGACCACTAGAGTGGATTTGTTCTCTCTGTGAGAGGCAAGGCCACACAGGGTTGACACAACTGTGCCAGGAATTTTTATTCCTTGATTTATGCCCCAACACTAATAAAAAAAACTGTGCAGAGATTAGGAGCAAGGGACTGCCAATCCCAAGAGCTGTGAAGCATATGGATGCTATCCCCTGGAAAGCTGAGGGTAAATTAAAACAGATTCAGCCAAATCCCTCTAGATGAAGTGAATTAGAGGCACTTCCTTGAGATGCCCTAGCTTATGGCTTTTTTCGACAGAAGTTCAGCTTAAGAGAATTTGAGCACATCTGCTGTAAATGTTACTTGTGCTTCGGATTTATTTTAAAAAGAGCCAGCTTTGCTTCAGCAATTCACCAGCAGACAGTGCATGTGAAACTGAGGGTTAAATTTGAAGCCTGGTTTAACCAAAGGTGTGATAATATGAAAGGAAAGCAAACCTTAGATCCTGAATGGATGCTGATGCTCCTATTGCCTGGACTAAAATCTGTGTGCCTGGAGAGCAGAGTGCTGGAAGTTTTTGAGCACTGACTGGTGCAGTCGTGCTGTCCATCCATGGTCTCCTGGCTGACTTGGTCCTGGGGATGGGTACCACTGGCCACCCATCTGGCCAGTGAATCAGAGAAGAGTAGCCACAGGGAGGGAGAGGGCTCGTGCTCCAGTTTCCTTGAGGTTCAGGCAGCACATGTGGAGGGCTAGCTGGAGCAGTCGGGTAAACCACCCAGCTAGGAATGTGTTACTTCTCATTTGAGGCTCTCCTACCAGTGCCTTGGCTGGCCAAGGAATGCATTAGTGCCATTAGGATGTGTATGGAAATCTATTCTTGAGAAAAGCATAATGGTTACAAGAAAAATAAAGCAAAAATAAAAATCCAGGGGTACCCAAAGGCTGCTGTAGAGCCTGTGGTTGGATTCTCCAGAAGGGGGATTTGGTTAGGAGTATTGTCAGCTGACTTGCTCCTTTTTCTTTTCTACAGCCAGAACATGACTCTATCACGTTCTGTCTATCCTCCACAGTGGGACCAATCTGCACTACCTGATATTGGGTTCAAGGTAGGCCTTTGCATTTCTCCAGTGGGTAGGATGAACTGTGTCCTGTACTGATTTTTCCAAGAACATGGCCCAAGGTGGCCCCAACCCCCTAATGCCCCCCAACCCCTCCAAATGTCCCCAATGGAGATATTCCCAGCTTTTAAACATGTCTTGTAAAATATGCAACTATGACCTAAAGCAAGACTGAAAGTTTCACATTCAGAATAGATGTGTTTCCTGGGAAGCATTCTGAGAACCCCTATGATACCACACAGGATAAAAAAGGCCCTTTTGGCCCATTATTGGTCTGACCCATACTTTGCACTCTCTCAAATCACCTCATTCTCTGATAAACTGGAAGAACTGTATCTTAAGAGGGTATTGTAGTATTTCCCTGTTGATTTGAGGCAAAATGTTATTTGCTATGGTAAAACTGCAGCTTAGCCCTGTAGGGAAGGAGACAGGGTGTCAGATTAATGTGAAAGTTTCCACTCTTCTCCAGACTAAATACTGCTGTGCATTTCAACTTTAGGTTACTCTGAACTAAAAACAATCTAGATGCAGAGGTGTGTCCACTGAAGGAAGCTCACATGAGATTACACTGATTTCCCTCAATCAGTGCCTGTGCTTCCACGTGGGGAGTGAGGGTGAAGGTGGGGAGAGGATGGTTAACAGGAAAAACAGAAGGAGCTTGTGATTTTTATGTAGATGTGAGGAGGTTAATGAATCCTTTGGAAGGACTGGGAGTTTTTGCTGTTGTTAATACCTTATTTTTCTTGTTTAAAAAAATTTTCAGTTGATACAGCTCAGCTATGACTCCCATGAATATGAAAAAATCAAGAGGCTGTTTGAAAAGACGATGAAAGACTACTGCATCAACCAACTTCAGAGGATCCAGAACCCAACACTTTGGGACCTTTTTCAGTGGTTTGTATATTTTATTTCCCTCT
>JAWWEW010000041.1:58851275-58921334 GCA_035583185.1 Anabacerthia variegaticeps | reverse complement strand
TCTCCCCTCCTCTCTCCTCCCCTCCTCTCCCCTCCCCTCCCTTCCCTGTATTTAGTGCATCCCATGCTCCTAGGATAGGATGAGGAGCTGTTTGATGCCTTCATGTGGAAGGTAATAGGTATGTTTTACTGGTCACATGAACTTCCAGTCTTGTCCTTACAACTTTTCTCCTTTCTGGAAGATGATTTCCTGTTTGCAACCCCATCTGAGAGCAATAAAAAAGTGGAGGGTGAGCTGGAGCAATTTAATGTCTCTTCCATGAGCCACTCTTGGAATATGGAGGACCTGAAAAACAAAATGTGTTTTGAACCTGCAGCCAAAAGGAGAACTCACAAGGGAAGAATAAATCAATTAATGGTGGCTTATCAGAAATAAGATTTGCAGAGGGATGTCTCAAGACATCAAACCCAGAGTTGAGTATAGGAATAAACCCGTGCAAGACAGATTTTAGGAAAGGGAAAAGAAAGGCAGATTACATCTTGAACTAATCAGTTTGCAAAATTGACTTGGAGGTTGCCCAGTTTTGCTCTTGCCTCCTCTCAGAACACAGAACCAGGAGCCTGGACCAGTGAGGTCACAGAAGAGATGCTTGTCCCCTGGGCAACCTGCAAGGAGGTGATGCCTCCTGGAAACTCAGACAGGAAAAACACAGAAGCCACTTGGCGTGAGTTTTATGTATTACTCAGGGAATACATAAAAACATCAAAAGCCTCTGCATGTCTCATCCAGACCACTAATGGGCAACACCAGAGGAGTTGCAACCCTTTTGAGAAGAGCTCAGCAGCGTGGCAGGAGGTATTGATTACAGTAAACTGTGTCTCCTGACAGGCTTGTTCAGTGCCAAGTCAATCATGAAGGAGTTTATGAAGCTGTCTGCTCCATTTAGGCTGCCCAGAACAGACCTGCAGGGCTTCTCTGGAAGAAATGAAAGAGCAGGGCTGCTGCAGTACCTAATGAATCTTCCTGACAGAGAAGAAATAAAACCTAGGTCTGGAATTACTATGTGAATTCCACGCACTGAGCTTGAAGCTGCCTGGAAGAGTCCAGCTAGGAAAGACAACCCAACTCAATCCATCCATCTGTCCTCCTCATGAAGAAGACATACCCAATTCTCCTTTCTCAGCTGGTTGTTTAGAAGACTAAAATCAGATGTTTGTGGGAGTGTCTGAGGGTATCAAATGCCAACAAGACTGGTGGTTTCCTCCACCACGGGGGTCCATGCCCTGATGTCCTGCAGCCAAACAAGAGCACTGGTGCAGCAGGTGAACTCAGCACCTGCTGGGGAAAGATTTAAGGAGCTATGATGGAATTAAGTGCCAGACTCTCCTTGATTTATACAGCGATTGTCAGTCTCTCTGAGATGAAGGCACTGTTTTATGATCAGGATTGGTCCATTCCAGTGAAATGCAATCTCAGTAGTACTGAGATTGGGCATTAACCTAACCTAAAAAAAAAATCCCATCCCAAAACAAAACCAAACAAAACAAAATGCTCAACTGGGTTTTTTTCTGGGGTCAGTTGTTTACTTTCTTTCCTATGTCCAGAGTCCTTTATTTCTTCTTCTTTCACTCATCATCTCCTTCACCTCTATTTTCTTTTAATATTCCAGAGCAGGAACAGGCAAATGCCCTTACTGAAATTCAATAATTCCTTGGCAGGTGCCATTCTGGCTGTTAAAAGGAAGGTACAAAATTCCTTGTGGATATTTCAGTCAGCCATAAAACCTCAATCAAATTCCCAAATGTTGAAAGCAATTGGGTGTGAAGAGTGGGGGTCTGTAACTCTTATCATTTGATCTGAATATATAGAAATGATGGCCCTATTAGTATTTCCTAACAGTGAAAAGAACCTGAGGACAGAGGTGTCAACAACACTCCCTTAAGTCTTGCAGGGTGGCCAAGTTTTTGGCAAGGTGGTGCACATTGTCTGAATTATTTTCTCACCCTAACAAAGCATAGTAGGAATTAAATTCAGAGATTAATTCCCAAATAAAATATGGATAATAATCCTCACCATCCTAGAATGACTTTCTCATATCTTTTCCCACTTGCATGAGAGTGGCCTTTCAGACAGGTATCTCGAATGTCCCATCCTTCCTACAGCAGGTGTGGTCAAGTTTGAAATCAAATATGCACTTAATGATTGAATTTTGAGAGTTTCTTTCACTTTCATGACCATGGAGTGTCCCTCAGGTGTGCTCAGCATCATCAAGAACTGAAAAAGAAGTTATCAGGTCAAGAAAAAGAGGTGCTATATCCCTTCCAAATACTTCTTCCCCTTCCCTTCTTTGACTGTCTCCTTCCCCTTTTCCCACTAAAATGTCTCTTTTCCTCACATGGCAGTCGAGTTCATATAAAAATCAGTGCCTGTTTCAAGCTGGTTGTGTGTGATGTGATGTGATCATCTGCTTTTACACTTCTCCTGGCAACTCTGGCAACTCCTTGACTAATTTTTTTCTCTCCAGATCGAACAGAGCGAGTCATTTGCATTTTCATGATGAGCAGCTTCCACAGTCTGTGAATCTTTACAAGGTGTAATAATGATCTTAAGGGTCTTTTCCAACCTAAATGATGCTATAACTGTTCATGTCCTACCTGCTTTCTGCATGTTTCTCTTTCCCTTCTCTTCTTCTGAGCCAAGCCATTGTATACTCCCTACCCCTGAAGGCACTAAAACCATCACAAGGTTTGTAGGGTGTCTACCAAGGCACATAAGGTTTGCTTTATGACTTCTGGTCTTACAAAATAGTTTCCAAGTTGCAGTTAAATCCTATAAATTCACCTGATTGCTTGAAGAAATCGAGGGAAGGGGGAGCTGCTGAAAATATTTCAGCTGACAGGGGAAACAATTGACAAATCGGTATTTGCTCTGCTTTATTGCAGATAATTATGAGAAGTGGGATCTACAAAACTGGCTTTAAACCTGATAACGGTGTGACAATTCATACACAGGACTTGACTTGCAAGTGTAATCAAAGAGGGCTCTCACCTCGGGGATTTTGTCAGTTCTGAGTTATTGCTCTGCCAACCAAGCAGCAAGAGCTCATCCGGATTTTATTTGATAAACTAAACCAATCAGATATTTTATTTTCCCTATCAAGGACTTGCTAACTGCTGAGACAAGACTGGGAAACCTCATCCAGCCTATAATGTCTTTGGGTGCTGTTTCTGTGTTAGAAGCACGTCCCTCACTGTGAACAGGAAGGTCCTTCCCGCAGCCATTCGGATGGGCCTGGTGGTACAACATGGACAAAGCAGCATGGGCTGACATGGGGGTCAACAACCTTCCTTAAGTGACAGGCAAGATGATTTTTCTTTCATGAATTAGGGATGAGACGAGGTGTGTGATGAGATGAGATGAGATACAAGGTGAGATGAGATAGAAAAAATGCAGCAGGGGCCAAGGAATGCAGAATTATAAAGATGTGGCAGATCTGCTGGTGGCTAGAAGTTGCTTTTCTGCAAAGTAGTGACTTCTGCTGAGCTTGAAGGTCCACAGGAGCTGCTGGAGAGAGTGTTTAGTGGCTCTGGCTGCCAGCCCAAAATTCCCCTGCTGTAGGTGGAAACTGTGCTTTATGGATCTCTCCAGGGAGTGCTCACTGTGTCCCAGACAAATGATGTGTCCTTATTAGTTGTGGCTGCCCCATCCCTGGAAGTGTTCAAGGCCAGCTTGGATGGGGCTTGGAGCAACCTGGTCTGGTGGAAGATGTCTCTGCTCATGGCAGGTCCCTTCTAACCCAAATCACTCCAGGATTCCATAATTCACAGACCCACTGCCTCTAGTATGGGATCTAGAAGCAGATACAACCCTTTCCATGGCTGGCCTTTCTCAGCAAGGGAACTACTTGCTTTTCTCTGAATTTAAAAGTCCTGGGGAAGAAAAGAGAACAAAGGTTGGTCTGGTGTCTAGATCACCACACTGGGATATAGGTTTTCCCTTTAGTTCTCTAAAAAATTACATTCTATATCCTTCCCCAAGGTAATTATTCTAATGCAGGCTCAAGAAGACCACAGGTCTGATGCAATTTGGCAGAAACATACCTTGGTTTGGGAGGGATTCTTTTTCTGGTTTTATTTTCTCCATGGAGGAGAGCTGAAGAAGCTTCTGTATGATGGAATTTTACAGGTCCAGTGGTCCTGGCGTTGGTCAATGGGTATGAAAGCGATGGAAGATGGACCACAGGATTATGGACATTGGCAATACATGGAGCCACAAAAATACAGCTTCCTAAATCCATGTCATTCCTGCTCTTTGGGATTTCGAAATGAAAATGTGGCTTTCTGATGTAAAATGTTGACCATCATATTGAGAATAAACTGGAACTTCTGAAAGAAGGAGATCATAAAATGATTGTAACCACACACTAAGAACAAATACAAAAACAAAGATAGAGCAACCAGAAAGATAAGTTTGGGTTGTTTTTTTTTCATGTAGAATGTTTCAAGCCGTTCCTTTTTAACATTTCTGTGAGTACTTTTGAGTAGCAGAGGCTGAAAGAAGAATATAGGTTGATTTTGGAGTAGGATTAGCATAGTGAATCAATTATTGAGGAATCTTTTATAATAGCAGTGAGTGCCTTTTCCATCTTTAGATTTTGAAAGCGCTCGATGCACTTAAGAAAAAACAGCATTTTAAGAAGCTCACAATGGGATTTTTCAACTGTGCTGCCCTGGATCTATCACTTGATTTTGCAGTTCACATCCCTGTTGCATATCTCCATCAAATCCTTGAATAACTCCTGGTAATAGGAGAATATTTTTTCTGTTTTACTCTGCGATTCACTTTTTACCCCTGAAAACGAGCATCAGGGAGCCAAATTTCTTCTTGTTCTTAACAGGTTTAACCACACTTCAAAGTCAGGTCAGGTACAGCCATCCCATTATCATTCCCTTGTTCCAGAATAATTGCATCTTATACCTCAATCTGTGTTTAACAGCATATCACAGATGAACTTGGAAATGTAAAACACCATGCCCTTCTACTATAGCAGTTTTTCTTTTAGCATTGATGGGAAGGGGTATTCGAGATGCTAAACTGGCCAGAAGATCTGATATAGAGCTTGATAATAAACCTCAGAAATGTAAATCTGCTCCTTTCTCTGAGCATTCCATCTCTACACACACACATGAATTAGGTGGATGATGTCTGCAACTGAAAGTAAAAGAGGAGAGATTTAGATTAGATTTCAAGAAGGAATTCTTTTCTGTGCTTGTGCTGAGGACCCTGGTGCAGGTTTCCCAGAGAAGATGTGGCTGCCTCATCCCTGCAAGTGTTCCAGGCCAGGTTGGAGCAGTGTGGTCTAGTTGGTGACATCTCTGCTCATGGCAGGGGGGTTAAAACTGTGTGGTCTTCAAGGTCCCTTCCAACACAAGCCTTTCTGTGATGATCCTATCATACAACCCACAGAAGATCCAGGAATGAGTTTCTTCAGCAAGATGATAATGAATTATCCAAATATCCCAGGAATATACAGGTCTGCCTGTAATGGCAAAAGGGTGTCAATTAAACACTTCACAGAGAAATAACCAAAGTAAAGAGATTTACAAATTGTTGTCACCATAGTCTGTGTTACCAACAAGAGCTTCTACTTCATCCACTGCAGACCCAGGGGGACAATAAAGTGGTCTGTCTCACTTGTTCCATCTTTTGGTGGAAGTCCATCTTTTAGTAGGAAGTTCATTTTTAGTGCTATTTTATGACAGTTTACTGCCTTGCATATGTTTCTTGGTATTTAGTTGATCTGATTCTGTATAAATCAGAGCAATTTTCTTGGGAGTCTTTCACTGTGATTTGCATTATTTTCTCCTCCTGTATTTTCCTTTAAAGAAGGAGATTCCATGGCATTTTTTAAGGAAAAAAAAGCCTTCTGCACAGGTGCTGACAAGCAGATTTCTCAGAGCTGCTCCTGTACATGACTGAACACAATCAGAACTCATCACACAGTGGTATTTGTCTATTCTGACCCATACTGAAATATCTTTTTCTAATATAAACATCACCAATTTAACACCTTCTCTGGTCATTTTAAAACTCATTAAGTGAGATCCAAATGGAGCTTGAAAGGGCAGCAGCACCATGGTGAACACACGCACTGAAAGAGCTTTGACATCTCATCCAGTGCCAGGAAACCCACACTGTTTATTCACGACCTTTGGCTGTCCACAGTCAGCTCCTGATTAGGTATGATTGTTTCTACTTTCCATTTAGATCACAGAGTGACTTCTTCTCAAGAAAAGTCAAGAAAAAGAGCAGTAGGATATTGAAAAAGTGGAGCTGGGAGGTCCTGAAACGCCTCAATGTCTGGACTTTGCATCTTTGCTACAATTCCAGATGTCCCCATCTCACATTATTACAGGTGATGTTTTCAGGAATAGAAACATCCAAGAAACACTTCTGCAGTGACACCAACCAAGCCACTGAGAATGTCTGTTTGCAGAAACATCCCAAATCCACTGAATTGAAACCCTCCACTGATATTTGAAGGTATTTATTGCCAGCTCCAGTTTCAGACCTGGAGCAAACGAAAGCAAAGAGTGAGTTTGACACTACTTTGGACCTGAGAAAGCTTTTCAGAAGTGGCTCCTCCTTCACATTGTTGCTTAAAAATCGGGAAATAATTCTGTGGACAATTTTAGCATAGAAAGGTAAGGAACAGTCCTTTAAGGGCATAATATACACATGGCACATTGCCCCTCCCACAGCATAGGTTTCTCTAATTTTGTAATGCTAAGTAATTATAATATCTAACCATTCCACCATGGGATACTCCCAGCCCAATATTGTCCATCCTCTTGGACCTCTTGGATTTGTGTTGGTGGCCGTACAAGACCCCTCTTTCCTCCCATCTTTGTCTTCATCATGGTCCTCTGTTCTGCTTGGACTGGTTTCAAGGCTTCTGAATCCTCCTTGGGTAGTTTTGACTGGGATATATCAAAGAGTCTGCCTGTTATGCTCTTCTAGGTACATTCTCTAAAAAATCTCCATCTACTGAAATTCTTGAGGAGAAATATTAAACAATATTTCAAGAATCTTGTACAGAGGTGTTAACAGACCAAAGCTCTACCCAAAGTGTTAAAAAGCTATACTAAAATCTATATAATGTGCTTTTAAGGCACCAGCACCGAGATGTGATGCAGATCCTACTGAAATCAATGGAGAACTTTCCCTCCAATTAATTCCACCACGTGGCAGACCCAGAGGTCTTTGTGACAGACAGGTCAGCACTTGGCAAGAGTGTTAATACACCTGGGCTGGCAGCCAGAGATTCCTGGGTTTGCTGAGGTTGTACTAAAACCTTTTCCAGTGTATTCTGTATCTCAATGCATGAACCCACCAAAAGTGAGGCTGGAGGGGTGTTTGATCAAAGGTTGGACTGGAGGATCTTGGAGGTCTTTTCTAAGCTTAATGATTCCATGACTCTAAGTGATTGCAGCCTGTTTCAAAACCAGTTTGAGCTTCAAGCACCCTCCTCTTCCTGGGTTTTCTTGGCCAGGTGGTGTCTTCCAAGTCTTAGACCTCATCCAAAATGCAAAGCTTATATCTGATGTGAAGGCAGCTCTGAGAGGGGTATTACTCGATGCTGTACAAGCCCTTCTGTGCTTAAAGGGGGTCTATAAGAAAGGTGGTAACAAGACTGGTGTGACAGGAAAAGAGGTAATGGCTTTAAACTAAAAAAAATGAAGATTTAGAATATGTATAGGGAATACATTTCTTAAGGTGAAGGCGCTGTAACACTGGAACAGGTTGTTGATGTCCCATGCCTGGAAGTGTTCAAGGTCAGCTTGGACAGGGATTGGAGCAACTTGGTCTCTTTGAAGGTGTCCCTGCTCATTGCAGGAGGGTTGGACTTGATGACCTTTAAAGGTCCTTTTCAACCCAAACCATTCTATGATTCTGTGTTTTTGTAAAGCAACCTTCCTCCCATAATGTCTTATTATGATTTTCATATATATAAAGAAAAAATATTTGCTGTTCTTGAAACTCATACATTTTGGACAGAGGAAAAAAAATCATAATAAATAACAATTAAATTTTGTCCTTTGGAAAACTCTCAGTGCTCAAGGGGCTTTGCTACACCACTGAAATTTCTTGAAGTCAATTGAGTTCCCCCCTTCTCTGCCAGTGGCCAGACCACCCATAAAGAGAAGACATGGATAAAACAATGAACTGACAAAAGAATCTTTGTTTGGGGTTGGCAGCAGCCACTTGGCTGAGGTTGGTGGTTTGCTGGCACGTCCTCTGATCTACCTGAGCAGCCTTTTCCTTTGACTCACCTTGGATTTTTGGCAACTGAAGCACTGCCATATATTAAGTAGCAAAAGTCCAACTGAATGACCTTAACAGAAAACTGCCAACAAAAGCACAAAAAAAAAAAAAGTTTAATTGAATTAAGTCTAAATAATACGAGCTTGAAGTTTTAACACAGGCTTATCTATTGACATTGTCTCACAGTTACAGTAACAGAGCAAAGTCCTTGTTCTGCTCTTTGCAGAGCAGGCAAATTTATAAAATACAAATTTATAAAATACAGCAAAAAGCATCTGAAAGGCAAAGTCTTCACATAATGTTTAATCCAACATTGGAAAGTGAACATCAAAGGGGCTGCTGCTGAAGTGTGGAAACCATCACATAGGGAGTTTGGTTCCCAGCAAGGTCGAGCACAGGCCCCATGTGCTTTATCTCATGTATGACAAAGGCAAGTGCTGTTATTATGTCCCATGGGCACATTTTCTTGGTCTCAGCACAGGTCTGCCATATATTTGGGATTATCTTCCTTGGCAGAGGAGGGAGAAGTCGTTGGAAGGTGACTTTGGTGGTTTAGAAGGCTAAGTACCACTTTGAATATTGTAACAGCCCCAAATATCCTCTTTGCTCAGAGAGAATATTGTGTGATGGGTGTATGGAATAACCTGTCTTAACTACCCTCAGTATTGCATATATACATATATTAAAAGTTTACCTCCACTCTTCAGCTCCAGATATCCCATCTTTCTTCTCTTTTCCATGAGATGTGTGTCCCTTTTCTTACTTCTGTAAGAAAATAAGCCTTTAGGGAAGTTGCACAAGGGTTGACCAGTCACCATCTCTTGTGCTAGAACTCGGTGAAAAAAAGCAATGACTGGAAGGCAGACACAAAACAGGCAAAAGGACATGATTTTATAAAAGAAGATCTTGTTGTGGTTTAATCCCAACCTCAGCCCCACAGAGCCTCTCCCTTGCTCCCTCTCAGTGAGATGGAAAAGAGAATCAAAAAGGGAAAAGTGTGAAAATTCCTGAGTTGAACAAAAGAAAGTCCCACATCCCTCCTTCTCCCAGCTTTTATTGCTGAGCACAACATCATTTGGTATGGAATAACATCATCTAGTATGGAATATCCCTTGGGCCACTTGGGATCAGCTGCTCCAGCTCTGTCCCCTCCCAGCTTCTTCTGCACCCTCAATCTTTGTGCTGGTGGGGCAGAGTGAGAAGCAAAAAAAGCCTTGATGTTGTGGAAGATCAAAACTGTTTTCATCCCAGATCCAAAACAGAGCCCTGTGCAAGCTGTGATGAGGAAAATTAACTCCATCCCTGCCCAAACCAGTAGAGCTGTAGATCTGGAAAGTTTCTTCAAGGGATTTTTTTGTTGCAAGATGGCACCATGAGTTCAAGCCAATTTTTGAGGTTGTGTGAACTCTCAGAAAAGATTCCTGTAGCAGATCAATAAAATGGGCAAGTCATAAATAATAACTTAATAATAATAATAAATAATAAAGAGACAAGCTCAGGCATGGAACTAAAAATGGTCAGAAAATGGGAGAAAATCAAGTCTGTCTAGATCACCTCTACCTGCTCTGTTCTTACTCTTTCCCAGACATTCATATTTGACTTATTTTGGAGACAGGATGTGCTTGGCCTGAACCTGCTCCTGCCCTTCTCTTCTCATGACTCCAGCCCAAACTGATGCAAACCTGTATGAATACTGTGCCCTGATGAGGTAGTTGAAACTTAATCCAGTTTTGATGATTAATTTCAGTAGCAATAGTGGGGAACTGCTATTTGTTAATTCACATATTTCCCCATGCTGTTGCTTGCTAGATAAGGCAGTTGGAAATCAAATAATAAAAGTTAAGATGAACGGGTTATTACAGTCCTTGTAAGGACTTGGGGGAAATTATCCTACAAACAGATGGTCCTCTGAAAAAGTGCTAAAAATACTTCAGAATAATTTGTCTGATTGACAAAAAGAATAAATATTAAAGAAATAGAGAGAGAAAATTATCTGTGAGAGAGAAGAACCAATTTTTATAATCCCTCATGGAGCTGCAGCATTTCCAACTTCTTTCTGATTTTTGCTCTGTTCTCTTTCATTTGAGATCTCAGACCCCACTAACACTGGAAAAATTGCTCATGTTTTTTGAGACAATTGGGATCTTGGTTATCAGAACAGGCTCTTCTTACTTTCCATCTCTAATTTCAGGCCTTAGGTTTTACCCTCTGTGTTTTCCTATGATCACCTTTCCTTCTTTGCCTTATAATCACCTTTCCTTCCCTGCCCGTTTTCTTGTACATGGCTGGATGAGTCGTCTGAGCCTCTGCTAAACTTGGCTTTCAGACTGAGGCAATTTCCACCAGCTCATGGGTTTGATGTCAAACTGCAGAGCAATCCCTGCTTTCTGCTGTGTTCCTGGACTCTCTCATCTCCTACTCTCATTTTCGTTGCATGAGAAGTGGATGAAAGAGGACAGACTTTTTCATCCACTGAGGGTGTACCGAGGATGGGACACAAACCAGGGAAACCATCTGACTGGAGAGATTCCCCTCATATTGATCTTATAGTGATACAAGAATAGAAGGAAAAATCATAGAATTATGGAATGGTCTGGGTTGGAAGGGTTTTTAAAGATCATCTCATTCCAAACACATTGTCATGGGCAGAGACACCTTCCACCAGACCAGGCTGCTCAGACTGGATAAATAAATAGAGGAAATACTTGTTCTCACTCAGATTAAACCAGGATGAATCTCAAGGAGATGTGTTTGACCTATTCCTTGAACAGTACTGTCTTACAGTACTGCAGGTGTACTGCACTTACATAAACTGCAGGAGGAATGAAGGCCAAAGTCAAAACTCTTACTGATGGCAAGAAATATCAAGGCCCAGACATTGGACCCAAATATGAAACAAGGTATGAGTGGTTCTTATCTGGGTTGGCTCAGTCAGGAGTAATCCTTTAGCCTTATGGAATTAGTGATGTGGGAAGGTTTTAGGCTGAAAGAAGGTAAAATTAAGTCAGATATGAGGAAAAAGTCTTTCCTCTGAGGGTGGAGAGACACTTGAAATTTTCCAAAGAAGCTGTGACTGCCCCATGCCTGGAAGTGTTCAAAACCAGGCTGGATGGGGCTTTGAACAACCTGGCATAGGGGAAGGTGTCCCTGCCCATGGCAGGGGAGTTGAAAATAAGATAGTCTTGAAGTCCATTTCCACCCCAAACCATTCTATGATTCTATGAGGTTCTCTCCCTCACTGGATGCTGCTGCTGAACTCACTTCCCTTCTGTTTAACCTTGATTTTATTTCTCCTTCTTTCCACTTTTCCTGGCTGAGATCACTTCCTCTGCCCTAACACTTCCAGCTCAAGAAGAGAAGATAAACATGCACATCTCTCCCATCTCCAGATGTCATAGACAATTACTTTCCTGGGCAAACAATGTCCACCTTTAATCAATTTCCACTAAATTAATTTCTACAAGTGTTGCATTATTACCAAGGAGGGAGATGAACAAAGGGAGTGAAGACAGACAGAAAATCCCAGGACGCCAGTGCCTTGCTCCGAGAGGCAAACATAATTAATTGTAGTGCTTTAATTTCTGCCCCTTCTGTTGCTCCCATGTCAAAACCCACGTGCTTTAACTGGCTTGTTAATTAGTTCTGTGGTAGCAAATGGAGACTCCACGATTGTTAAAGGCATAAAATTGCAACAGCAAAATCCTTCTGCCCTGGACCAGCTGACAATTACCTGCTGTATTTAAGCAGGTCTATCCAGACTGCAGAGATCTGAGGAGAACAAACATGACAGGGGCCAGGACTCACTTGTTGCTTTGGGTTCCTGCCATCACTCATTAATCGTGACCTGATGTCGTGTCAGAACAACACAAGGGGAACTTTCCCATTGCTGAGCTGCCTTTGATTTAACTGTTTCCCAAATCCATGTGGACTGGGTGGAGGAGCAAGACCAATATATGGAAATAAGAAGATTTGCATGTTTCTTAATTACACTCCACAGTTGCTGGATTCACCTAAAGCTCCCTTTGAATCCCCTTCAGTTCACAGCACACATGACAAAGCACCCCAGTGACAGGACAAGGGGCAGTGGCTTTATGATGAAGGAGGGTAGATTTAAATTAGATATTAAGAAGAAATTGTCCCCTGTGAGGGTGGGCAGGTCCTGGCCCAGGTTGGCCAGAGAAGCTGTGGCTGCCCCATCCCTGGGAGTGTCCAAGACCAGGTTGGACAGGGCTTGGAGCAACCTGGGCTAGTGGAAGGTGTCCCTGCCCATGGCAGGGGATTGGAATGAGATGATCTTGAAGGTCCCTTCCAATCCAAACCATTCTGGGATTCTATGAGATAGGAAAGGAATTTCTGCAATTCTCTTTATCCTCACCATAACCTCATGAGCTGGAGAAATCTCACTTTTATTAATGTCCAGGGAACCAGGACAGCAAACTTTTCATTTTGTTTTGACACTGTTCCTACAAAGATTCTCTGACAAGGCAATAAATTGAATCTATGCCCCTTTTACTTTTGATACCTGTGAAATATTTTCAAGGGCAAGGCTGGACAGGGCTTGGAGCAGCCTGGTCTAGTGGAAAGTGTCCCTGTCCATGGCACGGGTGCTGGAATGAGATGATCTTCAAGGTCCCTTCCAATCCAAACCATTCTGTGGTTCTTCAGTTTATAAATCCAAATCCATTGATCGTCCCTCACACTGGAGGAGCCATTCACAACAACATCCTCTCTTAAGCACAGGCAAATTAAGCTAAAAATTGTTTGGGGTGACAACAACCAGCTGAATTTTTTGCTTTAATTCAAGGGGATTCTCCACTGACAAGACAAGAGCACTTGCTAGGATAATAAAGTATATTTTCCTAAAGTGTAAGTTTAATTAGAAAAGCTGAACTGGTTTACACGGTGTGAAAAGGGAACCTTCACCAGTTTCTGTATTTATGAGGGTACAGGAAAATAAACTGAGGATCTTATTCACACTTTTTAATATCTCTGCTTTTCATGCAACCCACTGTTCATTCTTCAAATAAAAATATAATTGAAAAAAGAGCAGCATCTTTCTATTTTCACAGTGATGATGGAGTAAAAGCCAGAGGATTTTTAAGGCACCCTATACGGAGATCCTACAGGCTTTTTCCTGGTGAACTCTCCCATCAGTATGGAAATGAAAACTTTAAATTCATTTTGTTCTCACAATGGGAAAAAGTCAGTCTCATGGCATCGGGGCTTTATGAAGTATGCAAAGATTTACTACCCTAAAGCAAAACTGGAGTGATATTCTGTATGTTCTAAGAATAAAACATCCCCTTGGAAATGAGCAATTCAGCCCTTTGAGAAGCTGAGTGAGGGCAGGAGGTATCATATGGAAATCTAATATTGCAGTAAAACATGGAGAAAATACCAGTGCCATCTATTGGCAGGAAAATAGAAAGGTAGAGAAGCTCATGTGCCTGGATCCGGAGCAGAGGGGAGGCTGTTTGTTCTAATCACGTCAAGTTAAGATATTTGCAAATATGCGGTTTTATGTTTAGTCTTTTTAATGATGTTGTATTTTGGGTAAATATGTTGACTTTCAAATTAATCACCGTTGTAATCAAGCAGCAGGGGAAGATGGGGATTTGCCTGTAATGGGAATTAGGAGTCACTGCTGAGTGGATAAATGCTGGCAAACTGTCTAATGCTCTTAAGCAGGTTTGCAGTGTCATCACAGGCTGCATCCAGGCTAGTAAACAGGTTTAAATCCCCATGGAATAAAAGGTGGAAGAATCCTTAGTTCCTACATCTTTCCTGCCTTCCCTGATGAGCTGCAACTGGAAAATATTTTCCTGCCTGTGCCAGGACTGGAGCAAAGAGGGATTTCCATTCCCAGTAGGTCAGCAGGAGGCAGCCAGCCAAGACGGGCATCTGACAGGGGAATTCAAAGATCTCTTTTTGGGATCAGGGAAGCTGGATTCGAATCAAATGGTTTTCTACTTCTCAACTTCAAATTAACCTGTCTCCCTTCATTCTCACTTGTTAACAGAGCAAATCAAATTCCATGGACTTGGATCATCATTTGGCAAATCAGGACCTTCCCAGGCCAGCATGAAGGACCCTGTTTGGGTTATGGGAATGTTGAGCTCTTTGCCTTTGGAACACCAATCCACAGATCTGCCCTTATAACCCACCTCAAAATGACAGCAGCATAAGAGGCAAAAAGTGAATGATGTATTTCACCCTGTGCTCAGGCTGTAGTTTGAATCCATGATGGGATGTCCCAGCAACCACTCAGTTATTTTAGGAATTTTCAGGTCTGTAAATAATTCCTTTCTTCAGGAAAAAACCCCACCAGTGTTTGATATCAAAATCCTTTGGTTTTGGTGAAGGAACTTTTTCTCCATTATTTTTCCATTCTAATAATAGCAATTCAAAAATATTGAATTAATTTTAATTAAAACCAATTTAAAAATAAACTAAACTTTAAAAAAAAGTAAGTTAAATTGAATTAAAATTTTAAAATGTTAAAGCTTCAAGGGACTTTGGGACATAACATGAAGCACTGAGCTCATCCATTTTTTTATATGGAGCCACTACATTCTGATGGAGACAGAACTTAACTTTTAAGACAGGCTTAGACTGGAAAATCCTGAGCAATGCTGAACACCTTCCCCCCACACATCCTTTTCCACTGAAAACCTGTGAGAAAGTTTGTGAGAACAGGGAGTGTCTCCTTCATTTTGTTCTTTCAATATTGACATCATTGTAAACCTTCCGTGAAGGGAGGGAAAAGCTCTTTGTCAGGACATTGGGAAGGGGCAATGAGGTTTTGGGAAACTCATGCTGATCACTGGAGTCATCCTGAACAAGTCTGAGCTCTCCTTTCCCAGCCCCAAACTGGTTGCAATAATAACTCACTTTGCAGGAGTGATGTGGGCTTTGCTGTTCTTTGCACGGTGCTTTGCCAGAGGGCTCCATGGAAGGACAAAGATTTGTATCCACTAAAATGCTGTGACATTTTCCCACTGTTGAAACACCCTCTCTTAGGTACTGCAAGTTCAGTGCCTGCTTAAAGAAAACTTTAAAATTAGTCTTACAGAGTTATTTGAGCACCTCCCACTCATCCTCTTGATTCCTGTGGTCCAGGACCACCACTCTGCTCTCTGTCTCATTGTCTCAGATGATTCATCTTTAACCATTCCATCTACATAACAAAAAAAAAAGTAGTTGAGAACATGTCTCAGGACCATCCACCCACCTACTGAGCTTTAAGCTTATGAGACCATCACATGGATTAGTCCATCACCTTCTGTGGCTGCACTTCTGCAGCTCCAAATGAAGTATCACCATTTCTCTGCAGCCTTTTCATGAGTCATGACACAAGGGCTCAGTGTCAACTTCACCTTTCTTCATTCTGCCCCACCTCCAGGTCCAATTTGGGCTTTGACTGTGCTTGAAGACATTTTGAATGAGCTGGCTTTGCATAAGCCCAGGGCCAGGAATTGTTTGAGCAGTGTCTTCTGCCTGCATTTTCCTTCCCAGTGAGCCAGTCTTGCTCTTAACTCCAGCCAATGCATGGGCTCTGTGAACCAGAGAGGTGTTTTGGCTTGATGGACCCAAGCTGAGCTTTAAATAAATGTGGCAAGAGAAATAAATCCTTCTGTGGGGTACAGGTAGCAAGCAACCTTCTACAGTGTGATAGACAAAGATAACTTGTGATGGGGAGTTCTAGAGAGCAAGGTGACAATGCAGGCAGAGTTACTTCTGTATTAACTGTGAATAGAGAAAGAAGAACTATATTCCAGAAGAAGAGGCCAGAAGGGTAATAAAAACCCACATGGAAATCAGAGGTAAACGAGGAAACTTTCAGGCTGTGGAGTGGAGAAGGCACAGCCAGGCAGTGAGGGCAAATAAGCATTTTTGGTGTGAACCTCCTCTGTTGTACTCACCATTGAGCATGGCCTGCAAGAACTTTTGGCATGGAATGGGCAAAACCAAGCCCACATAGCATAGCTGTGCTGCCAGAGGAGCAGGAAAAGGGCAGTGGAGCAGTGGAATGGACTGCCCAGGGAGATGGTGAAGTCGCTGTCCATGGTGGTGTTCAAGAAATGACTGGATGTGGCCCTATCATGAATTTGGACCATGGCATGAAGGTCAACCCAACAAAGGGTGACCTGTGCATGGTGACCTTCTCCTCTGGAAGCTGGATAGTATAGAGGAGAGCTACAGAGGTGATGGAGCCACCCCCTGAACTGGGGAAAAGTAGAATAATAGAATCCTACAACTGTTAAGGGTGGAAAAGACCTTTAAGTCATCAAATTCAACCGTCAGTGTAGCACCACCACCATGGTCATCATTACACCACATCCTCAAGTACCACATCCACATGTTCTTTGAGCACTTCCAGGGATGGTGACTCCACCACTTCCCTTGGGCAGCCTGTTCCAATGCTTTACAACCATTTCTGTGAAGACATCTCTCCTAATATCTGATCTAAACCTGCCTTGCCACAACTTGAGGCCGTTTCCACTGGTACCTTGAGCCTGGCTGAAACAGTGTTTTGTCTTTATCAACCAAGGCAGCTGCCACTGGGACTGTTCATGAGTAGAATTTCTTAAAGATTTGTAGTTTCTTCCCTGCAACTCTTCCCCCAGAGCAGGTTGCACATCTGGTGTGGTAAGAAAGCAGGCAGAAAATATTTTGAGGGTGATGAGGCTCTGGCACAGGTTGCCCAGAGAAGCTGTGGATGCCCCATCCATGGAAGTGTCCAAGGCCAGGTTGGATGAGGCTTTTGAGCAACCTGGTCTAGTGGGAAGGTGTCTGGGGGCTTGGAGGGGGCTAAGGGACTTGAAAAGTCCCTTCCAACCCAAACCATTCTATGATTTACCTACAAGATGGAAAATGCCCTGGAGCAAATCATCTGTGAGATATGTAGATGAGTATTTTGGGAATACATAGTTAGAATAAGTATGGGACTTTGGGAATACAAGTCAGCATAACTTCAGACCACCAAATTCTGTGTCTGAAGAACCTCCCTTGTTGCAAATCAGCTTTTTCTCACCTCTGTTTTGGTTTCTTGTTTGGTGCTTCAGTGTCTTATCTCCCCATCAGTCTGCCCTCCATCCCTCTTCCATCCCTCACTTCCCATGGTCTCCATGCCTGGTGAGCACCTAAGCAGGAATTATTGCTGAAGGCAGCTGGGATGCAGATTACCAGTGTTTACACACGGATGCCTAAGTGACCTTTGGAAATCTGTGGACATGAATTTTCTATCTCATTTCCCGCAGGAAAATATTTACATATTGTTGAACAGGCTGAGCTTGTTGTTATTGTGTCGTTATTGTGGCTTACAAAACATTACCAGGAAAGAGAACAATAATAATAACAACAACAAACATCAGCATTTGTTGGAATTGAAGCCTGGGAGATGAGTCGTGGGTGCCTGGGGCACCAACAAAGTACAGCATGAGAGGGAGCCTGTGGCATTCACTTCCCACTCACAGTGCCTCTCTGCTGCCTTCTCCACCTCAGTTGTGGTAATTTATTCATACACCTTGAGAAAATAAGACTAAACCTCCTAGCCGTGTGTGAATATCCAGTTTTAAACGAGGCAGCTGATAACTTTCTGAAAAAAAAAAAAGAGGTTACTGACAAGCAACAGTCCTTAATTTATGCATGAGGGTGAGATTTATAATGTGAGTAGAGGTGGAAGAGAGGAAGGGAAGGGTGACCTTTGTCTTTCCAGCACCATAAAATTTCATATTCACACCACCAAAAGTGGCCTGAACACCATCAATTTTTTTTTTCTGTCCTCTTTTTCACATTGGTTTCTGTCAAATGTTAGAAGAGGGAAAGATAACACCAAAGTGGGGAAAAAAGAGATGACAAACAGCACATTCAGTGACCCTCCATCTGTGCTCTTGACAAGATCTCTCAGCTCAGAGTGTGTTTGGTTGGTTGTACAAGTGGTGAGAGGGAAAGACTGGGAGGAGTTTTGATGGATGTACCAAAAAGGGATGCGACTTTCATTATTATCTTGAATTGGAGATTAACACGTGAAACAGAGGGCTTGAATCATGGAATCAGCTGGGTTGGAAAAGACCTCTGAAATCATTGAGTCCAGCTATGACTGAACACCACCTTATCAACCAGCCCAAAGCACTGACTGCCATGTCCAGCTGTTTTCTAAACACCTCCAGGGGTGGGGACTCCACCACCTCCCTGAGCAGCCCATTCCAATGTCCAATCACCCTTTCTGTGAAGAAATTCCTCCCAATGTCCAGCCTAAACCACTCTGGTGAGACCATGAAGGTACAGAGATGTCCCAGTGAAGTGGCTATAAAAGCTACCCATGGGTGCTGACCCATTTTCCCAGAATTGTTTAGGATTTTCTTTGCTTTGCCCCCATCTCAGAGCAGGTTTGGGCTCTCATCTTTACATCTTTATGTATCTTTATGGTCTGCATTGTGAATAAAGGGCATTGTGAAATCCTAGAGCTCCCAGACGCTGCTATATTACAGGTATCAAATATCTCTTAATTAATCAATATTTGCTCTATTTTTAGCATTTATCATTTAGTAATACCATGGAAATGATCTGGAGACTTTGAGACTGTAGCACCTTTCAGATGAGGGAAGTCTGTGTTACAACGCTGAAGCAGTTGCTACAGCCAGGGGATATTCCTTGATAGGGCTGCTCAGTTCATTTTCTTTTCCAGATACGTAGAAAATGTATATTTTAGCATCATTTAAATAAAGCAAAAAGAAAGCAAAAGACATCTTTATAGTTTATACACTAAACACAACCATTTGAGAAAACAAGTTAATAAACTACAAAGTCATTCAGACAACCCAGTTTCCAAAAAAAAAGTGGGGTCCTGCTTGAGAAGGTCCCATCTGCAGTAGAAGAATCCTAAATTGCACAGATTTCCCTGTATGTCAAAGCATAAATCACTGTCACACAGTTCTGAGCCTCCTCTTTCATCCAGCAGCTGCTCTGCCCTGGGAATGAAAGAGGAGATGGGCCACACTTGTCAGAGGGTGGTTTGTGACCAATCTGGAGCAGCTCCTGTGTCTGACGGGTTTCCATGTTCCCTGAAAGTGCTTAAGTGTTGAAACAGGCCCCCCAGGGAACTGGGGAAGTGCTCAAAAATCAAGTAGATGTGGCTCTTTAGGATATAGTTTAGTGGGAATGGTGAAGTACTTGATGATCTTGGAGGTGTTTTCCAACCTTAATGGTTCTGTGATTAGGGGTTATTAATTGAATCTGCTAAAAGCGAGTATAGATCAATTCCTGGCGTCATTCCTCTCCCTCTGCTCATGCAGTTCACCCAAAGTAGGTGTACTCCCACCAGCCATCCCACCAGCCTCAGCATTCAGTGTGGCAAAAGTGGCCTCAAATCACTGTGATTAGTCCCTGAGAGCTATTTGGGGGGACTCTTCCAGCTGCTGGTTGAAGATCACAAAGGTTTTATTGCCACCACGCTCATCACTTATGATTTCTGCCCCATAGGTTGATCTTTCCAGGTGTTGTGTATGAAAAGCAGGGTCATGGATAGTCCAGAGAGGTGCTTGCTGATATCCAGGGTCCTTCCCTAGAGTTCCTGGTATTCCTGTGGTCCTCCCCAGTGACAAGGAATTGGCTCATTCCTCTCTCCCTATAGATAATCCAAAACCTAATTAATAGCTACAGGAAATGTGATAAGAATGTTCTTTTCCGAAGGAGCATGAAGGTCCCATCACGCTCAAATTGCAAAAGCAGGAACTGCCTGAAGGAGTCTGAGAAGCCTCTTTTGTCCTGCTTTTCACAGGTATAAAATCAACATCCAAATCTCTCATAAATGAGCCAGGGAAGGAGGTCATGGGCTTCTGGAATGTCATGAACAGGCATGAGAAGAAGAGGGGTTTTTTCCTTTATTTCTTGCAAGGCCATGGAGTGATTGGACAAGGGGGTAACTGTTTTAAATTGAGTGAGTGTGGTTAGATCAGATACAGAGAAGAAATTCTTCCCTGTGAGGGTGGTAAACCACTGAAACAGGCTGCTTGGAGAAGTTGTGTCTGGCCCATCCCTGGAAGTGTCCAAGCCCAGCATGGATGAGGCTTGGAGCAATCTGGGATAGTGGAAGGTGTTCCTGCCCATGGGCATTGGAAGTAGATGAGCTTGAAGGTCCCTCCCAACCCAGACCATTCTATGATTCTGTGAGTGTGTGACCCCAAAGAGAGAAGGCAGACTGAGGGTGTCTGGGGGCATCCAAGGCACACAATGTCTCCAGGTTCAGGGCAGAGCTGTGGATAAACTCAGCTGCTTTCCTCCACGAAGAAACTGGAGACATGGACCCTGAATGAGCTTAAGATGCACTAAGTCTGGGTCTGAGCAGGATATTCTGCCTAAATTATACAGATTCCTCAGGTACTTTAATAAATTAAAGCAGGACAGCAGCCTTTGGAGATTGTCCACATTTGAGATCTTAAATAAGATAAGGACCTATCCCATGTATCACACCCTGTGAGTGATATCAAAGGCAGAAGAATAACAATCAAAAGAGAAAACGATAAACCCCATATTTTATTTATCTGTGCCTTCAAATATTTAAAATTAAGCTAAACCCCCAGATTTGAGGCTTGACTCCTTCCTATTCACAAAGAAAGATGAAACACTTTTCATTTCCCATTGAAAGGCACCTCCTTACAATTAAAAATCAGATTAAATGGGTGTGTGGCACTTTCAGCCTCTCCAGAGGAATTAAGTGGGGCAATCACCATTCCTGTTAGCAAATGCAACCATGCATCTTGCATGAGCTGAACGTCTCTTTCCAACTTTGTGGAAGTGTCTAAATAGGGCACAGGCAAAGTTTCACCTGGGGAAGGTTTGATGGATGTGGCCCCAGGTTGTTTCCTTGCACTACCTGTGGTGGTGTAGCCAAATCATCTGGAATTGAAGGGCACCTGCAGCTCCTTGTCCAAGAAAGGCTGGAATTGGGATGCAATCCTGATCCCTGCTGCCTTGCCTCAGGGTCCAGAAGCAGCAGAGAACTTCAAAATTCCCATTTTGCTTTGAATTTTTACCTGGGAGGGTCTGCAACAACAATTTGGCTTTCTGAAACTGAAACTTTTCTATTTCCCTGGGTTATAACTGAGCCCAGCAACAAAGCGAGCAACAGAAAAGCCACATGTGAATAATCACTGTTTAGAAGTCTTTGGAAAGAGGTTTTTCTGTTTTCCTTGGAGGAAAATGGGCCTATGGTGAATAATATGGGGAGCAAGCAATTAATTTGCACAGAAATCTTCTAGTCTGAAAACATTTATGCTTAAGAATAATGACTTCCAGTAGAAGAAATCTCAAAAATCGGACTTAATACCCATTTCTAATTCACTGACAGTAGCATAGCAGGTTTTCTGGAGGTTGTGAGCCAGGTATTAAACACTATTAATAATCTCCTCAAGGTTATTTTTTTCCTAAAGTGACTTTCCCAAAGGACTTGTAGGATGAAGGAAAGAACAGAGACAAAACATCCAGAGAAAAATGAACCATCATTGATATATATATATATATATATATATATATATATGGTATTCCATGAAATTTTACTATCTTTTTTTTTTCTTGTAGTGGCCATTTGTTTGTATTCCCTGTGTTGTAGTTTCAGAATCTTTCATGGAATTTTTTAAAAAAAATTATGTCTCTTGCCAACACAGTGTTTTGGGGATTGGGAGCCAAAGGTTCTCGGGTTGGATGTGTCCTCCAAGCCAACCAGCAGCAGGACAAGAGGGCAGAGGTTTAAGCTCTGCCAGGGGAGGTTTAGGTTGGATAGTAGGAAGATATTTTTTAGAGAGTGAGTAATCAGCCATTGGAATGGCCTGTCCAGAGAGGTGGTGGATTCACCATCCCTGGAGGATTTTGAGACTGGATGTGGCACTCAGTGCCATGATCTGGTAATCACAGTGGTTGGACTTGATGACCTCAGAGGTCTCTTCCAGCCCAACTGATTCTATGATTAGATACGATAATTAAGTAGCATTATAAATGTGTAAGAACCCTACACTATATACTTGGTGCACTAGAAAGCTTTCATTAAAGAAAATCCCTTTACTTTGTGGGCTTTGCACTTCAGGCCCATTGCCTGAGCTCTGGAAGGACCTACCTAGAGCTTGGACCAACCTCAGGAGCTGATGAATGCAGCAGTGACAGGGGAGTTATCCATAACAACTTCCATGAACTCCTGTTTCTGCTGATGGTTGACCACGACCAGATTTGTTTTGTGCCTCACTTTCTCTTTTAGACAGAATTATTCAGTCCAGACTTTCCTCATCACATAAACTTGTCCAAGCTCTCAGTGTTAATTGTCTTGAGGGGTTTCAGTATTCCCTGCCACTCATCCTGTTGCCAGCTGCCTTCTCCCTTACTGGTTTATGTTGCTGGAAAGACAAATTGATTTCAGCTCCCCAAGACTCAGGCAGAGCCTGTAGTTGACAAGGAGCTAATTAGCCCTTCCAAGGTGAACCCAGTGAAGTCAGTGGAGGAGAAGAGAGATGAAGTGCTATTTTGAATGACAGCTTGAAGTGACAACTGAATAGGAAGAGGCTGGAGCACTTGCTGTCCATGAATTGTTCTCCCATCTAATCCTTCAGTGTTGAGTTCACAAAGTTACTGTCAATTAAACAATGCCTTGGCGATGCGTTAAATTGCAAACCCTTGCTGATGGCTGCTCAAATCAGACTTTAGAGCAGGGAGAAGCAGCTATGTGGGCTCAGCCACCACCGAGTGTCTCAGGGAACAAAACATGCCCTCTCAAGGCTGAATTTTGAAGAGGGCAGCATCTGTAAAACAGTCAAAATAAGACTTATGGGGGACTGTGGGATCCTAATTTGAAGAAAGCAAGAAATGTTTTCAATTCCTCCACCAGGCTTAACAAAACACACTGAGAGTTTGGAGAGATGCATTTCTTTACCAGTAATTGTCGTCATCTCATCTCAACTGTAAGACAACTTGGGAAAAAAATTCAGGCGAAAGCTGATAAGGTAAAATCTTCACATTCTCATGAGAAGATTTGTGGATAAACATCAAAAGGCTCTCATGAATATTGTCAGAGCAAAAACTGATTTGTGTTTGAAAGATTTTCCCCAGAATTATTAGAGTGGACAAGTGAGAATGGCCTTAAGCTGAAGGAGGTTTAGGCCAGATATTGGGAAAAAATTCTTCCCTGTGAGGGTGGTGAGTCCCTGGAACAGGTTACCCAGAGAAGTTATGGAGTTCCCATCCCTGAAAGTGTTAAAGGACAGGTTGGACAGGGCTTGGAGTAACCTGGGATAGTGAACGTGTCCCTGCCCAAGCAGGGGGTTGGAATAAGGTGGGTCTTAAAGTGCCTTCCAACCCATCCTGTGATTCTGACAAACATAATTTCCACTAATGAAGACATGAACTTTGGACCACATGGGCAGGAGCAAGGGGAGACTGAGGTCATTTCCCAGCCACTGGAAGGGGCTGACCAGGAAGGTGGTGGAGTCCTGTCCCTGGAGGTGCTCAAGGAATGACTCAACATGGCACTCAGTGCTCTGGTGTGAGTGACAAGGTGTGGATCAGACAAAGGTTGGAATTGATGACCTTGGAGGTCTTTTTCAACCTAAATGACCTTGTAGACATAAAGCAAAAAGAAGTTGTAGGATAAAGTCTCTACCATTCTGAATAAAGTCTCTACCATTCTGAATAATGCTGTAGGAGGTGTCACTTCACGGCCATCTTGTCTTCTGCTTAGAAAGTACTTCCATATGCAAACAACCGATTACAACTAAAAATACACCCAGGCTCAAGGTATCAGCTTTAATTCTACCAAGACCTGAACTTTAGGACAATTAAATGAAGTTATACTAATGGGTCATTAATGAATCACAAGTCCCAGATAGTTGCATTCTGGGCTGAGGTGGCCACCAACCACCTCACTTGAGGTTTTTTGGGATATTTGGTAAAAGACCCTTGGTAGAATTTGCTGCAAAATAATTCACTGTGATTTGTCCTGACAACACTGACAGTCTCTTTCCTCAGTCTCCCATTAGGTCTTATTTCTGAATTAGTTACTGCCATGAAAGGTCCTGGAGATCTACCCATGGCTGTCCCTCCAAGATCTCCTAGAGGCAGAATGTGCTTTTATTCATCTGAAGTATCTAAAAGGTCACAACTGGTAATATTTTCTCATACTGAGTCCAAAAGTTCCTTGAATCATCCTGCTTGCCCTTACATATGTGCTTGAATAATACCCAGTGCCCTTCTTGAATAATAACCAGTGTCCTCCCCCTAACCACAATGGAAACCTTCCCTTTCCAGCACAGAAGTTTTTGGGATGCTCAAACAACACCTTGATCACTCCCCAAATACCATAACAAATGAAAAACCAGCCAGCCTAAAGCAGAATTTAATGGAATATTGTGCTATGAGATGCCTTGATGTGCCCAGCTTGTCTATTGGTGTTTGCTCCACTTGTCCCTGTGGCATTCAAACACCAGTTTTATATAGTTTTGAATCAAAGTTTGACCCCCAAACTGTCATTGTCCCACAGGAAAGTCTGTTTGATGCATTTCAACCTTCCTCAGACTGTTCTACAATACTGTCTACACTGCTGCAGGTTCATCTGCCAGACTGGATTTGTGAATTTGTTTGGCAGCTCAGAAAAAACTGGTCAGATATGCCTGAGTTTTTCTCTGTCTTCTGGAGGAGAAATGTAGGAGTGTTCAACAACTGGCACAGAACTCTGTCTGTAAGTTGAGTCCACTCAATCATTCTTATTTGGGCCAAAACAAGAGAAGCAGGAGAGTGTTCCAAAGTGACAGAACCACAGAATCACAGAATGGGAAAGGTTGGAAGGGACCACAGTGGGTCATCTGGTCCAGACTCCCTGCTAAAGCAGGGTTCTCCTAGAGCACATGGCATAGGATTGTGCCCAGAAGGTTCTGGAATGTCTCCAGTGAGGAGACTCCACACCCTCTCTGGACAATCTGTCCCAGTGCTGGGTCACTGCACACCAAAGAAGTTCTTCCTCCTGTCCAGGTGGAGCTTCCTGGGCATCAGTTCCTGCCCATTTCTCTTGTCCCATTGCTGGGCTCCCTCGAGCAGAGCCTGGTCCATGCTCTGCCCCCTCCCTGCAGGCACTGACACACATGAGTGAGTCCCACCTTGGTGTCTCTTCTCCAAGCTGAACAGCCCCAGCTCCCTCAGCCTTTCCTGCTCTCAGAGATGCTCCAGTCCCTTCATCATCTTTGTTTCCCTCCACTGGACCCACTCCAGGAGCTCCATGTCTCCCTCATCCTGAGGAGCCCAGAACTGGACACAGAACTCCAGATGTTCCTCACTAGGGCTGAGTAGAGGAGCAGAATCACCTCCCTCGACCTTCTGGCCTTCCTTTTCCATATTTACCCCAGGATACCACTGGGGCATCCTCAAAAATCCTCATCTTTGTCCACAGCTCTAGATCATCCCTAGCCTTGACCTGGCTGTTACACTAGTTTTGTGCTGTACTGTCATTCCTTGGCTCTTTCACTGCCACAAGGGACTTTGCCTCTCAGCAATCAAAAATGGGAACACCATCCCTTCCACAGTGATTCCCAGTGACCACAAAGCAATAAATATGGTAAATCAAACTCATGGTCGATAAAAATTCATGCTGCTTGGTCCTCAGGAGGTGACAATCCTTGTCCCATCACCACTCTCAGAGATGACCCAACCCTTAGGATGGAGCAGAGCTGTTTGATCTTATTCCTGTGGTCTGTGCCAGGGAAACACAAACACAGAGGATGTCTGGTTGGCCTCCAGCCCACTTCAGATGGCAGGACACATATGGAAGTGAGGGTGACCATACTGAACGCTGCTGCAGAGCTGCTCTCCTTAATTGCACCATCTGTTCCAGTGCCTTCCAAGCATCAGAGCCCCCTTTCCTTGCTCAATACACAGGGTCAGTTTTTGAGCTCTGCTTGGGCAACTCGAGTTTTTCTGGTCCAGGCACACCTGGAAGACTGACAAGGCTGGGAACACATGGATTGGATGGGTTGGCAGCCCGGGGTTAACAAACAGGGTACCTCTGGAGATCATCCACTCCAACATATCTCAGGCAGGGTTACCCAGAGCAGGTGACACAGGAACACTTCCAGATGGGTTTTGAATGTTTTCAGAGGGGACAACTCCATGACCTCTCTGGGCAGCTGTTCCAGTGCTTTGTCACCCTCAGAATAAAGAAGATCTTCCTCATGTTGAGGTGGAACTTCTTGTTTTTCAGTTTATGGTCATTGTTTCTCGTCCTGTCACTGGGCATCGCTGAAAACAGTCTGACACCATCCTCTTGACATCAAGATATTTCTACCACACACCCAGGAAGAAAGAGCTCAGGAATCTGATTTGAGGCACTTATCCCAGTTCTGTCAATCCAAAGGGTAGGAATGAGTGGCCTTGCTCAATTTATTGTGTCTTGATGATCTCCAAAGGCTTAAAAGAGTGTATGTGCCTTTTTTTTTTTTCACTCAGGGAGTTTTCATTTTCCCCTCACAACCCTATATTTTAGTCTCAGAGAATCACAGAATGGTTTGGGTTGGAAAGGACCATAAAGATCACCTACTTCCAAACCCCCCAGTGTGGGCAGTGATGCCACCAACTCTCTAATTTCATAGAGATCAGGAAAAGATGACATCTAACCAGAAGTGTTTTCAAGAGGAACTCTTTTGCTGGAGTCCTTCTTCTACATCTTTCCTCTTTCCCCTGAAGAAATGTTTAGGTCAACAGCCCTATAGCTTCTTTAGGCCTTCACAGAGACTCTGAGACCCCATCCCATCCTCAACAGCAATGAGACCCTGTTAAACTGAAAGTGCTCTGTGGAAGGCTGTTCTGCCCTTGATCCCTACAGAGGATGTACAGGACAGTGTTTGACCACTCCATTAACCAAGGCAGCCCTACCACACCCAGAGGAAGTAAAGGAAGCCTTATCTTTCCTCACTCATATTGGATAACAACAGTCAACAATTAGTGTCTTTGGAATTGTCTTCAACTCCTTGTTCTGCACAGTTGACCTCCCAGTCTTCTGTGACCTCTTGTTCTGTGAGAGATGATAGAATAACTCCTCATTTAAATGGAGAAAACTGGTTGGAGAAGAGCTGTAACTTCACCATGCCAGAATTAAGATGACCTGGAACCACTCAGACTTCAGAGTACATGGGAGCTACAGTCATGGAATCACAGAATCATGGAATGGTTTGTGTTGGAAGGGACCTTAAAGATCATCTCATTCCCACCCTGCTGCCATGGGCAGGAAACATTCCACTGGACAAAGCTGATCAGAGATCCATCCAGCCTGATCTTGGTCACATTAAAAAGTCAAGGCAAAATCATACCCAAGATGCTCCCAGACTTGTTGTATTCCTGTTTCTGTTCTTTAAGGTCTGACACATCCTAGGACTTTCTCCACGTTTCAGATATCACCAACCACCTGCTTTGTCCTAACATGAGATTCTCCACGTTTGCAGTTTCATTTCTCACTGCACTCACCAGCTTTCAATATATGCCCTTTATCTGCTGTAAAAAAAAAAAAGCCTTTGTGGTCTTTCTACCTCCTTCAAACATCTCCTTTTTTTTTCATGTCTTCAATCCCAGCACTGGATTTTCCCTTCTTTTCTTCCCCTTTTTAACATCTTCCCAAGATTGCCTTTCCCAGGGCTGCTCATCCTGCCAGTCACATCTTTGCACCAATCCCTACAAAAACCCAGGACTGCTTTGTATCCTCTGGTAAACAAATCCTTGTTTTCCTTAAAAACCCTGATGACCTGGCCTGGTGGAAGGTGTCCCTGCCCATGGCAGGGGGTTGGAACTGGATGGTCTCTGAGGTCCCTTCCAATCCAAACCATTCCGTGGGTCTGTGACTTATGAGGTTGCAGTTTCTCCCCATATTTACATCATAGATCTGGGAAATGGCTGTTCCTGATGATAAACTCTTCTCATGACAGGGTTAAACACAGCTTATTGGTCACTCACCTCAGCTAGAGCAGGGAATATTGTAATCTCTGTTGAGTTTCTATTGATAGCACAAGGGGGAATGGTTTGAAGGTGAAGGAATATAGGTTTAGATTAGATTTTAGGAAGAAATTCTTCACTGAGGGGGTGGGGAGGCCCTGGCACAGGTTGCCCAGAGAAGCTGTGGCTGCCCCATCCCTGGAAGTGTCCAAGGCCAGGTTGGACAGGGCTTGGATAGTGGAATGTAGAAGGTGTCCCTTCCCATGGCAGGGTTGGATGAGATGATCCCTAAGGTCCCTTCCAACCCAAACCATTCTATGAATCCATGATTCTATAAATGTATGCAGAATAACCCAAAAACCTCTACCACATGAAACTTTCAAATCAGGTCCTTGATAAAAATAGGTCAGATGTTGGTAGACAATTAGAGAGCACAATAAAAACTCAAGCATGTTGGTCAGCCATAAACCACCCTTCCAACACATCAGCTGCTGGTTCTGCTGGCAAGTCCCCTTCCCTGTGGGCAAGAATGAACTCTCCCAATTTCATACACTTGAAAAATCTCAAGCAGAGGCTGCATTTAGTTCTATAATTCTCCTTGTTTCCAATTCCCTTTTCACTCAAGGTCCCATCAAAGGCAAGTCATTTTGGGGGAAATGTGCTTTAAAAGATGCTTTAATACCTTCAGTACAGACTGCCTAAGGCACTCTGTGAATGGAGCAACTATAATGCTCAGTTTAAGATGCAAGTTAAGGAATATTTACTGGCTCTTACAAGCTGTCGATGCCAAGGTGACACTTGTCTGTTTTGTTCCAACATGACACTCATTGCCTTTCCTTGTTTCCACCTTTTCAGCACAGCTACTCCCTGAAAATGTCAGGTATCTTCTTTTGTTGAAGGTGTCAGAATTTGATTAAAGTGCTCACATTGTTTATAGCAAGCCTTTTGCCAGATTTTATTCCTTCAAATAAAGATTTCTGCTCGTAGCAAAGGAATGCTCTGCCTTGGTACAGACCTTAAGGAGTCAACCTAAGATTTTTAGACATCTACATATTAATGCAGCTCCAAGCCAGCTGGTCCTGCTGAAAAACAGGTTCACAAATATTTACATGGGAGATGGAAAGCCGAGAGATCTTGCTGTCCATTTAGTCAGGCAGTTCAGCTTGTTACAGTCAGCACTTAATCCTAATAGATTTTTGTTCCAGTTCAGTGTAAACATCTTGAGAAACCCTAATGACTCGCATGGAGCTCAGGAGGAGAACAGATTGCAGGTTGGATTGGTTTGGGGAGGCACCAGTCTGTTCACTACCAAAGGGAGGCTCTTCAAGAAGCTCCATAAACAGTTCCTTTCATGAAGAATTTCAGTTTCACAAGAGCAGAATAACAGCACAAACCACCAGTGTCTCCAGCCAGCAGGAGAGTATCCCACAGCCTAAGAGGTCTCTATTTTTACTTCAATATTGCCTTCACTGAAGGCCATTCCCCTTGTGCTCACCTCCAAACTCCTGGTTCCTGGGAGTTGAGAGGACCAGAGATGTAAAATGAGTGCAAACTTATCCAGGAATTATCAGTCTGAAGGCTTGAAGTTTGTTCTCCACAATCAGATAAGAGAAAATTCCAGCTGTCTGCAGGGTATCTGCTTACATCCACTCCTCTTATTAGAATCATAAACTCATTGAGGTTGGAAAAGGTCTTCAAGGTCATGAAGCTCAACCTTTGACCAAAAATCCAACCTTCAGTTGAGGGCTGGACTGTCTCTTCCCTATCCTGGAAATGTAAAAACCTGCAGAAACATGTAAAAACAATTGGATTTTAGGAGAAGGTCAAAAGGATTCAAGTCAATAGGAGCAAGACAACAAATGCTGAGAAACATCAGTGTAGAGAAGCATAACTGAAGGTTTTCAAGTCATGCTGCTGGTCTATCTTTCTTTTTCCCAGTAGACAGGAGAGATCTGGAAAACAAAAATTAAAAAAAAAAACACACACACAACAACAAAAAAAAAAAAAACACAAAAAAAACCAAAACAAAACCACAAAATCCCCACTTTTTAAGTAGATTTTGCTTCATTTCCCTGCCTTCAAAATCATTTATTTTGGCCAGAGCTACCAGAATAACCTTTGTAACTTAATTTTCCAACACTGCTTTTACCCACATGATGAATTTGTCCAAGTGAACCAAAAAATTCTCCCTTTTAAACCAAGACCTGCTATTGCCTCCCTCTCCCCATCCAATATTGCAGGTGGGGAGGTGGAGGAAGGAGCAGTCTGACCACACATCAGCCACTTGAATTTTGGAGGACAACACGGTTCAGCCAAAACACAGGATCATATTCTTGTCAAATCAGCCCAAGATGATCCTCCCTCTTTTTGCTGCAGGAGGTGGCAGCCCTGTGCCTGCATTCCTCAGGGAAAAAAAAAAAGGCTTTGGAGCAAGATAACCATTAAATAAAGCAGGTTTTTAGCACACCTTCAAATGGAGCAGCTCCAGCTATTGGCAACTGCAATTATTTAATGAAGCAAGGAGTTTCTATTGATTTTGTGACTCCGGATGGAAATTAAAAGGCCTGTTATAATTAGCCCTAAACTCTCCCATTTATTATTGAGCTGAGCCGTGCCAGGAAGGATCTTTGTGGTTGGAAATGATGGTGTGGCTGCATCTTGTACTCTGTGTGTTGATAATTCAGGTTCAAACTCACATCGGGGTGACTGTGTGGGGTTTAGGACTTATGTCAGAAGCAGCTGCCTCATGTGAGGAAATGGAGAAGGTTCCAGAGAGACCTTAGAGCAAATTTCAATACCTGCAGGGGCTCTAAGAGCACCAGAAAGGGACTTTTTACAAGACTATGCAGTGATAGGACAAGGGCAGTGCCTTTGGACTGAAAGAGAGTGGGATTAGACTAAATTTGAGGAAGAAATCCTTCACTGTGAGCACGGTGAGCGCAAAGGAAGAGGTGGGTTTTGTGGTGCCTCTCTCACTGAAAGGGATTCACATGTTAAGGCCTGGATTCTTCAGAGAGATGTGTTTAAGGGGCAAAAATATGCACAAAACCCAAGGTGGATGTGTAAACTCTGACCAGTGGAGATGAAGATGGTCCTTCAGATGAAGATGCATGGGAACGCCTTCCTTGGCACCTCTAAATCACTCCTGGCTTTGCTGTCTCTTGCCCTTAGCAATGCCAGATTTACAAATTAGGAAAGATCTGCAAGGGGAGAGCTCTCTAACTCTTCATTATCTGGGCAGGGGATTTTAACCTTATCCGCTTCTAGAACAGGCTGGTAAAAATGCCAGTGTAACAGCTGGCATTTCAAATAGGATTTGAGAGGGTGTAGGAGAGGCCAAGGGTAGGTCTGAGGTGCTGTGAACTGGATCTGAATCTCAATGAGCAGTGAAACAGAGGGAAACATGGAAAAGCCAAGAGTAGGATTCATGCTGTGAGAAACCAGAGCTTCAGGACACAGGAATATGTAGGCAAAGGTTCTTCCTTCACGATTAATTACATAGGATTATTATAAGGATGCTTAGAGCTCCTTATTCCAAAATGTCTAGCTGGAATGGATGCCTGGAAGTTCCTCAGCCAGTCTCTGACTTGAGGCAGAAAAGCCAGTGCTGGGTCAGGTCAGACATGTCTTTGTTTAGTCAAATCCTTAAGGTCTCCAAGAAATGAGTTTTCACAAGGTCTCTGGGTGGCCTCTTGCACAGCTGCCTAATCCCTCTAGGGAAAGAAATTCTCCCTCCCACCAAAATCCACCTTGAATCTTACCATTGTAGCATTAGAGGTTTCTCATCCTCTCTGGAGTGGAAGGGTTGACATTTTTAAACCACCTTTAGTCTGTTTCTGATGCTCTAAGAAAGAGAAGACTTGTAAAGCTCTAAGTGCCATTAATATTTCTCATGATACGAAGGTCAAGTTTGATCAATCTGTTGTCAGACAGCTGCAGTGGTAGAAGCCAATCAAGCAGAGAGAATGTGTAAATGAAATCATGTGCTAGAAAAGTTAATTAAAAAAGGGAAAAGGGAAGGGAGAAAAGATCCTCCCCACGTGTTAGTGTGTGTCCATCACATAGCAGGAAGGGTCTAGTGAACAGAGGAGTGAGGTGGGAGGGAATCAGGACACCTTGACCTGAAAAAGAAGCCCAGTTTGGTGTCAAAATCACCTTTTGTAACAGGAAGAAGAAGATGTAAATGTAAGAAAATCTTCAAGGCATGTTTATAGTCATGCAGGCTAATTATCCAGCCTCAGGAAACAACTGAGCTCCTGGGGTATCAAATAATCAACAAAAATTTGAATTATTGATAAACACATCTTTACATCCACAAGCATTGTGGCAACATCTTCTTGGGGAAGAAAATAGAAAATCACAGAGTGCGCCACGCAACGAGAGAGAAAGAAGAAAAGAGCAATTATGCAGATGCAATTTAATCCTGACTCTACTTAATCACTGGGGTTTTTGTGCTTGCATAAATGCTGAAGAATTCTGACATTACACTCTGAGATTAGGATATGATTAATGTGGGGGGAAAGTTATTTAGTTAAATTTACATGTGATTTACACATCCACATGAGAATTCCTTGGGGATCTGAAAAGGGACACTTTTCTGGACAGCACAGGAACCATCTCAGATGTTGGGGAGGAGAGTCAGGTGAGGCAGTAAAATCAGGTCAGGAAGAAGGATCAGGATGAATCCTTCTCAAAAAAAAAAGTTGGAAAGTGGCAGAAAATGTCCTCATTCTAAAAGGGCATCTCCCATCTTTTATTCCTTAGCACATTGTGTTTAGGCACTTTTATTCCATGTCAAGGACTGTCATTAATTAACACTATTCCACCTTCCTGTTTCCTTTTCTTCACCAAAAGTGTGTGATTTCTTTTGCCTGCTTTTAAAAAAATATAATTCAGGACAGCTTGTGAAATAGAAAACATGGCCAGAGGAAAAAAAAAAAATATATATATATATAGATCTCTTGAAATTTCTTTTCTATTCTTCATAAAGTAACACAAATAAGAGTGGAGCTATTGGGAATAGCTTGGACATATGATGGGAGATTGATCTGGAGTTGAAAGATAAGCTCTGCAGTGACAGACAATCAGGAGCATGATTTCTTTAGTGAGGTGAAAGGGAGCTTAGCAGATGAGTAGATTGCAGTCTCTAATTACTCATCAGATTCTTGCTCTTCAGTCAAGCCAAAAAAAAAGAAAAAGAAGGCATAATAAGTTTCAGTGGCTGGAAATTTAAGTCAGCAAAATTAGCACTGAATTCAAGGTGTAGATCTTTAATCATGAAGTTAAATCAGCCATCAGAACAGACAACCAGTGGACATGATAAATTCTCTCATGATTTAGACTCTTGAGGGGAAAGTTATGCATTCCTCTATTATAAAAGAGAAGTTTTCTACATGGTTTAAGCAGAAATAAATGGGACCGTTTCTGGATGTTGCTGAGGCAAAATTTTATGTTCTGATCTATGTAGGTCAAAGAAGCTCCTTAGAAGGGTTTTGCAAGGCTTGAAACCAAATCTGGGTTGGTTTGCTCTAACTATTCAGAGGAAGGTCCAATTTAACAACATTCAGCCTTCAGCAGTAGCCCTGAATTTGTTAATTTGTTGAAGCTGCTGAGAAGCCACCAGGTTATGGATTTGCACCTGGAATGTGTCATTACAGCACGGATTTGTGGCAGTTTCTATGTGCCAATCCAACACAGATGAGGAGTGAAAGAGAAATGTTGCCAACCACCAGACCCCAGAGCAAGGAGGAAGGATGTGCTCCATGGACAGTGTCCACATGAGATGTGATTGCAGAAGGGTCTCCTCGAGGTTTTACCTCCTACAGCTTGTCATGAGCTTCAGTCCCCAAAAGAAGGCAAATTCTGGCTGGTTTTGCATAGACTGGGAGATCTCCAAGTGTCTCTTTGGTGTGTTGGGGGGTGTTACAAAAAGAGTGTCACTGCTCAGCTGGGGGGCTGGAAAGATCTTAAAAACAAGAGTAGGAAAAGAAGATTGAGGCAGAGGAAGGAATGAATGGATGTGGATGAATCTCTGCCAGGAAGATACACACACAAAAGCCCAGAACCAGCTGCCTCCTCAATTAACCAGCCCCTGTTGTCTTCAGAAATCACTTTGTGCGGCGATGTATTAGTCTCAGAAACCCAGAAAAGTGTTTGCACACTTAATTCCTATTTAAGGAGCTAAATCCCCTTTGAAATCCTTTGTCTGGTAAATACTTTGGTGGATCTGAGCCTTCTGGCTCTAATCTCAGAGGGTCTAAAACAAGAAGAACACGTTACTCGTTATCGTGTGAGTGCACAAGGCAAACTAAAAGGAAAATACTGAACCACCACAAAGTCTCTGTGGGTGGTTTGAGGCAATTTCCTAGAAAAATCACCATGGGACTGTATTACACCTGAGTGAAGGTGGAATCTTATAAAATAAGGGCTAACCTGACCAGGAGTAAACTGGTCTAGTAGATGTCTCTGCCCATGGCAGAGGGGTTGGAATAAGATGATCTTTAAGGTCCCTTCCAAGACAAACCATTCTGTGATTCTATAAATCCATGATGTCCTTGTCTCAGTTTAAAAAAATCCCAAGATATCTGTGGAGGAAAGTGAGGAATTTTCCTGGACTAGAAAGAGAACTTCCCTCTCCTCGAGCCACCACAACCTTTGATATCAAAAGCCTTGAGACAAAAAAAAAAAAAAAGAAAAAAAAACACAAAAAAGAGGATAACTATTCTTTAAATATATGAAATGAAAAGGACCAGAACAAGCAACAACCAGAACTTTTAAACGCTTGAGCCCTACTTTTTCTTTCAGTGCAGTTGTAGCCACAAGGAGCAGGGATTCTGTTGGGCTCCAGTGTCAGCAGCTGGTCTTAGACACTCAGCCTACCCATGTGCTGGCCCCTGGGTCCTCTCATCTCCAGTTATGATTTTTATGGACACATACACATGCAAATAGGTCTCTGCAGATTTCATGGGGTCTTCAGTGGTTGGCCTGGACCTCCTGGTCCCTCTTGTAAGCAAGCTCAGACCTTCTGGTCTCTTCAGCATCTGCCCTCGACCTATGACTGCTCCAAAACCTGGCTCCTAGGCCAGCTCCCCTCCTTGCTGGCTGTCCAGCTTACCCTGGCAGGTGATCACACACTGGCACACACACACTTGCTCTCTGCAGTTGCTGGAGCTGTGGACATCTGGCTCCTCTGACCTAAGGTCCTGCTCCAGTTGCTGCACCCAGACCCTAATACATGTGCATGCATACAGGCTAAAGACTCCCTCACCAAAGTAGGAGTCAGAAATTAGAGTTTAATGAGAAGATAGGATGGACTGTACTTGATCAGGCACTGGACGTCGCCAGACCAGCCTACTAACCAGGCAATGGCCTGTTTTCACACAGCCAACCCTTTTTACTCCATTATCCATCTATTTTCTTGTTTCTCCTTCTCAGACTATCCTGATCACACCTTTCTCCCACCTACAGTTCCTCTGTTAAACACCCCATTATAAGTCTCTTGTGATCCCTGCTCTGGACCCTTTCAATTGCTCACAGTGTCAGGTGTTCCCCTGATTCCTGGGCTTGAGGCTCCCCTGGGGCAGCCCTGAAGGGGGACTGGGACTCCTTTCTCTGCGATCGGGTTATTGGGGTTGCCTGTGTGTTCTTTTGTGGGTGTAAAAATGAGCCTTTCATCACATAACCTAACAGGGTGTGTGTCTGATACTTGCTAGTGAAATACTATTCAAAAAGTAAATTCTTTTCCTTCATCATAACTGAACTCTGGTATTTCAAGTTTATTCCTTTAGTTTTAGTTTCTTCCACATAGGAATTTTTTAAAAAGGGGGGACTTTTTTTTTTTTTTTTTTTGTGATAAAGAAGGGGCAGAGATTATACAATCTTCACTGTGGCCTCATACAGCTCAGTATTAGAATCATATTTATGTATTCAGGATTTATATAACATGGGAACTGACCAATTTCCAGTCAAGAGATGTTTGTCTCTTTACTCTCTCACGTGGTATGAAGTTGTGGGTGACACAGTCCATAGTGATGCTGAGAACTTTTTGTTTTGCTGGCAGGAGCCAACTGTGCAGCAGGGTACCAGCAGAAGTGCAAAGCAGGCAGTAACCCCACTGAGAGTGGTTTGTGTCACTGTTCCTCCATGACCCAAAAGTAGGAGGAGTTGAGTTGGGAAGTTGTCCTCATTTGAACCAGGATAACAAGTCATTCTTTTTCTTTTTGGTCTCTAGGCAAAAAGAGAAGATGAAGAAGCTCAATCAATTGAAAGGGGTGGATGAGCGCCTCCTGTTCCATGGGACAAATCCATCCCACGTGTCTGCCATCTGTGAGCAGAACTTTGACTGGAGGCTCTGTGGGACTCATGGGACAATGTATGGAAAAGGTACAAGTGCAGAAGTTATGGGTGTAGGGGCTGCAGCAGCACGGGCTGTAGACCCCAGCCAGACTGGTAAGTGGGTGTGATGTGACTGTCCATCCCTGACCCCTGCACCCCTGCCATTAGGGCACTCTCCCCTGTGTGCATCTGCATTGCTGCTTTCCCGTTCCAGGAGGGACTAAAACCACCTTTCTTTGCCTCAGGTACCTGCTGTTCAGCAAAGTTCTTGGACAGGTGGGACAGGGAGGTTGATGGCCAAATGCTTTAAAACAAGACAATGTGTGTTGCCATCCTGGCAAGAATTTGCATAGGGCAACCTGGAGCTGTTGAATTGCTGGCTGCTGAAGTGCTGATAGCAGATGTTTGTTCCTTGGCTGATGTGTTGTCTTACCTGTGGCTTTTTCTGGTCCCTAGGAAGCTACTTTGCCCGAGATGCCAGCTATTCTCACGAGTACTGTTCTGCTCGTGGTGGTCGCTACAGCATGTTTGTAGCTCAGGTTCTTGTTGGAGACTTTGTTCAGGGAAACTCTGAATACTGTCGCCCTCCACCCAGAGCCAGCAATTCAAACAGACTTTATGACAGCTGTGTGGACAACCCAAGAGACCCTTCTATCTTTGTCATCTTTGAGAAGCAACAAATTTACCCTGCCTATATCTTGGAGTACAGCATTGAGGCCCAGTGTGTGGTCTTGTAACAAATGGTGGAATCTCCTTTGAATTCACTCTGAATAAATTACTCTTTAGTAAATTTTTTTTCATCTTTGTTCAATTTTAGTAGTAGCTTTGGAGCACTTTGTAATTCGGTGAACAAATGATGGTTTTGGGGGGGTAGTTTTTGGGCAGGGGCTATTCTTTTGCCAGCAGAAAATGCTAAACTTTAGCACTCACCATATCTCTGACTTGGAAGAGGGATGTACCTCTCTTGCATACCTTGATGCAGTGACACCCACTGCTGCTGAAAGTAGCACCACTGAGTGTACAGTTAACTAGTATGATCACTTAGGATTGATTCCTGCCTGTGATGGTACTGATGTGACAAAGGGAGACTGGGTAAGGAATGTGGAAGAAAGAAAATTGAAAGTACCTATGTCATGGTGCACAAAAGAGGAATCATGGCCTGTGTTTGCAGTAAATGGCAAGATGTTCCTGCATCCTGGAGGTTTTGAAATTAATGCTGGCAAAGAACTTTGCTTTGTTTCCTGGTCACACTGCTGTCATCTCTTCTAACCTTGTTCTGCTACGTCAAGTCTGACCATCTCTGTAACACCCTGTCCTTCCTCTGTCCCCACTGGGTTTAGGTCAAGAAAAGCAGGGATATTGCAGCTGCTGAAGTTAAATCCCCACCATGCCATGACACCAACAGTGAGGAGGTCTGTGGTGAGCTGAATAATGGCACACAGCAGTGTCCCACCAGGGCTGCAAAGCCACTGCCTGCAGCAGTGGGACAAAGGGGCTGAGGGTGGTCGCTGGCACGGCCGCCTCCTTTCCACCCTGCAGGCTGAAGCTGATGATGGCTGTTTTGTATTTCTCTGCTGCTGCCTGGCCCTCCTCCCGATGATTGAGAAGTGCCCCTGTGGGGTGTGCTCCTGTGGGGTGAATGGTGGGAAAGCTGGGATGATGGTCATAGTACTTGAAACTTGGTGGATGGTGGGATAACACTTGGGATGACCAATAGCATGGAAACAAAAATTTATGGTTTATTTTAGAACAGTCTTGATGTATAAGCTGTCATAATTCAGCAAAGCGGTCACAAGTGGCACAGTTGTGTGTGCCATATGTGGAGAGAACCAAGAAAGAGGGCTGTATGGAAGATCTCATAATCTTTCCTAAAGCCTGTTATCTTCAGGCACAATCAGTTCCCCTAGAAAATGTCAGAAAGACAGCTGACTACAAGGAGTCTCTGAACTGCCCTAATTCCTGCACTTCCATGTCCCACTGCTGTTGCAGGACTCTAAAGGTTGTTCTTTTGCAAATTAATGATCTAATCTTGTCAGGCACAGGTAAGCAGAGAACATTCCATGCAGTCAGGAAGTAAAAATGAAAGTCACTTAAAGAGACTTTTTCCTGAATATATAGGTTTTATTAAAAAAAAAAAAGTACATAGCAACAAGTTAGCTGCCACACATTTTTCTCTGTAAGGAAAGTGGTGTACTTTTGGTGAACAGTTAATTACTCTCCTGTACTATCTATACCACTGCACTGGAAAACCACAGTGATTTTATAGAGCTGTTTGCCATCGATTTGCCAGTTGTCCTAGACCTGAATCCTGTGCCTTGCACAAAAATGAGTCTGAGCATTATTTGTACAAACAATAACAGAAAACCTGTTTAAAGGTGATAATTTTATAACTAGGTGGGATTACATAGAGATCTTCTTTAGTTTACGGATTTGCTGCCTGGCTGTGGCACCCAGGGGGTGCTGTGCATGGGCAGCTTTCACCCTACAGTTGCCCTTTCCTCAGTGCCTCTGAGCTGCAGGCTTGCCAGGACGGGAAGGGAGTGAATAATGACCATTTTCAGCTGTCACCTTGCCTTGGTCCTTGCAACATTGCACTAGTTTGCTCCATGGCTTCATCAGCTTTTGGAGGGTTGCATGTACAGCCTTTGGGCAGGACAGGGCAAGGAGATGGAGGGTTTGGGCAGAGTTTTGCTATTAGAGTAAGTGCCCTGTGGAATGATGCCCTTGTACAAACCATCTTGTCACATTCTTTTCCTCTGTGACAGAAGAAACCATCCATCCTGTGGGAGAAAGGTGGGCTTCAGAATACGATTGCCAAACTGGTCAAGGGCAGGAGAAGGTAAGGGAGAGCCTGCTGAGGAGCAGGCCAGCCACTGAAAAACTGGGGACTGTTGAACCGCTGACAAAGAAAAGACCAGGCAGAGAACAGAGGACATGTGCAAACATGCACTGTTTGGAAGAAAATGAGATTTTCTAGTAAGTCAAAACTATTTCTGACTACAGAGAGAGTTTCTTGCAGCCTTCAGCTGCCTCCAGAATTAGGTGCTGGGTGTTATATTGAGAAGGTCAGGCAGAGTCTGATGTGAGCAGCTGTAACAGTGTGCTGTCCTGTGGGACTGCTGTGGGCTCTGCAGGTGCTGGAGTACTGGATCTGACATGGAAACTCTCCTTGAGGAGTCCACACTGTTTCACAGTCACTCTGCAACTCTCCCTTTGTGTCACTACCCAAAGGAGCAATCCTGCCTGCAGTGACATGGGGAGTGGATGTGGAGGAGCAGATGCAGGGCATTCAGCTGCTTTAAAACTGACCTAGACAAAACCCCCACAAAACCCAAACCCAAAATAAGGTGTTTAGCATGAGTGTTTTCTAGTTCTGCTTATGTCAATACCAATAAAGAGTTCAGGTGAACTGCAGCGTGAATTTTGAATATCATTAGATGGTATTGAACCTCTAGCCCTAGCAGATTTGGGAATCTAAAGCTAAAAGATTTGGGAATATTTCAGTCTATGACACTGAAAGCAGAAACCTCTAGTAAAAGTGTAAAGCAACTTCATGTGTGAATATTTCTTCATGGGTGTTTCATTCAGTATTATAAATTTGCTAAAACTTCTTCCCAGCCTGAACCTCCTGCTACCTCTGGAGTGCCTGGGTGCCTTCACAGTACTGAGCAGAAAGTATTTCTCAGCAACCTTTTAGATGATAAATGCTTGCATACCATCATCAACATATGGAATAGTTGGCAGGCACTAAGGGTGGATCTGTGGACGTTTTTTGCTGAAAAAAATTGCAGCTCTCCCTATCCTGAAGAGAAAGGGTTAAATGATTTCTGACTCAGATATGTGGCACTGACAGTTTCAGTCAGCAAGACAGTGATGGGAAGAGTCTAACTTGAGGAATGGCATGAGTAGCCAAACTTATTTCTGTGGGTTTGCTGCTTTCCCTGCCAGCCAGACTGGCACCAGATGGGCAGGTGTTGGGGTGGGCTTGTCCTGCAGCAGCAGATGCTCTTTGTCATCTCCTGGAGAGGCAGCTGCGGGCACTGGTAGCTTTTCCAGTAATTCCTTTAGCAGTTGCTTTTCAGGAACCAGCAACAATTCAGAAGGATCAATCGCATTTTGTACCCTTATAAATAATGCATATCTTGTGCTTAGATGTGTACTGTCTTTGCCTGCAAGGCTGTTAGCTCAAGTGATCTTTTCATCATAATGTATTTCTAATCGATTTTCTTGTGGTGCTCTTAGGGCTTCACAGCATCCTTAGCTTTAACACAGTTGGTTACATACTCATGCAACTAGGCTTTCCAGTAAGTAACACCTCAGCAAGTATTCAGACTTTCTTTTAATTTACTGGTGCCTAGTTTGACTTTTCAGCATTTGTAAGAAACCTTTTTAACAATTTCAAGAGAATTTATTACAGAATGATTAAACTGCAGAAACCTAAAGCTTGATTGAACATGCTGAATGACATGTTATTTTCCAAAAACTTAAACTTTTAAAAATCAGCCTGAGCCCCATAACCTGGCACACCACTGTATGGGTGCCAGGTGAAAAAAACACAGATATTGTTTTTGGCATGGCATGCTCAACAATCACATTATTTAACAAGGCTCTTTTCTAGATCAAGGAAATAATGATCCCAGATCACTGTGTAGCTGTGGTGATGATGGAGACTGAGGGTTTGTGAAGAGCAGGGAACTTTATGGTCCTGCAGGAGACAGATCTGTAGGAACCAGATTTTTGTGTCTGAGGGAACAACTTTTTCTACTTGTTTCTGTTCTTTGCCAGTCCTGTTTCTTTTGATGAGGCCCGTTGTCTGGCATTTTGAGTGCTAGGTGTTATTTCCCAGAGCAACTCAAACTGTCTTTACAGGGTTACTTTTACATCTAGCTTACAAATGGGAGCAATAGGGAAGGCTGACCTGGTTCTTATCCATCTGTTCTTAATAAGCTTATATTTTCCTTCCAGATGGTTTACAGCAATGTCAGAGGGCCCATTAATTGGTGTGCTAGTGCTCAACTTATAAATAATTGGGAAGTGTCTACACACAATATCCCCATGACTGGAGGAAGCTGTCTTTACCCATCCCCAAAGGGAAGCTTTATTTCAGCATGTGTCTTCTGAATAATTTTTCTTTGTCTGTATCTTCAGCTTTGGTCTCCTTAATTATTTCTTTTCAACGTGGTTTTCTCTTTACTAAGTCCAAAGGAGATGTTGGAAGTCCCACTGGTCTCTGCTTTAACACTTTGCATACACTTTCACTCTTGCTTCTTGCAATTTCTGATATCCCCGTGCACGTTCCAGTTTGTTTTTATTTTGAAAATTCCTGTAGGTTTGTGAGTTTTTTACTATGCTCTGCAGCATCCACCTCAAGCTGCGATCTATTCTTCTGTCCTGAAGGCCATCTGACCTTCATTTTGCCACTCAGCTCAAGCAGGTTCTTCTAAAAGTCTTTTTCTGTATCCTTTTTCCTCCTTTATCCTCATAAAATCTGACCTCATTTTAGCAATTATGCAACATTTGCCCTCACATAACTTATTTGACTGAAAATCCTCACATCTATCATAATGCCTTAAAAAAAAAAAAAAAAGCCTGTCCCATTTTGTTTTGGTTTATAGCATTTTCTGTTTGTTGGTTTGGTTTGGCTTATTTGGTTTTTTGGGGCTTTTTTCACTGAGCAAGTCAAATTCCTTACTAACAGTATGCCCTCTCTACATTTCTTTAGTCAGAGATGTGATTAGTTTCATTGCATAAAACTGTAGGCTGCTAACTAAACCTAAACTTTGCGACAGTGCTACCAAAAATATATTTTTCCCATCAGGGCCTCCTCCAGCTGCTGCTATTTCTGTACAGTCTGAGTAACTCCATGTGTCCTGCTCACCGGTTTTTCTTCTCCTTCACAGATTAACTTTTGCATTGGTTTTCTTTTTTTTGCCTCTTAACTTTTAGTTCTACTTGCTCCTGTTAACATATGGCACCTAGGCAAATTTCTGAGCTGAAACATAATTAATAAGAGTGATAAGTAATGCAAAAGCTTCATTACACAGCTGGGAAGGCAATTTCCAGGACTCCTGTCTATCTATATGCTATCAACTGACATAAAAATTAACATAATCCTCCAACGACTGTGAATTCAAGATCATTGTGAAAGTTGTTGTTCACTGAGCGAAGCAGCTCCTTGCAGTGAGCAGTACAAGGAACGTGGACTTGGTAGGCAGCTGATCCACTCCCACATCTGCACAAGTTTTGTTGGGGAACCCAGGAAAATTTAGAAGTATTGACTTCTACAGGTGAAACATAGATAACAGCCAAATAATACTATTGTTATCTAACCAGGGTCAGACGTCTGCTCAGTGCATGTTCCATGGGTTGGCACACTCAGAGGGCAGAAAATTGCATGCCTGGGTTTGAGCACAGGCAAAAAGAAAATCCAAACCTTTTAGGACTTGTTTTCTTCCCTGAGGATTTGGAAACCAGACAACTTTCTGGGCTGTGAAATGATGACAACAGTCCAGGAATTCCTGTAGAGTTTGGGTTTCCCTGTCAAGACTACTGTTAAGCAACCTGCCAGAAGCTGGTATTTTTCTTCTTCCTCCCTCTCCATGTGCTGGCCTCCCCTTGGAACTGCCATTTATTTTGCTCTTTGCACGTCTCTTGCCTTGCATCAATGTCTCACCAGGGTGCATGTGCATTTTGATGTACTCAGCAGCATCTCATAATTTTACTTATATCACTCAGGACTGTGAGAAGTTGAGGTCTGAAATGTTTGTTTTCTTAACCAAACCAGAGCCTTTTGAAATTGTTTTATATATATATATATATATATATATATATAAATGCTGTGTGTGCATCTGTGAGGAGAGTGCTCTTTTCTTTTGGAAATCCTAAGAACTTACAGCAGAGGACAGTGTCAGAAAGCTATCCCACATGCTGATGAGGACCGTTTTGAGAGCTGTGGTGATGTTTTCCAATCATACATGGGAGGGCTGAGGAGAAGGCAGCAAGCATCACAGACTGCAGGGATGGGTGGGACTCTGTGGATACACCACCCTGCCAGTCCTCAACCATGCATGTTCTGATGAGGAGAGAGCAGTGTCCAGCAAACAGCTTCTGGTGGGAGATAGTGTTTGGCTGGAGTGCACTGAGAAGCTCCAAGTCATAGGCAGTTTCCCCTGGTTAGCAAATGAAATGCTGTTCTGCACGTCCTTTAAGCCAAAACTTTTTTTTTTATTATTTTATGATGGATAATTCATCTCCTTTTTCTAGTCTCCAAACCACTCTGTTGTTGCTTTGACCTCTACACAGGCAGAGAAGGCAATTCAGGCTGACCAGAAAGGCACTCCAGCTTCAAGCAGATTCTTGGCAGTATGAGATCCACGGAGAACATGAAATACCTGTTTGCTTGATGGCTAATGCAGGTGGGATGTGATTGGCGCTGCAATGCAGCATGTCCTGGGACAAGCCTTGCAGGCAGGGACACAAGAGGGGTGAGAAGCACCTCGTGGATTTGAGGCAGTCTGTGCTACAGCAGCATGGAGACCATGGTGGGAACGAGAGGATTCTCCACTGAGCAGGCACAAGGACAAGTGCAGGTGTTGGTGCAAGGAAGGACACGGCCCCAGCCCAAGTAGAGGGAGTGATGAAGGGTGGGAGCTGCGGGTGGATTTGGGAGACCCCCGAGCATGGCTGCAGGACCTGGCTGCACCAGGTCTGTTATTCTTTTAGTTTGGATATCTCCAATTAAAAGAAAAAAAAAAGCCCTTCTTGAATTGGGGCAAAGCCAGGTGACGATCTGTTCTTCAGCTGTCAGCCAGGTCTTCAGGGTCATTGAAACTGACACTGAAAATGGCAATGGCCCAGCACAGAAGGGGAAAACACACGAGGTACTCCAGAGTGGAGGCAGCCCGGTCCCTGTCCCTAGGTGGCGGTGCCCACCCGGCCCTGGGAGCCTGCCGGGAGCCGGGAGGAGCCAGCCCAGCTGCGGAGCCCGGGGGTGGTGGGAGAGCCGCGGGGGTCGCGGTGCCCCTGGGGCTGAGCAGGGGCTGGGGGGCACTGCTCACACCCAGCACGGACCGGCAGCGGCCGCAGGATCGGCAGGGTCCTGTTCTTCACAGGGGTCTGCACCACAGCCCGGTCAGCGCCCCCTCCCCAAAAAGTCGCGGTCTAATCGAGGCTGCTGAGCGCTCCGTGCGGGTCAGTGCGGGGCTGGAGCAGGGTGTAAGAGGCGGAGCACCCCGAAGGGCTGCTGGGTTACTGCAAATGTTTCTGGGACTGCCAGTCACTCCCTTCCTGCTCTTTATACCCCAAAGTGTAGGAAAGATTAGCATACCAGGACAAGAGGCACATCAGAGCCCATCCCCATCACTGGGTGACGGAGGTGCCCAAACCAAATGACAAGCTCAAGACAGATTTGTGGGAACATTTTCCCAAAATACTGTCCCCTCCTCCAGTATTTTTTGGTTTGGGGATCTCCCGCATCAGAGATGCTATCTATAGATGTAATAACCCTGGATTTGTTCTTCTGTCAGTAATTATTCCATCACTTTTTACATCTAAATAAACTTTCGTCTTCCACAATATCTTGTGGTAAATATTCTTGCAGCTGAATGGGGTATTTTTTGAGGGAGGCTCTCCTTTGTCTTGCTTTGAACTTAGCACTTGCTAGCTTTGTTTAATAAAAGGGATGCAGATATTTTCCCAGTGCTTTCTTCATCATCTCACACATTTTTGTCACATTTTTTGCTGATTTTCCACAATACTCCCGGGAAACTCAGCTCTGAAAAGATTCTGCCTTAACAGAAATATGTTGAAAACTCATTTTAATTTGGAAGTTCTGTGTGTGTTAGAAGAGCTCACTTTCTGCAAACTTCTGCTGAAAAACAAATTCCAGAAAACCACCTGCTTTTCCCACCAAAGCTGCTGGGAGCCATTGCCATCTATAAGCTCACTTGGAAATAATTCCGGAGTCTGAAATCACAGCTCTTTCTTCTGGGGAGCCTCTATTCCACACCCCGTAGGGCTGTCAGGGGAGACCGAAGGAGTTTTGGGAGCAAGAAGGGAGGCACTGAGCAAGAGTGGTGAAGGGAGGTGACACTCAGAAGTACTCAGACTGCACTGAGGCCACCAGGGGTCCTTGGTGGGGGACGGACAGAGAAGAGATGGACATGAGAGAGCCCCTCCAACCTGTCATGGTGCAGAGACTGGCAAAGGACATGTAGTGATAGGACAAGGGGTGATGCTTTTAAACTGAAAGAGAGTAGGTTTAAGTTAGGTAGTAGGAAGAAATTCTTCACTGGTGAGGTTGGCAAGGCACTGGAACAGATTACCCAAAGAAATTGTGGATGTCTCATCCCTGGAAGTGTTAACGGCCATATTGAACAGAGCTTTGAGCAGTTTGGTCTAGTGGAAGGTATCTCTGCCTTTGGCAGGTTGTCGAAATTAGAGGATCTTTAAGGTCCCTTCCAACCCAAACCATTCTGTGATTTCATGATTCCATGAAAGATATCAGAGAGACCCTGATGTAGGTCAGAGATGAGTTTATGATCTGACTGGCTTAATTCACTGGCTTTTCCCCATAACTTGCATAGATGCTAAATCCAACCTGTCTGCAACACCACCATGACCCAAAACCAACTGCTAACAAACATCTCTCTCTCTTGTCCAGAAAAAGGTGCTGCCCCTATAACTTCTGCAGATGTGGAGCTGTCGTTTCAAATTCATCTGTGCACTTGTGAATTTCAAGTTGGTTCACAGAAATATGAGATAGATTTCAAAGGTAAAAGAATTCTGTGCTTATCTCTAGACATACTTACAAGAGGAACTAACCATCATGCAGCTCCTTTTGCAAAATGCCATTGAAAATCCTTTTCTGTTTGAATGTGAAAGCAATGAGGGAATATTTCATGGAGTACAAGCAGCCTGTCAATGCAGGAAGAAGGGGAAAGGAGAGGAAGTGAAACAAAATAAAATGTAAGCAGTTTTTGCAAACTAATCAAAACTGGCGGCTCTGGTCTGAATAGAGATGTTTTAAAGTAGTATCTCTGTCTCTTTGATATTACGGCATGCTGGGCTAAGGTTGTAAATATGGGAACCTTCATTATGTATTTATAATTAGGAAATCAAGGGCTGAAGTAAGGATAAAGGTATGTTGCAAGGAATGATAGTGACTAAGTCATCATACATATGATGTCCCTCTTGTGCACACACAGTGTAGATGGTAGTTAGTTGTGTGCATCGTAATTTGACTTTTTATAGGAATTCAGTTTACCCTGGTACACAGTGAGCATGACATGCTGGTGACTCTGCTTTTCCTTGGATGTCTGTGCCATGCAGCTAGGCCTTTTCCAAGCAGCAAAAAAAAACCCCAAACCAAACAAAAAAAACCCACCCCCCACAAACTGCTGTGACCATTGCCTTGGGGGAGAGGAACAGGGAAGAAAAAAGGGGTGTAATAGCTAAAACCGACTGTGGACTGTATTTGCATTTCTATGGTATATATAGATCCTGTGTAGAGCTTAAAAAGAAATGGTGTGCAGTGATGGTTGCTCATGATATATCATATTTGAAGGAGGGTGTAAGCTGTGGAAGACAACCTTGATTAAAATATTAAAAAGAGTGTATGTCATGACTAGAGGAGGTGATGTGCATCACTTCTTATGTCTGTGGCTGGAAAGAGTGTGGCTTGTGGTGGCTTTCTTCAGCAGCTGGAAAAAGAGAGAAGTTTGTTCAAGGTGTCTGCAGGGCAAGTGGGCTGTAAGCAGACCAGAGATGCAGTGCTTTGATGGTGACCAAGAACTACCTTGGTTGTTCCATTTGGGTTTTATCTTCTCATACTTCTGCTCCATTACTGTGCTCTGGTAAGAGAGAGTGTGTGGAGTTCTTATCCTTATGCCTTCCCCAGCAATAAAGCTGAGCCTGAGTCATCCGACATAATCCGGGCACGTCACTGCATGGAGCTGGTGAATCTGGTGTTCACCAGAAAGGCTGCCAGGCTCCTGAGGCCTCTGCAGGCAGCAAACTGGGCTTCCCCAGCCTCTGAAGCACCGTCCTCTGCTGAGCTGCTGTCTGGTGGGCAGAGCCAGCTGCCAGGTTGTGGGGAGAGGCAAGGATTATCCTGAGCATCTCTGGCAAGCAGCAAAAAAAAAAAGTGAGAGCACCTGGAACGGGGATTGAAACACAAGGCACTCTGTCACATCAGTGAAAAACAAAAGATGCAGTGCAAGACAGAGTCTAGATCCCTGGAGAAGGACTACACATTTCAGAGAGGCCTGTTTTTGTGATAGAGATGACACCACTATAAATGGATCAAAATGTTTGCTGGGTATCACCACTTGGAGAGAGACATAGTTAAAAGGATGTCCACAAACCTCCCCAAAACTTTCACAGTCAGTGAGTGTTTGTGAGTGGTTTTCCTGTGCTATTATCACAGGTTCCAAGAGGAGGCAATCTCTTCTTTCAACACCACAAAGAGAAGCTGGTGCTGGTTGGAAGCCGGGTCAGCAACTGTCAAAGGCTCAGTGACTTCGGAGACAGATTCTGTGTGAAGGGAAGAAAACACGAAGCTGGGATAATCAGCTCCTCAGTCAGTCACTACAGCATGAAAAGACTGCACAGATCCCTCCTTTCTGACGGCAAAATGCCTGAAGCAGAAGCAGCAGGGAGCAGAGGAGGGGCTGGATGTAGGAGCAGCACGAGCACTGTGTTGCACAACGACATCTGCTCTCCTGGGCAGCATTCCCAGACAGCAAAAATCTCCTTTCTCATTCATAGTGCATTTGTCTTCTATTTCAAAAAGTAGTCCAGAGACATCCGAATCCTCAAACTGCGATAAAATCTGCAGAGTTTCTAGTGCTGCAATGAGTAGCAATAGGAAACAGGACAAGAAAAGGTATGGGATGTTATGCTCATTATTTCCCTGACTGTGGAAAATAATGTCTGTTTATTGTGTCCTCTCCTGCTTCAGAATGACTCATTTATCTGCTGATGTAGACTTGGTGCAGGTAGGCTGGGCAGTGGGTTTGACAGCGTTGGCAGGCTGTCACTGTGGCAGGCGTGCTGGAAAGGGAGTGCATTGAGGAGAGATCCTCATGGCCTGGAGACTGCCAGGGCAGCTTCCCACTTTCTGCTGAAGAGAAGTTCCATGGCTGGGCGTGGGCAAAGAAGTCTGATGGAGATGGTAAAACTCCACCATAATGGAATTTCTAGGGTTGTGTTTTATACTCTTCCATTAAGTCTGATCCTGGTGACAGGTCCTACTGAGACATGCATAGCCATAGAACCTGGGGAAAACATAATTTTGGTTTGCCGCACAGCCTGCTGGTGACCTGGGAAAACCAGGGAATAAGGCTGACATCCTGTTTTTTGAATGCTGTAGGCTGGAGCAGGAGGAATAGTGGGGCTGGAAAAGCAGAGACATCAGTTAGGGGAAATTTTTGTAGTGTTGTTGAAACAGGGCTGGGTAGAGTCTTATAGCAGTCAAGAGAAATAAAAGAGAAGAATGTTCTGGTGGAAGCAAAAGGCAGATGTTAATAGTCAGACATGGTTTGGTGAACTTTTTCTTCTGTGATTCCTCTCCCAGTGAGTTGACTTGCACGGTCCTGCCACGCAATTCAGGAAGAGAATAGTTTTAATCATTTCTTATGGTCTCAACACAGGCATTGTGTAAACAATTTGTGCCGTGATATTTTCTATTTTTTTTGGTAGCATGCTGCCAGAAGAGGTCAGTGTGGCCTGGCAGTGGCAAGGAGAGGTAATGCAGGGATTATGCTTGTAGTGCTGTTGGTACTTTAGACAGGTCTAGGATGTGATATTATTAGGCATGTTTATAAGTACGTAGTCAAGTAAGGAAGGAAAAGCTAACACTTTGCTGAAAGCAGAGCATCACTGTTATGTTTATGGACATTTCTCTACTTGTAGCCTGCATTAGAAAGAGAGAACAATTTATACAGAATATAAGGACAGAAGGTTTTCTGAGACAGTTCCTGAAATATGACCAGGAGACTCTCTCATGGAAATCCCTTGAGTTTGTTAACCTTTGTCAAACTTGTTTCAAACAGTCAATCAGATGCTGTTCACGTGCATCATTTCCTTCGGACTGGGGCCATTTAGCACTGCCTGAAACAGGATATGAGGTAAATATCTGCTCACACCTGCTCACTGCTTTGGGAAAAGTTGTAGTCTGTAACAGCTTGCATCAAGTAAATCTAAAATACATGCCTGAGTCCAAGAACTGATTTTGTTAGCTTGCAAATGTTAGCTTCCAAAATTTACAGCTACAAGAGACACAAGGATGGTTGTGCAGAAGAGCTTTGTAGGGGTCACAGTTTTGTCCATTTACACCATGGCACTGTATATCTAAATGGCCAGTGCACAGAAGTGTTGGCTTATCCCTCGTGCTTTTGGTTTGGCCTAAATGACAGCTGATGATCTGATCTGGAGGTTGAGCCTCAGTGCTCATTATTCACAGGACTGTTTCTCCTTTAAAACTCTGTCACGCTCTGGAATTTCAAATCAAAGCATGACCATCATCTCATTTAGTACTGCTATAATAAGGTTTAGGTCCTGAATGTTTTTGAAACATCAGGCAGCGTGATTATAAATAAAGTTGCTTTGATGACTCACTACAGTAACACCAGGGCTTGTCTATAAAGATGAGTCAGAGCACAAGAAAGATAAGTGTGCACTTGATATAGAAAAACAATTTCACCTTCTCTTTTCCAGCTGAACACCTGTTCTGAACTCCCAGTGCCTTTGCACAGCTTTGCTTCAGCTTGTTTAGGAACGCAGATCTCTCTGGGCAGAAGAAATGAGCTCTACGGAGCGCAATAGCTCCTTTCCATTATGGACAAGCACTCAGAGTAGGAGTTTAGAGCACACTGGGACAGGAGTGAGAGAGAGGAAAGGAGCATGAACAAGGGAGAGAGGGCTCTGAATGATCCCAAACTGTGATTGCACGGGCAGTGGGTGTTGGCTGGGTCCTCTGGGAGTGACCAGGGAGGTGTGACTGAAAGTGGTGTAACACATGGGTCTGTGTTGCGTTAACATTTTTCCAGCTAGTAGCAAATACAGGGAAATTGAAACCCTACTTCAGCAGACAATGAAGGATTACAGCATCTTCAGGCTTTGGAGGACTCAGAGCCTGATGCTTTGGCAACTTTTCCAGTTGTTTTTGTCCACTTTACTTCATTCCCCCGGTGGCAGCAGAGCCATTCAGATAATGGCTGGGCCCCCATCCTGTTCTCGCAGCGTGTGGGTGGTTCCCCCTTGGCACAGGGCAACCCGTCTTCCGCACAGCCCCATATCCCAGGCACACTCCTCGGGAGTGGATGGCTCTGATTCTCTGATTTACGATGGAAAAATAACCATATCCAAAAAAATGGGAGGGGAGATGACAAAAAGGTTGGGGCCCTGTGGAATTAGAGCTGGGTTTATAGAAAATTTATGTTTTAATTAGGAAAAGCCTGCAACTGAAAGATTTTGATTATAATGTCAGATTTTATAAAACTGGGGTTTATATTCAGGGTGCATTCAAATTTTGTTTTGTAAGCCTGGCTTTGCATAAGCCATTTTTTAAACTATAGATTCTATGACCTTTTTCAGGAAAAAAACCCAGCAAACCCAGGCATTATATGTTCAAGTTATACATACCCTCCCTGTTGGTAGAACAACATGATTTGGGAAATGTTTTCTTTACTGTTTGGCTTCTTGCAACTGCAATGTTCTCATTCAAAATGGAGAAGGCCAGAGGTGGTTTTTTTTTTTCATGAAATCTGAGAGGTTGATTAACCACAGCTGGAGGAGTGGATGGACTGTTTCCCCAGGATATGGGAGACTTACATTTAATCCTACACTTGAAAACTCCCTGTTTTGGGTGCCTACCCCTATCATTTCACAAATGGAGAACTGGATAGGGTCACTTGGGCTCAAGTGTAGTAACCAGAGATGGCAGTACAGCTCTGAAGTTTTCCAAGGAAAAAACAGCACCCAAACTGAATGTTCCTGGGAGAAAAGAAAAAAAAAAAAAAAAGGTGGTTCCAGTTGGCATGAGGATTTTCTACAAATTCAGAAAAAACATTCAGTCAAAACTCTGGTGGATTGGCTCTTTGTTTTGTAGGTGTAATGTGCAGTTTTACACATTTTCTCATGTCAAACTTGGTCATGACTGAACAGAGCATGGGAAATTAGTAGACAGGTTTGATTTAAAGTGATAGGGTAGAAATAAGTGGTTAAATGAATGTTACCCCTCTGACAGAGAGAGGAATTGAAAATGTTTCTATACATTTAAACAGTTTTTCTCTGAGAACAGATATACTGAATTTGTAGAAAATGTGGTCTGTTTGTTGGAGAGTGTTTTATCAGAAGAATTGTGGTCTGAGACTGAAATTTATAGTGTTATTTCTATTTAGACTTAGATTTCAGGGCTGCAGAGGAGCATGAGAGAACAATGTTTGACCCATAACCTATTGTCTTAATCCCTGTATTAGATGCCACTATCAGCTATTTCCTATATATTAGAAACTCAGTTTTATTCTTTTAACTCTCTTCTTCCCCATCAAGAAAATCTTGTATTTCTGAAATAGTTCCTGTTATATTAACAAATTTTCTTTTAAATATGTCTAAAGCACAATGAGTTTTTGTTTTTTTGTAAAGACACAGGGATTCCTCTTAGATCCAGCTCAAAGTTTCCTTGTTTCTTCTGATGATTCTGCAAGAAAGAAGGCCTAAGACACTTTCCTTAGGGTGGAGGTCAGAGAAGGGAAGGGAAAACCTGCCACATAAGTTACCTTGGCCTTTCTGGTACTGATATGAACAGGAAAGAAGAAAACTCTTTTTGAAGGCCAGCAAAGCATTAAGCCATCTCTTCAGCCATGCCATCAGTCCCAGCCATGTAGCTCAGTGTCAGGCCATGGTGTGCTGAGACCAGATCTTGCACTACAGAAGAAAGAGGTTGTTCTTCTTTTACCCCAAACGCACACCCTTTTTCTCTGTTAAGGGATTTTTGCAAAGGCAGTGCTGCACACAGATCAGCTGTGGACACTGGCATACCTTCTTTCTCATGGCATGCAGGAAACCACCACCAGCCAGCTGACTTCAGGTGGAAGGGGAGGGTTTGACCTGCCAAGTGAGAGGGGAAGGCTTGAATCAATGTGTGCAATATGTATGTGTTTCATCACGCACTGGGATATAGGTCGTGTGGCTACAACATTTTTTTTGTTCCATCTACTATATTGTTTTGGATCTGGTAGAGAAGGCAGCCAACCCATAAAGATGAGAAGTGCTTGTGCAGAGGTGTATATGCTAAACCTCTGATATGTTTTCCTGTAGGTAGAAAGAGCACATGGAAAAGAGAAGTCCAGGGCAGGAGTGAATGAGCAGCTTCTGTTCCACAGCATGAATCCATCTCATATACCTGTTGTCTGTGAGCAGAATTTTGGCCAGAGGATCTGCAAGACTTTTGGGACATAGTGTGGAAAAGGTATAAGGGTACAGGCTGCACCTTCATCAAAATTCTTGGGAGGTTTCCAGAGTGCAGGGAAAATGCTGTGTTTCCTACTCTGTGGGTCTGATTCTAACTCTTCAGACCTTTTGAAACTAGTAAAACAATAAATATCAATAGTGAAAACTGCTAGAAACGTCCCATCTGTTGATGCCTTAAAATAAAGCCAAGCAGGAATACCTGGCAAGGAGCTACCTGGATAGGAAAGAAAAGAAGGTGCTTCTTGAGAAGTTGGCTGCCAAACTGCTGATAGCAGATTTTTGTTACTTTGGTTTATGCATTTTCTTACCCAGGGCTTTTTCTGATCGCTGGGAAGCTGCTTGGATGGAGATGCCACTTATTCTCATCAATACTGTCTATCCAGCACAGACCACAGAGCATGTTTGTAAATGAAGTTCTTGTTGGAGACTTTGTTTCAGGGAAACCACAAATACGGTTGGCCTTCAACCAAACCTGGGATTTCAAACAGACTTTTGAACAGCTGTGCAGATAACGAAAAACTATCCTGTCATCTTTGAGAAACAACAGATTTACCTGGCATATATCTTGGAGGATACATATTCATTCTGATAATGACCATGTTGGAGGCAACAATATTTTGCCTAGAAATAACACTTTAGTGTTTGACTCTTTTGAGCACTGTGTTGCATATAAGAGTCTCATAAATGACATCCAGCTATACTGCAGCTGTTTTACTTACAGGAATTAAACTCTAAGTATAGCAACTTGTGGAGTGACTGGGTCCTCTAAGAGAGTTGTTTTCCTCCCAAACAGGCTGGTAGTAGTTAAATCTTAATAAATAATATAACCATAACAACATGGTGATGATTTGGATACAAGTGCAATGTAGATTTTAATGTGCATTGTGGTTAATTTCCAAAACTAATTGCTTCCATGTAAAGTATGGTACATAAGTAGATGTTTTTTAGGACATACTTGGGGAAATGAATAGAGAAAATGGGGAAAATGAAGTATAAAAAACATGTTTGAGGGGTGACTCTCTGGAGTTGTTTTTCCACGGAAAGAAGATCATCAGTATCTTGTCAGTGTAAGAAAAGTAGACAATAGACTCTGAGCTGTTTTTGTCCTGTGGTTTGGCTGCTTTGAATTTTGTGGCAAGAAAAGGCTTTTAGATCATATCCTAAAGGACTGTTACATCATGTTCCCTAATTTCTCTGCTGGTCCCATTTGGTTATCTTGCAATAAAAATCATAAGAGGTCCAATTCAGATGGAAAAAAAAATATATCCCTGGATAAAGAAGAAGCAAATGACTCATTGGTCTTCCTCAGTCTGTCTTGGGCATTTATTATGTGCTGAAGCCAGAGTGATGGGACCTATCTTCACATAACCCTTCTGCGAGAGTGGGTAGGTGCCTCAGGCTATACTGCAGTCCAGTCATACCACAAATCAAAACAACAGTAATTTCCTGCTCTTCAAGAAAGAGCAAAGTTGTTATTTTGAGTTGTCTGTGCCCTCCTGAACTGCAGACTGGGCTGGGACCTCACTTTAAGGTGATTATGCAACCTTTCTTCCAAAACCTGAAGTATGAGTACGAAAGGTTCCTTGGATTCACACCAGGATATTTTAGGGGACTTCTCTCAGGTATTTCCACATAGGCTGTACATTCCCAGTGGGATGCTGTCATGAGCCATAATTCAGCTCACCATGGGTTTCCTTGCAGGCCTGTTCCTGGTGAGAAGTGCCCCAGTGGTGTTTGTCCCAATTGGGATGGATGAGAGGTTGTTCTACAATCTGAACTTTCAGCATATTTCATATTTCCTGTAGGAAATCCCCAAAGTAAATTAGCCCCTGGACTGAACTGTTGCATTTGCTCTATTTCCACTGTCTTATCCTTCTGAGGGGAGTGGGGGAATTTGATCAGAAACTGAAGGTTTTCCTTAAGCAAACTAAAGCTAATCAGGAGCTTTTAGGACAGCTAAGCCCAGGGCTTTTGAAAGCGGGAGGCAAAAGTGCATTAAAAGGGGTGATATTTACTCTACAACACTTCCAGTTGGTGATCAGACTGTTCTTTTAACTCTCTCTCCAATAATCAGCATCCATTCTTGCTCTAACCCACCTGTCTTGCTAGATGGTGTTTGGGATGGCTGGGATGCAGGTGCTTTGTGTTGCAGGTTTTTCAAACCTCATATTCCTACTCCTGAAATGTTCTGTCTGTTCAAACAGTGAGCATTTGTGTGCAGTGACAGTCTGAGAACCCCATTTTACTGATTCACTACTTTCTGACCAAGGGCTGGAGGTGCATGTGTGTGTGCCTGAGATGGACTCCTGTCATTCCTGGGTACAAATACTTTCTCTGCAATGCGGAACACCCCTAAGGGTTTTTAGTTAACTGCTTCCTGTGACTGACCACACACACACACAGGAGTCTGTTGCTGTATGTTTTATGGAAGCCACAGTTTGGATTCCTAGTTTAACAAAAACACCCTGCATTGACAGGCTCGTAACAGAGCAAACACTGTTAGTGAAATCACATGCCCGCAAACAATTTGCTTCCTTCCTGCTCTGGTGTTAAACCTTGTAACTCAAAATCCAGCCATCTCTTCTCATGTTTTTCTGAAGGTGAGGAGGCAGATGACTACACTTTGGTTTTGCCAAATGCTATTGCATAGAGCATTTTGTACTTTTCGGTGTTCAAAGACTTCTTTGCTAATGAAGTGCCAGAGAACTGAATGTAATCTGTTACGGTTTGCTGTGCATCTTCCTCACTCTCTGGAGAGCTTTCATGTGAGGAGAACCACACCATTGGAGGATTCTATCCATTCATGTGATCAAGTCTGAAAGGGACTATTATAAATTCATTGTTATATTTTGATTCAATTATAGTGTGATAAAGGTAAACAGTGACTTTTGTTCATTGAGGTGCAGGAGGAAATGAAAAAGATGGACTTTGGCCACAGATGGCACTGAATACATTGTATTTACTGGAAGAGGGTTGGTGTCTGAGAAGTAGATAAGATATCTATCCAGCTGGAAAGTCTCATGTGGCTTAAAATGATTACTTACTTAATGTCCCCGCAAATAAACTCACTGTGTCCATATAATAGAGAGGTGAGTGAAATAAATGTAACTGTTTTCCCTGTGGGGGAATTTGAACTCTCATGGGAAATAATTGCTTTTAGTTCCTGCAGGTCTAGATAAGTTTTCTGCAGCTCTAGGTTAGATTCATAGAAAATAAACACAATCAATTCCTTAGTCATCTTTTATAATGAGGTGGCAGCCAGAATCAGGTTAAGGTAGTTTAATATTATCCCTTTCTAATTTAATTGCTATTCATTATCAAATATTCTGTTGCTTAAAACAGAATTGCAGCTCCAGTCCGTATTTTTTTCTTGGAGGGAGTTAACTCTTCAGGGTGAAATTAAGCTCCACTGATTGAGGGTTTTTTTTGAGTACTTTATACTAAAACAGAAAGGAGCAACACTAAACCCCTCAAACCTCCGCCCTCTCAAAATTGCTAGCAGGTTAGAAAGCTGACTCAAATTTTGGGTTTCACCCAGAAAGCTGACTCAGGTGGAATTGCTGAAGGTCAAAGCCTTTGCCAGGATGCCACCTGCATGAACAGTACCAATTAGATGTTCTATCTTGTGTGAATTACTCAACTTCTCCTTTGCTGGTATGAAGCTGCAGGTGTTGAGATGTCTATCACTGATACCACCAGCGTGGAAGGTTTTTTTGAGTGTAAAGCCTGGATCTGCAAAACTGAAATTTACAGCAGCAAATTTTAGATTTTCAACAACCATCCCTAGTTTTTAGGAAATCAGGAACTGAGTTTTTTTAAAGCCTAAATTGAATAGAAAAGAAAAACCTTCTCAATCAGTCAGAAGCATTCGAGTTGTTTCTTGACACTTATTATTTACATCTGGCCCCTCCAAAGGATCTTGGAGACAGAGCTACCTAAATGCAAGGTGGACTCCGAGGTCTGAGGTACATCAAGCACATTCATTAACATGTCATTGTGGCTGTTTTATACAAATTGGCTGTGCTATCAGATGACTGTTTCTCAGGTGGATGTATCATAATACGAGGACAAAATACTGGCTATTTCTCAGAAGGTGCAGGGTCTGTAAAGAGAAGCACCTAAGATAAGTTAAGCCAGACTATCTAAATGTCAATATTCAGACTCTAGAAAATCTCCATCAAATACACCAGACTCCTTCAAAACATCAAATACACCAGAGCAATCTTGCTCTTTGAAGTGCACCCCTCAGTCTCTACTGTTATTCAGGTTGGTTCATTGTTCAGAAAACTTTGAATATTCCATGGAGCAGAGGCTGAGATTGAGCAGACACAGGAAGGAGTGCAGGGTCTATATAAATCTCAAATGCTTATAATGCACCTAGTATCTCATGGTGCATAGTTTTCTTTGGTACGTACATAATTTTCTTTCTTGTTCCACTGGTTCCAGTAAGCCTGTCTGTCCTTGGTGTGAATATTCTCTGTACCCTGTTTCTTTCTTTTACAGGTTACAAATGTGTTGTCTTGACACAACTTTTACTACTCCATAGTTATTATCAGAAGGAAAGGGAAGGATATTCAAATATATACTAAAAAACTGTTGCTTGTTTTTTTCTTTTTTTCCCAATAGCATTTGAACATATAGAAAAAATACTGCAATTTGCTAAATTAACTATGAATTATTTCTGAACAATTTTTATTTGAATAAATTCTGTAACTACATTAGTTTCATAGTAGCATACATAAGTACATAAACATGTGAAATTCTTCAGCCCTGACAGGACAAAATACCTTTTAGCTGAAGAAATCGATCTTTTAATTTCTAATATTTTCCCTATTTTCTTACCAAGCATTTAACAACATGCCTAAATAAATGACATAGACAAACATCTCTCCTTAAATAGCAACTATTCCATCTGTCAATAAAGTTGTTTTTCTTCCACCACACTGAGCCTTGAGTTCACAACACAAGGGCTGGGTGAGCAGATGACAGCACAGACCCCCATTTATTGAGACTGGGGATTACCATTTGTTTTTCTGCTCCTGCTACAAACTGGGTCCTAATAATAGTAGAGGGTGTGTGTGTGCTCAAAACACAAAAAGATCACAACATCCCTTCTCTACTTGAACAGGTATTGCAATTATTTTTTTTAATATTCATTTTAAAATATTCAAATCCTTTTAGGAGGATGTATGTTCTTTGCCTCTTTAATTGCTCTTATTTTGCAAAGTTCTGTGAGACCAAGTCCTATGGCTTAAGTCACACTCATCTGCATCTTATTTCCTAAGGTTTCTGGCAAACAAATTAGTGAGTGCCCCTTACTGAACGAATTAACAAGGATTCCCAGTCCACTATATATTTATTGAGGTAATGGCTATGTTTGCTTTGAGTTTCTTAGTGTGGGCAAGGCTCCAAAAATGATACTACTGACCTGATTTCTTCTGTCTACCATTGAAATGATGCTACGGCCACGTCACTTGGTATTTGTTTCAGCTGCTTGGCAACTGTAGTAGTGGTCCATCAGGTCGCTGGCATCTCTGCAGGATCTGGAAGACTCAGTAGTTTGTGCCTCCTGGCCGTACCAAAAACAGTTTAGTACCTTCTGGTCTTCCTAGTTGCAGTGTCTTTTAAAAAATAAACAAAATGTTACCTTTTTGATTGAGAATGCCTAACCTGTAGCACCTTGTCTGTCTTCCAGAGGCATGTTTTAAGTTTTAGTATCAGCACAGTGCTGTTCCCTTTATTTTAGCTCTTCTCTAATCTTTAGTCAGGTGCTCTTATCTGTCTCCCTCCCACCCTCTCTTCCCTCCAGTCACTATAGTTTTATTTTCTCTATTTCCTGACCAATAAAAATACTAATTTTATTAATTAATTCTAAAATTTTTTTGTGCAATGATAGGTATTCTTCTTTCTGAACAGTTTTGAACAAACTTCTATGTCGACAAGCACACATATGATGTGAATGTTAGTACATGTTAACACAAACTTTTATCCAAATGAAGCCTGAGCATTTTTGATTTGCAGTTTTATTAGTGAAAAATACAATTACTGTTACACTGTTAGGATTTTACATTTCTATGTGAATGAACCTGAGAGTACACAAGAACTTAGAAAAAATCTTGAGGGAAGGGCATAAGACAAAATACAAAGGGTAATTTATGTTACTTATGTTTTAAATGTTACACATTTAGAAGGAAAGCTCCCTAGCTGCAAGGGTCAGTAGTACATTATCCTCTGCCCAGATCGCCCTCCTACAAAATGTGCCCCAAGTGCTTTCTGCTGGACCACAGTGATGATCTCTCTGCCTGCAGGAAAGCACCTCCTTGGGCTTGGGGGCTATTTTAATGAAATAGCTGAGGAGGGCAGGCAGAAAACGCCTTCCACAGTCCTTCCTTCTGTACAAGTCCTCTGCTACCTCCCTCTCCAGCCTCTCCACAGCCATGAGTTTGCATCCTGAAAGCAGGAGAAGAGAATACAGCAAGGGCCTGTTCTTCTGCAATATGTTTCACAGGAAAAAAAGAATAAGACAGACAACAATAATTGCAAAATATCCCTGCTCTGAGATCAGGCAAATTGCCAGAGTGCTCTTATGCAAAAAAAAAAAAAAGAAAAAAAAAAGAAAAAAAAAGAAATTAAAAAAAAAAAGACAGAAAAGAAAGCTGGAATTTCAGCTCTCCCACAGAAGCAGCTTCCTTTCAAAGTCAGAGTCCAGGGCATACAGGCACGCATTCATATACATGCTGCTCTTTGCTGCTTTTCCCCATCAGGCTTTAGACATCCAGTATGTGCCACCCATCCAATGTTAGCATCATTTCTGATATAGACTCCGCCAAAGAATGCAAGCTTGAAATTTGGCACTGTGATAGATCTGTTTTGTTTGAGTAATTAATTCATCTTCCCAGGTTCTGTCTTCCCATGCAGGAGGAAAGGAATTGTTATCAGAAGGTGGTGACTCCCAGAACACAGGGTGCCCTCTGACAGGCAGAACCTCGGCTCCACCAAACCTCCCCACGCCCTCAGAACAGAAAACTCAATGTTCTGTATTCTCATGGCTTGGAACAAGCAAATATTTCATCACAAGCTGTACATTTCTAAACTGATCTGTCTTGCACAACATTACTATGCATTCAGGCAGTTCACTCTAATTATCACTTTATAACATTTTGCATCTGCTTCTGTTAAGTCACTGAAGTTACTAGTATGTTTTCATGAATTGTTTTATTTTTAAACAAATTGTTTCTGTGACTGGCTGTCAACAGCTGCACTGTTCATTTTACGCATTTTGAATACACTCAATTGCTGCAGTGTGTCCTGATACTGCAGCTCAGCTTCAGAACTGAACCCACAGAATTCCTTTGACAGGCTGTTGATTAGGTTTGTGGTCATCCCTAATTTCAGGTTTTCCCGCAGACTCATAGAATTCATCCTTGAATAACAAATAATGCAGTTTAAGCCCTCACAAAAGTGTAACAACTGTTAGCTGGTCTTGTACAAGGTTTTCTCAGTGTGACAAAGAGCTCTCCAGCCTCAGCCAGAAGCAGGCTGGTACATGTGAATGGAGTTAGATGGTGTCACCCATTCCATCAAGGTGGGGATCAGTCTCTTCTCCCAGGTAACAAACAACAGGACAAGAGGAAATGACCTCAAGTTGCACCAGGGAAGGTTTAAACTGGATATTAGGAAACATTTCTTCACTGAAAGGGTTGTCAAGCACTGGAAAGGGCTGTCCAGAAGGGTTGTGGAGTCACCATCTCTGGAGGCATTTACAAGATGGGCACATATGGCACTTACAGACATGGATTAGTGGTGGACTTGGATGTGCTGGGTTAATGGTTGAATTCAGTGATCTTAGAGGTCTTTTCCAACCTTAATGATTCCATTGTAGATTCCAACCCATTTGGAGTAAAATAATAAAAGTCCAAACAAAACACAAAATAGAAGTATGATACTTTAAAAAGTGGTATTGTACATTTGTTTTTATAGTTCCAAATTAAATGCACGTTCTATGAAATGTTTCAATCATTTTAAAAAATAACAGCATTGGCATCCAATGAAAAAACTGTTGTCTAATATATCTCTGAGGAAATATCTATTGAAAAGTCTACTGCAAAGTTTCTGATGTTCATAGATATTATCCTGGTTTCTTTCTTTCTGTGGTTCATCCATGCATTCTCTAAAGTGTGAATTCATTAAATCTAGTGGGTTCTTTCCTCTCTAAATTGTACCAATAGTAATTTCAGATGGTGCTACCTTGCCACAGACTTGGGCAGACTGGCATCCATTAACAGTGATGTGCTGAGACTGGTTGAGGTGCTCAGATGGATGAGGACACCTGTATGCTCCACCGTTCTTCTGTTGCTGTCTAAGAATATTCAAGTTAACAACAAAGAAATCAGATACATGTAAGTATTTCCTTGGTCTTATCTTCCTGAAAAAACACCTGGGCAGTATCAGTTTGAACAAAACTCAATACCCCTGGTGAAACAGTTTGTATATTTAGTTATACTGACATTCTCTCATGTTGCTCTGTGTGAGAGTGTCATTGCTGACTGCAACAGCAGTTGTTCATCAGCAGCCAGCACTGTTACAATACTCTAAGCACTAAGGCATGAGCAAACCACCAGAGATGTATACTGTATTTAATCATTTTCAGTCACAAGCAGGACACAGGCTCCTCGAATTTAAGGTTTAGCTTTGCTAAAGTATTATTTTGTGACTGCTAAAAAGCAAAGGCATAAGTTGTCATATAGTAGTGGGATTCTGCTCTTTTCATGACTATGTGGTGATAAAGGATGTCCAGTCCTTGACAAGTGGTGTGTCCGGAAGGCTGACAGTGCATGTCTCTGGGACAGAGAGGGTTAAGCCATGTAGGCTGCCACTTTAAACAAAGGCTTGATTCATGTCTTTTCTTCCTTGAAGGGAAAGAGAGAAAGAAACGTAAGTAAAATACAGCAAAAGCTGTTGTGAAACAAGCCTGTTGCTGTTCACTGAAAAACAAGTATGTGAGGATTCATTTTTAGAGGCGCGCTGAAGCAGTGGGACACCAGGGGGTGGCCGCAGCCGCTCTTCCTCCAGGGGCTGTCACTGCCTTGCCAATGCCAAGGACTAAAATTGTCCGGGTTCTTAGAAGAGGACGTTGTCCTGACTGTGTGCCACAAAAAATGTCTGCTGTGCAAAACCACAAGCTATTTCCCACTCCAAAGCAAAATCTTTAAAGTAGCTCTTCTTGCAATAGTTGGTGGATGACTGCTCTGCAAAGAGGACTCCTTTCTGTCAGCATATCGAGGCTTGCAGGGTCTGGGGGGTGTCTGCAATCTCAGACAGGTGTTTGTCTGTGAAAACGAGCATTCATTTCATGGCCAATGAAAGGTCAATTTTCAGCCGACAATTAAAAAACTAAAGAAGCAAATGTATCTATGGACAACAGCCGATAATAAGTTTCTATGGTTCATAGCAGCGTTGACAAATTTTACCACAGACAATGAGTTTATTGACCCTGGCAGTACTCCTTGACCATCAAGAAAGTAGTCATTACTGAAATTTTTGGCATTGATTTATTAAGGGATGGTTATTTAGTATTTGGACATTCAGAAACAAGGAACTGCACTTCCTGAAGCTGGAAGAATGGTATGAAACTGCAGTCATTGTGTTGCTCTTACCTGCCTACATGGTTGTCAATATGTGCATCTTCGCATACAGCTCCAACAGTTTCTTGCAACTGCACTGGAATGTGCTTCTAAATGAAAGTCAAGTAATTAAATCTAGGTAAGATCACAAAAAAGTAATTTGGAAGATAGAGAGCTGTGGTCTTTATGTTTCATTGTATATACATATGCATGTATATATATATAGATATGTATCATTGAAAACTGCTAAATGAAATCACACTTTGTTAGGCAAGTTTTGTAAGAACATGGAGAAATATATGTCTTCATATTTTAAAAAAATGTGTTTGTGATCCTGTTACATTGTAACTTTTAAAATTACTTTTGTTCTGAAAGTGCTAAACCCCATAAACTTCAAATGAGACTTTTCAAAACAGGATTCAACCTTTTCAATCCAATTGCAACATGTTTTATTTGAGTACACACACTGAAATATAAAATGATGACAATAATTATTCCTGGAAGGTATTAAAAAGTTGATCTGTATGCATAAATTGAATTATGGCTCTGGCAAAGGTGCACTATAAGCAAACAGACGTAGTATAAACACTTCATATTCCTCTAGCATCTACTGCCAGGGTCCTCTAATCATTTTAAATCAGTTCAGACTGTTGCTGTGAGATAGCCTCCCTGCACTCGATTACATATGCACAAAAATAAGAAGATTAAAGAAACTGTCAAGAGGACAAAAGTTTCTTGAAAAAGTTAGCAAGCAAAAGCCAGAAGCAAACTCAGTGAAGATGGCACCAGCTGCACTCTCAAGGACTGGCTGTTCAAATTCCTGAGTGACACAGGGAAACCATAGGGGAGCTCAGCTGCCAAGAAGTCTAAAGGCATTTCAACAGCACATTTGTGAAATGCAATTTTGCAAAGACTTATAAACTGACCACACTGGGCAGGTTTTCCTGGGATTAGCAAAAGACATGATCTTGCCATGAAAACTGCTGCTCTGCCAGACCTGATGTTCTGCTACAAAGCATAGTTTTCCTCATGGAATAGATGTTATAATGTTCCTTGGATATTAATGTTGTTAAATAACAACAATAACCACAAGGAAGCAGCTCTCCAACATGGAAAATTTCAATATTTGTACAAAGCAATGCTAGCTGCATTGGAAATCAAGGTGTTAGAATAGTAGGGATGAAGCAACCCAGCAGTAGTCAGTGTTGTGTCCTCCACCCACTTCAGGGACATATGAGTGTGTATATTTTGTTGCTATGCCAGCTACAAGCCAGCACTGAAAACTCACTGCTCATCTACAGCTACGTGCTTCTAGGAAGTAATGACAACTAAAAACATGAATGGAAAGGTGTGTCGTAAAGTGGGATCACTGTTTTGACCCAGATGAATGCTGTGGGGGTAAGTACATTCCAGCCTGGGAGACACATCCACCTTGCAGTATATGAGGAGCCACCAAAACTAGTGAGAATCACCTGGACTGTCAAAGCCTCCTTGCCTCTGTAAAAGCAATTGTGTCTTTTAAATGAATGTTGATCTTGCTGCAGGACTCAAGGACTTGATCAGAAAAGAGGGAGATTCCCCCAAACACTGAATTTAAATAACGTGATGGTCAGTTGGTGAAGAACAAGGCAAATGATCTAATACAACTTTTTACCTTCAGTCTGTATGAGGTTTACACAGAACGCATGCAGCTGCTGGCAGCAGAGGTAGGATGCACTGTGAAGTTCCTGCCCTGGGGAAAGGCTTCAGTTACATTTTGTCCTATGTCTTTGGAGTCTTTCTCTCTTGGACATCCTCCACAAACGACATCCAGAGTGCCAACTGCATGAAGAAGAAGAGGGATCCTTGAAAACAATACACAGATGGACTAAAGCAATGAACTAAAAGGGGAGAAAAAGGACCAACAGCCTACAGGTGATGGAGCATGTGATCTACAAACCCAGACTGCCTTAAGCTAAAGTAAACATAGCAAGCTGGGGAAAGTTGCAATGGTTTAGATTTTCTAAGCACAACAATTTTTATTTTATTTTGAAACAATTTTCCCTTAAGGAATGTTCTTTCATTTTAATTTGCAAAAGGCTGACAACTCATCCTATGAAAACTTTTTCCTTTTGTTGGAAAGAATTAATTTTTTTTTTTTTTTTACTAATCCAAAACACTATTTTCCCCTCTCATATTCATCACCTGCCTTTCAGTATAACTTCCTCAGCACTTCCACCCAGTACCTGATGGGTATTTAGAACAAAATTTCTGCAAAGGACAGATTTTCTCATAGTTGTTCTATTTTTTTTTTTTTTGCTAAATAACCTGATCTGATCTGACATGGTGGTTTATGTGCTTTAGGAATATAACTTTCTCAAGTACTCAGATAATGTGAAATGGAAATGGTGTCTAACTCAAGCTGCTTGGTGCCAAAACATGGTGCTGGAAGGAGAATAAGCAACTCATTGAGACCCATCTCCCTGTGCTAGTAAGCTGTAGAGGTTCAGTTCAAAAGCCTTGGTAAAGCAAGCACTCCAAGCAGCTTGAAAAGCTTCCCAAGGCCATCAAGAAAACCTGGAGGTCTGTGATAAAAGATCCAGCATCTTCATGTGTTATTTGATGGGAACAAGAGAGAGTGAGGGCACCCTGACCAGGACAGTTGAGTCCTTGTCGGGCAGAGCAAGAGGCAGAGACTGTGAAGTGCAGGAAGAGAAGATGTGGTTTAGACTTAGAAAATAGTTTGTACCAAGAAGGACAATTCAGTCCTGCTAGAGATTGCTGGGGAGTGAGAATCCCATTCAGGAAACTCTTTAAGAATACCTGTCAAAATGGTATGGTTGTTTCTTTTGGGGCTGGATGTTCTTCCATGGTCCTGTCCAGATTCTTCTCTGTGTTTTTTCTATAGTTCACAAAACATTTTTTAGCTGTTTTGACCTCTCCTGCCATGACTTATCTATAGTATTCAATTCTGAAACAATTTTCCATCATTTCAACAGACAGCATTCCCTGACTGTTAGTGCTCTAAGCCTCTAACTGGAGATAAAAAAAAACAGCTGGTACACCACCTAGACTGCAACCACAGGAAACCCTCAGATATTACAGGGAGCCTGGGCACCTTCGGAAGCCATGGCTTTCAAAGAGTTTAGCAGGATCATAACTTCATGCCTCATCTCTGTAACCATTCCAAATGAGCCTGGAGGCCACTTTACCCATTTCTGGGAGCACATCTGCCCTAGCCATGCTCAAACCTATCCCACTATCCACACACAGATTCTCCAAAATCTTGCATTGGTTAGCAATTCTCACAAAGGTGGAAACTCTCTGCGATGCTTAATGTGGGAGTGTCTCTTTGCCAAGGTACGGGTGCCCATGAATGCCGATGGCACAGAAGCCACTCCAGAAGGGTGTGGACATCCACATGGTGCTGGAGGTCAGTGCAAACAGAGCACAGACATCAGCTGCAGTCCAGGGAGGAGCATTATAGTGTTTTGCTCTTCTGACACTAGCAAATTGAATCACTGTGATAAAGCTTTCGATCCATTTGTGCACACTGCTGGGAACAGGAAGAGGAGCAAGTAAATAAGATTGGATGTGTTATGGCTAGCTGTCTTTTGTTCTGTTTGATCACTTGAAAAGACAGATGACTGCTTACTTTAGACTATTAGGCATGTTTGTTATACATAAAGATTCATGGACTTTCAGTTATGCCTTTTTTTTTTTTAACTTGCTAGAATTATACTATTAATTAAAATTCTGTGAATCTTTGATGGGGAATGAACAAAGGGCAAGTATCAAAGCACTGGTTCTCTACACCATGATAATATAATGCTTCCATATATTAAAACACAATACAAACTCACAGAAGAGAAATGTGGATAAATCAAGTGATAATGGCAGATTTAAGTAGAGACACATATATAAAGAAATAAAATCTCATAACTTTATTATCATTTATTACCAAACAAAAATATTTCCAGAGGAACAGTTTTCCATTGGAAGGGAAAGTTCTGAAGAGTTATAACAACATGACAACAACCTCTACACCTTGTTTGGAAGAGGAAAATTTTATTAGAATACAAAAGGCCAAGAAATTTTAATCCATTAATTACTAGAAATGCAGAAAACAACTAACTGTGAGCAAGTCCCAAGAACTGACTCGTCTCAGAACTTGTTCAGAGAAATTATCTGAATTAATTTAGTCACAGAAGGTTCATATTGAACATCATACTCAGTAACTAGCAAAATGCATTTTTTAATGATGATCACTTACAGTACAGAAAAAGAAACTGACAACAACAACAAAAAATAATAGCTGTTATTTTGCACATAAATCTCTTTTGTGTATCTCACTGTCCAGACCTTTCAGCAAGGGTCAACTTGGTGGGGTGACTGATCCCAGGACATGCGCAATCTTCGGGAAATTAGATCAGATGGGTGGAAAGTCCCATCTTAATGCATTGTAGTAGTTCCAAATAGGCAAGAACAATTGCTTGTAGAATCCTGGGAGTGCTCTTCGGGTTTCCTGGTATAAACAGTAGGCGGTTAAAGACAAGTAAACTTTAACTTTCCAGATGAACTGCAGTGCTGAACTTGGTCACTCAGAAGGCTGCAAGAGTTCTCTGGCACAGACTGTACAGATTTGTCTAAACCATATATCCTGAAATAGAGCTGTGGAAGCATAGGTTCAGCAGAGCTCCTGAAACCTTGTGCAAGTATAGTTGCCCCAAAAATGTCAAGAAGAGCAAATATTTTAAGGTTAAAAAAGAGTATAAACCAAGGTCTTCTATGCTCTTGCTTAATGCTCTGCTCTGCTTATTGAATGGAGAACTGACTTGGTTAAAAGGTGGTGGAAATTCCTTCTGTTCTTCTCATCGAGTTTCTGAAAGGCCAAATGCTTATCCTCTGGATTTTTAGAGGGAAAACCTTCATGTTTTTCTTGAGAAGCAAGGTACATTGGAAATGGAAGCCTTCCTACAACCAAGACATTAACATTTAATTCACTCTGGAAGTGGACTGAGGCTTACATCTGTCTGAACCTTATTCTGACACCCATGTCCCTTGCAGGCTCCCTAAGGTCTTGCTGCCCAACCGGGGCCCCAGATGTAACCATAGATTCACAAATCCCATGGGACCAAAATTCCATGTTTAACACTGCGATATCCAAGGCCTTCACCCTGCAAATCAAGATTGAAACAGATCTTCTTCCACCTACAGCTCCCCTACACTGGGTAGAATGGCTCACAAAATCATACCTGAATGCCCTTGCGCAGAGCATGGATCTGTGCCATGGGCCCATATGTAGGAGAAATCTAGAATGTTAAATGTTATTTATCTCTAGCTTCTCTTTTTGTCTTTTCTTATCCACTCGCTTTAATTTTCAAGATCTAAGGAATCTGCAAACACAAAGATGTCCCAGCGCCAGAAGCAGGGGATGTGTGTGAGGTGTGCCTGTACTGTGCAACATTTACAGGCGTGAATTTACCCACTGCCTCGTGGTTCTGTGGGGGCACATCCAGGCCCCTGACAAGGCAGTGAGGCTGACACAGCCCATGAGCACAACCTGCCCCCACATGCAGGAGCCAAGATGCCTGGTAAGACAGTCGATGACTAAGACATGCTCACTGCTTTGTCCTTGTCAACTTGGGAAATACAAGAAAGTCAAGAGGGGAGAGAGTTACTTCACAGCAAAGCTTGCAAAGACAGTGATTCATTTATTTAGTCTTCTGTGATCACCCTTGTCAGATGACTAAGGCAGGTCTGCAGACTGATGACCCAAAAACAGTAGAGAGAAATTTCATAAGTTAAAAGCCATACACAGACTGTTATTTCCCCAAGTTTAGTGGTTTGTCTCTCAGCCCAAGCCCTGGCCAACACCAGGAATATAGCACAGAGACTTGCTCAGGGACTTTTTTTTTTTTTTTTTTTTTTTTTTTTTAATATCTTTTCCCCCTCTCCAGGTGAGGTAATTGAGGTTACCTACACCTGTGACCTCTGAAATTAGCAGTACATAAGCTCATTACAGGTCCTGGCTCTCTCAGGTGGGAGTGTTAGGGCAGTTTGTCTCTTTTTCTTGTTGAAGTTCAAGCTGCTGAGATGGAGGCTGCTGGTTTTACTGCACTTTTTCTTTCCCTCAGGTAGGACATTTGTCCTTGCAGTGGGGTGGAAAGAAAAAGGAAGAGTGTTAAGTGTGCTAAGTCTGTTCTGGTATCTTGGGCTGCTGGGGAGGCAGGAACCTGTCTCCTCCCTTATGAGAGGATGGATCTGTGAGGTCCTGCAGTGATTTCTGAGGAACTGAAGATAGACTGGGTGGGTGGAGGGGGAAAAGTGTTTCTTATTTGATTGAATTAACTGTTCATGGATGTGTTAAAATGAAACTCAGGAGAGCAGAGAACAAGAATGGGTGTTTAGCTGCAAAGAGGGTAAGGAATAAGGTTTGATGGATGCAAAGATGATCACACAAGGTCAATCAGTGATGTCTGTGGAGTGCTGGAGCAATTGGGCAAGAATGAGATGCAAATCAGTGTCTTAATTCAGTTGTGTCTGTAGTATCTCTGTACAGCCCACCAGGTATCTGTTTGGTTAAGGGATTCTATAGGGCTTGCTCTCACTGTAGTAATAAATCCTAGAAATGCAGTGGAACTCACATTTACACGTATTGTGATGGAAGGGATATTCACATCATCCTTTCCAACAGGGAGAATCCTCTCTGATAATATAACTGTCCAAAAGAAACAGCAAAGAGAGCAACTTGCATAGTAGAAGGGCGGGGGGGTGGGGGGGGAAGTTTTGATCCCTGTTCTCTAGGAGTGTTTTCCTGTCACTAGTGACCAGAAAGAGGTCTGGACTGCAAGCACCCTCCTTGCTAAGAAAGCAGATTAGGTTTCTCAGCTACCAAGTACTTTTCCCTTTCACCCTGATGAGTTTCTCATGCAAAGTTGAAAAGTTCAGTGGGATGGATGGAGCCACATGCCTTCCTCAAGACTGTATGGCTTGGTAACTGAGGAAGGTGAGATATGCGGGTTTAAAGCCCCATAAAGATTTGAACCTGACTTGTTGCATCACTTTTCAGTGCTCTAAATGCTGAGGAAAGGGAGCTATAATGTTCCCCCACACTACAACCATGCTCTTTAACAGTGCTTTTATGGCCTCAAACTCTTGCACACCCAAGGACCAATTCTGGACTCTTGAGGGGCTTGGGCCAGGCAACTTGGTAGTCTTGGACCTGCAAAGGTGTAGATTGCCAAGACAATTTAGAGCTGGTATGTCTAAATGCCATGACTAGTGATGCCTAAGGATTTTATGTATTTTTGGTGTGTATTTTATGGATTTTTAGAACTGTAAAAGTAAGGGAGTTCTTGCTCACATATTAACTGTTGTTTAGAGTTAGTAAGGCGAGGTTCTCACATAGTGTCTGGCCTTCTGAAGGCCA
>JAWWEW010000041.1:58823255-58851175 GCA_035583185.1 Anabacerthia variegaticeps | reverse complement strand
GGATCATATTAAAGGTAATATCTTATCTCCATTAACCTTGTGTAGAGTGTCTGTTTTGCAGGATTTCAGGCATCACTAGAAAAAAAAATATAGAAATCCTAAATCATATGGATATTTCTAATATCACTTCCTACGTTCCCGCTTTGTTTCTTCTACTGTGTACTGGGAGGACTGCACCTCACAGGGAACTAGAGAAATAGCACTGGCTTGTTGAATGAGGGTGTGGATTTCTGACCTATTACTTAGAAGAACCTTTTTGAATGTTGGAGAGTCTTCTTTGAAGCTCATCAAGTACAGATCAATATAGTCAATAAAATGAAAAGGCAATCTCCTCATCATCCTGTAGAAAACCAAGGCGGGACTGCAGTCCCATCACTGTGGAAAAGCAGGGATTAACTATGCAAAGTATGCTGCCAAACTGCTGATTTGGGCTGTTCTGGATTGTCTGGACCCATCAATGCTGAACATGTGGATGGTGGGTCACCTTGCAGGAAACCTCCCTGTTTCACACATGGGCAGCTCTTGAGTGTCACCCTATAGTAGAAGCTGAGGAACAAAGTAGTTTTCCTAAGAGATCACAAAGTGCCCTTTGCAAGCTTTCCCCAGTGTCTGTCCTGGTTTGGGAGAATGACATTAGTCAGGCTAATTGGGGGAACAGACAATTTGGGATGAGTTTCCTTGCACTAAGGGCTTGTGGCCTCCATTTTGTGTATCTGTACCTTGTGTCAGCAGAGTCACTCCTGATTTGTGTGTACTGAAACGTTAGCAGGATCCTTCCCCATGTCCTCTGCACTTGCACAGACTTTTCCTTCTTATGAGCGAGGTTGCTCTGAGAGATGTTCTAGGACAACATGAGCTCTTGTTTAGCCTTTAATTTAGTACGTTTTAATCCTGGTGCAGGATTTTGCCTTTGCTATGTTCAGTGACCTTGGACTGATCTGAGAATTACATCCAGGTAGCTCTGCAGTCTACGGACTAAAAACTGAGCAACTTCATCCAGTGGTGCCCCTCTCTGTCCATGTGCAAGTGTTTATATACGTGTCGTCTTTCTTTACAGCTCCTTCTCTCTCCCTTCTTTTTCCATTTGGTTCTGCTTTGCATTTCATTTGCAATGTGTTGCCCTGTTGTGAGTATTGCTCATGCATGTTGAGTTAGGGTTCCCTGAGGAGTCTGTCTGGCATTGGAAAACTAACTTTTTTGGGTTTTGCACTCTCAAAGCCATTTATTATAAGCTAGGGATTTTGCTCCGGGGTAGTAGGATGTTGTGAAGAGCTGAAATATGGCATTGCTAAGAATCAATTAGTGTAAAAACTGCACTGGTTCCTGACAGTGTTCTGATTACTCCACTCCCAAAGGCAAATGTGTTTGCAGTTTAGGTCACAAGTGAAATAAGCATGGTCAATCTGATTCTAACTCGTCACTCTCTTACAGACTGTCTTCTCAACCTCAGTGCTTACCTCTAGACTTGTGGATTGTGTCTTGTTGAGAACTGGGAAAAATAAGTTTTGAAAGAGCAGATCCCCTCTTCCCTAAGAAAATAAGGAAATTGTCTGGCAAGCACCAAACCTATTTGTTTCGAACTGTTTCAATTTGGCAGGTGGCAACAAGGATACTGTGGTGCTACTCACAATAGGAAGGTGGTGTATCATCTTCAATCTACTAATCCGACTTGCTCTACACAAGGGATCTGAGTTTGTACTCACTGCTCTCTGTGGAGATCTGAGAAATGTCTTGCATGTCCCAGTCATGTGATTTATTTTCCTCTGAGAGTCCCTACCACAGTGGTCTTGCTTCCACACTAAATGATTTGCACATTAAATTGAAGAATCAGCTCTGGTTCTAGTTATGAGATGATCTTAATTAGTTAAGGAAAGTAGCAGCCTCTCTGCTGCTGAATACCTTTGCACATCCCAAGGATGTAATGTTTAAATATTCTGCCAGTCTAGAAGTCAGTAGCTTTCAGGGTTGGTTGGATTCAAGAAAGGAATCAAATGAAGAAGCCTCATGAGCTGAGATCCCTGCTGGTATAACCAAGGGCACTGCCTTTTGTGGCCATCTATCCTCTCTGACTGTTTGCAAAACCGTCCTCAGTTATCTTTACGTTTTAACCAGGAGAAGAGAGCTCATTTTTACTGCAGAACACCCAGCTCTGTGGCATCTGGGTCTTACTGGTGGGCAAAGGATGAAAACTATAGGAGGTACTTCTTCCTTTCCCCTCTGTCCAATTCTGTCTACCCAAAATTGCACCCTAATTCTGGCAGATGACTTGATGTGTCCACTCACCCTTTCCTCCACAGGACACATTATACACTCTTGTAAAACCTGTTGGTAGCTTTGTGGTTCAAAAATATGTGATATAAATCCAAAGGGCATTCTTTAATGTAAGGCCATAAAATGTACACAGTGCCCATCCCACTTTGCCTCTTACTATTTTCCCTATTCCTCTTGTGGGCACCTTGACAGCATTAGGGAAAATTGAATGCATGCCCCTTCTGAGACAGAGTACTATTCCAAATACTTAGTCTTGTGGAAGATGAAGCTCTGCCTCCCTGTGGGGAAACAAATTCAGCTAACCGTGCAGCGCAGGGTGGGTGTGATGTTGGCACGTTGCATGACAATTGTGTGGTGGTGCTTCCTTGTTGCTTCACCGACTAAATATGAGCAAGCACGTGCCCAGGGAAGGGCCTGGGTGCTGCAGCTCCAAAGCACTGTGATCTGTCCTGAGCTTGTGTAATAACACAGAATGCCAGGTAAGCCCATGCTCTGATGAACTCCTGTGGCAACTGCTTTGCCACTGTGGATATGTGCATGGTTTTCTGACTAGACCAGGGCAGCTGCTGGGCTACTAAAAGAATGTAAAACACTGAATCACTGCTTGTTCTCTTTGCTGTAAAGTCACTTGTGCATAGTTGGGCAAATATCTCTGGTTTGGATTTCACTTCACTTTGCAGCCATAGGAAGGGTCACCATGATGGATATGAACTATATAAGTAAGTTTTCAAAGTACACATTTGAGTCTATTGTTATGTGTGAGTGCTATCAGAGCAGGAGGTGCTGGAGACCTCTGCCCATTCCTGACCCTTCCAACTGGAGCAGGGCTGTTTGTGGCCATTTTAAGTCATGTTTCACACCAGACAGTGTTCTAGATTGCAGATTGTACATGTGGCCACTGTTTGGGGTTTCTCTCTCTCTTTGTGCAGCTGCTGGTGGAATGGGTTTCCCAAGTTCCCAACTGTAGGCCTAAACCTTTGCTTTGTAGGGCAAGTTGAAGAACAATGGGGAACAACTGTCTGAAACTGAACAAAGTTGGGGAAAAAAGTGGGCTGTACATCAGTAGCAGTTTCATAACAGATGGAAATTAATATGGAGGCATTTGCCCCTGGGAAGAGGTTGAATGTTCTTTCATCAAATACAAATGAGGTAATGCAAAAAAGGAGGAGGATTCCATTAAAATTAGGGGGGAAGGAATTTGACGGTATGACTTGGGCTGGAGGAACTCTTGCAATTTGTCCTGCCTTGTTTAATCAGTATAGATTGAAGATTTGATTATATGGTATTTCCTGTTAGAGAGGTTTCAGCATATCATTTTCCTTACTCACATGCACAAGGTCACCTGATTTATTAGAATCTCAAGTGCTGCCTAACCTCTGGGAGGGGGGTGTCTGGAAAAAGCAGTGAGCTGTGAAGGGGCTGGTGTAAGCATTCAAGCTCAGCATTACTTGACATTTGCAGTTGTAGACAGCAAGAGCTTTGCCAACCCTGGCCAGAACACTGGCTGTGACTGGAGACTCGCACCTGGTCAAGTTACAGTGCAAAAATTTGTACAGTGCTACTGTTAAACAGTTGAGCCCCCGTGAGCTCTATTTAAGGCTTGTACTTATGAAGCAACTGGAATAACATGTCACCTCTCTGGCTCTTGAACAAAATCCAAGTCTAAATTCGGGGGTTTTGACCAGGACCTCAGCTGCTCACAAAGGGGCAAAGCAGGTCTTTTGATAGTGGTTCTGAGCACCCCTGGGAGCAGAGCTTCACCTGACCTTGGGATTGTCCTTAGATCTACACCATCAGATTTCTAATGTGTCTTCTTCCTCCTCAGCTTTATCTCCCCCACTTTTTTTTGCATTTCCCCCTCTGGTCTCAGTGGGTAATGGAATAAAATGGGAATTGCCCATGGGTAACCTCCAGCAACCAAAATGTTCCTTTGTGGGCATAGCTTTTAGAATGGATTTACAAATGCTACATGAAGGCCATCCCTGTTGAAGGAGCCTAACTTCTCTAGTGATGCCCACTGAGCTCATCCAGAGATGCATTTGCACTAGACCCATTTGGAAGCTTTGCTTGCCCCTCCCATGAAATGGTTGTCCCTCTTTGTCTTAGTTCTGAGGAGCACACCGTGACCAAACAGAAGTGTCTCCATGAACTGTACACTCTGGTATTTTCCTGTTCCAGTCACGTCAGGGATAATAAATAGCAATGGTAAAAAATAAAAGCAGATGCTATAGACTGAAGTTTCTGTATGACACATTTTCCAATGGCAGTACACGTTCTAGTACATGAAGTACTCTCTCTCTTTGTGTATGGTTTAGTTTCTTCTCCGATACCTCTCCACTGTACCCCTTCTTTGACAGGAAACCAGCATGCTTGGGCTCAGGGGGGAGAGAAAGTAGCCTTCTGCACATGTAAGTATAGGCTGATACACCTATAGGTTCCAAAACTCGTTGGGCAAAAAGTCTAAAAGAGAAATTCATGCTGAAGAAGTCAGTCTTCGTTACTCTGGTATCCATGCTTCTGCCTCCATGTTTCAGAAAGCTGAGGACAGATTGAAGAAAATGTCCAGGATTCAGCCTGGCTGTTTCTGCTTGATTTGTAGCCTTTCTTGGACCTGCCAGGGTTCTGTCTCCAAGCATGGTAGAAAAGGGTATTTAGCAAAATACAACTTTTTTAAAATTTAGCTTCCTAGTTCAGTATTTACTTTGTCAGGAGTTTATACAAAGGTTTATGTGAATCTTGAAGTGAACAGAAATTTTCTTGGGGTAATAACAATTTGTGGAGCAGGAAAGAATTTTAAGGGATTTTTAATCTTATGAAATGAGGACCTCGGTAGTGCTGGCTCCAGGTTGCCTATGCAATGCTACACAATACCATCCTTGCATAGCAAGTACAGTGTAACACAAGTGTCATACTCTTGTCTTGTTTCACCAAGGCCCTCATCTGATGTGTGTGTGGGGGGAATATGAGCAAGTTTCTAATGCTTTAGGGCTTGAACTAGTTAGTTACATGTGGAGCCAGCTGGGGTGTACCTATGGAATGAAGTTCATGTGTGAGCTGAAGAATACTCTGGTCATACCTATCTGAAATCAATACGCATATGTGCACGTGTATTAAATTCAATTAGTTCCTCACTCTTGACTTTCTCGTACTTTAGCTATGAAAGAAAGTGATGTTGGGTTGGACCAGATGGCCCCACTGTGGTCTCTTTCAACCTTACCCATCTATGATTCTGATCCTGCTTTACGCCTACTGGAATGGATTGTACTGTTTCAAATTGAGTTAAGAATGTGCCATTCAGTGAAAATGATTTGGCTTGAATAAATGAGCCTGTTTTTGAGAAGTCTTCAGTTGTACCAGCTGTCAGTTTTGAAGCTTCAGTGTTCAGAGTTAAAGCCTTCTAAGTCAAAACCAATGGATTAAATAGATTTTGGTCTTCAATAGCAATAAGAGATTTACAAGACAAGAAGTAGTAAATGTCATGTATTTAATGCTGATTTGAACAGTCTCACATGAAGTCAAAGCACCAAAAGTTGAATCTCTCTCAGTGAAGCCTAAGAGCACTGACTGTCCAGACCCACCTTGTATTCAGTATTCATCGGTGAACGGATACTCTGGATGGTCACGCCACCTGCGGATAGGTCAGATTGAACAAGTGAGCTCCTTAGGTGAAGTAGGATATCACATCACTGATGCAATTGTCCTATGCCTAGCAAACCTGTTCTCTGCTATGTATATGTGACCTTCATGGAAGGCTCTTCTCTTTAGAAGCTGTCTACTCTGAATAACTGTCCCTGCAGAATTGGAAGCAAACCCCTGCATTTAACGAGGGGACAGTGAAGGACCATTTTTTGGGCCTACAGACTGCGTACCCTAAGGAGAGATGGGGAAAAATATCAACAAGAGTTTGAGTGTCATCTATTCTCACTGTTTAACTTGGCTTAGTAGAGTGTTTTAGGAAAGGGGGATGGTTTTATGTGTGCACTGTGGAAGGTGAAGACTTCTTTGTTCAGACGTCTAGGAAGACCCCTAGAAATAAGGGCTATATATAAAGCAGAGGTGGAGACACCAGACTGTACTACTTTGTCTTGTGCCCTTAGAGCTGAACAGGTGTGGGTCTGGGATGGTGTTTTCGACAAGCAGCTGCCATATGCTGACTAGGTCTGGCTGTCCTCTAGCTCAGCCTACATGTAGATGCTCTGCCCTGTTAATGGCATCAGTGGTGGAGGATTTACAAAGAAGCTTTGGGGTGACCCAGTTCAGGAGAGAAATGGATGTTCATGGGTGCATTCTACCAATGGTAGATATTTCAGGTTTCATTTTAGAAACCGCATGCTCAGGAAAGATGCACAATCCAAGATCATTATAAAAGGCAAGAAGAAAAGTCCCAGGGTCAACTTCAGGTGAAAAAATAACACTGTGTTTGCCCGTTATTGGCAGACTTGAGAGAGAGGGAGTTGTTTCCTTGTTTGTTTGAGAAGGTGATGATAAATCACAAGCCCTGGCTTGACAAACACTTGCCATTAGCAAAATGAAAAATTTCTGAAGAGCATTCTCAGGTGCACCACAGCAGCTGGCAACCTTGCCTTACAGCAGAGCACAACAAATACTGGCATTTATCCCAGCTGTGGATCCTTCCAGTCTGGTAAGGATACATTTCACAATAGTGAAGGTAACTAACTGGAAGGCATCAAACATTTTGAATTGGTTGCGTCAAAACATTTCATTCCAATATTCAGCCAAGCTCAACTGTTTACACATTAACAGATTGACCTGGTTTAAAAAAAACAAAACAGAACCCAAAACAAAACAAAAAAAATAACAAGCCACAACACTTTGGCTTGTTTGACTTCAGTATAATTTGATAATATCCGAGTTGCCAGTGTCACAATCTCTACTTTCCATCTGTGGAGCATGCTTGCTAATCAGATCTCACATGTTCAAAACTCTGAGTCCTTTAAGTGAAAATGATTCATTTGGAGGAATCAGTGCAGCTAGGAATAACTGGTAAGGAAGAGCATCCATAGCAGAGAATGGGAGCACAAGATAAATCAAGCAGATCATTAATGTAAAACTTGCCCTGCACAACAGTTCTAGATTTCTCCAAAAGGAGAACAAACAATTTCAGATTAAGATCTCCTGAAGTACTCGTATTTTTACAAAACCTCCATTTTCTTCTTGGATACTTAACTTGCTAACGCATTCCAATGATTGCAATATCCTGTTTGTATGGGCTCACTCACACCATCAGAACAACAGTTTGCACACGGTATCCATATGGTAGCTGATAACTGGAAGAGCCAGAGAAAAGCTGGATTTTTCCATTCCTGCTGGCATTCGCATCATAGCAGTCAAAGGTTTTGCACAAAGTTGACAAACTGAAAGTCTTTCTGTATCATGGTTTGACTTTTTTTTCAGATACATATTTCTGGATGAAATAAGAAATGTCTTTAGATTGGTAACTTATCTGGTACAGTGTCAATTCCAGACACTTCAGTGTGAGAACACACAGTAGGCATATATATAGATGCTCCTTACATGGCAACACCAGTTTTCCAATAAGGCTTTTCTCATAGCGGAGATCAGGCTGTATTTAAGCATTTTCCCCAAACATGGCTCTCTTGTGAAAACTACAGCTGCCAATTGCCCACTCTGTGCATCCTGATTTCCTTATCCTCGGTGTCCTCCTGTGACCAAATTTAGTCTTATAAAGCAAAGCATTTAGTTTAGAAGTTTTTTGGATTGGTGGCTTAGAAAGTTCTTCTGTGGGCATTTGCTTCCTTTTCTGGAAAAAGCTCTTGCATTTGTACCAAGGTTACATTTCATGTATCTGATCACTAAAAGCTTAAATGATGTTATAGCTCAATTTAGCTACTTAAAAACAAACTATTTTGAATACTAAAACACATAAACTCCTAGGCCATTTTTGAGAAGCCTTCTGGAACTAAGTGCTGCTAATTGATAGAAGGCTGTTTGAAGAAACTAAAGCTTCAGAGCAACTGGCTGAACTTAAATGTGAAAGATGAACTCCATTATGATGCTTTAAACTTAGTATGTATTTTCTATTACAGTTATGAAGCACAGGTTGATTTGTTTGTTTGCAATGTTTCCCCCCATCTTTTGAGCAATGGTCAAAATTTCAGAGTGGTATTGATGCTGTTATCCTGCTTTTCAATTATTTTTAGTGCTTGAGCATGCTACAGTTTGGCAGGACACAGATAATTCAAGGTAGCAAGAGAAACACATGGAACTAAATCTTTAGAATCTGACTACATTTTGAGTGCCCTGAAAAGGGGAAAACAAAGTTTGGCCATAAACTGTAGGTGCTCTTGAGCTGAAGGAAAAACAGACTCATCCTCTGGAAGACGGAATGTTGGGTCAGTCTGAGCCTTCTGGGACAATGGAGCCTTCAGGTGAGGCAAAACTACATTGGGTGGTAAACTTTAGATGACAAGCAGCAAGAGATGAAGCCTTTTCAGTTCTCAGAGGAGATAATTAGGAAGTGGCTTAGCAGTCAAATGAGCTGTGTGTTTTTCTGTTTTGCTTAGAAGAAGATACAACTCACTGTGACAGCAAGGGAAGTAGATTGCTGTAGAAGACAGTATCAGAGGAAAGGATAAAACAAAGTTTCTGATCACTTGTGGTCACCCAAATGTATCATCTTTTATAAAGAAGTGAGAAGGAGCAGAGCTCTCCCTGAATTAGCCCTGTTGTTTCACATAGCAGTGTTTTTGATTCTTAGCCATCCCTGTGGTAATTTAGGACAAGTTGCCTCTTGAAACACTGAGTTTGCAATTCACAAACCCTTGAAGTTGAGTAGCAACATGACTTGCAGAGCACTGGAAGTGAAGGTGAGGTGCAGTGGGGAAAGACTAAAAGTGTTTCTATTTGAATTTCAGCTTTCACTGCTAGACAGGGGTGATGCTACACCTTATCAGTGTCTGAGAATGTCATTATCACATATAGCAGAAAGAGTTTAAGGAAATGGAGTAGAGATGGAATAGCCAGTTACCGTCACTTTCTACTAGGTGGACTTTTGGCACCTGAGCTGTAAGTATTTTACACTTATTTTTGCAATGGGTCCAGGACCACATTCAGGCTGTGTTAATGCCCTCCCATATTTAAACCTTATCTTTAAAGTTATTTATACAAAAGTTAATATTAAAAGGAAGTGATTTTTTTTTTTTTAAATCCTCTGGAAAAAAAAAAAGGAGTGTTCTGTGAGGATTTAGAATTCCTCCTGTACTTACATTAACAGTTCCACATAACGAACATTTTTGTTCAGGGCTTCAATTTCTTTCATCTCTTTCTCAGTGAGGGAGAAGTCAAAGATCTAATGGAAGGAGATGTTAGGAGTTAGTTAGCATTTCTTGTCAGAATCAACCTTCACATGTTCCAGATTTCAGAAGTACAATCTGTCCTTCTCCCCCTATCTCTCCCACAAATCCATGCTTGGTTGCATTTATAGTAAAGTCTCGAGGACATGAATAAGCCCAGTCACATTTGCCTACACTGTTTTGCAAGAAGGGGAAGGTAGTCTGGCAGTACTGAGCCACCAGCTTTGAAAGTAGTGTGTTGCCAAGGAAAGCAGGGACTAATGTGGTTACTGAGTGCTGCAAAGGACACAGGAACAAATGCTTCATCTTATTTGGGGGTGGTGGTCAAGCCAGATGTTTTCTGATGGTATGGTTATGAACCTTTCTGTCACACTTGTATGCAGCAACTCTTCCCTAACAAAGCTGTCCCATACTGGAAGACTGGGCAGAACAATCAGTCATTCCTGAGTACCCACAACCTTGGGCTGCTGACCTGCTGAATTACTTCATCTTGCTTGTGCTGCTCACTGCAGCAACTGGTGCTTTGGGCCCGCTGGAATTTTAGCTACTCCAGAGAGTTAAAAGGCACCAAAATTTTAGCTCTGATTTGCTCTACTATTGTCATATCATGTTACCATTAAGTGATGGGGGCAAAAAGCATCAAATGTGGTAAAGTTTCACATCAGTCAAGTCTTGTGTACATCTATAGAAATAAATGGAAAAATTGCCTTCTACAGGGGCAAAGCCAATGTAAGTGCATTTATCCACGTACCATTGGAGTATGAACTTACCTGGAAATTCTCTCTGATGCGTTGTGGATTGAAACTTTTTGGGATGACCACCACCCCTCGCTGGATGCTGAAACGCAAAGCAACCTGTGCAGCAGTCTTGTTGTACTTTTTGCCAATGGCATTCAGCACAGGATCCTTCAGTAAAGGAGGGGAGGACACATTTACCCTGGAAGAAAATTGGGAAGAAAAAGTAAAATAAAATCTCTTATCTTTAATGTAAAAACATAGGGGCATCTACTTGTTTGTGGACAGAACACTGTACCTTTTGACAAGTAGTGTGAAAGATGGGAGAAAAGCTTTGTCGCTTAGGTTGGCGGGCTGTCAAAGGCAACTTCCTATGAGACCTCCTAATGTTGACTTAGTTTCTACTTCCTCACCTAAGCCTCACACATTCCCACTTACAAACACTTGCTTTCTGTTAGAGGAGACCTAAGGCAACCTCCTATATAGACACCTGGCATTCTTTGATGACAGCATGCAGCAGGAGTGTGGCAAGTTTACATTCACAACCGTAATATTTAGACACTGAAGTTCAAAACTACTTTGAAAAATGGGGACAGAGGTATTTTACACAGAGACCCAGCAGTGGAGAGCTACATACTCTTTTCCTGGATATTGTCTTTCTATTAGAACGTAATGTGGAGACTTACCATGATTCATCCCTTGAGGTTCCCAAGGGGCTGTACCCAACGATAACAATATCATGTTGTCTGCAAAATTCTAAGAGTTTGGGTTGGGTGAAGTAGGGATGGCATTCGACCTACAGGAGTAGCATAGAAAGAATGATTAATCATCAGAAGCAGATGCTATCTCAATATTTGTAGAGCTACAGACCAGGTGATACTTTCAGGAAAGGATATGTGTAAGTTAGGGAATAGGGAAACTTAATCTGTGGTTACTGCTCTAATTGTACACTGTATGGTGATAGGGTTTTTTTAAGTCTTTTTTTTCTTTTTTTTTTTTTCTTTTTTTTTGGTGGACAGCAGATCAACATCTATAACTAATTTGGCTGCAGAGAACTTTTATTGTCCTCCAGTGGAAAGGTGGCAATAAGTAGTGGTGGTGGAGGTGAGGGAAGCTCACTAGAAACAAGTAGACTGAGAAGGCAACCAATCTCATGCAGGTCAATTCTCTGTTTCTTTGCCTCTGCCATTCAGGATGACTAATCTGGTGTTGTTTTTAGGGAAGCGTTGGCATAAGCTGTCCCAGATAGAAAGGTGAGGGGGGAGGGTACACTAGAGATTATGGCCCTGTTGTGAGCTCTGCCCTCCCACATTGCAAATACTGTTCCCTTGCAGGCAGAGATTTTCTGGCTGTGATCTCAGTTTCTGGGCAAAGGATGTCTACAAGGTGACAGAACAACCACTGTTTGCAGGGCAGTCTGAAGCTATCTGGCACATCTATGCTTGCTGGCTAGCTGCCCTAAACTGGGCTTAATCTTTTGCCCAGTTTCCTTCGACCCCAGGAAGCAGCAGCAATGCTCAGTGCAGTCTTAGGGCACGCCAGAAACAGCAATTGCATTTTGCACCCGCTAGGCATGTTAATACCAGTGAAGGGTGCTGGAATTTCCTCTTCTCACGAGTTGCCATTCCCTCCAGCCCAAATACAGAAATGAGGGCTGTGGCCAGCCTTCCTGCCCTGCTTCACAGCAATTCCAGCCCTCCAGCCCATGCACTGAGAGTGAGAATTTGGTCCTGCACTCAGAGTGGGATGTTGGTCCTGATTGGTCTCTGGCCCCTTCTCTGATACCACTAATGCGGATATTTGTTTGTGCCAGATGAGTCAGAAGAGCTTCCCAGTGATTTCTAGGAAACGCAGTGACCTGCCAAATGCTAGAGCCAAAGGCATTGGGCATTCAGATGGGTGGCTGCCACTTATCGCCTTCTCAGAGCCCTACTCTGTAATTTAACTCAGACATGACCGTCATCTTCATGGGCTTGTTCACCTTGTTCACCCATTTAATGGGGTCCTCTTTAATTGCATTTTTTTCTCTAACTCTTATTAATGTCTTATAGGAAAGGCACAAGAGAGCAAGTACAGGAAATTTAGGACTTGCTTTTAGTGGCTTTTAAACTTGAGAAGCTCAGAGTAACCCAGGATCCCTGATACTTAGGGTTGGGTTTGTGTCAGTGGAGGTAGAAACGGCTTCACTGAGGACTGGGTAGCTCTGAATAGTTTGTCTTGGGAATTTCTGAACTTGAAGTAAGGTACATGGCAAAGATTTAAGATCTTCATTGACTTGGTGTTCAACCTTGTTATGGAGCTTTGGCACGGAGGCACCAGTTTTACAATCCTAGAGTAGAAACTGAGGAAAGTGATTGCTCCAGTATATTCAAATATACATCTTTAGCCTAGATAGGAAAAATAATATTTTCAAGCTAGAAATGGAAGTGTGCCAATATGGAGGGCAGTGTCTGTGACAAAGTATGCATCACCTTTCTGTACATGGCATCTTAGGCTATGTGTTTGCCTCTGTGTTCCTTAAAGGGCAGTGGCACCATGGCAGGCACTGCTCTTGGCTTGCAGTCTTACCTGGTTGCTGACAGGTTTGTACTTAAGTCCTGGCTTGCTCATGATCATCTCCAGTTGCCTGCGGTTGAAATTGGATACTCCAATAGACTTTGCCAAGCCTGCATCTTTACATGCCTCCATAGCCTGCAAACAAAGCAAAGAGAAGAGGAGTCCCACGCGTTGGCTTGATTCCTTGGAGCACGCATTTTAGAGAGAGGTGGAAGATAGACCATTCTAGAGACTGCAGAAAACCCCTTGCTGCAGCAGAAGCAACAGTTCTATTAGCATGAGGGCTGGTGTTGTCCAGACATTCCAAACTCCTGTGGCAACATACAGCACTCCTGTGTTGACCTACCTTCCAGACCAAACCCTAATGTTTTATACCTCCTGTGAGGATAGAATTCATTTGGAGAGCAGAAAAATTAACCTGAGACATAGATACTTAAATTCCAGGCATCTGCTTTCAAAGAATGTTGCTTACTTTATGTTGCTTTAGCAGTGCCTCAAAGCTGGCAAAAGAAGAGTGAACCAAACACTGCTTTTGTGATAAGTCAATTTCCTCATTTTGATTGTAAGACAGTTTTCACTTGTGAAATACCCTAAATATCTGCAAGGCAAATCACAAAACCCTAACAGAAAACAGCAGTACAGTAAAAAGTAGGAAAAAAAAAAAGGCTGGGGAGACAGAGATATTCTAGATATTTTGTATTTTAGACCAATCCTAATAGCTGAGAAACCCATACGAATACCCGTCTTCCTTAGCTTCTGCTGGGTTGTTAAGAGAAAGCAGAGTCCTTTCCTATGGTCTTACTATTTGCTTCCAGAAATTCTGCACACAAATAATTCGGTGACTGTTGGAGGCAGAGCAGACCCCACTGTGGAGCTGGATGCCCCTCCTACTGGTTTTGTTATTCCTTCCTGTCTCACAGGAGCTGAAAGCAGGGAGGTAAGAGGCACTGTGTGTTTGATGACCTCTATTTGGCCTCATATGCTTTATATCACTCGGTGACAAGTCAGCAAATACAGTCATCTGGAGCCATTTTTGCCTGCTAGCACCATACTGTGAGAGTGAAATTATCTGGATTGAGTTGAGCCATTTTTATTTAGATTGATGTTACTATTTGCAGGCACTCACCACCACCTTTTTTGTCTCCAGGCTTATTAGCTGAAGAGAGTGGTCTGCTATAGCATAACCTTTACAATAAGCACCAGCTGAAAGATAAAAACCTAGCAGTGCTGTGAGAGCTGTTGCTTTCAGTGTTTGAGCAACCAGCCTGTGAAAAGAGAGGGTTGAACTGCATCAGCCAAAGATGAGAGTAACATAAGCAACTAACTTGGAAGTCCCTGTTTCCCCTGAAACCCAGCTCAGCTGCCAAGGGAAAGCTCAGTCCCACCCTGGGCTCTCTCCCATTGAAATTTCAGCATTTTCCATCTTTATCTGCTGTACCTTGAGTAGAGCTGAACTGGGATACAGCTTCCAGATCTGGACTAGCCAGAGTGTCCATGGCTTTGAGAGACAGATGTGTGAGGAGATTGCTAATCACACTCTTTGGCTTCCCCAAGATCAGGAGACCAAGTAGCAGTAGGCTTAAGGAGGTATCTGCCTTCAGGACTGGAGCACATCACAAACAAATTTAGAATGCAATCTTTCAGGCAAATACTACCTCCCTCCAAGTTTTCTTACCAGAAAAATCTTATGTTCCCATCTGATAAGTAAATTTAGAAGTGAGTGAACTTGTTCTGATGGCAAGTGATGGCAAAGTCTTGGGCTTTGGTGGTTTTTCTGGCAGGGGGAAGGGTTGGTTCTATTTTTTTTTTGGTAGGGTTTTTTTTGGTTGGTAGTTTGGTTTTTTGTGTGGTTTTTTTTTTTTTTTTTTGTTTGTTTGTTTTGTTTTTGTTTTTTTTTTAACCTGGAGCTTTAGGGCAAATTCTGTTTTTTCTTGAAGGGGAAAAGCTTTTTTTTTTTTCTTGTTTTATAAGAGCATCCAGACTTTTCTCATGGATCCAACTTTCTTCTGTAAAGATGTGATAAAAGAGAAGGATTCATAAAAGCCTCAAGAAGCAAATGCAGAGTGTGCTTTCTGAAATGGATGTTGAATATTTCAGCAATGTTCTGTTTTGTTATAAAAATAATTAAATGATAGCAAGAAGCAACATCCTTAGCAACAGAAGTAAAATTTATCCATGGAGCTAGTAGAACTTGATCCATTTGCCCTGGCAATATGCTTCAGCTATGTTTATGAAAACCACAGGTAAAACTGAGAATGAGGATCTGTGGTTTTAAAGCATATGTGGATGGATGTTGTGTTTGCTTACCTCCCAAGTGGCACATAAGTCTGTCTCATGGTAGATAAATTTTCCATTTTCATCTTTTGGGTACAGCGCTTCTCCAGGCTGAAAAGTAAAACCACACTTTTGTGCTTTAAAGAAAAATTTTTCACCCCTCAGCACAAAGATTTTTCCACAGACTCTCGTTCTACTAGCAAACAAACAAAAAAAATATTGAAAGGCTTTCTGAAACACTCTAAGTTCAGCAGATCATTCATGCTGGGCTTACCACATCCTTGACTGCTGGATCGCCCTTGGACACACTCCTGAGCTGTCACATGAGTGTACACTCAGCAGTTCCCGGATGGCCTTTTTTTTTTTTTTTTTCAGTAAACTTTTGACCTCTATGTAATGGCATCCAAAGGACTAGTCTCCTTCCAAAGGACTGGGTTAGAGTATCAACCTGTATTCTCTTCTACTTCTTCCCTCTTTTCTTCCTAGCCCTTCCCCTGATCTTGCTTGTGTTCTATAGGCGCTGGGAAGAGTACCAGCTCAGTCCAGTTTCCAACAGCTGGAGGGTCCAAGAGCTACTAACATTAAATGGCTATGTGCATAGCTAGCCTCTTAAGTGCATTATCTGTTTTTCTTTGGACACTAGAAACTTTTTCTTCTGATCTCTATACCTTATACATTTCAGAGTTGAGTTATGAACTGCTCTCTCTTATTTGCTGGTAATTTCACTGCTGTTACAGGCAATGTATTAACACATCCCTCCCTATTGTCTGATCCCAATTTGACTTCTTATTTTTTTAACAAAAACCTTTCAATGATGTTTGACATTTGATCTGACGTCAAACTGCTACATTTCAAAGGCCTGGGTACAAGATGTTGACATGGTAACTCTTTGGGAACATGCAGCTGTGACTAATATGATCAGTAACTGGCACCTCCCAATTGAGTCAAGTTCAAATTCAAGGCATTCAGTGGGAAAAATGAGTGTAAGGGAAACACAGTCTCAGATTTCAGAGGGCCAAGGTCTAAGTTACAGGCATAAGGCTTCCTGTTCCAAATGTGCTGGGTTTCCCTCAAAGAATTCCACAAAGATGGCTTGTTGCTTTTGTTGCTGTGTCTCACTGGAAAAAAGAGGATCTTGACTAGAAGGAAGTAGGTGGCTGTTAGGCACCATTTTTCTATTAGAAGGCAAACTCTTTTCCATCATAACGTGAGGTGGAGAAGCGCTATTTACAACCCCATCCGCATGGTATTTTGGAACAAACCATTCATCCCTATGATAACCCAGCACATTCTCCAAGGACCACAAGTTCAACATAGAGTAATCATGCTTCTGTAAGTTCAGGTGATGGGTCTGGATTCAGGACCTTTTTAGTCTGCTCCACTTCTAATTAACTAACTTCTATTCAGCATTTTTTCACAGTAGTCAATAGACAGCAATTACATTAGCTAATTTATCATTCTCCCATTTTCCCCAGTTTCTATTACTTCTTTTCTCAAAAATGAACCAAATCAGGATGAACGGCACTTGAAGATGAACTTGTCTTGGCTGAGATTAGTGGTGTCAACTATTGTGGATTTCTACAGGGACCAATAGTTCTTCCTGCCTCTATAGAACTGTGCAAGGCTTTGAAGTACAGCTGTTTCTGCTCAATAGTTTACTCTGTTTATTTTCTCTACCAAGCTACCTTTTTCTGCAAAGGAATTCCTGAATGGAAGACCTGTCTGCAGATGGATAAAGTGCTGAGAGAAAAGCAGTTTTTTGATGGTGACAGAGAGGTGGTTATGGGCTCTTAGGGCTTTCAGAAGTTGGTCACATTTCTTAGCTCTTGGTACTCAGGAACTACATCATATCAGTCATTCCTACTAATGCTCTTGTCTTCTCTTGGAGCCTCTTGGAGGTGGCCTCACACTTCACGCTGAATGTAACATGGCTTCCTACCATGCTGCCACATGAGCACTGAAATAATTGCGGCAACACTGTGCAGTCACTGCCACTATGCAAGAATCACATCTTGTCATGCCATGCTTAATGTCTGGAGCCACTCCAAAAGATACCAGACAACTTACTTGCCTATTTAAAACACAGCAGTTGTTAACCACTGAGAGGAAAAGCCTTGCTTCCATTATAATAATATTCTCATTCTCACTAACACAGATGCAGGAAGACTGGTCTGAACATCCCATTGCTTTCATAAAATGGTCTTTGACAAGCAGACTTTCTCAAGAGAGCAATTTTAACAACTTGTGAATGCCTGTTCTGTAAACAAAAGCCAATACATAGTCAAATAGTGAGGCCAATGGTCTGTCTTGGGATACTGTGTTAAAATGACAAGATACTTAGATGAGACATGTTCAGTTTAAGGCTAAAATACCTGCTTTCCTGCCAGAACATGGAAAAATTCAGTTGTGAGGGACTGGCAGATCCTTTAATGCCAGGTACCTGCTTACTGATGAATCAGTCATCTGAGCAGAGTCTCCTACAAAATCTTCTAGTAGGTATGAACTCCCCAGGCAGAGGGCATGTGGTGGCCAGAAGACCCGTTCCTGCTGGTCATCTGCCTTGCTAGGTTAGAGGGGCTGAGCACCATTGTTGGGGGCTAAAGGCAGTGAAGGACAGAAAGTCCTGCATGGGGAATCTATGTGAGGGAGCAATACAGGGAGCTGCAGGCTAATGTGGGTAGGTCAGTGAATCATGTCACCCCAGGTGCTGGCCATTCTTGAGCCTCTGAGAAGTGCTAGCATGGTGGGGCTTTTCTCTTCTGAGTGGTGCTCTCTGTAATCAGCTTCCTCTTACTCTGCCTGAAAGTCCTTATGACCATTTGCACTGCTGGCCAGGCATGTTTCTTACTGTTTTCAGAGCAGGATTGTAAGTTCTGCCTCAAGTATTGGTTCTGAGCAGAGACTGCTTTTCTAGAAGGCTTTGGGGGATCCAGGAAAGCACCAATGTTTGCAGACTAGGGGAGAGTAGAAGTTTCTTAACATTATGCCTGCATGCTCCTCACCAAAGGCAAGCATCACCCACAGGATGGGTGTATTTATGAGAGAGGGAGCAAAGGAAGGAAACCTGTCACCATTGCAAAAGGATGGGTTTTTTCTTTCTGTATTTGGCACAAAAAATGTATATTTTTCAGGCAGAAAGTGACTTTTTTTTCTTTCCTCTCATGGGGGACATGAATGAATCTCTAGGTCTGCTACTCCTTTAACAACTCAAGACTGTTGATACAAGCCTCAGGGAGTCAGATGTACATTACTTTAAAGCCAGCTGTCTATATCTTTATATTGTGAGACAATGACCTTCACTATGTGGGAGAATGAACTATTAGAGAATACAAACATAGGCAAAGGGAAACAGGAAATTGCTAGTTGTGGGAAATTTTCAAAAATGTACCCAAAAGGATTCCATACGTGTGACTGTATACATAAAATTTTAATATTAGAGTCTGGTTACTGCTATACAGGTCTTAATAGAATATGACATCCTTGGGGAAAAAGGACTGCATATCTAAGGTGATAGCCTTGTTGATAATTAATTTTCTTCTTATCTTATATTTCTGTTAGTTTGGAGGCTGTAGCAAAATATGATTTTAATAATCAGAGAACTACTTTCTTTGTAAAAAGAGGCCAGTTTAGAGCTTAAACATCTGTCAGAAACAATTAGCTAGTTAATTGCCTGACCTTATTCTCTCTAAGAAGGATTTAATTAGTTCCAAACCATTTAAATGTTTGGAATATAATTTTTCTTATTTCAGTATTATTTCATTTTCCTTTATATCATGTACTTGTAGAGTAAAATTGCAAATCAACATACAGAGAGCTGTGAAGCCAGAAAGTTTGTGGACTTGCAAGGGCTGGTTGCAAGGTGGAAGGCATACAACTCTGATGTGAGCTCCTTGCCTTTGTAGGTTTTGCCTACAGGTTGCCCATAGCCAACAGTATGAAGGAATATTAGACTTTAACTTTTGAGAATGAGAGTTGAACAACCCACATTTGGGACCAACTGTGATCTACTGAAGCTGTCTGAGAGGAGCACTGGGGTTACAGCAATTAAGGTCATAATTGCAATTTGCCCAGTGGCTTTAATTTGCAACAGAGGCTTTTCCCCCTCTTTTCCCTCTCCCATTCCAAACTTTGTCCCTAGCCTGTTGCTGCTTTGTATAACCTCTTTCCTTCAGTGACTCCCTTCCTCATGGCTCAGAGAGAATTTGGACACATATGCTGTTTCAACTACAGTAATTCTTCAGCATAGGGCGAGGAAGTGCTGTAATCCCAATTAGGAGACCCATCCTTCCAGTACAAAGGCTCCATGCAACAGCTGTCATTTACTGCTCTCACACCACCTATGAGCCTCTCTTTGTGTGGGTAGTGCACAGCAATGCATGCATCAAATGCTATCTGGCCAAAAGTGCTATTGCCAGCATAGGCTGGAAGCTGCAAGAAAATGCTAGACGGAGACCTTGACTCAAGCCTAGTTTATGCACTTTTTTCAAGCAATAGTTCTTTTTACCTTGAAAGCCATAGGCAGCTCAATAATGTAGAGGTCAACATAGTCCAGCTGCAGGATCTTCAGGGTTTTCTCCAGCGTGGGGCGCACCAGCTCTGGAGGGTGGCAGGTATTCCACAGCTGTGGAGGCAAGCACAGGCTCTTTTCTGAGTGCCAGCAGGAACAGTGAGCCAGCTGAAGCCCCCCAACACTCACTCCTTCACCACTCAATCCTTCTTCTGACAGAGCCCGTTATGCACAGTGCAAAGACATTCTGGTCTACAACACTGCATGGCAAAGGTGAGGGGCCTTACCCTGTCCTGTGCCAGAGCCAGGTGAAGGGTTCAAGACAGGAATTCTGGCCCAGGATTGAGGCAGTGTTGACCTGGTAAAGCCATTACATATTTGTTTATTACAACACAGTTTCTTCTGAGCTGAGTATATTACAAACCCTTGCTCAATGAACTTAGGCAGATTTCTTTTGTTTTCCAAGCTTTCCATGCATATGGTTTCACTGGAAAACTTTATTCTCACGAGGAATCTGTGGTCAGTTTTGTGCTTGAAGGCAGAAGTTCAGGTCACATGAGTTAGCTATTGAACAGCCAAGCACCTGGCACAAAGAGAATCTCTTGGTTTTCTCCTGTGGTGGTGGAGCCTGAGTGACTGCCTGACCTAGGGAAGTTTTGCTTTACTCCCCAGTCCTCACCAAAAGATGTAATTGTGTTTAGTCACTTCGATGCAGGTGTGACTAGTTAAAGCAGTCTTTTCCACCTCTTTAATCCAAACTGCTTCCTTTCAGGGTTATGCCCCAAGGTTGCTATGGATTATGCTTAGTTGATTAATATTCAGTACTCTCTCTAACTGAGCTCTGATTTGTTGATGCACATCTCTTGTAAGAATAAAACCATAGCATGGTAATTAGTAACCAAGAGCCCTTTGTAAACTGATTGTTGCAGATAAAATTGACAAAACTCAAAATTAACACACAATAGAATGTTTAAAGTGTCATTTGAATGCACACAATAAGTTGGACTACTTTCTTTTCTTTTTTTTTTTTTTTTCAATGCACAAAACTGACTTGCGGAGTCTTGTAGAGGTTTTTGTCACTTTGGTTTGCTGGCAAAACCTGCTGTTTGCTGGTATGGTCATTGTCTAGTCAGTTCTGCCTCTGACAGCCACTGCATGCCAAGGTATAGAAGGAATTCATTCTTAACACATAAAACACTTCAATTGCCATTTTTGGGAGATGTTGGCTATAAATGTTAAAGGGCATCGCCTGGACAAGTTTTAAGGAATTTAAGGTATTTTAGATGCTAGGTTTTGCTTTATTTTATTTTTTATTAAATCAGATTAAAGTTATTCCCTGGGAAAATCATTTGCTCAGTTCTGTCAGCAGAGGCAAGGACATACTGTCTTGAAGTTATTTTGAGAGTATCTCATCTGATCCTGACCTAAGCTGACAAACCAAAACAGGGTTTGGCACCTGGAAATTCATACTAGGCCTTCCCCAGCTGTATGCTGCAAGGTGTGAAGAGCTTATGGTCAGCAGACAGTGGGAAGAGGCTGAGGTGTACTACAGTAAGGGGACAAAGGTCCTGTTCTCAAGTTATGTGTTGTTCCACTGGATTTCCTGAAAGCCTTAAGTCTATGTGGTTTTTAAACATTTTAAATGAGTTAAACTTGTATTTAAGTAAGGAACTGTAGACCCTTCATGTTCAGTTTGTTTTGTTACTGGTTTTCTAGAAATTTGATAACCTGAGGTATATTGGTAGTTTAGAAGCAGTTTTTCCAAGGGCGCTTTCTAGCCCTGTGCTGTTGAGCTCAGCACTTGCCAGTGAATATACTTCCCTTTAAAAAGCTGCAGAATAGTAATGAAACAGCCTTTTAAAACAGCAAACATTTGTACTATGTCAATACATCGATGCCATGGAAACTCAAGAGTTTCATAACTGTTTTCATGATTTGTACAAGCTATTGTATTATCTACCTAAGTAGAACCCATGTAGATGTTTGAGCAGTCAAACCTGCCAGCTGGCTTTGGCATTTTAGGACACCACATTTCCTGGAAATGTTACTTCTAGTTTAATGAAAGAAATATCCTGGGATGAAAGAGGAGACCAAAAAGGTCTTGCTGTGTAAGCCAAGTGAGATGCTGGCAGTTGATATAAAACCTCTAAAATTTCTGGATGCTGAGCTGCTCTGCCTGATCAGCCAGCCAGCAGTGAGAGCCAAGTGCAAGTGCTGATGATTTCAACTGGCAGATGCAGCCCGATCACACCAGGTCACTGTTCCAGAAACACTGCCACTCGGCAGGGCTGCTCTTGTTAGTCCCTGCTGACAGAGCAGCCTTCCATCTGCGTCATCTGTGTAAGGAAAGAGCTGCATGGGGGGCTTGAGTCTGAAGGGTCTTGGGAATTTCCAGTACTTCCGATTTCAGAAAACAAAGCTAACCTCTGTTGCGCTGATTGCTTCCAAGAATGATCTGTTGTATCTACCGTGTTTCCTAGAAGATGCAACCGTTCATATCAGTCACTTACACACAATGCCTGATGTACCTACTGGTGGCTTGATATTTGCCTGTGGTTTGTAAGATTCTTAAGTTTGTGAGGTACATAAATCTAAAGATACATAAACTCATAAGGCAAGGGAAATCCACTCCCATTCCTCCTGGGAAGGTCAGAGCTACTGTGAAAGTGTTCAGTGAAGCCTGTTAAAATCCTGGATTGTGGTGGATTGAATTGCCTTTGAACTTTAAATTTAAAGACTACAGAATTGCTGTAATGAATTATCACCCTGAACACCTGAAATTTTGTCAAGCACAAGCAGGGCACAGCAGTAAGGTAAGATGCATGTCCTGTCTCACAGGCACAAGGCAGGCTGGGACCACAGGCATTGATTGTCACACCAGCTCTGTGTTGCAGCCCTGTGGCTTGCAGGATCTTCAGTTCTGCAGATGACTGAACATTTAAGTAGTGATTATCAACTAGAAAAATCATCTAATGATTGGATCAGAACAGAATATAGAAAGGCTTAATAAATAAAGCAAGTTTGCATATCTCCTATAAAATTTTCATTCACAGAATCTAAATTTTGATATGGGGAAAATAAACTGCGGGGGAAGAAGTTGAGAAAGTTAAAATACTCAAAATTGTTAGGACATCTGGTTCTAAAGTTTTGGCACAACTTGGTCGTTTTGATTTGAGATATTACTGGTAACTTGCAGTAATGACACTATAAAACAGTTGAAACCAAATATTTTCACTGATCCAAATCAACATATTTGGCATATGAGAGACTGAGAAACTCCCTTGATAAAGGCAGAATATTTGAGGACATTAAGCTTTTCGCAGGAGGGCAAGATTGTTACCAGTAGAACCAGGAAGGAAATTTGGACAAGAATCGCATATTTCACAGACTGGAAATCGCTGTATTTGGGAATTGGTCTATAGCTGCTGAAAATCCACTTGGTCTGCAAACTACCCAATCCAAAGCTTAGTTTCCTAGATCATAGAACTTAACTAATTTGCTCACAGTAAAACAGGCGTTTTATCTCATGGGACCTTTCACTCTAGGAACAGTGTTTATTTGCAAGTCTGTTGAGTAACTTTGTGGATTACATCTTATTTGGGAAAGGAGAAAAGGAAAATATTAGGCTGATATGTTCAAGAAGCACTGTAGGAAGGGCAATTTGAGGCTATAAACTCCCTTAAAAACTGGACAGGAACCATCAACTTTAACGTGCAATGAGTTTTCTTATAGAGTCATTGTAGTTGTAGCAGCTTTTGTCAGACACTTAATTGAACAAGAAATTTCACTCTTCTAGGAGAGAGTCAATTTTTACAGTTAAAACTAAAGTATTAACTAGTTCATGCGTTGTTCCAGCCTCGTTGGTCTAGAACAGAAGCGTAATGACATCTTTTCTCCAAGTAAGTTGATTCATCATCATAGAACTTTTTAATGACAGGTGATACAGTAACTAAGGGTGTAACTTGATGAGTAATTTTCTGGCAGTAATACCAATGTAAGCACTTGCTGTTCTCCCATACACAGACACTGGCATGCACGTGCTTGCTCCCACCCCTTTGGTTGTGCAACCTCATGGCAAACCTGTACAGGGAATCACTCTAACAGAAAATAACTCATTTGCAGGATCATTATCCAGATCGGGCTACAAAAATGTGTGTGACAGGACAATGTGTGGTACAGTAACAGTTTAGACATGGATGGTCTTAACTTGCAGGTACCTACAATACTAAGCAGAATGGATGGTGCACGGTTCCCATTGCTATCAGAGATTGAAACAGAGAACAACAGTGATTCCTGTGCCTAACAGCAAATCTAGGGTTCATAAAGATCTGTGGCATTATGATAATGCTAGGAAAGAAAAATAAAGGGTGTTGGATCTGGAAGGAAGCATGCCAGATGCTGACCACTGGCATTCTTAAGAAAGACCATTCACGGAAATCCTGGATTTAGGTAAATAATCTAAGCATAGCTTCTCACCTTGCCACAGTAAAAAATGTCCTCTCGCTTGATCTTTCCTTCAGCAATCTTCTCCCGGATGGCTTGTCCCACTTCATGCTCGTTGAAGTAGACAAAGGCGCCGTCGATATGGCGGTAACCAGCATCAATGGCAATCTTCACTGCCTCCAGACAGGAACCTTTGGGGGTCTAACGGGAGAAGAATAAACATAGTTTCAGCCTCCTGCTCATCCCCATTCCAGTGCTATAGAGTCGCTGAGATACACACAAGATTCATGCTGGAATTTGTCCAGTCTGACCATCCCTTATCTCTCCAGACACCTCTGTTACAACTTCTAAATAAAAAGGTGCTGTGCACTTTTCCTCAAAACTGTTGTGAATGTGGAATTAAACTGGAAAAAGCAACAAAGCAAAAAATTTTGTGTGTCTGTGAAAGAGAGAGCACTAGAGTCCTCAGAAAGTAGAATTGACTATATTTGATATGAAAATTAGTTCAGAAATTCTTATCCAGAGAGCAAGGGCTTTCCTACAACAGCCATTTGATAAAATTCCTTACTCAGGTGGAAGACGAATTTTTGGTTGAGCAGAGTTCATGAAGTATCTGCTGATCGGAGGTGTAGACCTTTCAGCAGTGGAGAAATTTGGATTTTACTTGTTTCTCCCTAAATCAGTTTATCACTGGTGGTATCACAATCTGAAGGGTGACAGCTCAGGACTGTCTACCAGTATTCTCAGTTCTAGACAGCTGCTTTACTGTGTAGTTAAGAACCAGTAGTAGTTTTAATGTGGATTTATATACATTTTACCGCTTCAGTTTAAGATGAGCCTAAGAAACCTCCTAGTAAGTCCAAATAGTTTTGTACTGTGTGCTGCATTATATTTACTCATCATTGCCAAAATTCAGAGTAAGCTTGTTTTTTCGTAGCAGTCATATTTTCCGTTAGCCAGTGTGGCAAGCAAAGTTACTCAGAGGCCAAACCAAGCAAAAAAGCATAGAACTGTTTACTGAAATCATTTGTCTGGTCACTGGAATTGTACTGAAAATGTTTTATTGTTTCTCCACTTCATATAATGAGAGAACAACTCTTAAGTGGTCAAGGGCTCTCAGCAACATGTGGCAACACTATTCTCCCACCTTTTCCATAGGCATTGCTCTGCTGTGACAGGGACATTTGATTCACTTTAAGAGAGAGTGAAATAGGGTGAGTCAGCTTGCTCTGCTCTCTTGCTGTCTGTCGGCAACAAATGCCAAGAGTTGAATTTTGTTACCTGGAAGTGCAGGGCCAAAATCACACTGCTTCTCCTATGAACAAAACAGATGTTAGACACATCTGAAAATGAGAAGGTATGAAGAGAGAATGTCGAATTTGTTGCTTTTGCTGATGCCAAAGGAAGACAAAAAGCAGGACAGGCAATAAATGTTGTTGGGAAGGATCACTTTTCACCATAGCAGTAGCTCTCCCTCCTTGCTGTCCTTTTACAGCTGCTACTGGCTTGGCTGTCCAGGAGTGTGCCATGAAATAAACAGCTGCTTTTCTGCCACCTGATGAAAGAGAAGGTATGAAATTCATAGGTGCTATAGGATGCTTCAATGGCTAAAGATATTGGTCTTCCCTTTCATTTTTGTGTGAGAAAGGTCTGCTGAACACACGAGGGTCAATCACTTTGTTTCAGTCCCAGAGCTGTGGGCTGGTGACAGATTATTCTGGGATAACAGGACCATATCCCAGCCTGTTTGTGCTGCTCTTCAGTGTCCCATCCTGGCTGACTGCTATTGGACACAAATGGACCCACTTCTGTTTGGGCTTGTGGGGACTTTCTGCTCCAGCATGCAGTGCCTAGAGTTACTTAAAATGCAAAGCCGCTCACGCTTGCCCTGATTTATGGCAGACATGAGTGAGGGCTGAGAGGCAAAATGGCATGATTTGGCACTCTGCAGTATTTACAGCAGTGATGATGCAATACTGTTTGCTTAATTCAGAGAGACAACGAAACACTTGTTTCTGTGCTTTGCTGCTTTTATTGTGGGAGCCTCCCAAAAGCACGCTCAGTCCCTGCCAGAGCCCTTTCCTAGTTGTTAGTAGGATGTAATGAAGACCATGGCAGATAACAGCCTTTCAGGCACAGTCAATGGCTAGTTTTCACTTGGGGCATGTCAAGCAGTGTTACAGAAGTGCGAGGCATGGAGTAGTGACAATCTCCAACATGTTTATTGCTTTGTCCCTGCCTGAACCTGCAAGGAAGGATTTGACAAAGGCATCAGGAAGAAAGGTCTGACATGAGTATTACGAGCCTTGCAGTTCCTGATGACAGTAACCTCAGACCTCTGTCCCAACAATAAGCCGCATGAGGCTGTAGCCACAGTTGCAAAGCTCAGATTAACTAGCACAGAGCAATGGGACTCAGCTTAAAGGTCTGGTGAGCTCAAGTCTAAATGACGATTAGTTGTCTGAAAGAGAAATATATTTCCAATAGTGCAGTCATTGGTTTCTCTCTGAAATCTGATTTTTGAAACAATGTGACTTTTAGATTGCTTCAGCCTGTTTGACTTTTACCATTCAAGTGTACGAAAGCAGAACAATTAGAGGACAGAGATGCATTACCTTAATTCAGATTTTAAGAAAAAAATACTTTTTTTTTTTTCTTTTCCATTTGTTGAAGAGTCTGGAAATGGAGTTTGAATCTGGTACCAGAAATTCCTCTCTCTTGAGAGATTGCATGAACACAGCTCCCTGTTGTTTCCTGAAGTGGTAAACCAAACTCCATCGAGTAAGGAAATGTTGATTATTGAGTTGTGTCTTTTCTTAGACACCAGGGCTGGTTTGATCAGTAAGAAAAGGAGAAGGAGTAGCTGGGGAAAGGTAGAGTCTCACATATAAGGGAACAGCACAATTGCAGACCTGGGAGGAGGGTAGAGTAGAGGAGAATGAGAAAGCTTGTAATTACTGCAACTGCTTTTGGCTGAAGGAGTTGACTCATGTTAGAGCTGAATTTCTATGCATTTTTAAATCTTTTGCATGGGACTTACATCTGTACAAATAATCTTGGGAAAGATTCCTCCATCTCAAGCAATAATCTTATTCTTTAGGGGCTTGTGGAGGCTTTTTTTGGATCAGGTTTCGATTACCAGTGGCTGGAGAAGGGTTTACATTGAATATAAATATTTTCATTGCACTAGTTCATTTCATCTGATGTGGTATATTAGTTCTGACAGATTCTGGTCTAAGGTGCTTCGTATGAAAATGCAAAGCAACCTAGGGAACAGTTTTTGGAAAATTTTGCCTCTATTGAACTGTCCCAGCTGAAGGTCTGAGACATCTGTGAGCCTGGAAACTTTATACCATATGTTAATATTCATTCTAATGGAGAAACTATCATTTCTAGCATTTCACATGTTTAATCCTTCCAAATCCTGCACTAATGGTCTGTGGTAAACTGTGCTGATGAGTTGCACAGACTAGTTATGTTGTGGTACTGCTGCTTTTTAGAAGTGTTGCCTTAAATGTCATATCTTTTTATGTTGTTCCCTGACAGACCATACTAAAGCTGGATGACTCAGATCACCACTGTTCATACTTCTTTCCATTAGAGAAGGCACAATCCTGCATCTTTCTCCTCTACCTCGCTGCTCAGCCTGAAGTGTCTGTCTTTCATGGAACTAAAGTCCATGTGGCCTTCTGAAGGCCACAGTGTCTCTCGGAGACACCTGCACGATAATTTGAAGTCAAAACAATAGAAGAGCCTAGAGACTCTTAGAGATAGTGTTGGGGGGCAGAACTGGGCACATGT
>JAWWEW010000041.1:58697001-58823155 GCA_035583185.1 Anabacerthia variegaticeps | reverse complement strand
CTGCATTAAAGGTAATATCTTATCTCCATTAACCTTGTGTAGAGTGTCTGTTTTGCAGGATTTTAGGCATCAGCTTTGGTCTTCTGTCTTTCATGGAACTAAAGTCCTCAGCAGTGACCAGATCAGAGATTAACAACTGAAAAACAACTTCTATTTAAGTGCAGATAGAAGTTTATGATATGACTGTGTTGTATAAGGGCCGGCACCACTTCAATCACAGCAGCTGATGAAACAGTATCTCCCAGGCTGTTTGGCAATGGAGCAGCCACCTTTAGTAGGAACCCCAGACCTCTTCCTACTCCTTACTGCAGGTTATACTCAGTGGGGTACGCTATCTAAAATGTGGTTGTCTATGCTGTCTAGTCATTCCAGGTAGGCCTTCATTCTTGTGCCATTCCCAGTTTAGCAGGGCTCACATTTAGAGCAGTAGAATTATCAGACGAGGTACTGAAATGTCTCCATGCCATAAACCCTTTTGTGCTTTGTCAGTAGTAATTCAGGACTCTGGCTTTGGCCTTAAGACAAATATTTGCTTCTTTATTACTTTTTATTTAAATGTAGATAAGAAATGCTTGATCCTTAGCTATAATTCATGTTTCAGCTTCTAATCAGTGTGCTCTACAAGTATGCTACTTTGATCAAGGACTTGTTTTAGAACTGGAATTTTATAACCACTTGTACACTGTAAGTCAGATATTTATTTACAGTGCTCTTGCAGTTAGTCACTAATTTGTACCAAAAAAGGTATTAAATTTATTGCATGCTCTATGATAAAAGAAAAACTGCTTGGTTGACTAGAACAACTTTCTCAATCGTTAATAAATGTCTTCAATAGCATCTGTGTTATTTTTAAGATCATAAAATTTAAGGAAACAACACACACAATTATTCCCTCTATCAATCAATAGCTTGTAAACCTGCTGATTTACCACTACGCATGACAGATTAAACCAGTATCTGTTTCCTTCAGGCTCCATGGTAAACAAATGGAACAGAAGGGCTGGGGGAGCAGACTCAGATATGCACCTTCACTGGAAGAAATGAAACTGCAATTTGGCCCCTTCTCCACAGATGAAGTAGCCAACTGGACAGTTACCACTTTTTGTGAGTCTGAAAAAGCAATGTGCTTCATCAGTTCTGTCTGTCTGAAAGGGTCTGCTCTCTTTTCCCTCTGAGACCATAAACTTTCTTATTTTTAAATGTTTATTCCAGACACCTTCCATCACATCCCATTTTGTCAAAAACTATTTTCCCTACTATAGCAAATGAACAGCTTCAGTTTTGTTCATGATTGCATATGACCAAGCCACAGGAGAATATTTTTGTGCAGGCATACCCATGAATTTTAATCTTCCCTCTCAAGTAGAACAGTATTTGCTCAGCAGTGTTAGTGGTTATCCAAATTATTGCTGTTATTTAAGTGTCACAGTTCAGCTGCTCTCCAATTCTGTTGCTTTTTCTACAGCATCTTTTTTCTGGTCAGCAATTTCCAGTGGCTTTCCATCTGATTTAAGAGGGTTATCTCCAAAGACAAAGCTAACAGCACTCATTAGCAGTAGACTGTAATCTTACAAAGCCACTTGAACAGCTGTCATAGCCACTGCTTTTATGTCTTAACATCACTATTGTCATTTATTCTTTGTTAGTCCATACAGTAAAGGAAAACAATCTGACTCAGGCTTTCAAGTTCAGAGTTCAGCTCTGCCTTGTTTCACACATGTAGCTTTATGGAGTTGCACCACTGTCAGCAGCACATGAGAGCTGAGGAAGCACGACTTCAGGGAAGGTGCCCTTTACCTTAGTCCTGAGCATCTCACCTGGTTAGTGCAATGCTATCCAGTCCCTCAGCTGGAAATAATGATCCTGGGAGGAAAAACTTGAGGTGTTAGGGGACACAGGGCCATCTCCTGGAAAAAAATCTGAGTTTAGCTGCAGCAGAATTATACAAGAGATCCAAGCTGTGGGCCAAGCGCTCCAGTCCTAACCTATAATTTAAGATGTGGAGCCGCTGTTTAGGAATCTTAGTCAGCTAAATACAGGAAGGAGAAAGTAGGTACATTCCTGGGCTCAGAGCCTCCTTCACCAGAGCTCGGCACTCACACACAAATTCTTATGCAAGTTTCAAGAAGCCCAATTGCTTATTTCCATTTGCCTGTTTTCCGGACAAACTGGCAAGAAGGATTGGCTGAAGATGTTAGAAACAGAGCATAGAAAGCATGTGTACTGAAGGCACTGCAGGAAAGCACAGGTTGAGTTTACAAAGCCAGAGGATATGAGCCACACAAGGGTACATTCTTAGAATTGTTTAACCTTGTAAAAGAGAAGCTGTACTGTACACCTCTTTCTTGGAAAATGCAACCGCCAGCACATCCCTCTCTCTTAAACACAGGAAAATCTGGCTTTCATCCCCCGGAAGCATTGGCAGCCACCACCCAGGAAGAAAAACCCAGCAAAGGGTTCTCTGCAAAAGCAGGTAGAGCTGGGAATGGAGGCAGAGAAGACAGCTGAGAACCATGAGCTACTATGCTGGCCCAGAAGTTCGCTTTATGTCATGCAGTGTGTTGCCTTGGAAGGTGGAGGACAGCAAACATGCATGCCCAGAGAAGATGGGCGAACAGTGCCACTTGTGGCCTTGTGTCACACTATGAATAAGCATAACCAATGGGTGCCTTTCTCCTCTAACCTGATGCTCTGGCAGTGGCCTAAAGCATGAGGTTTCTCCATGCAACAGAAATTAGATTGCATGACTGCAGATTTAACATTTCTAGAATACCTGTGACATTGTTATTCTAGAATTTAGCCAAAACTGTCTTCACGAAAGCCTTATTATTGTAGCTGGCAGAAGCTGCTGGAGTTATTTTTGCTGCTTGATTGCAGAATTCTCAGTTTTAGAATCAATGCAACTTTTCACTTGACGCAAATTCAGTTAATGCAACCTGAAGCTAAAGAGCTGCCTTGCCTCTCTGTTGGCAGCTAGAGGATTAAAGCGAATCAAGCAAATGATGTGCACATGGGTTCCCGTGCTTGCAGTTCTAGAGGGGTAGACGGAGAAAGTTTCCTGAAGAGCTGGAGGACAAAATAACCGGCTGGCTAGCATTGGAAAATGTGGATCTAACTGGAAGGGTGGATGCTATCAAAACACCCTTCAGACAAGAAACATGATCACAGGGATGAGTGAGGTACAAGGGGAAGATAAAGCATCCTCTTATGCAATGAAAGAGAAGAAAATTTGCCAGTAGTTCTTCTACCTCCTTCCCTAGAGTTAAAGGGGAGAGGTTTCTGGCGCCAGTTCGAAGAAGTGTTTGCAGAGGCGAATGTAAAACTTGGGGAATTCCACCACCTAGTTAGCCGAACCAACAAAAGTTAGCTTTGATTAAACCTAGAGAGGCATTTTCTTCACAGTGCTTTCAAGTTGTGACAAATTTGGCCTCTTAGGTCAACCAAAGAGACAACCCAGATGTTAACTTCCCACATGAGCTGCAAGAACATGCTTATGCTGTTCTTTGGAGAGCTGTGAGGAATCAGGGACAACACATGGGAGTGCACAGCCATATTTAACGTATGGAGTCAGTTGGGGACATTTCAAAAATGGAGCTTTGCCTGGAAAATTGGGCTTTAGATGTTCTTGCCAAAAAGTGTATCTTTCAGTTGTGGTAATTCCAATTACTCACTCATAGGGGTTCAGCTTTTCCCCTTTGAACAATGCCAGTGATTCCCTGCCTCATCCCATGTAAAATGATCTGAACTTTTATTTAGGTAGGCTTTCCCTATGTCTCCTTAGCAGGGTTAAAAAACCCAGCATGTTTAGAAAGCCAGAGGAAAAGATAAGAAAAAAATTACTATTTTTTTGGTGTCAGTATTTGGCCTTGGTATTATTGCATTGGTAACTGCTAGCTTTGTAGTTTTTGGAAGAAGGGCATATTGAAACAGCTACAGTCACTGCAGTACACAGCTATGGAATGGAAAAGGTTTGCTCTCTGTTTGGTTACTTTTCAAACAAGAATCCCTGTGACTAGTTTTGAGTAGCGCTACTGTCCTAAAAGCTTATCTGGATTAACCCTCTATTAGTTTTGGATCTGGACTGATTAAACACAATTCAAGCTTATGTCATAGCCAGACATGGAGCTTGGTGGGTGATGCTGGCATCTGAAATCCACCATTGGAAAGCTGTATGGACTCCCAGACAAAGTTGTCATCCCCTAAATGTCACCTTGCTCTGGGAACATTTTCCTCTGGAGTGCTCTTGCAGTGTCCAAGTCTGCATGTGTCGGTACCACGTTTTAGAGCCAAATGACACGGTGCCAGATGGGCTGTAAGAGCCAGAGCCCCTGCCTGGAATAAGCTGGCATCACTGTACGAGGCCAGGCAATTATCTGTCTGTCAACAGTTTCATTAGTAGAAGTCCTCTGCTCTGCAGGGGTACATGGCTTTTGGTCCTGGAGTAGTCTGAAAGTGTTTTCACATAGTAACTGAGATGTCAGCATAGGTTAGAGGCATTATCTTTTTAAGAAGAGGGCTTTTTTTGAAGGCTTATAATTTAAGGCATGCTCAGGTGTTGGGGGTGGGGGGAAAGGAAGAAGTAATTCTGAGTACAATCTGCTCCTCAGAGCAAACTGAAAAATCCACCAGTTTCCAGGACTACCAATTTTGTGGCCATTTTGCTTGGAAGTCCTCCATAGGTTAATGAACTTTGTAGCTAGAAAGTTAGCCTTTAATTCATACTCATCTGCAATGCTGAATGCTGTGCCCATCCTCATTAGGAATTTAAGATGTTGACCACTTCAGTAAGTGCAACTTTTAATCTGCCACACATGATTAGACACTAATTGTGTTCACAACTGGAAACAGAAGCCACTGGCACGAAGTAGAGATTAGTAATACTGTCAATTTGTTCCCTATTAAGCTTCAGGTGTCATAGAAATGACGAACCACAGAGATTTCAGCAGAGAAGATATGTGGAGGTAAATCAGCATTTTGCAGATTCAGCAATGTCTTAGAAACATGCAAATCAAAGTAATAAGAACAAAGCTTGTGTCCTCAAGAAAGTTGCATGCAAGAATCTTTCCTCCAGGCTGACAGACAGCAGTAAGTTATTTTGTCAAATCCATCTTCAAAATCTGAAATTATTGGTTGTAGTTCTTATACAAAAGCTGGAAGTTTTTGAGTATGGCATAATTCAGAAAAAAGCACCTACTTTTTCTAATTACCTGTTTTTTCTTAGGGTTTTTGGTTTTGGGTTTTTTTCAGTCTTAGTTTTCATTTCTTAATGAGTTAAAGATGCATTCTTGCATGTATGAAAGCCAAAAAATGTTCCATTGTATAACACAAGATTACAGGGAGCTAGCAGGAACTGAGCCATCAAGAGGTGAGGTGGTTGTAGGCAGGGGAGGAGATGTCAATGCTAAACACCAAGAAGGCAAAGTGTTGAAGACACAGAAATGGAGAAAAACTGCTCCAGTGGCAGAACAGAAAAGTTGTATGGCAAAGGAGGAAAGGAGAATGCAAGATAAATGAACTCTGCTTTTAAGAGGTAGTAAACATGCCATTAAAGCATATGGAAAGGAACTTTAAAATGTGCCATGCAACACTGAGTTTTTAGGAAAGTCATTGATGAAATCAGAACTTGTCTGGGACCTTTTTGCAATAGTGTGTTCTACTCTATACTATCACATTTTTGCTATAAAAAGTCTGATTTGTGAAAGCATTGTCTTAGGTATAAAAGTACTTATCTTATTCCCTGGCATATTTGCCATCCCTGTGGCAAACAGCAGGGATGGTTTAAGGCAATACTATAGCCCAGAGTCACTACAGTTTCTTGAATCCTCGCACAGGCTCCTGCCCAAGAGCCATATTGTTCCACTGCCTGATAAAAGCTGATGCCCTCCACTGCACCTCCTCAAGCCATCTGGGGACCAAATACCAAGACATCCTGCCTTATCTGCTCCTGTCAACTAGGTCTTCCCAGTAACTGACTTAGCCAAGGAATGAGGAATAAAAACTGAGAGATTAATCAGTGAGGGCATCACTCAATGCCAGGATACCAGCCACTGAAGGAAAGGCATACCATCTGCAGTCTATGTAAGCAGAATCACCCGAGCAGGGTTTAGTCCTTCAAGCATGAAACTAACTGAGTCACGACTGTGTGAGTGATCTGGCTACAGATATTTGGGTTCAGGATAAATATTGTTCAGTGTGAAGGCTAGGCTAAGATTTTACTAACAGGCAGGCAAGGAACCCTCTGGATGTGCCATAGCAGATCAGGCACAGTTGTCTTCCTGGGCTGCAGCAATGTATCTCCTTCCCTACTGTCCTTGACTCAAGTGTACAAATCATCATTTGAAAGTATGGTTTTAGGATATCCTCAGAGACCAAGCAAACATAAGGCTACCCTCTGAAGCATCTCAGAAATCCCAACCCTGAAAGACTGCATGTTGCTACGTGTCAAGTAGCTGTGGCTCTGCTGCTCCAAAGAGCTCCCTGAAGACAAGCAGAACTAGTACTGCATGAGGTAATACTTCTGCTTAAAAACCAAATGGCTTGAGAAAGCCAGTGGTGGTTACTGAAAGGGACTCTAAAAGGGCACAATGTCTTTTGGAAATCCTGGTCAGGAAATATAATCCAACAACTTTAAAGAAATTATTTTGTTTTGGGAAGTTTATTCACTTCTTAAATTCAGGGCATAAATATAAGGCTCTGTAGCCAAATGCCCCAGCTGACTCCCCCAGTTCTCTTTAAATTAGGTTCTGAACGTTTCTTAGGGAACGAAAAGGCAAAATATTTCCCTGGGCTACATCTGTGTGGATTTCATGTAGGTTTGTAAAGATTACTTCATTAGAGAGAGAACTTCAGACTCAGTACTTGCTGAGTTCAAACACATATTCATGTTTAATCATTCACATTAAAAGGACTGAGGTATTTTCTTTATATATTTATTTTAATAACATGTCATGGGAAATAAGCTGAGGCTGTAAGAACATGTGAATGTTAGAGCGGTTCCTGCTCTTGCCACTGCTCCTCTTATCATTTTCAAGAAAAAATTTAGAGGCCAAGTAAAAGGTTTACCTCAGGAGGAAGATAGTTGACTGAGTCAGAGGAGAAATTTATAGATAAGAGATCAGGAAGTGAAAGCCTTTAAGCTCAACAGTCTCTGCAGAGGTCTCAGGTGTCACTTCTCCCTGAGACTCTCAATACATGATCCATTTTGTAACTTTGGGTCAGGCCAGGCAACTTCCTTTACAAGTCACCTAAAGTCATTGCTGTCTCCAGCAGATCATGTTTCAGAAGCCAGTGAAGGCCTTGAGGAAAACAGGGGGCAATTAAATTGTGTGTAATGCCTCCCTTACTGCAGCTCAGAGATCCAGACCACATCATGGGGACAAATCACTTACTACCTCTTTTGAGTTAACAGCAGCCTATGGCACTTGTGAAGGCAGGCAGCCTGCAGGAGAGGTGCAGCCAGCACCGCTAAGAGTGATTGAAATAGTTTGCACATGCACATCCTTGTGCGAGGAACTTTTTGGCATAAATGATCCTATGAGAGCGCTAGAAGCTGTTAGACCTGTACAACGAAAAGTTACTCTGTTCAGCTTCTTGCTTGGGTGTAAAAAGTAATTCAGGGTGCCAAAACAGTGTTTTTACTTATGCAAAACACATTTTTTTCACTTGGTCACTCAGACTGGATATGGGAGCCCTGGATGAACTTTTCCTCTCTCTGATTCAAACCAGCAATTTCTTCTTAAACAAAACCCAGACTGTCTGGACACTCACAAGGGTTACTTTGTGGTAGTTAAAGATTTGGGGAAATGGGTCTCTCTCCCTCCTGGCTGGATGCCATACCAAGTTCTTCAGCATCCAAAGCTGTGGGGCTGGTGGGCAGTGTGCTTTCCCATGGGGAGGGCGCTCCTCTTGCTCCAGCCTGTGCATGTTTCTTCTTGCCTCTCTCTAGCTATCACATACCCCATGATCACGTTATTTTCCTGAGCTGTGTGATATAAATTTAATCCCCAGAGGCTGAGAGGAGGACTGAATCTCATTTCCCACCGCCCATGTGGATTCCCTTACCAGCGGGCTATTCAAGGAAAGGCAACTGCTACCTCCAACTGCTTTAATAATTCTTTGATTCCTCAGCTTGTACTGCCAATGCCCAAAATGAAATGCTTTGCCATTTGTTTTGCCTGAAACTATTCCACAAAACTGCTTCCAATTTATGAATGGATTTGGCTACCTCAGAACCTCATTTTTAGCTAAGTTGCAACTTGCCAAAAGCCCTCACCCAGTGCTATTCTTGAGCACTTTGCCCAATCTTATGTTTCAGAAGCAGTGCCTGTGTACAGTGTGGTTGCTACCACCTTCCCTCCAAGCCCTGTCCTCCCTCAGTCAAAACAGGAAGACAGGAGAGGAGCTGCGGCCAAGGCCCCTTGACCTTCCAGGGAAACAGTGAGTATTTATGTGGAGACACTGGACTGATGATCTTAGCTGTGTTGACAGGGATGAGTTATAAAGTGTAGCAGGCGTAAGTGCAATTTTAATGAGGCATAGGATTTCCAGGATTTAGGAGTGTTTTTAGCACCTTTACCCTCTAAGCCTGATCATCCCCACACCCCATCAGCTTCCAGGTGGGTACCAGTACCACTCGAGAGGCAGAGCTGGGAACTAAGCATCAATGCTGGGAGGCGGTGGGAGCCTGGGGTGGGCTGATCTGGTTCTGCTGTAGCACACAGCAATGCCACAGGCTCATCAAGGGGGCTGTCCTCCTCTACCACCCTCCCCTGTGGGGCTGTCCTCTCCCTCCTCTCCCCATCTATTTAATATCCTGGAGAATTGGGTCAACGGCTTGGGGGCCCTCAGGGAGGGACAGCCGGACACAGTGCATCTGCTGGAGGTTTGGCAGGGCCGCTCCTGCACACACAGGATTTGGCCAGAAGGATCCACAGAGTCAGATAGAGATAGAAATGGCCTCTAATTTTAAATCTGTCTGAGGTACCTTGATGGTCCTGATTCACTGTTCCTACTGTGGTTCCCACCCAGACCCACAAGGAGAGGGGATATTTGGGGAAGAGAGAATAGGGGAAGGAGTCACTGACTGAGATTTCCAGTTTTTCACTTCAGTCCATCCTTGCTAGGATAAATATGTAGGCCAGAATCTAATACAACTCACACATTTCCTTCTATGTGTGAAGGAGAAGGCAAAACCAACTTAAATACCCTGAAATCTAAAAACCCGCTAAGCTTTATAGTTATACAATTATTACATTCCTTTAAAAATAAGGATAAGGAACATCAATTAAAGCTGCATAAATATTTTAGGTGCTTTTCTTGATAAACAACACAAATTTATGACTAATTCTATGACCCAGCGAAGACTCCATTCTTTCTGTTAGCAGATGAGCTGATAACCAATGGATTCATTGTACTTCCTTGATGTGGCAAAGCAGAAAGAAACCCCAAAACTACACTTTTCAGTCTCAAAGAATTAGCTGAATTGTCCTCCTGACCTCTATCAAGTACAAAGAAAAGCTCTCTTACATCTAGGAGGAAAGAGCATTCAATGAAAATGAATTTGATTATCAAACAGACCTTTTCCACAGTGGTCCAGCTCTGCTCCAGTTGATTGATGTACTACTTTGAGTCAGTAAACTTGTACAAGGGACCACATTTCTGTCAATAGACTTGCTTTTTGTTCAGTGTTTCACACCCAGAGTAGCATGACTTATCTCCCAAAGTCGTCTTTGGGAGAACAATTAAGTTATTTAAGATGAGCAAGGCAAGCTGCTGACACATTTCAGTTTTGAAGGCACTGCTGTTCAGTTTATCCAGACAAAGCCTGAAACGTGAAAGCTGGCCTCCTGCCTTTGTTTTCTTGTAACCGACTGTCGGAGGAGCAGATTTCCCTGCTCCATGGCTAACTAGATCTGCCTGGTTTGCTCAACAAGCAAGCACATTCCTGCACTTCGGGAAGAACACTCAGGGCTCATTATGAGCTACTGGGCTATAGCACGACATTAAGAAAACAGATTTGTCTTGGACAAGCTGCTCTGATGTGAAGGTGCCAGGGTGAATAACCTTTGGAAAAAAAAAAATAACAGGAAAAACCAAAAAACCTGCCTCCAAGAACAAGATGAATAATCTGACAAATGAATAGCTCTGTATTTTGTATCAAAGCACAGAATGACTAGAAGTTGCAGAGATCTGACTCATGAGCAGAAACAGAGCACTGGGGATGGTTTGCACCATCGCTACCACCAGTTGCCTGCCCCCACCGCTGGAGAACGGGTGGCTCGGATGCTGCTTCTTAAGCAATTCCAATTCAGCCACAAAAGGCTACAGCTAAGCATTTTAAGGGAAACATGTCAGCGCTAGCCTCACTCGTTAAGATAAACCTCGAAACGGTCCTGATTTGCCACAGAGCCTTTCAGCTCTTGAGGCAGGAGGTACTGGACAGACACTTTGCCAGGCATCCCGGTGGAAGTTGCACCAGGCACAAGTCAGTATTCGGCAAAGCACCTTGTCCCACCTAAGTGGCTCTCCGCTGCCACGGCGAGGTGTTGACAGAAGCTTCCCATCCCTAACCCTCTTATCAGTAAAGCAGCGTTTTTGAGATGGGTAAATTTTAAGTCCGTGGCCTGTTTAAACGTCCTGCCCCATCAGCAGCAGCACAAGTCTGCAACAAATCCCGCAGCACTCCGCTACTGCGTTCCCCAGCTGCTCCCTGTGACAAGTTCCCCGACTCAAATAGCAGTCCTAATCCTAGCGTAAAGCTCCAGCCCTGCTCCTCCAGATAAGCATACATTGTTTCACCTGGTCTTCTGCGAAAATAAGACTTCGGCAAGTGCCTTATCAGTGCTGCTTTCTCTACCTCTTCTCAGCTCCTCCTCCCACCCATAACTTTCCAACGTGTTTATCATGCAGAAAAAGAAAGACAGCTCAGAAAATCAAACTCCTACAAAGGCAGGGGGAGGGAGGACGGGTGGTTGAGTATGTGCACCCATCCCCACTGAGGGTACAGTTACACGGCAGCTTCAATTGCTCTAAATCGGAGTTGCCGTAGCAATGTCTGCCCTGCCTGCATCATCCCGTCCTCCCCACCTTCTGTCAGCAGAAAACAAAGGAGGTACATGTGAAAAGCAAAAAGTCACTACCTGTGGCTGATTCGTCTGAAAACCAGCACTACCTAAAAATGATTTATTTCATCTGGTTGAGCTCCATGCAAAGGTCACCTCGCACCAAAGGGATAGCGAAGGAAACATCAGGATTTTGCAGGATGGGGGGAGAAGCAGTAGGGCTGTTGCTTTGTTGATTTTGGGACAGCTGAATTTCTGTAGAAGGAATTCTTAGCAGGGTTATAGCGTTGCCAAGAAGCTGTCTCCAAAAGGGGAATCCCATCCACCCCTCCTCTAAGCTCCGGCAGGTTACTTGCCAGTCTGGGCTCCCTGTCTGAGCCTGGCTAATGCCACAGCATTGGGCCACAGCTTGTATGGGCTGCAGGCGGGAAGCACAGCAGGGCAGGAGCCCTTCTGCTGGCAGCTGCATGTTTCTCAGCCTAAAACTACTGTAAAATTGCAACTCGAGGGTTAGCAGCATGATACACAAGTATGGAAAGAAATGCTTCAAGTTCACTCAGAGCTATTTAGTCGCTGAATTATGCAACAAGCTGCTTTGCTACATTAAAACTTCCGTTAGAGATGTTTTGTTTCACTACCCATTATTCAAAGAATGCTCTAGCTGAAAATATATCCATGAAGTCTAGTGAGGTGGGGGGTGACCAGCCTCTGAAGTTGTGAATTCTCCCCATGTAAACTAGCATTGTTAACCAGGTAGATCTGCAGTCCTGGGGATTTCTTATACTCTGTCTGCACTACTCATGCACTACCTGCAGCAGTGTTTATTGAAAATCTTCAACACCGTTATTTACACACCATAATACATTTACCGTTTGGTAAATCGTTTAAATCAAGAGTTTTCTCTAAAAAGATAATTGTAAATACCTTGTGGTATGTAGAGGCATACACACAATATTGCATCTCAGCCGATACTATTACACAAGAAGGGTTCTGGCCGCGATGCCCCTTTTCCAACTCTTCAAACAAACAAACAAACGAAAAAGAACAGCTGAAAGATCAGGCAGTTTAGGAGAGCTTTAAAAGGCAGTGGCTATTGCTTTTGCGCTCCCAGGTGCGCAGAGGACAAAAGCATCAGGTGTGCTTCCGCAGCCTCCCCGCAGCAGACTGGCTACGGTTAGACGGGATGCCTGCCCGGGACACCCAGAACCGAGGGATGCAGAATATTTGATAGTGGTTTGGCCGCTGGCAGTCAGTTGTGGGAGCCGCAGGAATCAGGATGCAGGAATTTGGTTCTTTGTTTCAGGAACATTCCTTGGAAAGTGTCGGGGCCAGCTGCAAGACAGTCCGAAATCCCTCACAGTATCTACGCTCGGCACAGGGAGCGACCCCGGGGGACCCGGCGACACCGTCCCTCTGGGCTCCCGACTGCCTTGCCGGGGACCCGACGCTCGCTGGAGATCACATCCCTTCCCAACCCAGGGGTTGCGCTGCACTGCCCCGACTCCAAGTACCCCGCGCCCCCTTCCCGTGTGCCCACCGGCGCGGGGCCGTGGGTGGCAGGGGCAGCCACAGAAAACCGCAGGCTGGGAGCGACTGTTTTTTATTTCTTCCCACCTTTTCCTCATCTGCTCGCCGCGCATTACCCGCGCAGCTCACGGGGGAGCTGGGGCTTTAACTTTGCACGGGGAAAGGAGCCAAAAAAAGAAAAGTAGCCGGGAAGAGAAGAAAGGAGGAAGGTAGCCCTGGCTGGGGGGTCTGCAGCGAGGGCGATCGCCACCTGCCCCCGCCAGAGGCGCGGGGCGCCCCGGCGCCCCCGGACTTACTTTCTGGGGGTCGGCGTAGGTGCCCAGCCCCAAGAGCGGGATGCTGTTCCCGTCGCTCAGCGGGATGCGGTGACTCTCGGCCGTAAGGTTCATCGCGGCGGCAGGTAGGGGCTCCGCGGACACGGGGCTGACTCCGCAGGGGGGCGGGAGCCGCCGCTTCGCAGCCAGCCGCGGCCCCTGCGCACCGGCACCCACCGACGGCTGGACGGAGCGGGCCGGACCCGAGCGGCGGCTTCGCAGGGACCGAGCCCGAACTGCCTGCTCCGCCGCCGGGGAGCGCCTTTTTGGGGGGCCGAGCCACGTGTGCCCGCGGCTGCCCTGCACCGCGCCCCACCGCGCACCGCCCCCCGCCCCGCCCCGGCCCCGCGGCCCCGCACCGCACCGCACCGCCCCGCGCCGCGACGGGACCGGAGGGGACCCCCGCAGGGGCTCCGCCACATAAAGCCTGCTGCTTCCTGGGAACATCAAGGCGGGCTGGTGGGGGACCAGCACTTTGAGGGGCTTGGGGTGGTGCTGTCCATTGCCAGAGGCCCCCGCCGTGCCCGGAGCTACCGGCAGCAGGGGTTCCCACGGTTTGGGGTGTCAGGTCTTGGAACTTTTCCCGCAGAGGTGTAAAACCGGGGACAGTTTCCACCTCTCCTTTCCAGTGGCTGAAATCCAGTGCTGTAGAGGCAAGTAGGGAATGAAGGAAATCTCAGACTTGTGAGTAGTTCCTTTGCCTCAGTGTGAGTCCCAGATTATGGTGAATAATGGGAATTCTGGTAAATATGGGCTCAAGTTCCTCACTACCTGGTTCTGCTCCACTGTGGGAAAAATGTATGTATGTCCTAACACTGATAACTCAGAAAGGGATAATGTCCTTTATGAAATTCAACACATGACTTTTCTGATCCTCATAAAACACTCAGGGCCATGAAATTCAACACATGACTTTTCTGATCCTCATAAAACACTCAGGGCCATCTATGCTTTTACATCTCTGTAGAGATGTGCCCTGTCCTGACTCACCTGCTCTGTGTCTTTTATCTATGCTGAGTTCTCCCCATTTGGTTTTTAGGCATATGGTCTTTTATGTCTTTCTAGATCAACTGAAAATTAAGCCCTCTGAGAACATTATTCCTCACCCACAACAATGTTCTTTGCCTGACAGATTATTTTATCTCTTCTAATGCCCCACTTGGCTTTCTGTGCGTGGTAATAGTTCAGTGGGTTATGCAACTCCAAGAGGGGTTAATGGATCCATTGTGATAAGTTATCTTTGCAGGGTTCTTGTAATCAACAGGTGTGTACTAGTTTGCATTTAGGGAAAGGGTTAGTGGCTGCCAGGGCTGGGAACCTAACCTGTTGAATACCCTTACCAAGAGACCCTTTTAGCATTACTGATTAGATACTTTCATGGGTCTCCAGTGAAGATGGAAAAATTGTCACTTTCACTGGTAGGAGCGTGCCAAGAAGCTCAGGACTAAGTGCAAGCCAACTTGATCCCAGCCCAAAAATTTCTAGATAGCTAGGATGCCCTGCAGGACAAAGTTAGGGTTCTGTAGTGCATATAAAATGCTCCTTGAAAGGTGGACTGAATGCCACTGAGGATTTCCTGGCAGCCTGTGCTTTACTTGGACCACACAATGCAAAGAGCTGTCTGTAAGGTGAGTGGATTCCATCTCAAGGAGGGGAAGCTGGGGCAAACTACAGCCTGGCTGTAGTTACTGCAGGCACACTCATCCTGCTAGATGCTGTCTGCGTGTTACTGTGAGCTGTTGGTACCTGCAGGTGTAGATATTTACATGTGACCTGGAGAAGGGAAACCCAATGATCACCTCCATGCCTCCTTGTTGTTCTCATGTAACTGATTATCTTTTTCTTGCTACAGGAGAAGCTCCCATCTCTTCTCTCTGTGCCAAGAGTGCTTAAGCGTACTCTGTTGGAGGACAAGTCGATGCTAACCACTTGTCTGAGCTATAGCCCATTTTCCACTGTATCGCCAACAGAGGAGCAAAAGCACGGAGAGAGGTGGAAATGCGGTGAGTAGAGAACAGTTTGATGTGGCAGAGAGCATTCAGAGACCTCCTTATTTCCAGTCCCGTACTAGCATCCCATGAAGAGGCTCAGCTGCCCAGTGGCTGATTCCTACCCCTTAGCTTCGATGCTCCAAGACCACTCCAGAGCCTGATTTTTCATAATTCCTTCCAATCCAGCATCTTGTGGTGAGTTTTAAGGCACAGTTTGCTCATTTGCTCTGGGCTCAGTGCACATCCACTTTGCTCATGTGCTGAGATGTGTGTGATCCTGAGCTAAGCAAAGCACTACTGTGTCTGTGGTGCTTGTCCTGGACAAATGAGCAAGTGCAAGGAGCCTTTCTGGCAGGAGTGCACCAGTCTGATACACGATAGCCTTCAACAACAGCAACTGTGAAAGAAGGATTGATGGACCTGCCGTAATTCACCAAGCAGGGAGCTTGAGCAGGAGAAGGACTCGTGCTTCTAGGAACAGGCAGGCAAAGTGGTCCATCACCCACGAGGCAAGCCAGGCAACCCCAGGCACCCTTGTCCTGCTACAGGCATGAGCCCCCAGCACTCATCAAGGTCAGGATAACAAACAGCTTGGGGGTAACAGGCAAAAGTCACCTTACCTCTAGCTTCACTGCTAGACCTGTTCTTATAAAATTCAGCCAATGTGCTTGTCAGACAAATTGGAGAGAGGCAGAGGGTTTTCCAAGTCCTTCCCCCAACCCTTTTTACACATGCAACTTTTTAAATCCCATATCAGCTCTAGCTCCCTACCCTCCTGTTCTAATGCAGTTGCAGATTTTATATTAAATCCCAGAAAACACATAGGAAAATGCATTGCTTCCCCTTTATACCTGAGTTACTAACTGAAAATAGCCTTATTTCATAGAAGCTAGAAATACTAGCGGATTTTGAGCTGACAATGAGTGTCCTTTAAAGAACAAAGGAAGCCAAATAACACAGCCCAGAGCCTGACACATATAATTCTTGTTAGTAACAATTTCTGTTAGCTGTTCAGAGGACTGCAGCTCTCAGTTTCAGAGCTTAAATGACTTAGCCAGACTTTTTATGAGGACACGGTATCTAGCAACTCCAACTGCAAAACAATGTAAGTTTCTAGAGGCAAAGCACTGGCTGCTGTTTGTTGTCAATCAGTAACTATTCAGGAGCTTTTATAAAATGCAGATGTGATCTCAGTTCTTTCTCTAGGAAACAAAAACAATGAAGTTTCAGCCTGGCCTTACTAGCAAGTAGTGAGTGTTGCCATCCTATCAACACAAGTTTTCCTTCTCTAGCAAAGCTTGTAAAGGACACAAAAACATCTTCAAAAGCAACTAAGGGAGGTTTGTGATTCCTGTATCGAGGGTGCAGAGTTTTATAGTTATATTAGTCATCTCAGACAAGTAAGGAGAGGCAGAATCATATACTTACATATGTTCTGTTCCCTGTATCCACACTCAAATAACATAGATTAAGAAAATATAAAGGAAAATTATATCTAAGTTTTTGCAGGAAAAGTAGGTCAGACATCTGAGGATTCTTACTTTAAAAACTTGCAGAAATCTCTGGCAAAGAAAGTACTTAACGGCCTCCTTACCTGAACAAAACTCGTCAGCGATCTTTTCAAGTAAAGAGGTCACCCTTTTACTCATTTTATCTCAAATTGCTGAATATCCTGGGAACATGAGAAAATGTACGAGGCCTTTATATATAGACTCCCCAGTTCTTGGAAGGAAAAGGAGTCATGGATTGAGTAGGACTGGTCTTGTCATCTTCTAGGTTTCATGTTTTCTTGGACATTTGCAGGTTGTCTTTTTTTTTTTTTAACTGTTGGTTTGGACAAGGGAATATGTTAAAAATAGTATTCTCCTGAATCTTCTCAGTCTGGTGTGTTTACACATTGTAGATTAGATTAGGGAGATTCTAGAGGTGGGTGACCTGTAGTGCCTAAAAATTAGCTTTTTAAAAAAGGAAAATTGAAAGTACTTTTATAATGCACGTATTTGTTAGATAAAAAGTCCATGTTCCCATGTTCCTACTTTCTCTATGAGTCGTGCTCTGCTCTGTGTAATTATCTGCTCGAATGCATACTCTGCATGTGTTTTTAGTTAAAATTTCTTAAAACACGGTCTTAAAGTCTGCATATTTTTAGGCTAGTCCTCTAATAACTCACATAAAATAGCATGTGTCTGTCCTGCATGTGGAGTATGTCCTTGTATATTTTCAACTATTTAGCTTAGAGATTTTGATAGCATGTGTCAAGACTAATATTTCTTTTCCATTTTTGCCATTAAATATGATAGACTAAGACATATCAAGGAAAACTCCTAGTTTCACTTTTAAACTCTAAGAAATAAGGTCTGTGCCGTGTTTAGTAGTGGGACTCCACATGAATTGAAGTGGCTTTTTTTCTTCTTGTTCCTTTTTTCAGTGTGGAAACAAATCATATAAGCAGAACTGGACAATACTTCTCTGGAAAGAAAGTTGTTGTAGCATCTTTTTAATCTGTATTCACCTCATCATATATGTCACAGTATAGTTCTCAAGGACACCCAGTGAGATGAAGGTTATGTCTCACCTTAACCTTACATTGCCTGCATAATTCCTCCCTTTGGTGCCCAAGGGATTTCTCGTATGGAAGCATTTGTGGTCTTTTCTCTTTGATCATGTTTGTTGCTCAACAAGGCTGATCACTGCCATGATAACAGCCTGGGCTTTGTTGGGAAGTGTGATATAATAGGCATTCTTAGCAGTTTCTACCCAAAAACCTTTTTTCCCTAGCTCCCACTGGTGTATGTAAGCTACTCGGCAAACAATGAAACACATGAGTATTGTTTTATTTCAATTATTTTTATGTCTGCCAAGAATCTGTTCTTGGTGAGTTCTTTGAAAGACCTAAGTTTGCTTTCGAACTTTCATGACTTTCAGCTTGGCAGTGATGAGAATATGATATATTTACACTTTTTGTGAAACTCTTCAGTGCAAGGCCCACAAAGCAGTACCTGACCTCCAAAGACCTCATCTGGCCCCATTTTTCCAGCACTGCTACAGCACTTCTGCTGGATCCCTAAGGAGAGCATGAGGACAGGGAGAAAATGTGCCTACCGCTTGTGTCTGTGGAGAGCTTTCAGAAAATACTTGATGGCAGGATCACTTATCCCTTCTGCTTCCTATAAATGCTCTGTGGCTACGGCTGTGATAAAAAGAAAATTCCTGTGTATCCTTGGCACTGTTCCATTGCTTCTAGTAACACTGAAAAAGTGAAGCCACTCTGGGCCTTTCCTTACTCTTGGGGTACAGGAGGAATGCCAGCAGCTGCTCCAGATTATCCTGCCACCACTTCAATGGCTGTAGAAATGCTCTCTCAGTGCACCAAGGCACTGGCCAGCCTGTCAGTGGCCATCCCGGTCTGTCCCTGTTCCCATGCCCCATTGGAACAGGTGCAGAGCCCTGGGCTGTGGCATCCCCTGGAATGCACATGGGGACAGCCCTTGTGCCAAGTGCTGCGGGGTGTGATAGGGTGTCCTGGGGTGCTCTGCCAGGGCAGGTGGCTGTGCAAATAGTGAGAGCCCACTCAGCAGTTTAACCCCCCTCTGCTTTGGATTGTAGTAGCCAAATGCATTTGCGGTGGATCTGTACCAGAAGCCACAGCCACACGGGAGAGCTCCCACAGCTGACAGAGAGTAGAGGAAGCAAAACCTCACTACATGAGAGTCAAAATTAACCAGGCTGTTTATACACCACCACCACCACATTTCCTATGGCACAGCAGGAGGGTGGCCAGCAATAGCAGTACAGCCCCTAAAATGTGCCCTTTTTCCTTTTTGGGTCCATTTCAGGAGCTGAGTGGCTCCATTAGACTCCAGTGTGTGTTATGTATGGGCTGAAAAACCCTGTGGAGGACCAGGAGCTCCTTTGAAGGATCAGGAGCTGTTGGGAGAGAGAAAGAGATGCTCACTTTGAAAAAGAAACCCTTTGGAAAGTTAATCCTCCAGTCCTTTACAGGTGTCATTTCCATGGGTGCTGTCTCACGAGCCTGCTGTCTTTTGGGCACTGTCCTCGCCCTCCAGTTTGATATTAGCAGGGTTTGCAACAAACCAAGCCAGAAGCCAGCTTATTTCAACTCCATCACTGTCTATTTACTGATGTTATCACTTTCTTCTAGTAAGAGTATCTCAGTTTCTGCTCCAGACCGTCTTTGCTGCAGCACATGCCCGACCTGGGAGCTGGTGAGCACTGCCTCCCAGATACACGGGCAAAGGTCAGTAGCTGTATAGTGGCCTCTGGATTCTTCAGATACCGACCCTTGTCATGTGGGGAGGCATTAACCTTTGGCCCTGAGTAAGTGTCCTCATATCTCACCTCAGTTAGTCTACCCTGCTATTTGATCCTGTTCAATATAAAACCCTTTCCTTTGGCATCCTGCAAATCTAAACCCTGTCTTGTTGTTTTGCAGAATGCCATCCGCCTGATGCTGTGGGAAAATACCCTGTGTGTTACACCCAGGGCTGAGTAAGCAGGGGCAGAAGGGGCAGCCCAAAAACAGGTGATCCTGCATTGACAGCCCCTCCTACTTCCAGAGGGAGCAGTGGTGGTGGCTTGCTCTTCCTCACTCAGAAAAGGGATAGCCATCATGGTAGGTTACTGCCTGTATCTTGCAACCAAGGTGTTTTGAGAATTCGAGGTTTGGGGTTTTTAACTTCTGATTCAGGGAGAGGGACTTAGAGTCCCTTACTTCAAATCATGCCCTTGGGACAGATCTTAGAATGTTCCAAAAATGTGAGATTTCCCTTGTCTCCTCTTAATGCAGAGCTTGTTCAGGCGTTCACTTCAATACATCACCCCTACTCCAGCCAACTCCCATGTTTACCTCACGTGTAACTCCACACGGCTCCCTTGGGTCCATCTCAGGGCTGTGCAGGAGTTCTGAGTCCAGCTCTGATGAATGATCGTTTTGCTTCCTCACACTGGATAAACAGCTGTTTTCCATGTTACCTGCTTTAGGAGCCTCGCTGGCATGTTTTTTCTTTCCTTGCCTCCAGCAACAAGCAGACACATCTGACTAATTGCAACAGGGCTGCACCAGCACCTTCTTGCAGTCGGGACAGCATGACAAGCTCACAGCATTTTTACACAGCGCACCACATGGCAAATGGCCAAGAGAAAAAATATCAGGGAACAAGCACTTGCAGTTTCTTTTCCTTATCTTTTGCTCTTCAAAAGGGTGAAAACGAGGCATGGAGATGAGGGTCCCAAAGTGGCCAGTCCCTGTTGGTCACAGCACTTCCAGCTTTGAGTCCCTCCTGGGGAAGCTCTTCCTTTGAAGTATATCTCGCTTGGGCAGGAGCCAACATCACGAGGAGGAAACTATTAGCTTGTAAAGAGAACCCCGCAGGTAAAGTCTAACAGCCTGCTGGTTTCTTCCCTTGCAGGTATTTCCTGTGGATGTTTTAAAAACAGATGGTATTGTGGGTTTTGCTGGTGCTGCCTGCTAGCGGACAATGCTCTGTGTCCTAAAGAACAGGGAATTTAAAAGACTAGGTTTTAGAGCATCCCACTGATGTATTTTACCCTACCTGCATGCTTTCTAGCATGCCCCAGAATAATTTTAAAGGCCAGATAAGATTGTCTGTATGGATTAGTTCTTGTCCTGGGGCTGGCATGTCAGAAAGGGCCCATCACAGCAGCCCAGGAGGAGGGCAGTGCTGGTGGGAGCAGAGTGGTACTGCCAAAGGATATGAAGCCTGACCTGAGTGGCTATGCTTTATGAACAGAGCTTTTATCAGTGCTAGAAGGATTTAGAGCTATGTTCAATGCTTTATTCCACGTTTAGTACCATTTAGGGTTGCCACTGAATTTTTGATGTTCACATGTACATTGATAGATTGAGAAATCTCCTGATGTATTGCGAAAAACATTTATATTCTGCCAAGCTCTGCAGCCTATCACTTGTTCTCTGTACCACTTTGCCCATCGGAACTTTGTTGTCAGCTTTATTTAAGCTTATGCCCAAATAGCTATCATTTATGAAAGTCTCATCCTTCTACCCTACCACTTTTCCATACCTTGTGTCATCCTGTGCAATGGGAGAGCAAGACTTTAAGCCTCCTTTCTCCAAGGCATTATGTAGCATCTCTGCAAATTAAATGGTAGGGATCCAATTTGAGATTAGGAAATAGAAAGAAATGAACAATTTCTTGTTTGCATAAGATTGGAAAAACAGTTGGGGCAGAGCTGGGACTAGAACCCAGAATAAGTCATGGGGCTGCCTGTCATAACAAGAAAGGGGAGCTTGCAGCAACTTCTTTTTCTGAGATGAATTCTTAAATCTCCTGTAATTGTTTTAGTAAACACTAATAGATTGGAAACAAAACAAAATGTTCTCTTCCAGCTTTCGTAGGTTACTTGGTATCTCTCATAGCCATATGGGATTAATGGTGGCCGTAGGGTAGGACTGTAACATAAAACTTTTATTAAATGTTTTAAAGCCAATTAAAGAGACATTGCCAATTTGAGCTTTCTAAGATTTTGCAAAGTAAATTTTTTTCCATTGTTGTCACAGTGCCTTTGAAGTGCTAAATCCTAAAATTTTCAATAATTTAAAAAATAAATAGCTATATATTCTTTGCTAATGCTGACCCTACACTGTGACCACAATTCAACTAGTTATGCAAAGTACTGTTGCAGGCAGAACAAAAATAAAATGTTCCAAAGTGAAAATTAATTTTACCTATATTTCTTCATTTACAGAAGTATTTTAAATCTTACTTGTACCCTTATTAAGTGACGTTTTTGACAGGATGGTTTGGGTTCTCCTACCAATTTGATGATGTATCTTTCAGATCCTTAAAACTATTGAATCTCCAAACTGAGAAAAAAGAAAATCCATTTGTGAGTATAATAATGATTATTAGAATTTCCATATGTCTGAATTTTTGACTTTCATGCAAAACCAAGCTTCCATTTTGGGTATATAGTTCCACTTATTGTAGACACAGGTGTAAAATGTCATTTTTTATCCCATGGACAGCATTCAGACTAGATTTCAAGGAACAAACAGCCCTGTGTCAGGAAAAGGATCTGCAGGGCTCAGTGTCTAGGGTAGAAAGGAGAGAGCTGGATGTAGATTCAGTCACAGTTTGTTCTCTAGGTAACGATGTGCTTGCAGTAGTATAAGAAATACTCATCGTCAGCTGCAGCCCAGGACAAGGTTGGCTTTCTGGGCTGCGAGTGCACATTACCTGGTAATGTCCAGCATTTTTTCCTCCAGTACCCTGAAGTCCTCATCATCCCTTTATTCCTCAGCCTTTATTGATATCAATTTTCAGTTGTTGCTGTAATTAAAACTCTGGAATCCTTGATCTTTAGATATGAGCTTGTCAGGGCACCTCTCAGGCTGCTGTAGCATACTCTGAAGGACTAAAGCACTTCCTTGGTACCCTCAGATGTGGTTTACCTCTGTCTGTGAAAGGGCAGCAAGGACTGGGGCAGCAGTACCTTGCCCCTCCTGCCCAGTGCTTTTACAGAGTTCCCTTGGCTGCACATTCTCAGCTCTGCATGTTGCAGAAGGCAGACATGTCCCTGCAACATGCCTGGTGGTTTCTTACACCCTTGCAAGACTGATGAATACTTCAGGGAGTCCATCAAGGCTGGAGGTGGGTGAGCTTTGGCATTCCATCACTGCCTGGTCTCACAGGTCATTGTTCAGCTGCAGCTGGGACCTCACAGACTTTTTCTTTTTCTTTTTTTTTTTTTTTTGGTCTCTGTTTTGTATAAATCTTCTTCGCTGTAGCACTTCATCTGATGTGACTAACATGCATGGTTTTTCTCTGCTCTCTCCCCTGAGGAAGGTGGGGGGAGACTAGTGTGGGCAGTGCAGTATTTCTGCTTCAGTCTGGTTATTTTAGAAACAAAAACATATGTTCATTTCAGTTCGTTTATGTGACAGAGACAAGGTCGAAGAGATATGCCTGGAAAGTGGAGCTGAAACCTCCCTAAGAGCTGGACTGTGTTGAGGGATCCTGTTGCATGGAGTTTATTGCAGGCTGGTATTTAAATTCACTATAGCCTGCCCCATCGTTGTACTTTTAAAGGTCCCTTTCTTTTAGAAATCTCTTCATTTTGTCTCCTCTTGTTTTCACATTTTCCATTTGTTTCTTTCAGGACAATTTCACTTTTTAAAATACTCACTTGTTTATCAGAAATCATCATATATATAACAGGAACACATTTGTACAAATATTGATAGCCCAAATTTGCTCCTTATCTAGATCCTCGTTGTGCTGGATATTGTGTCTTTGCTCCAAAATTCCTATCTAAATGCCTGCCATCAGTGAGGCAGTCTGTACCCTTGAAATACAAGTGTGTTAATAAGGCAGCACTTGGGGTTGGCAGGAAATGGTGATGGAAGATTTCTTCATGAAAAAGTGAGGATTGGCAAGTCTGGTTTTCATTCTTCATCAAAGCAAAAGGAGAGTTTTATAAAAGATGCTGGGAAGAAACCTGAGGAGGGGTGATTTCAGGAGATGAAACCCTGCCTGCTGGGGAGGGAGGTGAAGGGGCAACTGGCTTCAAGCCACAGTTCAGTTGCTCCTGGGTATAGACCTGAAGCCCCTGCCTCTTTGAGCTTGCTGGTTGGGGCTGTTCCCCACTTGACCATTTAAAGATTTAGAAATTGAGAACTAAAATGAGAAAACAAATGGTGATTAACTCAATCATGATGGGAGAGCACCTGAGTGTGATGTCGGAGATGGAAGTTCAAGCCTTTGCTGAAATCTGTCACAGTTAGGAATTAAACTTTCTCCTTCATGCTCTCATTTGGCACAACTCTGTGGTTGCCAAAGCTCATCCTGCTTTTCACCAGCCAGATTTGGCCTGGGACTGGGAACTTGCAGTCATTCAAGGGCTTCTTCTAGGAACAAGTTGCCATGAAGTGCTTCCCAACACTTCCAGGAATGCAAAAGGGATTTGATGAAGACAGCTGTCATTTGGTTGCACCTACATGCAATGTCTTATGGCCTTTTGGACAAATATAGTTAGAAGCTTGAATTAAAAGGTGGGGGGAGGAAGGGCAAACTGGGATTTTTGATGGGGTTTTGGTTAAGTCTTGCACTTTGTTACTGTGATGATGCTATGGAAATGTGATTTGTGGGGCCAGGGAGAGTCTAAGTTGGATATCTTTGTGATTAAAAAAACTGAGATTTTTGGTAGGAGCACATGGCTTTGAGCACTCCTTTTTAATCTTCCAACTAATGATATTGGTGGAGATGTGGTTAATTTTACACAGGATCAGTGTATAAATCATGATAAGCCTCCACTAACTGAAAACTGGAAAACATCTACTGAACCAGTTTTGAAATGTCTGGATGCAAGTAAAAGGGATCAGAGGTCTGTTTATTGCTCAGAGAATGTATTTGACACAGTGGACTAATAAATTTTTCACAGATTTTCTTTAAAAAGTTAGCTAAATGAAAGGTCAGTCCTATTTTAAACAAAGCTGTCTGAATTTATTGTAAAGTAAAAGCATCAGGGGCTTTTGCAGTACTTTCCTCTGTGGCTGAGCACCGGTGCAGCTGCTTTTCAGAAAGCTTAGTGCCTATGATTCTTTTTTATTAGAAAATAAATGGAAAAGACATGCCAATTTGTAACTTCAAAAGGTCCTTGCTACAATATTAATGCTAAAGCTGTGCCGCAACCTCCTAACGAAAAGGGAAAGCAGACAAGTTGTTTTCAGGCACTTTGGTAGAAAACTGAAGCTCTGGACAGCTTAGTGAAAGGTTTATGAACCTTCTGGGGAGTCTCTGCTATGCTTACCCAACCTACACTGATTTTCTTGCTGCTTCTTTGAAACCAGGTGAAAACTAGTAGTTTGAGGAGAAAAGGACACTCTGAGGATGGGAAATCTTGTACAGACACCTGCAAAAACCAAAGCAGCTGTTTGTCATCTTGCACTGGCAGGAATGTTGTGCAGAGAAAGGGAAGTGGTTGCCTCACAAACTTTTGTGTGATGACATCCTACTCGCTCTCCACCTGTCCTGTGGCTGATGTTGGCAGTGCTGCCTAGTTCTGTTCACATTATCTGTCTAAACTAGAGGTCTATCAGGCATGTGAGCCCCCTTTAACGCAGTGGGAAAGAATGACTCTTAGTAGGGACCCAGGCTGCACAAGCTCCACAGCTGCAGCAGTGGGATTGCCTCTCCAGCTATCCCTAGCTGTTTTGCCACAGCAGCGCCAAGTTTAGAGTGGGCTAACATTCTACTTTTTGGGTAGGACCTGTAGCAGTGGTCTCATCATTTAAGGCTACTGTAGATACCTCTGTGCCTTGAGCACTTCGTATCCCATGCCTGCACCTCCTTTGCTTTTTATATAATGTGGCTTGTACATGGTGTCATTTTACTAGAACAACGCTTCTTAGGCACTGCTGTAACCAGAGATACCCTGACCTTACTGTCACATGCTGGCTATTGCTTGTGCCAAAACAAAAAGGTGAGAAAATAGATACTAAAGGGATAGAGCAATTGCCATATATGTATTTGCATTTCTTTCTCCTGAGCTTGTAAATAATCTAGTGGCAATGTTGCTGTTTGGGGTTTCTACTTCCTTTCTGCTTGGCAACTGGCTTTTAAGAGGCTCAGGGGCTTTTATTTGCTTTTTCAAGGAAGAGAGAATAAAGATAAGGGGAAGTTCACTGAGGCTGTTGTGAGGCCAGTGAAGCTGCATCACGCAGGCTGGGGGCATGGCTCACTCTTCACATGTGCTTAGGGAGGCAGCCGGGTTCCCAGACAGGATGGACAGCTATCTGGGAAGAAAAGGAAAGCACAGAAATATTTTATGGTCACATGTCCAGGTTTTCCTTGGGCTAGACTTCATTCCCTACCCTCATGACCTTTCCTGGGCAAGTCTGTCTCTCAAGGCTTGTGCAAAAAAAAAAAAAAGCTCTACCCTTTTAATTAAAGCTATGTGTTTAAGCAGGTTGCCAGAAAATTAGTGCAAGTGCCTGGACTCTTATTTCAGCATGAAGATATGTTTTGTGTTTTTTGGTTTTGTTTTTTGTGTTTTGTTTTTAAGTAATTGAACTTTAAGTTATTTCAGCTTAGGAAAAACAATTAAGAACAGACTACAATTAATACACCATTTTCACACCTCCTCAAAAAAATGTGAGACATGGTGTTTAGGCTTGTAGAAAATCATGGTGAACAAAGCTTGATAAACTTTGGTTCTTTTCCACAAAGATGAAAACATTTTTCTTGTACCAGGCTTTCCAGACCTGGTTTTGTGGAGTAATCCCCAGGCAGTCTCTGATGTGCCTCACTGTACCTAGGTAGGCTCTTTCCTATTATATCCCTTAGAGCAGCTCCCAAGGTTTTAGCCTTTGACTTCTTAAAGAATAAATACATGCTTCTCTGTAGAGAAACTCAGAGATGGGAACATGGAAATTTCTGACATTTGAAATTTCATTTCTGTATTCAAATTTTAGAAATGTATTTCTATTAAGTAGCTTAGAGTTACTTGAGACACTGAAAATCCTGAGAACATTAGCTTGTACAGGAGAGTGGCTTCTCCTGTGTCCTACCAGATGAGAAAGCCTCATCATAGCCCAAAAGCTCTTCTGGAATCTCCAGCTGAAGGAACACAGCTTTTCTAATAGCCACCTCTTGGCTCTAGGAGACTTTATTTCTCTGAGAAGCAGAGTGCTGTTCTTGCCCACTTTGCCTTTGAACCAAAGAACATGAAACCTAAATGATGCTGTATGACTTCCTGAGTTTTGTGATATGCATGGATGATTTGGCCAGCATTGTTCACGCCAAGTGCTCAGATAAGCAGAGGGACCTTGCATGTGGCGTGTCCCCTCTGAATTGTCACACAGGGGCCCATCCCAGTGGACCACCTCAATGGCTGAATGAACAGCAGCTGTTCATTAACATGGAACAGAGATCCGGCGCTGGCCATAGGAAGTAAAAGCCCTAGAGCACACTGCAGTAGCCTTGTTCTCCCTTTACAAAGCTGCTCTCTGTTAAACTGTGGTATCGACCCTCATTGGCGTACAAATGCCCTTCGTTAGGGTTTGCACGCTGTGTTATATGAGTCCACAGTTAAAGAGCAAATGAACAAAACCTGCTTGTGGTAATTTATGGTAATGGCACTGGAAGTCAGTTTAATCAGGAAAAAAAAATTATTGGGGTGATTATTTGCAAAATTTTAGCCTGACATGGCTCTCCCAGAATGCAGCCTGCTCCTAAGACACAGATCTTTATATGTTTAATAAGGTGTTATGAGCAGAACTTGAAATGTTCATTCACATTCCTCTGTTCTGGATCATTTCAGTGACCACCTGGTGCCCCTTTCTTTTTGTTCTTTTTGTTCTTTTTGTTCTTTTTTTTTAAGATGTTTTTGCATCCTGCATAATACTTTCTGTTTACCCTTTTGTCCCCAGCTTGGCAGAGTGCCATGGAATGTGTTTGGTGTCCTGTCCTTTCCTAACTCAGCAAAACACTGAAGACAGTGCGTAAGGATAAGCTGCCGTGTTTCCCTTCCCATCGCACCAGGAGAGCCTCATCCTACCAGCTGCTAGAGTAGCCTTTGCTTGGAAGGTGGGGGAAGGATGTCAAAGTTTGTACAAACAGTACTTTTATTCCCAGGGATATTTTTAACACTTATTTTGGTGGCTTGCGCAGATTTGCATGCTTGAATAGCAATAGCAGCCTGGTATCAAAGTATTAGGAGGAAAATCTGTTCAAAATAAAAAATAATTGCTTTCATGGGTCCAAGAAGAGTTACTGTCAGACGCTGAGAGCTGAAAGACTTCCCAGCTGAGTTGATGTTTTCCCTGTGTTAGTGCTATAATTGTGAATGTAGCTGGGTTTTGCAAATTCAGTTAATTTTGCAAATTTGGTTAATTTCCTTAGCTGGAAGAAAAGCAATAAATCTACCCTTTCTGATCAGAGTGAAAGTCTGTATTTTAAAATTAAGAAAGGGTAGCAGGCTTGGGCAGTGTCACTAGAACTAGCAGAACTCTAGAAATTACACTGAAAAAAGAGTGAATTTCCTATCTTTTTAGTGTGCTTGTGTGCATGGACATGATTGAGAGAGGGAGAGGAAAGATGGATTTGACACCAACTGTACTCAGTTCAGGAGTGAACGCAGAAGAGGCCGTAGTTACAGACTGATTCAGGAGTGCATTTGAGTCTGTTGGAGCAACTTGGTGTAAATAGCTGTGGGTGCAGGTTTTTCACATGCAAGAACAGCCCTACTGCCGTGCAGAGGGCCCTTTTGGCCAGCAAAGCTGTATCACCTCCAAAGGGCATAGACTAAGGCCCTTGAACCTGCTTCCACCAGCACCACTGCATGTCCCACCCAGCTTCTGCCAGGAGAGATAGTTTGGTGAGGGGATGGAGTTTGGATGATTCCTATATCCTGCACGGGTCGTGCTGTGCAAGTACAATACTGCTCTATAAATTATCTAAAAAACTAAACCAGCTGAACTGTTTTAAGTTTAGTTTGTTTAGGTGGCCTTTTAGAGTGGTGTGAGTATACTGAATCTTGTAGTTGTCCTTCTCTGGCTATCTTTTGCTTTGTCATGATGATGACGTTCTTATTTGATTTATTTAGCCTACGTATTTTGGCTAACACTATGTTGATCTCTGCTTCGGGAGGCCTCTTTAGTTCAGGTGCCACCACAGCTTCTGCCACCACAGCTTCTCTAGGAAGCAAGCCAGGATTTTTCTGGTCATCAGAGTACATTTGCATTTGTTCACTGTTGTTCCTCTTCCCTTATCTGTGTTTGTATTACGTTACCATTCAGGGCATTCCTGCACTTGTCCTGTGTTTATATGGTGTCCAAAAGATGACACATCTGTGAGCTTGTGATCGCTTTGGGGGACAGAAAGTACCAGAGAGAGTGGCTAGAGATTGCTGTCAAGATCTCAATCTTGTATTTTGTTCTCCTAGAGGAAATTCCTGCTGTAGGTCTTCCTACATGCTGAAGTAAGGAATCTGTGTGAAAGTGTCTCCACTCCATGTGTGTTTATTGTCAAAGTCCTTCAGGTTTTGTTTGACTATTTTGATGTGTCCAGTTTCTTATCTGATGCTTTCTGGTTACCTTTCCAATTCACGGACAAAGTCCAAAGAAAGATTGGCATATATTTATGGAGGGTGGCGTTGGAAAAGAAATGGTTTAGCTCTGCCTCCTTTTTGATTTGAAAGTTGTCTGTGTAAAATAACCCCAGCTGGTGTCTCAAAGAGAGAGTTTCTGCATCTTCTGTCTACTGTCACAGTACCCACAGGAGTATATCTTATTTTAAATTAGAGGGCAAGACTGTTCCCATTGTGTTACTGTGGTACCACAGACAGCTGATGGGGCTGGGGTCATGTTCAGAAGGAGAATCAACCTCAGCCAGATGTCTCTCAGGGCTGGTTTCATGGCTTGTCCTCAAGTATGTCCAGGGTCTGAGGTCCCACACCATCCCCAGGTGCTTTGTTCCACTGCTTCACCATCCCTACTGCTCAAAAACAGGCCCTTACGCCTCACCTGAACCTCTATTCCTGTGATTTAAAGATCTTACTTCTTGCTCCAATGCCCCAGAAACTCCACTGTGTATACTTTATGTATGCTCTGCTCTATTTAGTATAGAATGTTTGAATTTCTTAGAGAACACTGAAGAAAGCCAACTCACATCTCAGAAGGTGACTTAGGGCCCTTTCTGGCTGAGTAGGGATTTGACTGGAAGACAGAATGTTATGCCTTTACCATACCAGTGCAGATTTAAAGCACCTAAGGGTGTCCTGACTGATAGTGTTTAATGAGTGGCAAGGCTTGGATAATGTGAAAGGAATATGAGAAGGTGTACTACAAAGGGATTGTGTTTTCTTAGTATGTGCTTGTGATCTGCCATCCTCAGGAGCAGGAGCAGCAGAGATTCTGCAGCCTCATGCAGATTATAGAGACAATTACAGGTGCGTACCAGAGTCAACAGTGAAATATCTGAGCCCAGAAAGACAGCAGGTGATCTTGTGTTGATTATTAGTGGAATATTTGTAACTATGTCCAAGTAATTTACTTAATGAGTTTTCCACAATGCTCCCTGTTGGCAGAGAGGTGATTGAATTTATATTAATGAGGAGTGAAAATTATTAAGAAGAAGGTTAGTGGTTGTGGCTCTAACTGGGGATCAGAAAGAAAATCCTCCCTGGGTTCATTTACTCTATTCTCCTGACACTGATGGAGCAAATCTTACCTCAGCTCTCAATTGGTCTTTCTATCCCAGCTTAAAATGCCCGAAGTGATACTGATGATTTCATTCTTGTGATCTATGACATAAGGTGTGAGTGTCAGTCTCAGAAGACCGCATCTCTCAGACGAGTTTCCTTGAGAACTTTTCCAAGTAGATGAACAACCAGCTTCAAGTGGCTGTGAAACAGCTGATTTTTTCTGTTTCACCAAAACTGCAGGAAAAGTATTGTTTTTGAACAGTGTTCCACAGCCATTACTTTGATTTTGGAAAATTCATTAACAAAAACAACAAAATCACTCTGCTGAGCTGAATAAAGCTGAACTGGCAAATGACAGATAACCAGAAGGAACAGTGTCCTGTTTATAAGGAAAGAGTGTGGTTACTGTGGTCAGACAGCCAGGCTACAGGCCAGGTCATGCCTCCTAACCATATTTTATCTAACCTCATGTCACAGGCAGGATGTGGGGAATGTAAGATTTCTCTTCTGAAAGGTAAGGGCCATTCACAGAGAGTGTAGACTGGCTCCCTTGACAGCTGCTTTGCCTTACACCCACTGAACCTCTACTTCTTTGTTAGGGTATCAGAGGAAGTTTCTAGACCTGCTGGGATCAGGATTGGTGCAGATCCATCTCGGTGGCTTTCGCCAGGTAGTCAAAAAGGTGAAGACAGCTGTGACCAGGCCTGAATGGATCCATTCTCCTCAGTCAACCGCTAACACTTAAGGTATGTCTCTGCTTGGCAAGCACTGGGTGTGACAGTAGCACATAAATCATGGATACAGCTAACATGGTCTAAAAACTGTGAGGTGGTAGGTAGAGTCCCTGGAGAGTTCTTGCTCCTTCCCTGGCTGCTGGTGTTGCACAGGGTGGCTGGAAGAAGCCATGAGGGCTACAGAAGCACCTCAGCTTGGTTGGCTAGAGCTAACGGGACGTCTAGTGGTGGTATTTTAAGATCCAGATTTCCCTTTAACTAGAGGCATCTAGTTTTTCGACTGCTGCTGCAGCTTCCTTGAAGGTGATGGGCAGAGGCAGCAGTGAGATTAAAGGTGTCTTGTGTCAAGTTTCCCTTGTGAAAGAAACTGCCAAATTTAATTACTGAACACAAGCAAAGCTCAGCTCTTCATCTCTGTGCAGGAAACTCTGTGATGCTAGTGGGGTGTCCAAATACAGTACGGGCATAACTGGCATAAAACTGATGATGTCTTTCTGAAATAACCTGGTGAGTTTTGTATTACCTCTGTCTCTGCAAGTGGAGACCCCAGACCATAATAAAAAGTAATTTAAACATTTTAATTTTATTTTTTATGTGAATTTACAGAATATGTAAGACATTCATGACTTAGACAATGCAGTGAGACCTTGCTGTATGCCACAGACCTGCCAAAATCAGTTGATGATTTCTCAAGATGATGCATTGGTTTTTGCAGTTATATTTCACCTCCCCTTGAACAATAATTGGGGCTGTAGCGTGGGATAAAACTAGAAGTGACAACACTGTATCCTTTTTACCCACATTTATATACTGCTATGACTAAGAAGTATATATGTAACTGTAGGTATTCATGCAAGACAATGCAGTAAATAAGTATTGAAGGTGGATTAAAAGAACATCACTAATATAATCCTATATTCTTTTAGGATTTACAAAAATTTTCCTTGATAAATATTATGCAGTTGGTGGTAGGCTTGCTCTGAGGGATGTGCCCACAGAAAGACAACTCTTTGGCAAAAGTATCTTTGAGGCTGTGCCAATAACAGCTAGAGAAACTCAGGTGCAGGTCCCAAAAGGCTGCTTCTCCCTGATGAGGATCATCGCAACAGGCAGACATGGTAATGTATTGCTAAACTGCCTCCTCTTTCTCCCCAGTCTGAGAGATGTCTTGTTTTCTCAATATAAAGGAACTAATTACTTATATTGCAGGCTACTAAACCAAATGCAATGTATACACGCGCCCTCGATGTGCTCTGGAATTGCTGCTGCTGCAGTCACAGCAGGGAAGGATTTTGCTGCTGCTGTTGTCCTGTTTTTCTTGTGGCACATTTTTAGACAAAGCTGTCTCTTGTTCTTGGATGGTTTTTTTAATGCACTGGGAAACTTCTGCTCTAGTTCCTTGGCCAGTTTTCTTTTCTGAACTCCAGAATTAATTTCTTTGAATGTTTCTTTGTTATTACTCAATAATTCTTTCTCTTTTTTTTTTTTTTCTTTCTTTTTCTCCTGTCATGAGGTCTTTATCCCCTCCTCAAACCAGTGACAAACAGAAAGACCTTTAGTAAAAATCTGTCACCCTTAATCACCTAATTTATTTAGCCCAGACTTTTCTCCAACCTTCTGTCTTGTGTGTGCCCGTTATTACCTTGATTACAGAGCATCTCTCCGTGATGAAATAGCTGTGGAGCTGAGTAGGGAGCACAGGAAAAGCTCAGACACCTCCCCTTTCTTCAGACAGGCTGTCATGCTTCTGTGCTTAGAGATTGATAAAATTCCCCATGCGATGTACTGAAGTAGTGGTTGTCTTTTCCAAGGATTCACAGTGAAATGTGGTGGGTTTCTTCTGTTTTGTTTTCTTTTTTTTTTTTTTTTTTTAAGTTCCTTTCTTCTTACCTCCCAGATGTTTCCAGTTGATTATCTTTCCTTTACATTTAACTTGTTCCTATTTAATTCTTACTTATTATTCCTTTCTTAACATTTTTGCCAAGATGTGTACTACTAAAGTCTAAGAGGAGCAGATCTCTGGGTGGAGGAAGTACTATATTCCCAGTGAAGTTTTCCCTGTCCCTGTTACACAAGTGTAAGTAGTTTAAACAGACCTTTTTTTTTTTCTTTTTCCTTCTCCCAAGGCTTGTGAAGTACTGAAGGGGTCTGTGATGGGAAAAATCAACAAATGCCTTTTCCTTTGTATCAGCATCTTCTGCAAGGGCTGCCTTTCCATTGTGATATCCCCTCTTCTGGCCTTGCCTCACTCATCCACACCAACTACCCTTACTTTGGGCTGCGCTGCAAACAGGAAACTAAACAGGAGAGGAGGGTCCCTCTTCTTTGGAAGAAAGCTTCCCTTTTTAGATATTCTTGGAGTGAGTTTGGAAGTATCTTGATGCTTCTATGAAGGACTTTGTCACCTGCTACTTTGTGACACATGGCAAGTCGATTTGGAGCTCCCAGCTCTTCTGCAGCACATCACCCTGTTTTCTGGCTGTCTTGCCAGACAGATTAGATTTGCACTTGCAGGGTCTAAGCAAAGAGTGGCATTGGTATGTGTGATGGAAATAGTTCCTCTCTCCTCATGGCATGTCTGCACAGAGTGTGTATTTAGAGAAGGTCTGCTCAGGTACATGCAACGTGTACCTAACATGACTGTGTTTACAGGTGATGCTCAGAAGACCCGCCCCGGCCTTGCGCTCAGCTGCAGCGGCTGCATCCCTGGCTGATGCTGCCTGTCCTTTTTCCCGTGGAGCAACAGTGCCAACTGCTGGCTGCTGAGCCAGGGACCAGTTGTGCCTCTGCAGGTGGAATTGGTCTTCTAAGATTAGTTCTAGGGACATCTCTGCCTAAAACAAAGCGTCCCTTTGCTGATGGTTTGTGTGCTTAGCAGTAATATCTCGGTTTGGTAGTCCTTGTTTCCATACCAAAATAATATTCTAGTGACCGCAGGTAAGCCTGGGCTAGTTATCTTTCCTTGTGACATCTCACATTCATTTCAAAGGTAATTGTTAATGATATTTTAAAACTCTGTGTCTGTCCTGATCTTCCAGGGCTGGCTGCTCAGAGGGGTCTCTGCTCTGAGCAGTGGAAGGGCCATGAAAGGAGTTTCTACACAAGGTACTACACAGTGGTTTTCTTCAGGGGAAAAAAGGGAAAGAAAACAGGGAGGGTTAGAAAAAGAAAACAATGCACAGGTATACATATAAACATAATTTTGTTTGAATTTCAGTGAAATGCTTTAATAGAAAAAAAGTTTGTTTGAGTTGTTTTTTAGGTGTTTTGTTTGTTGGGGTTTTTTTCTCCCAAGAAGAATATCAAATGGAAAAGAAAAGTCTATTTCTTGAAACATTTCCTGGGAGAAGATGCTCTCATTATTTTTTTTCCTCTGTATTGTTTTGTCTTTTCCCTGTCTCCTTTTCTTTCTGACCTGTGATTTTATTCTAGGGAGTTACAGTGTTTGCAGGAGATGGTAGTAAAGGGGACCCATGTATGGGGAGTAAGCAGGAAAAAACAATTAAAACCCCCAAAATTAAGAGAGTTTTGCAGAGAAAGGAAAAAGACAGTGAATGGGTAAAGCAATGGAGCTGGGAAAAGGGGAGGGACAGTAGAAGACAGGCAGCCAAACAAACTGAAAGTGAGTTTGATGAGTCAGGGCTTCTGTGTGTTTTTTCCATCTCCCAAAGGGCCATTTTTTACTTCCTCCCAGCCACAAATGTTCTTCATAATTTTTGGAACAGAACAAGAGAGGAAAACCAATAAATCAGCTATTCTTAAATACATGTAACAAGCCCAGTCTGAGGTGCAGGTGGACCACAGCCACAGAAGGTCTCTTAAACAGAAGCTGGAGAACTTTGGCCACCCAGCAGGTTTAGCACTGCTTCCAGCCCTCTGTTACTCTTTGACTCATGTGGCGTTTTGGTTTTTTTTTCCTCTCAGTGTCTTCACAGGAAAATCTAAATGCAGCAGAAAGGAAAAAAAAAAAGGCTGCTTTTTTATATCTTGAAAGACAGGAACATCAGAACTCCTTCTGTGGAATGAAACCTCAGGTTTTTGGGAGTTTATTTTCACGTGAAGCTTATATATACTGTGACAAAAGTAACCCTCAAAAGTAGCAGCCTGTCATTGTAGCCCCAACTGGGAGTGCCAAGGTGGCTCTGGGCACCACTGTGGATGGGAGGGCCACCACGTTCCACTCAGCAGAGCACAGATTTTTTGCAAGTGCAGGTGTGCTTATGTTGTGGGTCCTGTGGCAGTCAGGTGTTATGCTAAATGTCAGGATTGGCAAATTGGAGCAATTAAGACACAATCTCAATCAGTTTTTCAAGCCATCTAACAAAATGTTTCTTGTGAAAGAAACTGACATTCTATGGAACCGATTTCTTCAGTATCATAAACCACAGAAGATTTTGGGTTAGAAAGGACCTTGAAGATCACCCAGTTTCAACCCCTCTGCCATGGGCAGGGACACCGTCCAGTAGACCAGGTTGCTCAAAGTCCTATTCAACCTAAACACTTCCAGGGATGGTGTATTCACAACTTCTCTAGGCAACCTGTGCCAGTGCCTCACCATCCTCACAGTAAAGAATTTCTTCCTTATATCTAATCTAAACCCACTCTCTTTCAGTATGCCATGCTCTGTTTCTAATGGCAGTGTCTTGAATTTTTATTAGTGATGCAAATAATTAAGCTGGATGTTGTGCCATTATTTATTATTTCTTTCAATTGAACAAAATGAAAATTATTCCAGGACATATGGTTGCAATTTTCAGGAATCTTGTTCTAACCACGCATTGATTTATTATTTCACTTTCACACAGACAGACGTTCCTCCTAAACTGTATGTTTCACTGAGTAAGTGGAGCAGGCTACATGCTTTCTAACGACAGGCCTTTGCCACCAAGATAACCAGCCTCTCACTGAAAATATGTTTTTATATGTACAATATATCATCGTATTACTAAGGAAACTTAATGGTGTGGCATGACTGAAAGAGCTGAACAGACACGACGGAGAGAGGAGGATGCACACAGAGGTGAGATGAGAGGCTGAGGAAGGCAGAGAGCTGTTACTCCCTGTACCAGCCACGGGTTTTCCCTGTGGGAGGGTGGGATGCCATGGGTACAGGGGACGTGGCTGTGTCTGCTGTCCCTGCAGCCTGAGCAGGGGAAGTGGTGCTGGGAGCCAGGATGCCGCTAGATGTCCCTTGTCACCCGAGTGAGGTAGGCGGCTCATCCCCCCCCCCCCATCCCTCTGCTTCGGGCTTATAAAATGTAGTGTTATGCAGAAGCCTGTGTTTTAAGCATTAAATACGGAGAAAAGTTGTGTCTGTGTTAAGAAAAAAGTGTTATATTAGCCTGTGAGGTAATGTTGGGGGAGGAAGTTACTTCTTTAGCCACTTTACATTTAATTTTCATTGGAGGATACTCTACCCTAGGAAGGATTTTGTTTTGAAAGGCTATTCACACCTAGGCAATTCAATATTTCCTGGTGGAAAAGAAATCGCACTAGGAAATGCCAGTTTGGTGAGCCTAACACTGGTTTCAGATAACCTTTCCCTGCTGATACAGGCCTGTCTGGTGTGAGATGGGGTAAGGTGTGGGCTTTCCTTGCACCTTCTTAGTGATTTTGCCATTTTAGGTGCATTTCTGTTGAAAAAGGCCAGAAAAAGAGGCCACTTCTGTGAAGAACTCAGAACCTCACTGGTGCAGCCATATCCTCAAAGGCTCAGTGTATGACAAGTAGAAAAAATGGTTTTATTAAAAGCAAATAAACTGAACGAGAGTTATTAACCTAAGGTTTATTTTTGTTTTTGATTGTTACTAATCTATAGGTGTTTTGCAGAAGTTGTAAGGCACCCAGTCCAGTTTTGGAATGTGTGCCAGGGATTAAGCATTCGTGAAAAGGGCAATTACATATTAACTAAGAATATAGCTGATGCAGCCTCACGCCACATGGCTGACCATGAGGCCAGATGGGAGCTGACATATTCCCTGAAACTCTCCCCCTTGCATGAGAGGGGGCACAGAAGAGCCAATCTGAGAAGAAGAAACGCCCCCCCATGTCGTAAAATGGGGTTGGACTTTAAGAAGGTTTAAAAGCACGGTTTTTTAATTGGAAGGGGTGCTCCTAGGGATTCTGTGTGACCTGGACACCCAACACATGTTGTAACTAAATTTTCCTGTTCACAGACTTTTGCTGTTTTTCTAAATTTAATAAGAGAGATTTTTCTCACAAGTGTGCCCTACAGAGATGGGATAAGGCTAATGAAAGAAGGAGCAGCTGCTAAGAGAGGTGGTCTGGTGCAGGCACATGGCACGGAGCAGGCAGAGCTAAGGGCAAGAGGCTGCAAGCTCTTGGAGGCAGCGTCTAAAGGGGGCACAGCAAAACCTCCCAAACCTGCTTTCATCTGGCCTTCCAAACCCTTTCCTTTTGCTTCCTAGCCCCTTTGTCACTCAGCATACAGATACACATGAAGTCCATGCTGCTCAGCCACATGGCTTGCATTTTCCATGTGGCTTGATTGTCCCTCCAGCCAGCTGTGCTGGTCCTGTCATGTCAGAGGTGCTCTTGCCCCTCCAGACCAGTGTGACAGGGGGTTGGAAGGGCAGCCTGCAACAACAGGAGTGTGCCAGGCTCTCAGCAGTCCTAATGCCTCTCTGTGCCCTAGATGTGTGGCCATGTTTTCACCACAGTGGAAGCTGTGCTTCCGTATGTCCCTCATTTCCACAGCTGGTACCTTGGCGTGGGCATCTGTGCCACTCAGCATGCCTGTGCCCTTGCAAAGACTCACCTGAACTTGTGCTGGGCAACTCCTCCTGCTCCTGGTCTCCTGGAGTGCCCCACGTGCCTTCTGCACATACCATGACTGCATGGGCGGCGGGATGTCCATGCCCTTAAACTGCCCTGAAAGCAACTACACAGCTCATCTGACCAGACAACCCCTACCCTGTTATGAACTTTCTCCAATATAAGCAGTAACCAAGTGACTGTCACCTGTGTCTCAGGATGTGCTGCTATGGTGTGTGACTGCAAAAACCAAGCTGTTGTGTATTCAGAGCCATATCTGCCTGCCTGGATGACAGAAAGGAAGCAATTGCTGCTTTCTACTTCATCCAAACCTGCGGGAGTCTGTAGGGCTCATGCTTCTCATGCACCAAATTATCCACGTGTGCCATTTGTCAGTCAGGGACTTCTTCACCAAGTAACATCCAAGCAAATCTCTTAATAACAGAGGGACTACACACAGATTATTGTGATCATAATTTCACCAACATAGCCTTTATTACTAATGGTGGTGTTGGAGATGGAAAACCCAGCTTGATTCTCAGATCCCTGCTGGAAAGTAATAAAATAAAGAGGAAGAGAATCTGTGCATGTATTTGCCAGCAAACCTTTGAAAAACACAAAAGTGGAACCCTGCCAACGCTATTGCTGGCAATTTTTCAGAGTGGAGCCTCATTCTGAGGTAGAATTAGAAGTGGAAGTGCATTTTGTGTCTCTGATATTACTATCATGTTGTTGTGTACAAATGGAGGGCTTACAGTCATTTAACATTTGTTGGTTTCTATTGTAATTATTGTGTGCCACTTTTACAACTTCAGAGTATTTTTGAACATGTCCAATAGAATAATTTGAAAATAACTTCAGCTATCATAAAAAAAAAAAAAAGGTATCTATTTCTTTTGTTACCACAAAGACCTGACAAAAGAAGCAATTCAGTGGAAGTGGTCTGATAAAAATGGAGCCACGTTTCTTTTTGCTTTGTTGAGAACATCGATGAAGGCAGGCTGGCTTTTACAGAGTCTTTTGTTCTTTCCTGGGCAATGGCAGAACTTGCAGCTAGATTCTAGTGTCAGAAAATTCTCTGATGGTAGCTGAGAATGACATAATTTCATAAATACTCATAGCAACAGCAACAAAAAAAATTCGTAACCCATAGCTTGGATTTTGAATATCAGAATGAGCATTCAGTATTAAAAAAATGAGTCTACAGTATTAAGAATACAGAAAAAATTATTATTTTTTTTTAAATATAAGAAGAGCCACTTGATATAAGCAGTAGGAAAAAAAAGAGGAATGCAAATGTAATTTTAAATTATTTATTTCACTCTCTCTCTTTTTTCATGTTAATGTATCCTTGGCTTCTAGTTCACAATGACATGCTAATTATGACTGTAAGAGAACCTAACTTTTTATTGTGCTAATTAAACTGTATGTCACACAGACATTTGGGGAGAATTTCCCATGCTTTCTAGTGTGAATGGAAGGAAAGAGCAGTGGTGCTCACTGAAAACTGATTTTTTTTTTTCTAGTACCTTGCAAAAAAGGCATCATTGTATTTTGATTAATCCATGCTTGGTCCACCTCAGATGTTTCCATGGAAACAGAATTTTTTTCCTTGATGGAAACTGTTAGGCTCGGGAAAGCTTCTCACTGCACAAACCCACTCAAGCTCCTAAAGAACTATTTGTTGGAAATTTAATGTGCATAAACAAAACTACCAAATTCCTCCTTAGTATTATTGTTGCAAATGCTAATAGAGAACTGTTTTCTTAATGATACACAGTGGTGCCTTTTCACTCCACAAGAAAATAGAATAACAGTAGTATCCCTTCCATTGCAAGAGAGCACTTTTCCAGAAACAATTAGCCTACAAACCTTTCAAAATTAAATTTTAAGAGTCCTGATGTGTGTATATTATTTAGTTCTGGAACCAAATAATTTGGCTTAATGGCTGTTAAAATTTAATTAATTTTAATTTGCAGATTGGCAATAATTTGAACAGATTATTCTTGTGTGCCTCAATTTGGGTTATGGACTTGGGGTTTTTATTTGGTTTGGTTTTTTGTTTGGTTTGGGTTTGGGTTTTTTCCTTCCAAAGAAAATGTACTCTCTTAATGGATGCTACTGTGATATTTGGAATACCTTTTGAAAATCAACCAACAAAGAGAGCATTTGTGTGTTTATTATTAATTTAACCAAGTGGTTGGAAACATGACCATCATTTCTCTCATTACTTTTGGACAACATATTTATTGTGTAAAATTATAGGATTTCTTGACTATTAAAATGTCATGGTTCAGAGTGTTTAAGTTTTTAAAAAGTCCAATCTTAACTTTTGCTGACAATGCAAGTAGCTATTTTAAATTGATTGTGAGGTTTATTGCTTGGAAATCTAGAAGTTTTAGACCACAGCCTATTTATTATTTTGGTTAATAGGTAATTACTCGTTAAAAATACATTGAGCAAAACCATTCAAACTCCTCTAATTTATATTTGCCTTTTATTACAGTGACATTTAGGAGTGCTACCCAGACTTCAAGATCCCATCATACAAGAGCCCATAAAAATACGGAAAGTAAATGTTTTTTGTTTTTGTTACAGTAATGCCCTGATGTTAGTCGTTGTCTAAGTCAGGGCAGAGAAACAAAAGAATCTATTGATTCCTTCACTTTTTTTTTTTTAATTTTTTTTTGTTTCATCTTTGTTCATCATGGCAGGGAATCTGCCACATGGACAAAGGAAAATCACTTTGAGAGCAATGACACCTTTTAAACTTCTTCCAGAGACATGCTGTAAACAGCAATTATATATACACTGCAGGAAAAAAAGGCAGAAGCATCAGGATTTCTTGGTACCTCTTTTATGTGTTCACTGTTAGAATGTGAATAATAATAATGATGATGATGACAGTGATGTGTTCACCATGAGAATGTGAATGATGATGATGATGATAATAACAATAATGTTTTTCACCCTGTGTTCTACCCTAATCTTTGCTCTTAAGCTTTTGGGGTACTGTTGCTTTTAGCTACTATAGCTGCAGTCTGTAATGTTTCTCTATGGTCAGCACAAGGTGTGAACGATTGCTGCTCTTTGCAGTGTTTCAACAGATGAGGTACCTGACTGAATGACATGGGAGGATGTGCAACACTTTAGAACTATTAAATAAATAGGAGACACTGGGACCTGGTTCCAGCAACTTGAGTGAGATTGATGCAGGTTCAGGGCTGAGCAACCCTCTTGGCTGGGAAATGTGACAATGCACAAAATGCTCACGTACTCAGGGTCTGGTGGTGACATACCACAAGCTTGACTTCAGAGAACTGTGCTCCCCAAAGCCCAGGGTTTCTCTGAAGACAGTATCTCTCCCTTATAGGTAGAGTTTCTTTGATGAGTGTTCATTTTGAACCTCAAGAGAATTACATGTTAGATACTTGGAGTTAGTAAGATCTTCTAGTTAGTAAAACTTTTTTCGCTTGATACTTCTTTCCCTCATGATTAAATTGGGATTTAACTCTTTGGTTTATCATTTTTCTAACCTCCAAAAATGAGTGATCCCAGGAACCTGCAGTGCCTTGGCATCTTGGGGACAGGAATACACAGAATGATATTAATGGTGTTAACAGTACCTTAAAATTACGTGTAGAGCAGTACAGCCTGCAGCACTGCTATGCACAGGAGAGGGAGAACCCTATTTATATGCCAGCAGGCTATTCTGGGAGTGCTAACACTGGGAGTGAGCAGCTGTGAGAAAAACAGAATAAGTGATAGTACACTCTGAAATGGAAATCATAGCAAAGCGCCATATGTGTTGACTAACTAGTACCGCCAGCGCCCTTGTTTCAGTCCTCTGAAGTGATAGCTTCCAACTTGCTTGATGAATTTTCACAGAACTACTATTCCACACAATGATCTCCAGAAGTCCAGCTGTTCTGACTTGTACACAGCACATGGGATAACACTGGTCAGCAAAATTCAGCCCTGAACGCTGCTGGAAGACTGGGCAAAAACTGAAATGTTTGCCTTCCTCATTGCAGACCTCATTAACACATGTACATATCATCCCCTGGGAATGCAGCTTCCTGACCGTGAGGTTCTTCTGTGACCGTCACAGAGACGGATTCCTGCTTGCAGTGCTCATGTCTTGCAATGTTTATATTCACCTCTTAAAGCTTTAAAACAAATATAAGAACAAATTATGAATTCCCTTGACAGGGCTGATTTTTCACACAGTTTGGCTATTTATTTGCCTGCCATGGCATTGGTTACTACAAAAAGTTTCCTTTCAGGTTTGTCCTTGGGTTCTTGAAAGATTTGAGAAGGTTCTGTGAGCCTGTGTGTGTCTCTGCAATGGAGTAACTGCTGCCAAGCACATGTGTGCAGCCAAGGACCTGTGATAGTGGGGACCAGGGATGTGCTGCCTAAAATCTGTGAAAAACCAGAGTATTAAAAGCAGCCAAGGCTCTGTTATGGCCTCATCTCTCAAATCATTCTGCACTTAACATGGTAAAGCCCTGAAAATCCAATGGTTCTTGAACACTCTGGCTCCAACACAGGTGTTAAGTCCTTCAGAGGTGTTAAGCCCTTCTCACCATGGCAGCTCCAGGCACCAGCTTAAAGTCACTGACTTCAGTCCTGGATGCAACTGCAGCCATGTATGAATCCTGTTTTGGCCTCCCAGACCCAGAGGTAAGTGCCACAGCCTTGGCTCTGCTTCTGTGCTTTCCTTCTTCATCCTCCCTGAAAATCCTGGTGGAAATCCCTCCTCGGACCGGGGATTGCTTTGAGGATGACTAAGTCTCCATCCTTGCTATACGTGCATCACTCTGCCAGCATGCCTGCTGGTGTCTCAAAAATGCCACCATGCTTTCTGGTATTTCCCATGGGCAAAACATGCTGTCCCCTGCCCAAATAGCCTGGGAGCACATGGACATACTCACTACCTGCATGCTCAAGATCCTGGAGTGACTTAGGCCAGGTGGTATTTGACAGCTTCAGCATTCCACCCCTACAATCTTCTTTAATTTTCATTTTCTATCTCAGGTTCATGTACTTGTGCATAACAGCAAATTGTGTATCTAGTATCAGAGGTTCTCCCAGTAAATCTTGTGTTTAATTAACCTTGGCAATTTTGCAGTTTATTAGCTTCTCTAAAAAGTTATGCGTTTGCCTTGTGGGAAACACCAGGTAGAGGAACTCATTCTGCCAATCTATTCTTCTGGATTCTTTGGAAGAAAGAAAAAATTTTGTGCTTTGGTTGCAGGCTAAGGTATGGGTCAGGACCAGCTAAGTCCTATTTGCAAAACTGAGGTGTCTAGAGATCTCCAACTCCGTGTATCTCACTGAAAATCCTGAGGATGCAAGCACATAGTAAAATATCTAACAAATCTGAGTATCTAACAGTGCTGTGAGCAACCCAAGAAATTTCCAATCCTGTAATTCCAATTCCAATTCTAATTCGCTGTAGACATCCAAATCCCACTGATTGTTGAGGTTGTGTGCTTTACCATGGCTGTTTAAAGGTCATGCTGAAAGATTAAACACAGGAGATTTCTTGCTGGTGTTGATGAACAGGAGTAATTTGCTGTCACGATGCCACAGCAGCAGCAGCTGTGCAGGGGAAGATTATCAGTGGGAAGGTGCTTTGGATTAAGTTAAGTACAAGGTTTCGGGTCACAATTTTGGAGGACTCTACAACTGCTGCTTTCATCTTAATTGTCTTCTTATTTGGGATTGTCCTCTTCCAGATGGTAAAGTCAGAGATCGTGGAAATCCAAGGTGAAAACTAGGACGCTGAAACCAGCTCCTGACCAAAATTCCTCTCATGACTCAGATTCCTCTCACCTCGCCAAGGGCAAAAGCACCAATGCAAGAACAGCGGTTCCCATGAAGAACCACAGCTCAGAGAGCAGAATTATAGACGCATGCACATAGTTGTGTGGTTAATTGTGAACAAGTGGAGCGTGCTTTGAAAATGTTGCATAATGCAATTACTCACTTCTGTGCTGCAAACTCCTTGGGGAAATTACCGTTGTATGAATGTACACGTTAGTCATGCAACCATTGTATTAATTGTTCTGTTCAGGAGAAAAATAGGTCAGTCAATAATTTGACCTAAGTTCACATTTTTCTTATGGGTCATCAAATTAGTCAGAACCGTATTTGCTGAACTTTGAACCATAGTTATGTTAGGGCACATGGGGTTTGAAGGTTCTGAGTCAAGGAAACAAACTCCATAATGTTTTTTATGGACGCCAGTGAAATATACCTTCCTGGCACATTCAAATGCAGATAATACTTTTGTGTGACTCCAACTCAAGAAATCTAAGGAACCATTAATTTTTCTAAACATTCATCCCTTGAAAACTGTTTACTTGAAAGTGCTGTGAGCTGAGTACAAAAATGGCTTCAAATCAGAATAACTGAGGCCAGGAGTGACCTATGGAATCATCATTCTTCAAAAGCTTTTGCTTTCCCTTTTGCCAGGGCAAGGGAAATAGCTGAGAGAACTTTTGGTAATGGTGCTTGAAAATACAGTTTGTGTGAAGAAAAGAGAAATTATAACTGAAAAAAAAAAAAAGGAAAGGAAATTCTAAACAGAAAGTACCAAGTGGTCTTTGATCTGCTTCATTCCCAGCTTTCTTAGGAGTTGTCCTATTCCATATTCAGATTTTTTGATCTTGTTTTGCCAAGTGACTTTAAGTAGTAGTACAGACACATGAGAAGGTTACAGAAGTTCATAGGTCCAGACCCTTGATACATGTCCTTTAGCCATCTTGTACTCAGTTCCTTCTACAGAATTTCTCAGATACTGTAAACCCTGGCTGTGTGCTCAGGGTCTTTTATAGCTTCAAAGAACAATCTGTGGAAATGCTTAATGAGCATTAATTGGCCTAAGGACCCCATTGGCCAGTTTCACCTGGATCCTTTAATGAACACCATGTCCTTGGGAGGGGGTCAATTCAGTTCAGCCTGGAGGGGCTGGTCCTCTTCTGACTTCCTGTGAGGCTGTGGTCTCCTGTTCCCCCTCCTAGGGGGCTCCTGGCTCATCCTTTGCTGTGCTATAGACCATGAATGGACACCATTACCACTCCTGTTTAGCATTGTGGGACTCTGTCTCTTGGTAAGGACCTGGATGGCGGGGTGTGACCTTCTCCTGCTTAATCCCTGCTGTAAGGCAGCTGGCAGTAAGAGGCTGATTCCCAAACCACTTTCCTTCAGGACGATGACGTGGCTGTTGTTGCCTGCTATTACTTAACATGTAGGTCAGTAACTATTTTTATATTCTGCACCTGGAAAATTTTTAAGGCAATATTGTCTATTCAAACTTCCAACCTTATGTTCATTCTCATTTGTCATAATTTGTGTCTTTTACTGTATTTTGTTGCTATTTGCTGCTTCCTTTTTTGGCATAAAAATTTTCATCCAGTTGTGATGGGTTTTAAATATGTTAGTTCTATGCCATCTAAAAGATCTTAAATTGAGGGCTCTAATTTAAGTAAAAATTATTTGATCTTTTGCAGCCTTAAAATTGTAGACTTCAAAACCAAATGCTATGTTTAACTTTAGTTTCAAAAAATATTCTGTAATTTAACTCAAATTCCAGGTTTTATTTTGCTTCCCATTAAGCTGGAAAATGTTATTGTGTGCCTATAATGGAAGTCTTTGATCTCAAGACAGCCACAAGCCACATGAGAGTAAATGGCCTTTCATGTCAAACATTCCTGTTTGCACTTAATGAAAAAAAACAAAAAGCCAGAAAACACCAATCAACCAAACAAAAAACCCCAGACAAATAAACAGAACTACCAATCACCTTTTTTATACAAGGCAGCAGCAAGATACAGAAGGGGTTGCCAGAGGCTCTTGGCAGGACTAAGCAAACCTATGCAGCCTGCATAACTTCCTTGACTGAAGGTGCAGTGCTTAGAAAGATGGTTTTGCAGGCTTGAGATACATTCGCACAGTATTTTGCAAACCTGGGCTTGTTCAGCACTCCAGGAGGGAGCCTGGAGTGAGATTGTTTTAGTCTGTTGGACGTGATACTTGCTGGAGATCTGAAGCTCTGTCTTGGGGCTTAATTGGTGAACAAAAATGCTCCTTTAGTGTGGTTTTATTTTGGTGGGTATGTGAGAATTAAAAAAAAGATCTTTGGGGGAAAACCAATCAGCTCTACGGAGACCTGGTGAAAGACACCTTCCTGACAAAAGGTATACGTTTGCTTCATGGTTTGCTCCCATGTCCTGTGGGGCTCTTGTGTCTGAGCCACGCAGAGTATGCGTTTCACAGCTGTCCAATGAACCAGACCTGAATTTTTTTAGTCAGCCTTAGCCTGCATTGTACTTTGTGACCCTTGAGAAGATGTGTGTGGTAGGTCTTGTTGGTATTCTGAGGGGAAGAGGTGTGCTGAGAACTGATGGGGTACTCTCAGAGTGGAGGAAAGTACACCCCAAAGCTGGTGTAGGATGAACTCGCTGCAGAAACTCAAGGACTGTGCTGAAAGTTTAGCTACCTACAGTGACAAAAGTGTGATTGCATGTGAACTGTGATTTTTCAAGCACACATGGTTTTCCCCATTCCTTTGTGGTTCATCATAAGTTTGGCAAGAGGCAGACCTCCCAGCTGAAGGCTATTTTCCCATCCAACTTTTGGTATCTCTCCAAGGTCTAGGAGCCATAAGACCATTCACATTTAAGGTCACTAGGTTTTTGCTCCATAGGAATTTACCTTTGAGGCCCTGCTCTCTGGAAGGGCTGAAACAGGGGAAAAACATGGCAAAATCTCTCCAGATCTCTGATTCTTACATCCAATATCTACCAGCCTTGCTCATATGTGACAAGTGGTTTATTTTCTTGAACCAAAGGAACCCTTTGTAAATGAAGCAGTTTCCATAAGAGCTAAAAATATTTTTGCCTTTTTGGTTCTGATTTTTTTTTTTTTCAAGTAAAGAAAGTTTAATTGAATTTCTCATATTATCTATACACTATTTCTAGTATAGATAGAATATTGGTGAGCTATTAAAACGTGTGACCAGAGCACAGTCATGGGCTGGCTGGCATTGACCTTGTTGGCAGCAGCACCAGTGCAAGCTCCACCTGTGTTCTGTCTCTTATCTCTGGGAATCCTGGCCAGTGCAGGGCATGAGATAGAAGAAAAGCACTGGTCCTGCTGGGGAACAGTGAGTGCAGAGGGAATAAGTGTGCTGGGAACTGCTGAATCTGATATTGCCACTGAAAAGGAAGTTAATGGTCAATGCCTTAACTCACGTGTGCAAAGAGGGCTTAGCTTTGGTGGTGCAATGGTCAGAACCATATATCCTACAGCATAGAAATAGGGCTAATGCTCTTGCCTTTGTTAACACAAAGAGATGCAGAAATGCTCTCACTGCTGAAGGCTGGGTGAATTATTATGCTGGCTCATGAAGGGGTTTATACTTCAATTGCAGTAGTAAGCCAGTGGGAAAATAAGTTTAGTTTCATCTTAGACATATTTATTTCCACCACACTTGGACTGAATCACTTTTGGGGACACTTAAGAATATTTCCGTTCTATAAAATGGCACAAGTAATACATTTTATAAAGGTATAATACCCTGGCTTGTGGCTTTCAGTGACTCACATGCCTTATGACTATCTTCTACATAAAATGTTCATAAAATAAAATCTGGTGTAATTCACTTCTTACATCTTACCAATAGCGTGAAACCACAGGCATCCAAAATGCAAATTATTTGTTATGTCATGAAAAATTCCCACTTTGTCCTGTGATTTAGATTTCCATTCTTTCTAACTATAATTATTATCCATCACTCTGAGTTATTGCTTGTTAATGATGTGTTTGTTTCTTTGATGAAATGGTTTAATGTCAATATATTTTCCAGTCAATGTTTATCTCAGACTTCTTAATCACCATAACTGTCACCACAATGTCTGGTCAAGTAAATCCCATTTTGACCTTTTTTTGTCCCGAGGGAGTGCATTTTCAATTAAACTGTGCTTTTAAAATGTTGGACTGTGTTAGTGTGGCTTATAATTTTCCTTAGCATGAAATAGCTCCTAACAGTCCTTACATAACCAGTTCAGCATCTCTTCCTTCAGCCTGTGGCAGAGTTCTCAACACCAGTTTGTTCTTGGCGATGTCACTGGACATGAGGCTAAAGGCAGGAAAGTTTGGTGTTTGTCAGTGTAGTGTGCGAGTCTCCCCAGACAAAGATTCTGCAGCTTGAAAGCAGTTCTCCTGCTCATTTTGTCATCTTCCTGAACCTTCCAAATTCAGATCTGCTCTGGTACTGCAGGGATGACCCTCTGAAAAATGTCACAGTTATCTGCCTTTCCACTCAAGCTTGTCTACAGGCAAAAGCAGTGCTGCTTGAAATCTCCTGCTATCCAGCAATGTGTATACGTGACCGGCATTTTCTATTCTTGCACATAACTATTAAGGGCATCAACAGGAATTTTTTTTTTTTATTTTAACCAGAGGGGAATATGCTTGGTGGCACTTCTAGGTTCCTTATTGAGCACTTGTAGCAATGTCTCCATGTCCAGCATGGGGTATAATCTGGGTAGTCAGCAGCTTCACAAATGGGACCAGGACAGAGAGAAGGGGTGGCTTTTTAGGCATGTCTAAAGCTAATTTAACTTGGAACTTGCTTGGGTATTTTGAGCAGCCAGTTCAACACAATCTGTAAAACTTACCAAAGGAGACAGGTCAATATCTGGGATGCTGGTGATGATATCCCCAATTTCTGTGGTTAAATTGCTTTCAGTGCCTGATTTGATAGCGTGAAAGTAACTTGGACAGATGACAGTGAAGTGCAGACAGGGCCACTGAGATCTACTTTCTTACGTATATGGTAAAAATTATTTTCCACAAGTAATTTCTGAAATTTGCTTTAAATGTACTTGTTCCTGGGTTAGCTGTGTACCGCAGGGTGCAACTGCTGATTGATGGAAAAACATGGGGTTTGTTAAACTGTTACCAGCCACATTTTGTCTGTCGGTCTGCTCAGTCAGTATATAAGCATAAAGAGAAAGGTGAAGAGGGCCTGTGTTCCTTACAAAAGGATATCTGGACCTTTAGTTCCTACCAGAACTGCCCAGCATTTGATAATCTGTATTTCAGAAATCAAATAGTATGTGATTTAACATGTAGCAAAGCACTGGGTAATTTACTTCCTGCTGCTTTTTGTTTCTGCTCTATCTAGGAATCATCCTCACAAGAGGATCTTAGACGGCTTGTTTGTCACTCCCCTGGTTATCACTGGATGTTGTGGCAGGTATGAAGGGGTGCAGCTGAGCAGCCCTTTGTTGGGAGGGGCCAGAGACTTCTGTACTTTGACAGAGAGGCAGAAGTGTCTTTAGTTGTCATTTCTAGGCACCAAGTTCTTCTCCCTGTGCTGTTTTCCACATCACATGCTGGTGGGTCAGTTAGTCACTGAGCATTTATCTCTAAATATGAGTATGAGAGGTCTCTCTACTGTTTTCACACATCTGAGTTGTTTTTATATTTTACTTTTTCATTAAAGTATTTTGCAGGAAATAACATCTGCACATTTCTGTCCTGTCTCCTTAGCATTTGCCACCTCTGATGTCTTGTCCTCTCCAGATCCCATCCTGTCTCTGAAAATTGTCTGCACTACAGCTCCTCACTCCTTCCCTGCCATAATCACTTTTTATTCTTATGAAAACCTAAACTTAGTTTGAGGTGACTTGAGTTAGATACCTTTTGTGTGAAGTCAAACTTAAAAAAAAATAAATAAAGAAAAACAAACAAACAAAAACACCCCCCCAAAAAAACAAACAAACAAACAAAAAAAACAAAAACCAAAATCAAAAAACCCCACACCCCACAAAATTGTCACTCACTGTTTGAGAAAATGTACCCTACTTTGGACTAGGCTTTCGGGTCACAGTGTCACCAAAAACCAGGAAATGAAGTGTCCAAGCTGATGGCTAGGTTCAAAAGCTGCCATTACTGCAGTTCTGGGTGCATTGGATTATTCCATCTAACATACACAACCAGCAAGCTGACAGACCAGGTTATAGTCATGAAATTGATACATACTCATTACATTTCCTGAATAGATGTATATATGCTAAATATTTCCATGGACTTATTTGGATATGGGTAGGGGCTTTTTGAGCATTTCTGGTGGTCATTTGGGGAGCTTCCCATTCCCCAAATTTTCCTTTTATTGTACTATGTCTTCTAATGAATCTTTTCTCCTTGAGAATATCTCACATATGTGGTCAAGGTCACAATGAACTTCTCTTATCATCTTTGGTCTGGCACCCAATCTTTGTTCTCAAAACTAAGACATCTGTTAGCACAAAATAATCACTAGGATAGGTAAATAGGGAAGCATAAACTGGCACAAGACCATCAGTCACAGGTGTGAGGAGTTAACACAAAGCTGCATTAAGGTCTGACACTTGTATTAAAAACTCTGTGGTATAAAACTAAGCATGGACGATCAAACGCTATTGTGAAAAAGCTGAAGAAATATCCAGCATTTTCCTCTACTGCTGCACAGACCCCTCTTTTAAAGAAACATAACTTTTTTGGTAAGAAATGGTGCATTGGCTTTGCTGAAATACTGGATGCAACAGTGACCATGGTACATGTCCGCACATCTCCAGGAGAAGGAATGCTGCTGTGCTTTCCTGCTGTGCCCCTCTGTGTCCCCTCTTCCTTCGCCTCTCTGGGAGGTGACACAGCCCACAGACTGAAGAGCTGTCCTACTTCCTTACTACCAGTTTTACTGGGGTAACAGACCTGGCTGCCATTGGTACCTATGTGATACTACTCCCTGGGATACTATGGTTACTGCTTCTTCCAAATGGCTGTTTTAAAAAATGAATAAACAAAATCCCCACAACCTTTCTGCAAATATATATTGTAGATAATAGAAGGATTCAAGCCCCTTGGCCTCTATTCAGCCAGTGCTTACTTACAGCTCAGCCCATTTGCCAGGGTTGGTATGTCTACCAGACCTTCTTCCAGACAGGTCATGTGTTCTAATCAATGAACCAAATGCCAGAAACTTTAAAAGATGATACAACCTGAAATGGCAAATTCTGATTAAGCTTTCCGGAGATATCTACGTCTTCGGCTCAGGTTAGGTGTGTGAACCCTTGCTGAAGACTGCCTTCTGTATGGTAATCACAGTCTCCATGATAATGCTTCTTAATAGATAGAGGTGGGATTTTGATTTTTATTTTGTGGTTTTTTTTGTGTTTTTCTTTTGTTTTGTGTGGATGTGCTCTTTGCTTAGTTTTTTTTTGTTTTAGTTTTAGTGTTTTGTAGTTTAGTTGGCTGGTTCATGTTGGGCGTTAGGTTTTGAGTTTGGTTGTTTTTGTGGATGTTTTTTTATTACACCTTAAATATTGCTGTTTACTGATTATAAGGAGACCAGTTTTTAAAAATAAGAATAGAGCTGACAACATTATGGTCCTTGTTAGAATTGCACAGGGGCATCTCTTACTGTATGGATGTTGTGGTCTATGCTCACCAGAGCTATAGAAGTCTGGGTAAAATCTGCCTGAGTCTATTCCTCTTACACTATGTGTGAAGGTCCTGTGCAATAATACGATCAGCAAGACTGCTGTGACATCAGAAATGGAAGTACTTTGTGACTTTACAATAGCAAACTGTGTTTGTGTATGGGGGGGAAATAACCACTAACTAAAACACTAGACACTGCTGGAATTTTGTTACAACCGGTAACAATTCCTTTCTTGCTTATATAGCATGTTGTACTATAAGGCATATGCAGGACATTAGGATCTGAAACAGTACCACAGTTCTCATTTTTTTGTCTTTGCCCAAGTCTTTGTTACCCACCATCAAATTTTTTAATAACTGATCTCTAGGAGAGATTTCTACTTTTCTGCAGTGCTTTAGACAGAAGCCAGTTATTAATTTGTATGTATTAGTTGATCTGGTGGGAATGGGCATGTTTATATTTCACAATTGTCAGGATTGCTGTGGTTGGTGATAATCAAATCATCTGCCAGTTGTCCAAGTTCCCTTTGATGTTGCTTTCCAGCTGTGCATTCCAAATTCATTGTATTCACATTCCTGTCTCTGTTATCAGCTTACTGAGGTTTCCTCTGTACTCCTTTTGTGTTCATGGAAATGAACCTGTTATCGCTTAGCCTAACACCTAGCACAGTTCAAAGGCTTCGTTAATGGTCGTGACTGGTTGTGATGGATCATTGGAGGCACTGAGTTGTGCAGTAACTTGATAGCAACTGGTATGTTCCTGATGATGACAGGATCTGAATTCATCATAACTGCATTTTTTATCTCCTGTGGTAAAGCAATTTTAGATTATTTGAGAAGCTCAGTTTCCTCAACTGGATGCTTGCCTAGCTAAAAGCAGAGAGGTTTGCCTGTAGGGCTGCAAACTCTGTCGTAATCTAGTCTTAGTGTTGCTTTGCTGTCAAAAGTGGTTGTCTCTGGATAACAAATAAAAACTCGCTGAGAGGTAACACATGCATGTGGATAAATGCTGTCTTTTTCTGTTAAAAGTTTGAATAGTGAATCTTCTGTTTCTGGCTGATACTGCACCTTACACTTACTCATATCATTAGCAAACATAACAGAAAAATTTGTAGTAATTAGGTAAGTAAAGAACCACTTGTTGGGTAAGGGTTGCAATTAAAGCCAAACTAGATACTTCACTTGATTTCACAGCCTGCTTCTGAACTTCGTGGAGGAGAAGCCTGAAGGAAAAGTTTCCCATCAGCTGAGAATGGGTCAGCTATCTGGTAGGGCCACAGTCCCTTTCCTGGCAGAACCAGAAGTTTAGCTGTCCATCTTCAGCACTGCAGGGCTTTATGCTACCTCACTCCATGTGGCATCTTTTACGTAGCCAGTATTTCATGGGTCATTTGAATTTTTTTAAGGTACTTGTTTTTCTCACAACTAAGATACTTTCTGCTCCATAATATAACATCATTATCACACTTGGAGCCTGGTGACTTCTTGAAAATTTCTCTCTTGTCCTTTGTCAGGGTCATTGCTGTCTTCTTTCAAACAGTGGCATCAGAAGTATGGGGGTTTTGCATATGCTGCAGAGTTTCTGATGGTATTGATCTGTGATCTTTTGTCCTATTCTGCTTTTGGCAACAGCCAACAGATTACAGACCTGAGCTTGTAGATGGTGAATATTCGTTCAATTTTTATCCTTAGGTGACACTAGACTGGCACAAGGATTTTCTGAAGAGATGTGACTCATGGCCCTTCCATTATTGTTAGGAAAGACATTGACTTGCTTGTTCCATTCTCTAAAACTCCACATATTTTTTATGCTTCAAGTCTGCAATGAATTTGCATGCTATTCTGAAACAATTATCTTTGCTGATCAGAGATCAGAAGCGCCAGCAGGTATGCAAGCCAAACAGATATTGTGAGATTTTTTATTTCAGTAACTATTTTTTTTGAGGAAAGCAGCTCTACCTCACCGTGTCAATAAATCTCTCTGACGTTATTTATTTTTTTCCCTTTAGATGATGAACTAAGTGTAAAAATCTATCCTAGGTGCTGTGTGAAGGAGAAAATTGTTTTCTGGTGTTTTCTGATTTATACCTTTCAAAACTTTTAGCAGTAGGCATGAGGAGTATGACTGAGGCTTTTTCCTTCTTGGGAAATAAATAATGTTTAAAATTAGAATGCAGAACAGATGGAGTGGGTAGTATCTCAGGAAAGATTTCTACAGAATCTGTGACTTCCCATAATTAATTTCTTCAATCTAATAATTATTAGGTATACTTTGCAGTCTTTCTTTAAAGCCTGGGGTACACTATTCTTTCTATTAATGAATAATTTTAGTTGTCTAGGCTCAGGTTTGAAAAGTCTACAAAGAATGCTCTTTTAACCAGCTAAATAAGAATTCAGTCAGCCTTCTAAGTAAGCTTAGTACACCTGAAAAATATCTCTCTTCATTTAAACTGTTTCCTACACTCCTCAGCTTCTGATAATCCAGGGCCAATGGTAGAGAACACACAGGAAATAAGAAACAAGAAATCCTGCAAAGGCACTGGAATGAAATAAAGAAAAGGTGCTTTGATGGTGTAGGATGGATTGCCACACTGCATGCCACAGACACTTTTAAGTTGAAAGATAAGTATCTACAAATCTGTAGCAATCCTGCAGTGGAAATACAGAATTCCCTTGGGTATTAATGCAGAAACACTTGTTATATCAACTATCATGATCCTGGACTTCACAGCTTCTAGCTACCAAAACCCAGTAACTTCTGCAATTACTTCTACCATTGAAGGTTCAATTGACATTTTTTTTTTTTTAATAAGTATAACAGCATATCTTCGTGCAGGAATCACTAAGTGGGTAACAACCCTCCTTCCCAAGCTAATAAATTGACATGCATTCTATAATTCTGGTAGGTAAATATCTTTGGTAGTGACAAGAAACAACACTGATACCGCAAAGGCAGAGCTGCTAGATGAAGTGGTAGTCATCCTGTTTCTCCCTTTCTTTGATACCTTCTTCTCACCAGTCATATCTTGTGTCAGTCAGCTCCTTGAGAAGAGAGACAAGGACACTCAGTATGGAACCAATCAGATGACTTATTTTATCATATTATCTATATGTAAAGTGAGATGTCAGCCACATGCATGAAGAAGCCTTATAATGGAGTGAAGTGTGTGACTGACCACTTGCCAAGGCCAGGGTTATGCATTTGGTCTCCTTGGACAAATACTCTATTGTGTTACTTTTTGTAAGTGGTGTTCTCAGGCAGTGAGAGTCTATTTAGATTGAGTCCTCAGGTCATGTTGACTCTGAGGTTTTAAGTTTGTAGTGCCAGGTAGTCTTTGTTCTAATCAAGTCATACAGCAATTAATACCTTGCATTTCCTAAGTGACTCCGAAGAGTATTGCATTTCTTGCTCTTTACCCCGTAACTGGCCATTTCTAAGGTTTGTTGCTCTGCATTAATTGTTAACATCCATCTATGCTGTAGAGTAACTGCGCTGCTGCCCTTGTTTTTCACTGTGAAGCATGCCCAAAGGATCTGTTTTTGGAGGGAATCAGTAGAAGACCTCCTGTCATGCACAGAGTTGTCTTGGCAGAGCCAGGAATCTGGTGTCTTAATTTCTGTTCAAAATCTTTTTCTTATTAAAGATCATTGAGGGAAGCTGCTAATGAAGAAAGAAAAGAAATAATTTATTTCCATGCCTGTAACCTGCTCTGTGAGCATGCAGAGGTTAGACATTACTGCCAGCAACTTGACCCCCTCTCCAGGGGGTCAACATTGTCGTTTGTAGTAGATCATGGGAGAAATTTCTGTCTGAGTCGAGACTTGAAGGACACTTTCCCCATCTGCAGTCTCAAGCTGGTGAAAACATAGTAAAATTGGAGAGAGGTGAATCTCCTCAGTGGGTAACCCTCTATATGCAGAGACATCAAATGAGTCAGTAGAGTGCTAAAAATAGCCAATGGTGGTGTCTAAAGATCTGGAAAAGTAGGTCACGATGCTCACATATAAAAAGTATGGATGCTGCTAACAAGGACCAAGGGAAGGCTTCAGAGATGGTAAGGTATGAGGAACAAGTGTGTAGCAGCGTTTTATCCAGTAATCCTTGTGTGTAGAGAAGATGAGTCACGTGTGGACTTAACCATGTTCTGAATTATTTTGTTAAAGGAAATTTGGCTTCTTTTCACTGCTGTGGTTTTTCCACTCTCCTCTTTTCCTGGAGCAGAAATAAGGAGAGGTAGAAACAATGTCTTGGTAGTTCTTAATTATTTAGCACAGTTGGAAGAATGAGGGGCAATGAAGAAAAGTGAAATTTCTGTTGAAATTAAGTGCTCAGGTCACAGTCTATTACCTGCCTTGTGCTTAATTTTACTTTGGTAGTATGTTGTCTAGATTTGGATCTTTGGCGTTGGAATGGCCTTTTTGGGGTAAATGTGTTAACAGAAATAAAGCAAACCCAAGAAAACCACTTTAAAGGTGTCTCCTCTAAACTCCATTCTTTCTAAAAGATGATCAGTTGAGAAGTGAGTGTAGTGCTGTGATGTACATATAGTCATTTCCTGTGTCTGCTGTTGGCTTTCACCATTGGCTATGGCAAGATAAGCTCAAATAGAATAAAAACATTTTTTGGATACTTTACTTGCAACTCATTTAGCATGAGTTGATGGCTGTTTGGGTTATGAATCCATTTGCATAAATAGATGAGAAATTGTGGCTTATTGTAGGAAAGCTTAAAATCCCCTCATAACTGTAGTTTTCCTTGGTAAAAGACCGTTTAAGGAAAAAAAAATGAAAATTTAGAAAATATTTTTACATTACATAAAAATTCAGAACAAGGGTAGTGATAGGTAGAAGACATGCAATATAAAGAGCATTTTGCATATAACATAACTATACGAATAAATCCATCAGAAAGAAACAACAGAAAGTCAATATGCATACTCAGATTTATCATATTCTTTTCCTAAAAGAAACATGTTCCAATGAATAATTGAAAACTGGTTCTTTGGGATCTGTCTACAGAAAGGAGGCAACACTTCAGAAACGTTCAGTAGTAATTTATTTAAAAACCAAAACAATTCAAGTTAAGATTCAGGAAAATTGTTCACATGTATTGCAATATGCAAACTCTAAATAACTTGGGAACAAAGAGCTCAGTCCTGTATTTGCTTAGTTTTATAATGTATACAATGCCATTGAGGTTATTACCTTAAATAAAACCATTGAGGAGTACCTAAAGAGAAATAAAAGCAGAATAACTTCATATAAATAGAGTAAATGAACAGGAGAAAAAAGCATACTAGTTTGTCAAGTTAAGCAGGGAGAAAATGTACTTATAATTAATATGAAAGAACTAATGAATAAAGCAGAAATATTGCTTAGAAAAAAATACTCAAAAGCTTAACACAATAAGATGATGTGTCTGAACACCCTGGATTGTTAATGGACTCAGAACAAATATTTAATATAAATTAACACAGTTCAGGAGAAATTAGCACTAGGTAAAAATACTTCCAGAAACATCTGAAGATGTATTGCATAGAAAGCAAAAAATTGTGTGTGAATCTTTAGACACCATTAGTATATGACTGTATGTGAATATTTAAAATGAAAATTCCTGTGTGCTCATCATCCTAGGCTCTTTTTGGGAGCATATAAAGTACCTTTGAGCTCTTTTTTTGCTTATTTTTATGACTGTTCTAAACCAACAGCAATTGAGTTTCACATAAGATGTGAATATATTGTTTGATTGTAGAACCAAGTTGGATGAATAAGCATTTTTACATACTTGTGTATGTTAATCTTATTCAAACATGTCTGAGTTACTTCAGGTGTTCTTTCTTTTGTCAGTTCCTCAGTATTCAGAGATGTGTCTGTCAATGATTTAAAATCTTTTAATCACTTCTTGAATAGAAACTATACCAGTGAAAGCAAACTTAGTGGATAGAGTTCAGGTTTTGCATGTGGTACGTTAGTGTGATAAAGTAAGATGGTTAATTGTAGCTGCAGAATACACAATTTTATTTACTTTTATTTAGAGATGTCATCTCTATTTGAGATGTCCATAGCAAGTTTCATGTGAAAATTACACTCAAAGTCCATGTTATAAACTGTCAGTATTGGTCAAGGTTTAAACCAGTATGTTTTCTCTTTTCTAGTATTTAGCTCACATTTTGACTTACCAGCTTGGAGTAATTAACTGTTATTTTGAGAAAAGAGTAAATGATATAAAAAGAGAGGAGGAAAAATGCTCTGTCTGATCACTCAACCTTAAAGAAGTTTAGGACTGGTAAATAACATATCTTTCACTCATTTGTGGTTTATTGGGGGTTTTTGTGTTGTTTGTTTGTGTGTTTTTGTCAAATTTTATGGATTCCAAGCTAGAGAATTCAAAGGGACTGCACATTTCACAGGGTTTTAAACTGTAATGATAAATCAGTGCAAGGAGAAGTATGTCAACCACAGTTAGTACTTGTCAGAGACCTTGAATGTATTTTATTTTAGAAGTGACAGGAATGCCACAGCTTAAAAGACTCCTGTAAGGTAAAGAATAATTTCCTATGTGTGTGGATAATCAAATTCTAGTCCCAGCACACAGAGAAACTATCTACAACACAGGGTGAAAACAAAACTTTGTTGTTTTTTTTTTTTGTTTTCTTCAGACTAAACCCATAACATTAAATTCGATATGTTAAGGATATCCTTGTAAAATGAACAGCAATAGCAATGAAAACAATACAAAGTAAGAAATTAATCACTGAAGAGTTTTTCTCAAGCTTTGTGATAAAGCATAACTACCTACAATTTCCATGTTTTATAGAACCCTAACAATTCAAACATGAGTATAGAGGATTTAGTGAGATTTAGGATGGCAAGAGATATTTTAAGAGGTATAAAACATTAAGTGAAAAGCAGTATGTAAAGCTTTATTCATTATATTAAAAAGTGAATTCACTTGGAGCTGAATTCTATTTAGAGCAACTTTCTTACAATGCTTTAAGCCATATTAGTGAGATAATGCTAAAGTTCTTACAGAAGTGGGAACGTGTTTTAACAATAAAAAAAAAGTTATATTTTAGTACTGGAAATATTTTTAAGTGTAATCCATTACATTAATGGAAATAATTTAGTAATTTGGTGTAGAAAAAGATTTGGGATACACTTTCCAGTGCTGGAGGCTAGACTAGATTAAATTTATTTGAAACAAAAATAATTTAATATTATATGCATAAAGTGAATTTAAAAACTCATAATCAAGTTAACTTTGAGAGTTTTGAATGTGGAAAGCAAAGTCAGACAAGAAATAAGTGATTTCTGTATGCCATGAGCACAGTTGAGAATATAAAGTGGTGCTGGAACATCTGCATTCATTTTGCTAACAGTGTGTTTTTAATTAAATACAACTGGGGTGTGGAGACCTGTAGCCAATATGAATGGCCTGGGAAGGGTGAGGGTCAGCAGCTCATGGTCAAGGTGACTGGGCTTAGTGGGGTGTCTGGGCAGGTGGTGGTGCTGAGGCATCCCAAGGGTGAGGTGAGAGATGCCTGGACAGGCAAGGCTCTGGGCTGGGCAGGAGGCTTTTCACAGCATACACAGGGTCTTAGGCAAGGGCCAAGGCATAGGGATGAAAGCCCACGCTGAGCTTTCTCACAGCTTCTCACTGTTTAGCTGTTTCCACCCAGTCTGATCCAAGATTACAGGTGCCTTGTATCAGGGCTTACCTAGAGGAAGAGGTAACTTGGCCTGTTGGTGGGCCAAGGACCACCCTAGCCTAAAGGGGGATGTCTGGGTATGGAATCATCCAGAAACAAACAAATGGGATGTGTACAAGAGGTGTGCTGATAGCACCTAGATTAGCAGGTCGTAAAGATCCCAACCCACCTACACGGGCATTTCAATGAACAAAGGTCAGCACTTAAGAAATATAATGGGAAGGTAACTGGAGATAAGACACCTCTGTTACCAGAAGAAGGAGCAGTGTGGGAATCCTAATGAATGGCGGATGTGTGGCAGGGTGAAGAGAGGGAGAATCACAATTGCTGTTCCTGAAGGGTACGTACATCCAAAAATAACTTGACAAGAGCCCTGAAGAGGTGGTGAGGATCTGCTAACTGTACATCCTGTCCTCCTCCACAGCAAGTAACCACGGTCAGGTGTCTTGAAGACATACAAGACTGGTGCTCAAGTGCACTCAGGCCTGTGCATCTTAGACCTTGCAGGTATGAGTGTCAGTGGGTGAAATCTGTTCAGTTTTGAAATTGACACCTTGACCTCTGCATCCTCCAATGCAGTCTTGGAATGAGATTTACCACATTGATACTGCAGTGTTGCAGCATTGTGTTCCTTCAGCTGTGTGGATGAAAAAGGTGAAGATTGCAGAGCTTTCAGAGAGCATAGGTTCTTTTTGCTTGTGTCATAATCTAACTCCAGCTACAAGCTAAGCCCCACACATGTGCTTACTCACTCCCTGCCACGGTGGGGTGGGAGAGAAGACCAGAAGAGTAAGAGAGAGAAAACTCACAGGCTGAGATAAAGACAGTTTAATAGATAAAACAAAAGCCATGCAGGAAAGCAAAACAAGGAATTAATTCATCGCTTCCCATAGGCATAGTACAGATGCACAACACAGGGCTCCAGCACACATAAAAGTGATTGGGAAGACAAAGACCATCATGCTGAATGTTCTCCCCTTCCACTTTCTTCCCCCAGCTTTATATGCTGAGCATGATGCCATATGGCATGGAATACTTCTTTGGTCAGTTGGGGTCAGCTGTCCCAGCTGTGCTCCCTCCCAGCTTCTTGTGCACCTCCAGCCCACTCTCTGGTGGAGTGGGGTAAGAAGCAGACGAGGCCTTGGCTCTTTGTAAGCGCTGCTCAGTAATCACAGAATCATTTAGGCTGGAAAATACCTCCAAGATTATCAAGTCTAACCCTTAACCTAACACTACCAAGTCCACCACTAAACCATATCCCTAAGTACCACATCTAAAGTCTTTTAAATGCCTCCAGAGGTAGTGGCTCTACCACTTTCTGGGCATCATGCTCCAATGCTTGACAACCCCTCAGTGAAGAAATTTTTTCTAATATCCAATCTAAACCTCTCCTGGTGCAACCTGAGATAATTTCCTCTTATACTCTCACCTGTTACTTGGTAGAAGAGACGATCCCCACCTCACTACAGTCTCATTCTAGGTAGTTGTGAAGAGCAATAAATAACCAAAACATCCCTGTATTGTCAACACTGTTTTCAGCACAAATCCAAAACATGACTCCATACAAGATGTTATGAAGAAAATTAACTATCCCAGACAAAACTGGGACAGTGTGAACACATAGCCACAGCAGATTTAGAAAAATGTGCAATTAGATTTTACTCTGGCATGGCTAAGCCATAAAAACAAAGAGAGGACAGCAGAGATTTCAGCCTGCATTAGCCACCTGAAATACATTACCTATCTTCAACAGTTGTGCAAGCGATGAATTGATAACTGAGAAGTTCATCTTCAAAACGTCTCGGACAGTGATAAAATATCAGGAGCTTGTTCCAAGGTATTATTTTTTTTACTTCCCAAGAAAATGTGTCAAAACCATCAATCCATCCAAGCTGGAAAATTATGTATAAAAAGAAAACAACTTGATAGATTCAAGCAAACTGAAAGTTAACCAACCTTACCTGGTCTTGATCCTGACTCAGGAACTATATGCTTTCTCCCACTCATGTAGTCCTGGGAAGCAAGCATCTTATCCATGGGGATGCAAAGGAGTATCTTTCACTGAGCTCTTCATAGAATCTTGTATGAAACAGTGAAATTTTAATCAAACTTGCTTAGGAAAGAATATTTCTGAAGAAACTCGGAGAGCTTTGAGCCTTGTCTAAGCTCGGTAAATTTCAGGAACTGATCCCATTGTCCTACTTAAGTGGGAAGAACTTGAATAAGCCCTGAGAGTTGTTGAGATGCCACAGGACAGCCCCACACTCTGATTAAGTAGTATTTATCCCACTGGTGAACGGGATGTGCTGTTTCTCTACAAGGCAAGGAAAATTGAGAAAAAAATCTTTGTAACATAAATGTTCACCCCTTATTATGATGGGATTCAGATTCTATGTGGGGTATATTCAATAACCTAAGCGACTGCCAGACAGATTATATTCTTCTTCAGTAAAAGAAAGGATGGCTGCAATAAAGAATACAAAGAAAGCAATGTATTCAACAGTGCTAAACCTAGAAACATGTACTTTTGTAGAAGTACAATTTTGTCACACCTTAGAGGGAAACTGCTGTGAAGCTCCAATTCTAGTTTGGTGTAGAATTTCCTTATCTTATTGACACACTTTGAGGTCAGATGCAATAGCAAAATTTTATGATGAAGTAAGTTAATTATCTTTAAATTGTAGTGTGCGGTGTCATGATGTTATGGTAGGAGTGTGATGCAGCCTTGTGTTTTATTGCTGTTTGTCATTACATTAAATTGGCTTAGTAGAGAATTGCAATAAGGACATTAGCATTCACAACCACTTCTGCCTTGAACTCTGTCCAGCCTTTTCACTTCCCTCTCTTCACTCATTCAGTAGTTCTAATTTATGCCTTTTTTGAATGCCAAATAGATTCTATCAAATTTCCTTTCCTCTCCTGACTGTATTTGCTGGGAACTGCTGTAGAGAGGAAAGCTGCCTTTAAGTTCATCTTGTTTCAGTCCTGTGATTATGGGTGACCAATTGCTTTTTGGAACCTTTGCAGCTTTTTTAAAATTTATATTGGTGAGCTGTGAAAGCCCTTATAAAGTAGAAAACTTAAACAGCTTTGAGCAATGTAATTTTCAATTATTTTTTATTTTCATATGTCAGAGAATCTGAGGATTCCAAGTATGTAATTATATGAAGCACAATTTAGGACAGATCAGACAGAAGATTTATTAACTACAACCATACTGAGAGAACATTCGAACATCATCTGCTCCTCTGCTCCCCTCCAAGTGGTTGCTGACTCAATTTTTTGTTTCACAAACAAGAAATAGGTGAGGAAGTCAGTTCAATGGTGACAAAGCCAGGTATTCATCCCTTCTAGGGATGGGTTCCTTAAGTCTCTTGCTAACTGCTACAATTCTAAGGAACCAATAGGACAATATGGAGAGGTGACTCTTGGTGGAGCCTATCTAGAATTGCACTAACAAACAAATATAAAATGTTTTGGTTGGGAAATTTTTAAATATAATGTTTCTTCCATTCTGAATATTTTCTTAGTATATATAACAATTTTTTTTTTTTTTTGCATTTGAAGCACAGATTCTACCCTTGTTTTCCAAGTGTAGTGAAATAGAGTGGATAGAAAGTTCCACACTGAAGTTGGCAGAGGTCTGAAATGGACTTAATGGAAGCTGAGTGTACTCTGAGCTGCACTGGGACTAGTGGAGGAGACCTTCTGGTTTCATGCAGCCCCGTGTTCTGCTAATGGTATAGTGACATGGGTCAGGTTGTCATGGCCTTGTCCAGTTGCATTTTGAGCTCAAAAGTGTAGACTTCACCGCTTCTCTGAGTGGCTTCACCAACAATTGACCACATCTAATGGGGAGAAGTTTTTATTAAGATCTAACTGGAATTTCTCGTACTATAACTTGTGTCTGTTGCCTGTTGCACAATTTTGCCTCTTGTGCTTTTGCCATGCACGTACAAGCAGGTTTCTCTGCCTGCTCTGCAAACTACCATTAGGCTGTTGAAGACATCCATAAGATCTCCCTGAGTGTTTTCCTCCTCTTATGGCTGGACAAGACCAGTTCCTCAGACTCTTCTTACACTTGTGTGAGCCAATCCTATGCTACTGGCCCTCTCCTGGTCTCGTTCTGGTTTGTCTTCTACTAGAGATTCCAAAACTAGACATGGTACTCCCCGTGTGGTTTCATGGGTGCCAAATAGAAGGGAAGAGGACAAATTTTGTTTCAGCTGCTGGCTAGTCTCTTGCTCAAACAGTGTGGTACCTGGTTATTCATCTTCATCTCATGGGCTCAAAGGTAAACCACAACAGGCCTATTTGACAGAGGTGACAGAGAAAGATGGCTATCAGCTGGTCAGGGTGATTCAAGCCTGTCAGTACCATTGGGGTCCTGGCAGTTGTGTACTGTCCTACATAAGTTTAAAAAGTTGCCCTGAGTAAACCTGATGAAGATTCGCCAGCAGTCCAGACTCACCTTTAGCTGCCAAAATTTAAGGTATAATTTCTAGGTGTCCCAAAGAGGTGGACTGAATCATCCCCTGAAATGCTTATGTCTGTCTGCAGACATCAGAGGAGAGACTTAGACACTAAGTTGAGGTCCAGCATCTAGGCAGCTAAATTCAGATGAGATGACAATTCAGATTGGATCATACCATTAGATGGTACTATTGTTCCCTTGGAGTAGAAAACAAATGCTTGCCTTGAGTTTCACGTCAATGTAGAAATTTCTTCCTCAGTTCAAGCCTCAAGGTCTTATCTTCAAACTGCCTGGGTGCAAACTGTGGTTCATTCTTGCTCGTGTTAGGACATGGTAGAGCTTTTATTGTTCACTGATGTGGTTGCCTGTGCTCTGGATAGGTTTGTAAAAGCCTCAGAAGTTATTTTTCAGGGGTTTTCCAGGTAAATCTATGTAAAACATGCCTTACTAGTGTACTAAAGAAAGCTCCTTCTTGAATGAGATTTTGCAACCATTTAGTACAGGTAATAGGAGTGTGCTTATGGCGTTGGAGGCTCTAAACAAATGCTACCAACATCCACCTAACCTGTTTGGATGTATAGTTTGAAAAGAATGGATGAAACAAAAGCTCAGTAAAAAGCATAGCTTGCTAAGAAGAGTTAGATGGCAGGGTTGGGGAAGAAGGAATTTGGTCTTCTGAGGACTTCAAGGATTTTAGCATTGCTTTTATTCTGAATAATGGTTTGTCACAGGAGCTGGTTTGGCCAAAGAGCTCAACTTGTGGCAGGGAACAAACTTGAGCTCTCCAACACCTTTCACAAGGAATGGGAATTCAGATACCCAGAGATTGCTGTTAAGAGTAAGACAAAAACCTTTGCATACCTTTTGACAAACCAAAATGTAAAGGTGTTGGATTCTCCCACTTCCCCCCCTCCCAATAATACCTTTTCAGAAACCTTTCAAATTGACTTTTTCATATGGCAAACTTTTTTGTCATACAAAATTCCTTATCTACTCTACATATAAAAGAGTAAGATTAATGGCCCATGAATAGAGCTCCTATACCAAGGCAGTTGTAAATCTTTGATGTATATGAATATGCTAAACTACCTAGTCTGTGCTCAGTAGTAGAAGCAGCTGAGCCTCTTTTTCTGTAGCACAGAACACAGCTGGAGCCACTTGGCAAGACCATGAGATGTAAAGGGAGAGTGTGGTAATGACTGCTTCCTGGGTTTTGTGTTTGTGCAGAAAGAAGGCTAGAGAGAGAGGATCTGGGGAGAAACCACGTTTCGTTTTTCTCAGGAAATTCCATTATTTAAAAAGAAAAAGAAATAATTCTATTTCGGAGTAAAAAGCCCGTTTGTTTGCTTTAGAGAAGTTATGTTGTCCTGGCTGATTGCAAAGATATACTTTGATGCCTTGTTTGGAATTTCTGAAAGTAGGACTACTGTAAATATATATTTGTTCAAAGTTGTTTGTGCTGTGAGTGTTGCTCAGAGAAGAGAAGAAATACTGGGTTGGCTTTTCAGAGGAGCTAGGCAAATCTAGGAGTCTCTGAGTTTAGCTGAAGTTGTGGGTATTGAGCACTTGAAAAATCATGGCTGTGACAGTCCCGCATCAAATGCATGAACTGCAAAGTCAAAACAGTCTTTAGCTTGAAGTGATGCATCAGTCAGACTATGGAGAAAGAAAAGGGCTCTCTTTCCACAATCTCCTCAAAGCTTTGTCTGTAAAGGTCATAACTATTGCTTTGGAGTTCAAAATCTCAGGTTTGCTTAGCAGTTTTCTCTGTTGTATCTCAGCTGTTTATTTTTTCACCATAAAACTCCTATGTTTTCATGAAGGGCTGAGAACATTGTTTAATTAACAGAACGGGAATTGCTCTTGAAGCACTAGTACCTAAAATTCTGACCGTGACCACCTGCTGTCAACCTGGTGAAAGAGACTGTACTTGATTCCATTAACAGTTCTTATGAAAGTTGGGAAGGAAGGGAATGGGAATGACATGATGGTTAACGTCTTTGGAGACAGCACTGAAAGGCATGAGTGTTTTCCTTAAACTTTGGGAGGAAGGAAGGCCACTGACACAAGCTTGCCCTAAGACTGTAGGGTGCTGCTAGCAGTCCTTACCAGGGAAAACCTCTCCTAGTCCAGGCTGGAGGAGGACATTACTGTTGTGCAAACACTGTGAGTGGATGGCACCTGCCCTGACCCCTCTGGTTTCCAGAAGAGCACATACAGCTTTTTCCTTCTGGAGGTCCTGGAATGGCATCGCAGTGGCCAGCACAGAGAACTTTAACACTTAGTATACCCAAGCCAGGTTGCTTTCTAGCTCTCCTGAAATCACACTTAACAGCAGTAAAGATGAAAGCAAATGTAAATGAGAATTTGTTTACATAGTATAAATGTCGGCAACAGCAATTACAATGAATTTAGAGACAGAACTAAGAAGAAAACTGTTCTTTTATCCACCCATACTTTAACGAGCTCAAAGAGGTCTTTCTCTGTGCAGTGAAAAATGTTTAACCAAATTTGTTGCCTGGGATCCTTTCTGGATGTAATGTTTACACATAATTTATTCTCTGTGGTTCCATTTAAATGTAGTTTAATCGAAATGTTGATTTCAATCTTTTCCCAAGGGTTTGCCTCCCATCTGCCACCTCACTTTGAGAAATACTTACTTTCTCTTAGCCATGCCCAAAATACGTATCTTCTACTCAACTGATAAATAGTCTCTGTGAGCAAACCTTCTTTGCTGTAAAGAAAGCCCAGATTTACTCTAAGCAAAATACTCTTGTTGGTTTGATACAGTCACATTAATGGCTCAAGGCTGAAAGCTTTTTTCACATGCTGAAACTTACATTTGTATCAACGTTAAAGTTTGCCTCTAACTCTGCAACCCCATTTCAAATAAACTGATACACAAAGTTGTGCATACATGCACCTTGTGTTTGTTTTTAACTGGCTTGGCTGCCAGTAGGAAGCATGTTGGTGTTAGTATCCGGCCCTTGGGATGACAGCTATTGTGATTTAATAAATATTCAGATTTAAGGAAAACATTATAGCAAACGTGGTGTCTCCCAGAGGCCATGAGAAGGTGATTTAGTTGGTTTGAGTTGGGGCTGTTTTCTGTTTTGGGTTCTTTTTGATTTTGTTTTGGTTTTGGCTTCCCTTTTTATTTTTATTTTATTTTCTGATTACACAATTTGCATTGAAATAAACTCATTTCTAGTTTAGGGTTAATCTGTTTCTGATACTTACTGTTTATTTGCTTTGAAAGCTCAGTTATGGTATTTTATATTTTATTTGCAGACTTAATTATCTCCATAGCAACTAATTGTGATTTTTTTTAATAACAATACTAGTAATTTAAACAGAGAGGTGGGGAAAGTATACTGTGTACCAGACAGGTTGACAAAATTGTTTCCAAATAAAATGTTTTTTATATCTTTTTGAAGAAGCAACAGGTGATCTTAAGGCAATGATTGCATATGGAGATGGGAGTTTTTCTAGACTCTTCCCGTACAACAGAACGTGTTTGGATATTTGCACAAAATTTGTGTTATGCAGTGACTGATTCAAAATTCATTGAAAACATTTATTTTGGTAGTCTTGGGATCAAGCCCTTGTTTAAGTAGCTTCTGAACCCACTGTCAAGCAATCATTCAGATTTTACGTCTTTTATAAGAGAACAATTCAATTGGAAAGAAACTAATTAGATTTAAATCTGCTGTTGTGTTGAGGAACAGGAAATTAAAGATTAAGGATTTTGTTTGACTGTGGAATTTATTTAATAGTCCTATAAATTCACTGAGGAACAGATTTCTTTTCCACACTGAATAATCAGGCCATAATAATTTAAAAAACTTATTCCTAGAGCTCACAAATCCAAGGTCTCATACGTTTTCTTTAGAGATGAGGAAGACAGAGCTAACCAGCATTGGATTTTAACATGTAAATCCCAGAGATTGCAAGAGCTCTTCCTCACTTTGTGCCATCACTCTCCCAAGCAAAGCCTACACAAGTGGGGCAGGAGGCCTAGAAAACATTTCAACATTCACCTTGATATGTTTTTTCCTACTTATGACTTGGTTGTGTGTTAGAGGTGGGGAGTGAAAGTCTTCTGGGGCCCACAGAGAGGAAAACATGAAATTCTTGAGAACACAAACATACCAGAAAGGTTATGATAAATCTGCCCCTGAGCTTGCAGGTCTTGTCTGCTCAAGAAGGCTGCTGCTCTTGTGCAGCCTACTCTCCCTTGAAGTCCTCAGCAGTTTTTCTAAGCAGCAATAGGGTAAAGCATGTGGGACTGCTAGTGATATACCAACATGTGCTCACAATGTGAAAAACTTGCCCTGCCTTACAATGTGGAGTCACCACTGGCAGGGCTGTGCTGGTACTGAGATCCATAACACATCTATGGTTAGAGAGATTAAAAAAAACAACCAAACAAAAAAAATCCCCAAACAAACAAAACAAAAAAAAAAACCCACAAGTGAATTTATAATATTTGTTGTATTGTAGCAATAAATACGCACATAAGTGACTCAGGCAATAAGATCATACACCCCATATAGAACACCCTCTTCCCACAGCTTGCCCCAAAAAGTTCTATGGATCTCTTGATGTCATGACAAGGTTGAAGACTCAACCGAGGGACATTTGGCCACTTTTCCAGGCTGCTTCTTTAACACACAGGAGAGGGAATCAGTCTGGAGATTTGGTTGGCAGCCTTGAACTGGGAAAATTAGATTCAGTTTTCTCTTCTGCAGCTGATTACTTTTAAGACCTCAGGGAAATAATTTTGTGTCAGATTCTTCAAGGTATAAGACCTATATTTTTTCCATGGAAATTGGTTAAGGTTAGATGCTAAGTATCTTGACATTCTCCGAGGGGCATTTGAGTTTGTACCTGAAAAATGGAGATGGCATGATTCATATACTTGATAAACGTACTAAAAATTGTGAAGCTGTTATACCTAATAGGTATAGAAGTCATAAACTTACTGCAGGTAGAACCACATAATTCCACATGCTCATTTGACCTTTCCATCTTGTTTGAAAGGATATTTTTGGCTGTAAAGATGAACGTCTTGTAATATTGAAATCAGTGGTAGATTTTATTATAGACTTCTATGGCTTCACTAACTCTTTAAGGGATTTTATTCTTATTTATATTTCTTTTCCTGTAATAATTGAAATAATACCTTCATCACTAGGTCTGTAAATTAGCCATACAAAAGAAACACTTGGCATCAATCAAGGCAATGATGAGTTTGTCTAGATGGAAAAATACTGTGCCTTGCAGATGGCACACAAGAACCCAAAGGCTACGTTATTCTCTAGAGCTTGAGAGATTTATATTCAATCATCCTCTTGGGACCAGGCACAGACTAGCCAGGATAAAGTGATGTTCTTAATACACTTCTAAGAAGGGCTTTAGTTGCTTTAGCTCCTTGAGCAAGTTCATTCAGGGTCTCTGTGTAGCCTGATATTGTGCCATGAAGATGTATCCTGAGACACTGGACAGCGTTCAGAGGTATAAATACAGGTTGCACGTGGTCACAAGCTAATCACTTCCCACTCAGAGCTTTACTGATGCAGGGCTTCTGCCTCTGAAACACCTAAGAAGTTGTTGGCTGTTTTATTCCTTCCATTTGACCCCTGCTGTTTGATGCCTTCTCCTTCTGTGGTTGTCCTCTTCTTCCAATCAGATGTTAATTTTCTGGAACAAACATTGCATTGTTTCCTTTTCATTTCATGGTACACAAGTACTACAGGGAGCATCATTAGTAGGAGAATTTACAACCCTGCACAAAACATTTCTTATTTTTTACCTGCTACTGGAGAATCAGTAGAGGAAAAGTTGTATAAGATTTTTTCCACCTGCACTTTTTTCATGTTTTCCTACCGAGCATTAAAAAAAAATTTAAAAAATAAATGGTTGATTCATACTTCTTCCACCCAAGATGCATAGACTTAAATTAATGCACTTGTCAGGATAAAATTAACTGCTCTGGTCACAGTAAACCAGGAGAATCCTCAACCTTGCCTTCTGTGAATTTTAAGAAAGGAATATTTATTTTACTTGCATACCTTCAGTCTGGGAAAGAACTGAAATTGTTCCTTCACATTGTGCTGGATCAATCACAGGAAATAAATAGTGGTGTCAAACTGCCTCTTAAAGGACCTTTGGTACTTTATCTCACCCTACAGACATGAGCAGTTTTTGGGCAGGTAACAGATTGCTATGGACTGGTCAGCACAGGATCCAGACAACCAAACAACAGTGCAATCCTCTGGCAGCAAATAAAACAAGTCAACTCTGTGTTCATTTTTCGTAAGCATTTTCAGTATCAAGAAAGTAGGCTGTTGGTGCTGTGATGAACGAATCTTGATTTAACCATTTTGTTCATATTAACCTTAATGCTCTTAGTGTTCAGTTGGTCAGATTCTGAGTTAGGAGGGCTGCTGTGGGAGACGGACACTTAGTCACACCTTTGTCTGTAAGACTGTGAGGAGAGAGGGAATTGAGCAGACCAGAAGAAGTGATAAAAATCCATACAAAAAATAAAAATGCGTGAGTGCAGACTTTCCCAGACTGCCTTAGCATTATACATATTCAGTATTCAGAATTATTCCGTGAATAATTTATGCAAACATATTCCAGTGGTACAACTGTTTCACTGAGTATTTGCTATTTTGGGACTTGTGGTTGGTCAGCTATTTCCATGTGTCAATTACCAGTTTCTGCATGTGTGATTCTTAAATGTGGCTCTTTTGGGTGAATATATTTAACTGTTTGCTGAGCTTTCCCTACGTGCAAATAAATTTTGTTTTCAACAGTGTGCAAACAAAACCCAAACAGAGATAAGGGGTTGCAAATATTGTCAGGAGGAATGTCAGTATTGATGAGATGCCTATCTACAGAAGTCTTTGGTGTTATGACATTTCAGTTGTAAAAACTACATTTCAAAGAGGACAGTAAGCTACCTTTAAAAGCTACTCCCCAAGTCACTTTGGGGATTGCCTGGAGGGGTGCCTCAAACCCTCCTGGTAGCTCTGAATCATAGAATCATAGAATAGTTGGCATGGAAGGGACCTTTAAAAGTAATTTAGCAATAAGCAGGGATGTCTTCAACTAGATCAGCTTGCTCAGGGCCATTTTCAATCCGACCTTGAATATTTCCTAGGAACAACCCAGCAGCACTGGGTCAGTGCTCTAGCCCTCGCCAGCCCAGGAAGCAAAAAGCCACGCTGGGAAGCCCAAACTCTGGTTTTCGGAGCTGCAGCATAGAACCCACCTGGCTGCAGGGATGAAAATAGTCAGGGATGGTGGTTTATCATGATTTGTGAAAACATGTGAAAAAATGCATTGATTTTTTTCCTGCTTCCTTCCTCTCCATGTATTGTTCTATCCTTGCTCTGGGTTAGACACATTCTTTTTTTGGGGGAAAAATAATAATAAAAAACCAAAACACCAACACATCATATGGGCATGACTTCTTATTTCTGTGCTCTATCATATTCAGTTGCCATCCCCATGGCTCGGAAAATTCTTGGTGAAATTCTTTGCCATGCAGGACTGGACAATAAATCTCCCTGTTACAGCCATGCAATGCTGCCCAGCACTCAGGAAGCAGCATGTAGGGTTGCAGATGAAAGGATATTAATAAACCCCATGAATTTTCAGTTTTCTCTGAGTGTGAATGTAGTTGTGTTCTCTCCTGCTGTGCAAAATGATAATGAGGCAATCGATCGTAAACAGGTGCAGCGAGGCGCCGCTCAGTGCACAGCAAACCTTCGCACTCCATTGCCGTGCTCGGCGTCTGAATCTTAATATCATTCCAGAAGGAGTGACAGAATAATAACTCTCCTCTCATGTGAAGGTAGAAATTTGTTAAATTCAGAACCTTCTAGAATTAATGTCATTTTTTTTCATAGGCTCTTTGCATTTGCCAAGCTTCATTTCAGGAGTACATCAAGCAAGGAAATGCACCCTTAGGAAGTATTTGTGTAATGAATTATTTATTCATTATCTGAACACGCACAATGTTTTATAAACCTTTAAGTACTTAGAGGTTTTATATTTTCAGGTTTTTTTTTTTAATTTTTTACTATTCCATGTTTTAAATTGCATTTACCTTCAGTCTGACTTGGTGCTGTGGTCTTAACCACCTTGCATTGGAAAGGTAGAGCAGAAAACATACATGTGTGTGTACACAACTCTAATTCTGGTGTATTTTACGCATGGAGAAAACCAAAACACTTGATGGATGATTGCTCAGTTTCAGGAGGAGAGCATTCCTTCTCCACAGAAGGGGAGTGAGGATTCACTCTGGCTAAGTATTGACTGGGCACAACGCTGTTAGTGTTGGAGGGAGGGGATGGCAGAGTGCAGGGGCACCTCTTACTCTGCTCTTCCAGTCTTGTAGAGGGTTTGTTTGTTGGTTTTTGGTTTTTTTTTTTTAATTCCTCCTCTTTTTCTTGTTTGTGTCTTCACTGTAAAGAAGATGTTTTATGTCTACTTAATATAAGTTCCTTGTTCCATCTCTTAAAGTCTGCCTTGCCCAGCTCTCAGGGTTTCAATCCTTTACTGACCATCCTTGACCATTTATATTTGTGCTTTTACCCCTGGAGTCACACTGTGCCTGTGTGTCACTCCCTGAGTGTATTCTTGGGGACCCCACCATAACCTGGTTAAAAACCCCTGAAAAGAAAAAAAAATACACAAAATCTCACATGTTCATTTGTGTCTCAATCCAGGAAACTTCTACTCACCTTTAAATATATGTTGAAGTAGTTTTCCAGTATTTGATTAATTTATTTTTAGTTGTCACTGGAATGACACCTTTTCCTCTTGGTCTTTGAAAGGATTTTATCTGATCTTTTCTGTGTTTTTTGTGCTAGAAGCTTCCACAAGAACCTCTTCTACTGAGAAACATATGTACACATGACTCAAAAACCATCTGCTTCTTTGTCACCTGAAAGACTTTGCACGGAAAGCTAATGTATAATTTATCATAGACAGTTTTTGTTGCGTTTGGAAGTTGTAGCTTTTCTTACCTCAGCTCTACAGAGGAGAAGATGATTTTCCTGACCAAAATGCTTAAAATCCAGTGTTAGTACTGCAGACAGTGATTTGCATGCTTGGCTTGGGCAACATCTGTTTAGTACCTGGCACGCTGGCCATGCAGTGTCTTGAAGACCATGTCACTCTGTAGCTCCAGCAATGCATGCTTGAGTTCTTGCCTACCAAAATAAGCATAAGCCTGCAAGTTTCATCTACCTTTATAGGACATGATGAGGAGACCCTTCAGCAGTCTGGTCTGCCTGATATAAGTAACCAGTGATGTGAATGGGAATATAAATTACTTTAATGCCTATTTTCAAGGCTTCTGTAAGCAGCAGTTTAAATGCAGCCCATATCCATAGCATTTGGCCTCCTCATAGCAGGCAAAGTTAGATAATGAGGCAAGTCCCTGGGCTGAAGACACATCCTCTGTGCATAGACAGTGGCACTCTCCTTGCAGTGACATCTACTGTTGTGCAGTTTTAAGGTAACCTGGTGGGAGAAATGAACTTAACTCAAGAGATTAGAAGTCAGAGCTATAATTTACTAAAAAGATTACAATAAATACAATGATAGAGAGAAAAACTGGTTTTCACGAGCAAAACCCAGATGTACAACCCAGCACCCTGGGGCATGAACAAAATGGTCCTCATTAGCCCCTGTGCTGAGTGCCACATGGTCCCCCGAGTGTAAATTAAAAGGAAAGGAAACTTGTTGGTGAGGATGATGGTCTCAGTTCTATTAAGAGTGGCAGTCGCAGTCCTGTTGAGGTTCTGGTCCTCCTATGGATTTGAGAGTGGTACCAGGAGTGCCAAAACCCTAAGATTACATACAGTCAAATTCAGGTGGGAATGCCCAGTACCTTCCCCCGGGCAGAAGTTTCACAATGGATGATTTAACTCTGTGAGTCATGGGATATTTTTGGAATCTTTGATGGTCTAGGTCCTTTCAACTACCTATTATGCCAATCCCTAATGGCCCATTAGCAGACATGACCCCTCAGGCTGGGTGTGAAGGTGCTAATGCCTCCTCAGAGGGGAGTTATCACGGCTGAGTCATTGGTGTGAAGACAGAAACATTCTAAATCACTTTATCTGCTCCCAGGTGGTCTTATGCAAATCTTCATACCATTGTCAAAGTGCTTGGCTGTCTCATGTGCTGTTGGTTCAAAGGGATGGACTACACAGTACACACTGTATAGTAAATCACACCTTTATTCATTGCCAGGAGCACGTAGGGGTTGCACCTCCATGTGTGTGTCCAACAAGCAATACATTTTAGAGGGCTTTTATAGGCAAAAGTAAACACCTTACACATTGTTATCAAAATGTCCCTACATCCTATTGTGGTTACGTAGGTAGATGCGTTTGTGGTTAGGTTACATACGTTTTTCAGTTTTATATTTCTTATTACAATCAATCCCTAGCCACTTCTATGTACTCAGTCCACACCTAACAGTTACCCTATTGATTAGTCGGTCTACAGGCAAGGCTCTGTGTTCTATATGATACCTCACCCTGACAGGATAGGTCCCTATTTGCAAGTGGTTATATGTTGGCACTTTGCCTAGGTGTGCTAAGTACAGAGTTCAGTTACTAGGCCTTACTTCATTTTGTATCTGTTTTGTGGTCGAACGTGATAATAACCACTGAAAATATTGCACCTTATTACATTATTCTACTTGGAGTTTTCATGGTAGTACAAAAATAATGTTCTTTAGCTCTTGCATGAGTATCAAAATGTTGTGCTGCCTGTCATTAATTTGTCACTTCTGTTATTCCTCTATTACTTCTCCTGTTTACTGTTCTGTCAGGAAGACTCCTTCTGTTTTGGCTGTAGTACACACTGTATCTTACTTGTGTTTTCATGAAACACTTAACCAGCAGGTTTGAGGGGATACTTCCCATGGGGATTTGTTTTATTGATATTTATATAATTTATTAATTTATTTCTACATAAAATAGAGACATTCTCTGTTGGAGCCATAGCAGAAAGTGTAAAGGGGGCATGAAGCAACTTTTTACCTGTCAGCAACTGCTGGTCTCAGTCTCACAAGCACCAGACAAGGACCCTCATCAAGACAGGGACAGATCACTGTTGCTGGAAGTGAAGTGCTGTGAAGATTCCTTCTGCATTAGCTCCTCCCTTAGTTCCCATTTGTTATTCTTTATCTGTGCTCTGTGTACATGCATTTTTCTGGTGAAGACAATATGGGTTTTCTTTTTCGACTCTGAGAAATGAGCTCTAAACACTTAGTTTTGCCAAATGCACATGAAAGGGACTGAAACATGCTGCTTTTTCTGATGCTGGTGGCAGTTCAGTGATCCCGGCAGTGGCCTCAATGGTAGCAGGAATGGGAGCACAGGGAGGAGCAGGAGGCTGTGCCTGTCTCTTGAACCATCACATCTTGCCTACTGGAGAACATTTGGCATTACAAGTGAGGGCACACAAAAATTTAAAGAATGTCACCACTAAATTGCCTTGTGTCTTTTGAAATGAAGTATGTTACAGCACAACACCAATAAATAACCTGTGAAGGCCAAGACTCTACTTGTGCTAGCAAAAGGCAGCCACTGTTTGTCAGTGAAGTCCATTTTTGAAAGAGTTTTGGGGAGTACCTGTCTGCCTCGCTGGCAGTATATCACTGGTATGTGTGGCCAGAAGCCTAGAGAGAAAAAGCAAAAGACAGAGAGAGAGAAAGCCTCCACCAGCTTTGCGTTCTAAACACACAAGCACACATTCCAGAATTCATCACATGTAGCATTGCATCATTACTTTTGTATTTCCTTCAGCAATCAGCAAGCATAAACCAACACACAGCTGCTTTGGATTAATGTGATGCTTTAGCATCTTCATTTTTCTATGTTAAAACCATGTTACCTTGGCATAATTTCATTCAATGACTTTAATTGACTCGGACAAATACTGCTTTGGGGTTTTTTTGTTCGGAAGCCAAACCAAAAAAGCAGGAAAAAATGTCTTGGATCAGAATTTTCTGAAGTTTTCTTTGGCAAAATGAAACCAAAAAACTTATCATGCCAAGACCTTGAATGAACCAAAATGTTTCATTCCACCAAAATTGAATTGTTTGTATTCTGATGGCTCTTGTAGTTTTAAAACTGAATGTCACTTTGAACAAGTTACAAAATTTTACTCATAAATGGTTGGAATAGAAATATTTTCTATCTTCAGAAATCCATACCTTTACTCTTCTTTCAGCCAAGAATTAGCTGAATTCAATCTGAATTTACTCATTGTTTCAATTTTATTTTTTAGTTCAAATGCTTGTGGAAAAATATCCCCTGGAACTTTTATTCTTGCTATTGACCTGATTCTTGAATTTTTTTCCTGCACTGTCAGTCAGATATTCTCCTACTTTTACAGCTTTTCACTTCACTTTTTTTCTGATTAAGAACATTTTAGTTTTGTTTCTTGATGATCTAAAAGTTCCTGTCATTTGCTGGGGAGTAAGGCAGGCTCTGTCCGTGCCTTTTTAGAGCAGATGTTGCTGTCAGTACACTTTCCTCCTAGATTTGCTTTGATTTTTCTTTTCACTTTTTTTCCCAAAACCTTTCCCTTTTCTCTAAGGAACATTCAGTTAAAGCACAAATGTGAAACTGTGCAAGGAGAGATGAATCAAAGATTCATATTTAGATTGGCTTGTTGCATGCTCTTGAAACACCTCTTGCCTTGAGGATGCTTGGCTCTGCCAGGGAAGCCCACAGCCCTTTAGGCAAGAGTCCATCTCTGCCCAGAAACATTTCTGTAGCTGTTTGTTTGTTCCTTGGCCCAGAAGCCTAGTAATGTACTTTTCCCAAAGCACATGTACTAGCGGGCGTAGGCCACTATAGTGCATCCAGGGCATTTGGAAGATGTCTGCTTCCTGGTGTTATTATGGAAATAAGAATACTCAACAGGAATTTCCAATGAACTTCTCTACCAAGCTGGAATCTGGGTTTATTTCCCAAGATCTACACAACAGATACCCTCCCATGCATTCACCTTTAATCTTCTGCATGTGCATTGTAAGTGTCCAGTGAACCAGTGTGATTAAAATGAAATTATTTTCGAAGGATGAATGTTATTTCAAAGGCTCATAATTAGCCCCTTCCAACCTTGAGAAAATCACCCTTTTGAAAGAGATTTTCTAAGTCTGCTTTGTCTGCAAAAGTGAGTCTTAAATATTCCTATAAAAACTCTTCATTTCCTGTGCCATGTGTATGAAAACATAGTTTAGTTTGCTGGGACTAGGGAATTGGAGAATTGAAAATAATGCTGCATTTTTATAGAGTTAAATAGGCTTGAAAATAATGCTTGTAAGAATTTTATTTACATGACCAAAAATAATCAAGATCTGATTGTTTGAAAACTACAGTATGGAATATCAGTAACACTTTAACAAGTAAACTAATCAAGTGTTTCTCCTACTGCCTAGAACCAATGAAGTAAAGAGATTCTTATTAATTCTGCTTTTAAATGCTTGGGAGCCATGCAAATTCTCACTGGTGAGAGTGAGATGAATCCCTCGATAGTGAGATTCTTTTATAGGCTCATTCCTCATTTCTATGGCTAATGCTTTCCTCCTAATGAGAAGGTTGTACCCACCGATCCTATTTCTGGTAGCTCTGTTGTTCTCAGAGACAACAGGAATGCAAACCATGGCTGGCATGTCAGTTTGGCAGTCACACTGGGCACTTACATGACACTGAGTTTTGAGCCCGTCTCCAAAACCTTTTTGCTGCTGAGAACATGAACTCATGCTGGACTGAGGATCTCCTTTTGTTCCTGGTGTCTTGGCCCCTTCCTGGCAGCTTGGCTCTCAGAAGAGAAAGGCGGCTGGGATGGGTTGTCCTACGTGGCTGGCCTGGGGCAGCCTGCTGGACCTCTCTGAAGTTGGACACTGGGCTTTTGGGTTGGATGAAATCTTCCTCTGTAGCTTAACAAACCTGAAAGTCTCTAACTGGTTTTAGGTGTGCTTACATATTTTATGACTTTTCATGTTTTGAGGGTTTTTTTATGGCGATTTCCTTTCATCTGTGTTTATGTCCAGGATAAACTTGTAAGCTCCTGCAGAGCTCAGCCTGGTCCTTCAGGATGGATTGACAGATTCATTTCTTGCAGATCCTCTTACGGAAAAACCTATTGCAAGTTTCTCAGACATCTTTAAAACCCAAATTTCCAAAGAATCATTGAACTTTTGTTTCAAAGTGGTTGTGGCAATGTTGCAAGAGAGCAAGAAAGTAAGCCAGGCAACTAGTTGTCTCCTGGGATATTAGGTCATCAAAACTCTTACTTTCTTGCTTTCTTTAAAAAAAATTATCTGTGCTTTACTACTGATTTGAGGCAGAGAGAGCCCAGCACCAGAGATTGTAACTCAGTGTTGGCTGGGGCCTGGGAAAATGCTTTGCATGCAGAGAAAGCCAGTGTCTCTAGGAATTGCCTTCCTCACTGCCTTTGTTTGCAATTCTAACAGCACCAAATACATCCTGGGCTGAGCACGGGCCTGTGTCTGTGTGCTGACCTGCTACAAGGCCCAGGAATAGGGAAGCTGCAGACTTCTCTGCTTGCTCTGTACAGCTGAAATGCTTTTAGTGGTTAAAGAACTAAACTCTCCTAGAAAATGTCCCATTATTAAGCTGCAAGAAGGAGCCTGTTGGAAGAACACAAGGCAGATTTTCAACTATTGCTGTCCCTTCAAAGGGGGGGATTTCTAGTCTGTGTGTGCCTGTGTGCTATCAATGGACTAGAGTGTCCCAAAAGATGCAGTGGAGCCACAGTGCGAGCTCTCCCAGCCTTGGCAATTTGCCTTAGGCAGAAACCCCACTGGAGAAGCAGAGATTATGGGAATCAGGTCAACCTGATTAGCAACAAAAGTCTGTCCAGGGATATAAACAGCCATATGGGACAGACTGGCTGAGCCTCTGGCTATAGAGACCTGATTGCATATCAACGGTGGAAAGCCTTGTGCTGGACTTCAACCAGAACTGGATGTCAACCAGAACAAATCTGTAGCTGGAAAGTGTCAGATCCTGAGCTGGGAGTGGCAATGGAAGGAGGGAAGGAGGAGTATAATTAAAAGGCTGCAGAAGGCAGGGAAAGTGCCAGCTGGATGTTGGGGAGCTTTCATGGGAACAACAGTAGGTCCACCTCTCTGCAGCTGGGGATACTGAGATGAATTGTGTATCTTTTTTGGTCAGAAGGATCAGAGCAGCGCCCTGACTGAGGTTTGACATGAATTACTGAGGGATTACATGAAATTTGGAAATGCTTTGGGCAGGGGAAAATTTTTGAAGCTAACATTCTAACAAGGACTTCCTGCAGATTAGAGCTTAAATCAGATAGAGCCACGTCACAGGCTTTCACTGGCCAGTAAATTCTGGCTCCTAGGGCATCAGAGGTCCACTGCAGAGTAATGGGTCCCAGCTGAGCCTATGGCAGAGGTTTTGTGTTCCCTAGAGTATGTGGAAATAGCCTTCCTACAACATATTTCAGAAACCTCTTCCTTTGAGGATTGCAAGGCTGCCAGTAGTACATGCTGGATGTAGCAGACCATTGTTAGACAAATTACTTTGGGATTTTACTGCGATGGGAGATTTTTCTCAAAGAACATAGATTACGACTAATTTTCTCTGGTAAGGGAGTCAGTCTCAACAGATGCACAAGACCTGGCAACTATCTGGGAAATGCATCCCTTGATTTTTGGCTGCTAGGGGTATGTAAGGTACCTATAGCAGAGAATGCAATAATAAATGCTGCAACAGGGGAAAGAACATTACAGCCCAAGGAAAAACACAGTAGCAACAGAGAGTTAGAGATGCCTGGAGAGTGACTTTTTTCACTGAGAAGGCAACATTGGCTGTTGACTTGCTGTTTTGGAAATACAAAAATAACCATACCTTCCCAGACAAGACATTTAGTAAGAGAGCCTCTATAAAAATGCTGCTAAATTAGAGGAGATCTTACATTATCCTGCAGTACAGGAAATACTGCATGAGGACTGTAAGAAGACGAGTGTTGGCCAGCCTCTCCCATAGTAGTGCTGAGAAACCTGTAGGTCTCATCTCTGTGTGCTGTTCTGGGCAAGTGGCATAGCACATCCTACCAGACCAGGAGTGCCCATACTTGGTCAGCACACTGTGTCTAGGTTGTCCCTTCTATCTGTTTTAAACAGAAGTCTGCACACCAGCAAAGTTGCTTTCAGAGGAGGAGCAACTAAAGAGCATGAGCATAGTCATACGTGTGTGTGTGTGTGTGTGTGTGTGTGTGTGAATTGAACAATTTGCACACCAAGGCAGACTGGGTGCACAGCAGACCACCAATGTTCCAGCTACGGATCCATGGCTGTGGCTATTGACACCGGTGTGTCTGGCCAGGGTTTCCATCTTACCCTGACTGCATTGACTCAGGATACAGGAAATTTTAAGGACCAGGATCTTTTTCTCCTCTGACAACACCTACTGTCTTGGTTCACTGCTGAGAACTGTCACATAACTTGTCATAAACAACCAGGGATATTGACATAGCATTAAAAAGAAAAGCATCCTGACCCAGCATTTGCATGCTCTCTAGTAGTCCTCAGAGACCACTTGGTGTAAAAGTAGGCTATTCCATGACAGGAATACTAGTGGGGCAGATCCCAGTTCTGTTTACCCTCTTTTCTTTACTGTGTCAGCAAAAATTCACTGAACCGTCTCAAATTCAGGGTTTTTTTTCTTAAGCATTTTACAGGGAATTGGTAATATTCAGCCTAAACAAAGACCATACAATTATCTACAAATTCTTGGCCTAAGACCAGGCTTGCAAATAAATCACAGATAAGGAACTGAGTCTCCTTAAAAAAAGCACTCCTGGGGTCTTGCAATGATAATTGTGATCATAAGGAAAGCTGTTACAAACAAATGAAGCCCTCTATAAAGGCTGGGAAAAAGGTTAATCGAAATGGTTCTCCCTAGTCTAATTCTATAAAGCATAAAGTGGTATAATTAAATTCAGAGTCTCTACAAGCAGCAATTCTATGTTGTATGAAGTTTTGACATATCTAGAAATATGCAACAGAAATTTGCTAATGTCCTATAGGAAACCCTGTAGTGAAACTTGGACTAGAAATCATTAGATTACAAAATTCCAGGGCAGATGTATAGCAGATTGGGAGAAAACAAAATATCTATCCAATTTGATTTTAAAAAAAGTTTATTTGGGGTCTGTAATTCCTTGGCTTCAAGGGTATCTTATGTAATCAAAATAATGAATATGTGCATCTCTCTGGCTTCATGGGCATTGTAGGTGATCAAAATAGTGAATATGATTTCCTAGGCTCACCTGCCTGTCTAGCTGTGAGCAAACCTACATACCTATCAGGCTTCAGCTGTTGGGGTTTCTGTAATTACTTGCTTTTTCACAATAAGTGGAAGTTAATTCAACTTTTCATTCACTCTTCTGTGAGGAAATAGACCAAGTCATGTTGAAATAAACAACTATTGAGGGCTGCTGTTTTGGTCTGCCTGGATCTTTCAGATTTACAGGACAAGATACTCTGTAATTTAAATTATTTTATGAGCTCATTGAAAAAAGAAACACAATAAACAAGGGCTCAATTGCCTTTGCACAGACTAATGTACCATTCGTCATGTAAGTCATGAGGTTTCTTTCTAATTCACACCTTGCAACTGACAACTTGTAACTCAACTCCTGGTCTGATGTGCAAAATAGTTACCTAACCTGTGGTAAGATGCTCATCCTTCCTCCTCTGTCATGGTGCTGGTATCCCTGATATTGCACTGGGAAGCACAACAGCCCCAGCAGTGCAACTGCTGTTGGAGCGGCTTCCAAAGCTTTTTGCTTAAACTGATGTTTTTGTACTTTCCAGAGTGGAAGTTCAGTCTGTGCCATTTCCATGAGTCAGCAGATTCTGACAGACCTGCCAGACAATCACCATGCAAAGACAGTGGCTGCAGGACACAGCAATCTGCAGGTGGTAATGGTACTTTACCTCTTCCTTGTCCTTCCTGTCCACTTGATATTCTTCCTTTGAACTAATGACATAGATCCCAATAAACACCAGACATGAGCTGTGTTAGCCAAAAAAATCTGACCTTATTGCTCTCTCCAAGTACTGAACGGAGGTTGTAGTGTTTTGGGGTTGGCCTTTTCTCCCAGGTAGCAAGTGAAGAGAGGAAAAGAACTTGAGTTGTACTGAAGGAGCTTTAGATTGGATACTAAGAAAAAAATTCTTCACCGAAGGGTTGTCAAGCACTGGAACAGGTTGCCCAGGGAAGTGGTGAGTCACCGTTCCTGGAGGTACTTAAAAGATGTGTAGACATGGCACTTAGGGACATCGTTTAGTGGTGGACTTGGCATTGTTAGGTTAAGATTGTAAACAGTGATCTTAGAGGTCTTTTCAACCTTTTTCAATTCTAAGACAGTATTAAGGTTTTCCAGGAATCATCAGGTTGGTGAGTCCCAAGTCTGAAAAAAACATCAACTGAATTTTTTGGAATAAGAGGATAATTTCCTCTCTTGCAGCCAGACCCCAATTCTGTTCAAGGAAAGTGATAGCCACCATTTTGCAATACCTGGTCAGGTGAAAGTCCATTTTGAAGTCATTGCTACTATAGCCACATCCAGGATTGGAAAAAACACATCCATTTTCTTCACTTCATCCGCATATCAGGAGCAGTGTCAGGCATTGGTATGCATTTGTCATACGTCTGTGGAAGGTACTGGATGGCTGTGGCTATGCACTGCTCTAAAGCTGTTCCTATATTATCACATTGCAGATAGATAAATTGCTGCTGAATTTGTGTAGACTCACTATTTAATCAGCTGTTGTCTAGTGTTTACATTTTATTGACCATTTCATAAGACTGGACTTTCTCCTGCACGTAATGCCAAGGCCTTTCACTGCTTAGTTCTAAAATGTTTCATCCCAGTGACTTTGAGGAAGAACACCACAAACTGCTATGGGAAGGTCACAAAGTCACAGAATAATTTATGTTGGAAAAGACCTTTAAGATTATCAAGTCCAACAAACCTTACACTGCCAAATCCACCATTAAACCATGCTCTTAAAGGACATGATGATGAACTCCATGGGAGTGGCTGCATTGTGTAGTTTAGAGCATCTTCATCTGTCGGTGGTGAGGGTTTCAGGAGCATTTTGCCACAAAATTTTCCACTGCTCTTTTCCACTACCTGTGCCAACATAGTTATTTGTGCAATGAACCAGATGAGGGAGTTGATTGGGCTGGAAAATAACTGTTTAAGGGGTGCTGAACCTAATGGGTAACTGTTGTTTCAGACTGTTAGACTAATTTTACAGCTGTACTGTGTAATGTCTTTGGCCATGATTATCATTCTCACTGGCACCCCCTTGCACTGCTGAAGGGAAGCAGAGGAAACAAGCAGTCCTTTGTTATTTATGGTTATTCTCTCTTTGTTTATGATGGTGTGGACCTGTTTTACAATAGGAAGTAACCTAAATCTATGTGAACATTGATTGTGACCCAGTACTTTGTTTGTAGATAACCACAGACTGAAAGAGCTTATTTTACCTGGCAATAATCAGGCTGGTGTGTCTGAATGCAGCTTGTTCTGCAGAAATTTAATGGAGCCTAAACCAATAGTTCACCTGTAAGGAGGAAAGAGTACAGTATTCAGGAAAATACAACTACAGTATGTAAGTATGTAGGCAGAGTTTTCAGCCCTGATGGCATAAGGCTGTAACCCAGCTTTATATTCCCAGGGCTGTGTGCAAATTAAGCAATTTGAATTTTTTTCAGTTCCTTCCTCTGTCACAATGATCCCATATAGATTTATTCTTGTTAAAGTGCTTTGAAAATTAAAATGCTAATTATGCTGAGGTCACAACTTTCTTATAATATGTAAGAATTTCCCGCTATGTAAATGATGTTTATGAACGCTTTCTAGAGTTACAGTTGTATGCAAAATATTGTAGTGCTTGACCATAAATGATGAATGGGTGACTATCACAAGCTCGTAAAATATTTAAAGGTGTGTACTATAGTTACATGCTACAGGAGTTTGCAAACCCATTAATAGGCAAGGAAGGAGTGACTTGCTTGTAAAGACTCTGCAGACTTTGGTATTTGAGATCTCCTCCCCAGACTGTGAAGTTTCTGGGTGCCTCATTCGACTGATAGCCTTAAACTTTGAAGAGGTGGGCAGCTGGCAGTGGAGATGGATGTCATCTTTCTGCAGACAGAGGCAACTGACCCAGCCAGTCAGTATTACAGAGAACATAATGAAGGGCCAGGGAGTGACGGTGGATGGGTGAGATCCTCTTCTGAAAGCTGTGTAGCATTCCCTGTACAACACTCAGATGGTGGCCTTTAGTATGTGGTGTCCCTGGCACGACAGCCAGAGACATATGGCCATGGCCACTCAAAGCCCTTCACCATGTGCTGGTTCTTCTTCACCATCTGACCTGGGGTTTAAATCAAATCTGATTTCAGCTGGGATATCACACTTGTGAGCATGGGTTTCTGCTTAGGCAGTGCAGCCAATTTGCACATTGAGGCTGAGCCCTGGTAGGAGAGGCTTCCCTTGCCTGGTGGGAGGTGAGCCATGGAGAGGCCTCCAGCACCCAGAACTGTTCTGCAAGGCTAACTAATGGAGCAACCCTCAACAAGAGACAGCATAAAAAAGAAAAGTTATTTTGCTTTGTAGAAACCAGGTGTCACTCATGCAATCAGTCTTCTCATAGTTTTTCTCAATGATTCTTTCCTACCAGGAAGCTTGAAGGTGTGTCTGCACATGGTCTGTTCAAGAATATTTGTGGTGACAAAGGATTAGGGAAGATAGCTATTTAGAGCCATTTAGTTCTCACAGTGTCTTTTGGGCTGCTATTAATGGCAGCCTTGTGGCTGGTTTATGAATGTGTGTTTTACACTTCTCAAAAGTTGCCAGTGATTGTGAATTGTCTCTCCCTTTGTCCCACCTCTGTGAGTCATTTGGCAAAATTGCCCATTAACTCATTGTTCTTTTGTTTCTCTTTCTGGGTGTAGGCTGTTGTATTTAGGTTGCCCATTGTTTTTTTCAATTTGGGTATTTATAGACAGTGCAGGTAGTTGTGCTGGAGACTCTTACAACCTACTAATTTAGATGCCATTAAGACATGTTTTTCTATCATCCCTTTGTTTTCCATTTCTTCCTGTTCTCCCACATTCACACATTTTCTACTTGTGCTCCATCTGTACCAAGGCTGAGTACAGCTCTTCACAGAATACATGCAGCATTTCTGCTGGACTTGGGATCTAATGGGTCTGTGAAGGCAGAGGGCTGAGGAATGTGCTTGATGCCATTTTCTACTGAAAAAAAATCCTGGTCCTTACAGCAGCAACCCAGGTTTCATAGAGAGCAACGCAAATATGAATTCTAAAATTAAAGGTAGCTCATGTGAATGTTGCAGGATCATGATAGAGGAAGCTCAGTACACCTGCGTCCTTTAGGATAATCTCCCTGGGGCTTGTATGGAGGAGCCCACTAGAGCAACTTTGGAGGGGTACACTTCTGTAAGATTCAGTGCAGGCTTATAACTTCCATGAGTTAGTGTCTCCAGGCACTGCGGTGGCCATGGGTGTCTAGGAGGGAGCCACGGATGAAGTCAAGTTTTGCCTGCTGTACAGTTGCCAGTCTTTCTAGAAGTGTGGGAGAATCAGCTGAACCACCCATATTTCCTCCAGACCAGCAGCAGTGTCCCAGTGAGTGTATCCGTGTAGGAACTCTCTTTGTCAGGAAATCAGTGATGGCCTATGAGCCCAGACAAGCTACAGCAAACAGGATCTTCTGCTCAAAGGACACATTTTGGCTGATACAGAGAGGCTCTCTTCCTACCAGAAAGGAGGCAGGACTCCAGGGGCTGGCATAGCTGTGGCTATGGGAGAAGCAGAAATACCAGGTTGACTGAATTGGATAGCCATAAGCTTCATACAGACAAGACCACAGCAAGGTAGGATGGATATAATGGCTGTACTGCTGTCTTTTCATGGTGCAAGGTAGGAAGTTGGGCATCTTCTGGTGGCAGCTGCCAGCTGTGGCCAGTGGCATTGCTCCCCTGTTCTGTGCTGCAGCCAAATGGAGCAGCCACCCAAACCCTTGCTGAACACCCCCAGCACAGACACGAGAGCAGCAGTGGGAGCAGCGTCTCTTGAAGGGCTGCCTGGTTAGTTTGAAGGAACACTTCCCTGATTCTGATGGCACAGTGGTCTTCTCTCCTTCAAGAAGTAGATTTGGACAGGTGGTTGTTTCCTTTTTCACCAGGGAAATGCCTGGTCAGGGCTAAGCCTGCAGATGGCCCAGTGGGATAGACTTGCCCTAAAATAATCACTGGCTTGCCAAAATGGCTGGCATAGTACTCCTGCAGGAGAAGAAGAGGCCCCAGCTTCACACCAGGATGGAGAAAGGAAAGGGTGATTGGTCATTTTTTCAAGAGGAGACCCACAAAGGAATCCAGCACACAGGAATGAGGGCTTTCCTGAAAAAACAAGTCAGTCCTTTGTCATGTCACTGTTCCAAACCATAAAAAAGAAAAATTACATGTCCTTACAAGGAGGTTGGAGGCATTAATTAATGCTTGTGAAGCACTAAGTAGTATAGCAATAAATTACATGGGTGATCCTATGAGGATATTACTAATTGTGTATTTAGGGCAGAGTTTGAAGAGGATATAGTAAATGAGGCATGAGGCCATGCACCTAACAATGAGGATAAAACAATCCAATGAATAGTTGTTCATTAAATGTATGCTCTCCACGTGCACAGAAAGGCCAAAGGTGCCATGTAGAAAGGTATATGTTACCCTGTAATTAAATATTTTACAGTGCCTACAAGAGTTACAAGTTTAATTTGTCTGGGAAACTTTTAATCAGGCATTTCCTATCCTCTGAGTACCTAACTTTGCAACCCTAGCACCCTTTGAACATAGGCTTTTTTTAAAGGAATTCAATAGAGATTATTTTAATATTGTGTTTCCCCTGCTTGTTTTGCCACAACTGGCTGTGACTTCCTTCTCCCGTGCTGCCTTTGCCAACTGGGACAGAGTAAATGGCTTCCTGAGTTTCCTTAAATCCTATCACCAAATCCCGTCTTCTGGACCTATAATACCTGTCCACTTTTCTCATAAAAAAATTCAGTCCCATTTCTTGATTAAACTTGGCTCCACTGAATTTTTGTCTCTGTCAGGTCTTGTTTGTGTTTTTATACCATAAAAACATGAATCTATAAGATGTCAATATATCTGCCTACAATTACTAATTTAAAATGAGACCATTAGTGATTTATTATTCTGAAGTTTTCCATGTCAGATTAATTAATTCAGAGAAGTGTTTAGTTCTGTCTACATTAGGTTTTAATGAAATAGCAGCAAACTGGCTGACTATATATGGAAGCTCAGACCGACTGTTCTCTTTCTAAAGAAATCTGAATTCCGGTACTCTGCTGAAAATAGTAAAGGTAAATGAAAAGCAGATAATCAGATTACTTCTAGAATTGGATATCTTTCAATATGTTTGTTTTCTATTGTAGATACATTATAAATGCAGTCAACAGAAAATAAATATCCAACAGTAAAATAGATATGGAGCAAATGCACTACTGATGCAGAAAGCACATTGATTTGAGTGCCTTTTCTGCTGTTTAACATATACCAGCAGGATTTGGACCAATATGTTCTGCTTGTGAAACAAAAAACCATAAGGATTTAGAATAGACCAGTAGCACAATGATGTCTCCGATCAGCATTTTAAATAATTGCCTTTTAATATAGGGGATAAATAACAAACAGTGCAGGAAATGTTTTGACATGGGCATCAGCAGAAAGTGGAGATAGCACTTGGCATCCTTTGCATTGTGCTTTTGTTTCTAATATGTCTTTAATTGTTCTGGTGGTTTATTGCTTTACAGCTTTTCTTGACTCCCTCAAAGGCAGGGAAGCCCTGCAGAGAGACCTCAACAAGTTAGAGGACTGGGCCATCACCAAACACATAAGATTCAACAACGGGAAGTGCTGGATTCTCCACCTGGGATGGGTGCACATACAGACTGGGGAACGAGAGGCTGGAAAACAACACCATGAAAAGGGACCTGGGGGTTCTGGTTGACAGCAAGCTGAATATGAGTCAGCAGTGCCCTGGCAGCCAGGAGGGCCAACCCCGTCCTGGGGGCATCAGGCACAGCATCGCCAGCCGGGTGAGGGAGAGGATTGTCCTGCTCTGCTCTGCTCTGCACTGGGGTGGCCTCACCTTGGATGTTGTGTGCAGTTTGGGGCACTGCAATATAAGAAAGACATTAAGCTGTTAAAGAGTGTCCAAAGGAGGGCCCTGAGGGGAAAGCCGTATGAGGAGAGGCTGAGGGCACTTGGTGTGTTCAGCCTGGAGAAGAGCAGACTGAGGGAAGACCTCATTGCAGGTACAATGCATCATGAGGGGAAAAGCAGGGGCAGATACCAATCTTTTCTCTGGGGTGACCAGTGACAGGACCTGAGGGAATGACCTGAAGTTGTGTCAGGAGAGGTTTAGGTTCAGTATTGGATAAAACTTATTCACCCAGAGGGTGGTTGGGCACTGAACAGGCTCCCCAGGGCAGTGGTCATGGCACCAAGTCTGATGGAGTTCAAGACGCATTTCGATTATATTCTCGAGCACATCGTGTGACTCTTGGGAATGGTCCTGTGCAAGGCTAAGGGTTGAACCTTTGTGGGTCTCTTCCAACTCAGCATATTCTGTGATTGTGTGACTATTTTATGAGATAATAATAGGTTTTGTTTTCTACAAAATTTAAATATATCAAGCAGGTTGATTCTTCTTATGATTCTGAATTTTTCAAATTGGCACCATGTGATTTCTCGTTGCTTTGGATAAGGCTGGTACAGTGATGCTATTATGTCTGCCCTCCTGAGCCTCCACGTCTTTGCAGAGATAACAGATCAAATGCTCACATCCCACATTTTTTTGTGGGACCACTGAATCAGTGATTCTTCAGATGCTATAAACTCTCCTAACTGTAAGATTCTCAACCTGAAAAAAGACAATCATTCAGGTACCATGTGAATTCAAAATCTATTTGTACAGTGTTCACTGTGTTCTGCGTTCTTTTAAAAAAGCCTACAGGTGAAATTTAAAGAAACGAAACCAACCCTTCCCTGCTGACAAGCTAATTTACAATGCTTTAAGGATTACAGAATGAAGTACAATTATTTTATTGCTTTCTTTCATCATTATGCCACAGTACTAATTGTGCTCCTGGTATTCTAAAGTCTATAATGCTATTTCCTGTCACTGAGTTCCTATTTCTTTATTAAATTAATTTTTTAAACAATGCTTTATGCCTCTAGTAAGGACCTGGTAGCAGACTATCATCTTACAATGGCACCAGCGGGTAAGTTTTCATTCACTGTGAAGATAAAAATGACAGAACAATGATTGTATAGCATAGATACCATAGAAAAATTATTAATATTTTCTAGGATGATCAGCATATGCTGTCACAGAACGAATATGAAATCATCACATTTTAATATGGAAAACTGATGAAGTCTAGAGCATAAATAATACAAGTTATGCAAATATATCTCTGCATGCACATCAGAGACTGGTATATGGAAGGCACTGTACATTCTGAAGAATACTTGCTTTGCTGCATTTGCTGATTTGCGTAGACTTCAGTAAGAGTGACCTTTTATTTCAGATACTATTCCCAGATGACTTCAGAAAGATCTAAGGAATTCCAACCAAGGAACAGGCACATCTCTGATAAAGATGGATCCACTGCCTCACCTCTGATAAGCTCACGGCTTAATATGGAACAAAGGGTCATTGCTGTCTGGTCTGGGAAGTGTTAGCAAACATAGGCAAATTTACCAATAATAAGAACCAGTTTCAAGGTGCTTCCCAATCACTGCTAGAAAGAGAGGCATGAAATATGACTCTGTTCTTGTTAAGGGTATAATAAAGTTATTGAGGGAGAGAATACACAGCCAAAGGATTAACCACCAACGAGAAACTGTTCCTCTTTGGAATCAAGCTTGAGCTACTAAAAGGAGTGCCTTATGGCAATTTAGTCTAGTGGCCAACTGCAATAAGACTTCAAAAAAATGTTTTAATGCAGTCTTTAAAGTAATGTTGTACCTTTTCCTGTGGCTTTTAGGGGACTTTTGGCAGCTGGGGATTTCTGCACAGAAGCCACCCAAGATAGCTCTAGGACTGGAGCAGCAAAAGCTGATGGCAAAGGGTTTGGCACTGCACTGGCTGTAATGCTTCTGGGGAGAAGTCCTTGGTCAGGGAGGCATCGTGAGTTATTGCAGCTCCTTTCCTCTGTTTGAGCAAAGGGAGGCAAATTAGGGACCAGGGCCAGAGGTTAACAAATGCTGAGCCCATAGGAAACTTCAACATTAGGACTACTAAGACTATTTATGCCTAAATGAGGTCTCCAAACATAGGATGCCTGTCATTGGTACAGTTGCCTGGCAAAATTTAGTGGTGTGGGTTCCAACCGTGCTTCCAGCAATAGTCACAGGCTTGCTTGGAGACTTTGTCAGACATGACTGGAATCTTTATTTTCTTGTCCGTATTTTTCTGTCTATTCACTGATTACAGGTCCAATTCTGATGAAACCACTGAAAATCACACCCAAATATTTGTCAATGGAAATTTGGTCTGTTCACTTGATGCCAATGTGGCATTTTTCCAATATCTTTTAATTAACTCTAATCAGGAAGTTGTTCATGTTTTTAATAAGTTGATGGTGGACAGTTTTATTTTTAAGAAAAAAGACTTTTTTTCTTCCCTTAGTAAGGTACAAGATTTCTGGCATTGACTGAAACAGTGCATAAATGAGGCAGATCCTGGCAAGATTTTGTTTGAAGACCTTTGTCACTGCCTTTCCCATCCTAATCAGTACCCTATTTAAACATTCAACCTTCTCTGCATGAAATCACTAAGTTAGACAAATTATTACAGTGATTTTGTCATACAACCAAGTGCTTTAGGCAAATTTAGATAATCAGAATAATTTCTCATTTTTCCTACATTTAAAGATATTTTGTGTCTTACATTCTGTCTTGTTGCTAATTATTTTAAGAGGGACTTTGTAATAGAAAACGAGATCTGTCATCAAACCAGTCATTTTTCTGGCACACTGCACTGCAAGTAATGCAATTGCTTAAATAAAAATGGTGCAGCTTTAACATCATAATTTAATCATTCATTCCTTTGCCTTTCATTCTAATAATGTAAGACATAATGAACTCTTGGTAGATATAGTAATATCCCATAAGTATTTCCATAGGATTTATGTTGTCATTTAATATTATTTCAAAGGACAAAACATAATTCTTGCCATTTTGCTCTGTTACTCATTTTGTGATTTTTATGTTCTCCCACTATCACTGAAAAGAAATGATCAAATTAACCATTTTAACAAGCATTTGCTAGTTGTGCCTACATACAATTCATTTAAACGACTTGTGAAATCAATCAAATAATGGGGCTTAGTCTCCTTTCCCTGAATAATGACTTCAAGGAGGATCCACCTCCCTCTCAGGGAAAGAATGGATAGCTGGGAATGCTCAGGGGAATAAAAGGGTTTAAAGCACCACACATAAAAGGCTGAGTAGAGAAGTCTTTGAAAATAAATGCAGGCTTCAACAAAGGATGAGAAAGAAAAGGGTACAGAGGGAGCAGCTTGTTGTAGATATGTATGGCGCATACAGAAGAGGTTGCTGAGGCAATTCATAATACCCCGTTAAAGGGCGAATGGGCTGTAGGTGAGGGGTTGTAGGCTGAGCAAAATGCATTTTGATGAGGGGCACAGGATGTGCAAAGGCTGGCTGTGGCTAACAGGGTAATGAAGAGACCCGAAAAGAAAGCCAGAGTGGAAAATTAAATGAATTATCTCAAAATGAAGTGTTTGTATTTGCACTGGTATACAATGAGCTGTTCTTCACAATCAAAAACCTTATGGTGAGAAAAAGAGGGATGAGGCCCATATTGATAATTTTTAAATGACAGTAATTATAACAGTTCTCTTCTGTTTTCCCATATCTCATTTTTAGATTTAATTGAAAACAAAAGGCACCTGATCTCTCATCAAAAAAACCCCATAATATTCCCTCGCAGTTCCACATCTCTCTGGATTCTTTGCATTTGTAGCAAAATAACACTGGAAGATCCTCTTAGAGGAGCACTTAAGTAGGCAGTAGCATTTCTAGTGAGTGTTTATATCCACTTCTCTAGACAACAAGCAAACATAAAAATGATCAAAGAAGTAGGTAGGTAACCTGCTGGCTGCTGTCTTCTTAGGTTAGCATCCTTTGAGTTCTAAAGATTAAAAACCGCCTGTAATTATTTAAGCCATTTTCTCAGTTTTTGTTACTGGTAAGCAGTTGATAGGTTAAACTTGTAATTAAAAAGGAATTCAGCAGGACGTCAGTGAAGTAACAAATTTGATCTGTTGTAGCTGAAAGAAGGATTTGATATAACATGGTGTCATGGTTTAACCCCAGCACACAAGGAAGCCCCATGCAGCCTCTCACTCACTTCCCCACCAGCAGCACTGGGGAGAAAATTGGAAGGGTAAAAGCTCAAAAACCTGTTGGCTGAGGTAAAGACAGTCTAATAGAGAAAGGTGTAGGCAGGCAGGTGTTCAGCTACCCCCAGAAGAGCAGGGCCTCCTCATAGGTTAATGGTTACTTGGGAAGACAAATGCCACCACTCCAAACACCCCCTGTTTCCTCCTTCTTCTCCCCAGTCTATATACTGAGCATGATGTCATAGGGTATGGAATATCTCTTTGGTCAGTTTGGGTCACCTGTTCTGGCTATGTCTCCTTCCAAGTTCTCATGCATCCCCAACTTCCTCACCAGCATGGCAGTATGTAAAGCAGAAAAGGCCTTGCCTCTGTGTAAATCCTGCTCAGCAATAACAAAAACATCTTTGTATTATCAAACCTGTGTTCAGCATAAAGCCAAAACACAGCACCACACTAGCCATTGTGAAGAAAATTAACTCTACCCCAGACAAAACCAGTACACATTGTTTGCAGTTTTGATTTTGTTAGAGCTAACAACTTTGTGGAGATATGCTAAAAGATCATTGCTGCCTGACAAAATTCCCATAACGTATGTTCAGCCACCTCCAATTATTGAGTTGTCACAAGACTTACTCATGGATATTTGGCATTACTCTCCACCTGAGACTACCTATTGGACTGGAGCAGACAAAGGGCTGACCTAGTATTGTAATGGCAATGTTTTAAGCTCTGTTTTTCCAGGAGTGCTTGCAGTACTCTGAGAAGATCTTGTTTGAGCAGTTTAATGCCATTGAAAAGAATAAAAATGCCACTGTTCTTCCATAATACATGAAGCTAAAATTCTGCAGTGTTTTTTGAACATAGGAAACAAATTTTAAAATAAATGTTAACTATTGGGACTATGTTGACAGATAGATAGGATAACCAATAGTGGGTGCAAGACTTTTGGATGATGAATGGCATCATCAAGGCCGCCTTCTGTGAGTTGAGGAGGTTTTTGTGAGTTGCTGGAGGTTGCCTTCTTGCAACCTCCAGCAATTACTCCTTGGTCACTATTTCCTTTGAGGTGATCAGGTGCACCATGGGCAAAGAGATTATGGAGATTTTGTCTTCAGTAGGGCTGTGGGTGACATCTGAAAAGGTTTCCAAGACTATGCTCTCCAAGACTTCCTAAATTGAGAGAGGGGCTTTGAAAAGGATCATATTCTACTTCCAGCCTACTGCAGCTACAACTAAATGCATTGTAAGGCTTTGCTCGATCTCTGAGATTGCCACTGAGTTATCTTGCCCCCTGAGAAACTCCCCTTTCTCTCATGATACAGGGTTGAGGTAAATGTCATATCTTTGGGACAATACCTGCAATTACATTAGCTTTTTGACAGGTGTAAGAGGGAGCTTCCAGAGGAGACAGAAGCATGGGGAAAAGGTAATACGAAAAGGATGGGTTCCACAACAGAAGGCAGGAGAAATGAACAGGGAAATGTTTCAGATCTGAAATCTGGATGGATGAGGATAAAGCAGGATAGACACTGCTAAAGAGGTTTAGGGTGGGCAGCTGGCAGCAAATAGGAAGATGCATGCAACCTGACCATGCAACCTCCTTCAGCCTTTGAGGCCACTCTTTAGTGTCTGAGAGCCTTATGGGAATGCATATACCTTGGCTACATGCTGGAGGTCCTTGTGATGCAAAGTCCACACAAGGATTTAGGGCTGATTATTTGTCTCAGTGTTGAAGTGTTGTGGAGGAAAGCTTCTGTTCTGATTTCATCTAGCAGGAATCTGATTTGTGCACACCAACACCACTTTGAGAAACCAGCTAATGCATGACAAATGGGGACAGTCTGGGTACTTGCTTCAAAATGACCCTATTGCTATGAACCAAATTACTAAGGTAGACAGAATGGCTGCGACTTAAAAGTATTTGAATATGTCTGTTCATGACCATGATGAAGAATTGTTACTATTATTTTTTCTTTATGGGCTCTATTTAAAGGTATACAATTAAAAGGAAACAATATGATTACTGCTTATTGTTTCTGTCTTTCTGTAAAATGGCAAAAACAAAAAAGGACATTTTGTAAACAGTAGACCTTTGCAATAACATAAAGAACTGCATTCATACTTTGCTTTTCTGCCATGTTGTAAATATTTCAAACCCAAATAAGTTTGTGTAGTAGCTGACAAATGTATTGATTTTGCAAGTATAAATCTTTGAACAATGTCACCTGCATTTTTTTAAGAAAGATCAAATAAATTGAAAGATCTGCAGTCCTCAGGAAGGGAGGAAATAGTAACTATCTGTGAAACTTAGTTTCTGTATTTGCACCACAATAGTGAATTATTTAAATATTCATTGTCTAAAGGTTAACATTTGTTGATTTCCTAAACCCTAAAGAATAGAGTCTGAGCATTCAAATTTGCAGGTGTCTGAAGCTCTGCAGAACTGACATTGATAAGCTCTATCATCCTGAAAACAAGCTCTTTTGTAGCTTTCCTGTAAGTAATTTTCTTTCACATTCTATCTTTGCTAAGTTTAGCTGTGGTTGAGTATCTCAAACAACAACCACGTGGGCAGTTATGGCTAGAAACAAACTTCTCCACCCCTGCTCTGCACCTGTGTCCCGTGCACCAGCTGTGATCTGGCAGCTGTGGGGCTGGTTTAGATGAGGGACAGGGGTTTTCATTAGCAGTGGAGATCCACACTTATATCTCTCTAGCTCCCAGACTGGCCTGAATCCCAGCATCCCCCAGCACACACAGTTCATTTTGTTTCTCTTGGGCCCCTATCCACTTAACTGTGCTTTTTGTTCATGAAACTCCACCTTCATGAAGCCTTCAGGCATCATCTACAGTAGAAGATCTCCTACTTATCATGCATGCAACTGCTACTCAGGCAGTAGAAATAAGGAGGGCAGGCTTGGTTTAATTTAATATGTGATGCAGCTTTCAGGAAACCCCAGAATATAGCAATGTCATCTTCTGTTGAGATGATAATCATGAAGTCAGTTTTTAAATGTAGGATTTGGATAGCCAGGTGATGATTACACCTGTTTGTGGTGTAATCATTTGTGGAAAGCAGAGATCAAAAAGACACATTAACATCTTTTTCTCCCTCAGCGCAGAACCATTCTTTCTATTTGATTCTTCCTCTAACATAGCTTATCAAAAAGTTCATAAAAATGGCTCCAGCCAGGAGAACTCACTGTTAATTGAGTATTCTTTGATGCAATATTTCACCACATTTTTGTGAGTGAATCTACGGCTGAATACGCTTTGTTTCCTAAGGTAGGTTATAAAGTCGTATGTGGAAAAAAGGATTTTCCTATAACTTCTTCCTTTTACATGTGACAGTTTTCTGCACCTTTTTCTGAGAACTTGGAGTTGAACAAGACTAGGCAGTAAATATAACCAGAGATCTGGACTCCAGAGCAATGTAAAGAGCAATATGAAACTGACAGGAGCTGTTGCAGCAAGATGAGATATGTTTTGGGGAACCTTTGAACCTCAGCTGTGTTTATCACACAAGCTGCCATGCCAAGTTGGCCATGCTGTGAAGAAGTGAAATCCCTGAGCTGTGCTAGTAGAGAACTTTAGTGTAATTCCACCGAAACAGCAAGATTTCAGAATGTGTGTATATAGATATTCATGTGTCTGTGTCACTCCACTGTTTTACTGAACTGAAGTCTTGGTCCTTCAGCTTCTCTCAGGAATCCTTTAAGTGGAAAATGGGAGCCAAGAACAATTCTTGTACCTAAGAAAGTGCTAGAGATGAAGGCTCATTGAATTGCAGTGTGCAAGGTGTGGAATGGCAGAAAGAAGATTCTTATTGGTACAGTTTGTCACTTCTCTTCCTCTGTGAGTCAATGCCTTTCTCTGTTCATGCTTCACTGATTTCTCTCTCCCAACAGGCTCAAATTCTGCATCTCAGCAGCCAAGAGATATGGGCAATAAATCCTGAATGCAGACAAGAGGTGCTTAAGATCAGGAATCTCAGTCTGAAGGATGAACTGAGAAGCTGAAGATGGAGACGATGGCTGAAGTCTGCCAAGATTCAGAGGAGCACAGCAGCGTGACAGACCCTTGCTGGATTTGCATGTATCAGCCTGGTAATTGTCCAGGAAGGGGGCCCAGACTGCAGTGCTGGTTTTGTGGTACATTATCACAATTAAAGTGGTTTTAATACAGAACTTATTCCAAAACCTGGCCAAAACCAGGCAAGGCCCTGAAGACAAATAACAATATACTTATATAATCAATTTTTTTTTAACCAGCAAACATGAAAAAAAGCACATTGATTCCAGATTACATTGTCAGAGATATATGAAGAACATCTGTCACTATGACAGTATCATAAATCATTGTGCTGAAATCCTGACATGCCTTTTTTTCATTGGCAAAGTAATTTTTTAAAATGGGATATAATTAAGTTGCTTAGCACCACACATTATCTATTTTAAACCTGTTATTTTACTCATGTGGAAAATGTCAGATGAAACACACCAGTTTTGTTTTGTTTTTAAATGAAGCTAGTAAAAAAAAAAAAATTACTACTATATACCAATTCAGAGTGCTGCTAGGAATTGTCCCATGTGAAGACATTATAAGAAAAACAAACCTGTGTGTAAATGAAACAGTGCTGTAGGTGTACCAGCAAACCACCCTGATGTGAACGACACATAAGCAGTAAGAGACCAGTATAGCTGCAGCAGGAATTCTCCAGTGACTAGAATATTGAAAAGGAAATTCTACAAAGAGTGAAAGCAAGAGCATATAAGTGAGATGAGTACATAAAGCAGTGGCATAAATGTCTAGGGATAAAACTAGGAATAATCAGTCACAAAATTAGTTACAACTTTCCTGGGGTATAAAATGGAAGAGGTTCTATAAATACTGAGAAATCAGAGGAAGAGAAGGGCACAAATAACAGATAACCAGAGTAGAGTGAAATGTTTTATTATTTATTTTGCTGCATTCTTGACATGCACATAAACATTAACGACAGGTACTTAATAACACTGTTTTTTAATAGGGGAAGGATAGGGGCCTACAGCAGCTATGTAGCCTAAGATGGAAATACAGTCAGCACCATACTTCTAATTTTTGGTAATGATCAGAGATCTCATATTACAATATACATTTTGCAAATTATTTTAGACCAAACATCCAGTTGGTTTAAAGGCTTGCTCTTCCTTAATTTTGCCATCATGGCATATGGTTTTAAAAAAGGAAAAGGAAAATTTGATAAAAATTTGGTAAATTCTTAAAAATTACATTCACAGCAAGCTTGGGTTTCACCACTATTAGGAAGTTGTTGGCTGCAGCCCTGGTTTGCAGGATTATAGCCATTTCTGCTTTTAAAAATGCAAAATGAAGAACAGGGAATTAGAGAGTACTCAGCCTAATTTCAATACTGAGAAAGATAACGAGACAAATTCTTGAGAAGTAAATTCATACATGCCATGAGAACAAGGTGATAAGAAGTATCCAACATGGATTTGTCAAACTAACCTAATTTCCTTCTTGAATAAGGCAACTGGTCCAATAGATAAGGAAAAACAGCAGAAATGACCGTATGTTGATTCAAGAAGTATCTTGACCTGAGTAAGGCTTTTGGCACTGTCCTGTATACACATAAACGAACTGGGGAAAGCTGTTCCATTTGAAATCACATCTAACAGTACTTTTACTGTTAAAAATAAACTTAATACATGATTGTTGGTAGCTGCACTAGGGGAATGTTGACAGCGTCTTGCACAGCTCCTAAGGGATAGGCTTCTGTTCAATGTTTCAGTAAAAGCTTAGATGACAGAATTAGAAATAATTACATACTTACAAGCTTGGTAGGTGGCACTATGTAAAGATTTGCAAAATGTGCTCAAGGACAGAATTAGAATTCGAAAATGTCTTGAGAGGTTCTGAAATCCAATATTAAAAATTTGAATAAAGACAATTGCACAGGACTACATTTGGGAGGATGAAATCAAAAGCATAACCACAGAATGGCACTGCAGATAAAGATCTAATGACTAATGAGGGCCATGAATGAGTCAACAGTGTGATGCAGTTGAGGAAAAGAGAGAAATGTAATTCTAGATTCTCTTGAATTGTCTGCTAGAAACAGTATACGAACAGTATGTGTAAGATGAGATAATTAGCAGGCTCTTCTTGGCACTCCGAGGCACGATAATTTAAGAAAGATGTAGATCAGCTGGAAGCAATCCAGAGAGGATCAACAAGGATGAAATTTGGAAAACTGGGCCTATAAAGCAAGCTTGCAAATTTTAGTTTTGTTTTAATATTAAAAAAAAAAAAATAAGGTTATATGGGGTTCAACAGTCTTTGAGTACACAAAAGGCTATTATGAAAAGAACAGTTCTGTGTTTTTTTCATGCCCACTGATGATATGGGTAGAATGTGAAAGAGATCTTTTTTAGGTATACTATAATAGGTATTACAGTGACATGTTCTAACTAGAAGAAAAGATTATTGCTGGAATATATTACCCGAGAAGGTTGTATAATCCCTGTCATTGTTGTTTTTAGACAGAAATCAGAGGGACTGCCATCTACAATTTTTGAGACCACTGTGTACTTTCTTCAAGGTTAGGAGATGGACCAGATGAATACGTCATAGTAGGTGGCTGAGATCCCCAGAATGGTGACGCAGTGTGCAAGTTATTACAGGGTAAGCCATAACAGGTTTTCACTAAGAAAGGATTTGAAAATTCTAAGTGTGGTTCTGGGCACATTAATTTGCTGTTATGGGATATTGCACAGGTTGTTCTCTTGTCTTTTTTTTTCTTTTTCTTTTTTAAGAAAAACAAACAAACAAAACAAAACCAAAACTCAAACCAAACCCTATACCTTTGTTTCCTTTGATTTTGTGCTGTGGGATTTTAGGTTTGTTTTTATTTTACCTCAGGAAAGTTAGGTACAGCTTTGATTAAAAATATTGAGGAATAGCAGACTACATAACCCCTTGAGATCCCATCCAAGTCTACATTTCTATGATTCATGTGCAATGCACAGTATTTTTTCTGACCTATTGAAGAGCTTTGCAAGCATAAATTAATTATTAAACTAGCTCTTTTCCCAGGGCAGTAATGACCTAATCATTTATGATAGTGCTCAAAAGAGGAATTAAACAAACATATCCAGAATAAACACAGATCAAACAATCTTTGCCAATGTAAAAGTGCAAAATCTTGTTTTCATAGCAGTGAGTCTGCAAAACAGTAACACAGATACGGACCTCGGCAAATCTAACAAGTTGGGATTTCTAAATCTGTGAGAAATTCTCTATTTTAATAATTATTTTTATTCAAAATTTTAGAATAATTTTCTATTTTGGAAAATTATAAAAATGGGAATGAGAAAAAAATGGAAGTGTTTTGGAAAGGTTGGAAAGTTTTGAGGGCTTGAATTACAACTGAGCATTTCAACATTCAAAACCCAAAAAGTTGCAGTCATGGTGTACCACATATATATATATATTTATATGTATATATATATCTGTAGGGGAGCACAGAACCTTAATACACACTCAGAAAATGCCAACCAAAATTACTGTGCAAATTAAATAGCATTCTGCAAAATGATATTTTTTGTGTTAACTCAAAATAAATCTCTTCAAAACTATACTCCCAAGTGAAAAGTGAGGAAAACTATTTTTCCATTTTAGTTTTTATTATTTAAAATTAAGTTTTTTAGAAAATAATATAAAAATAATATAACAAAAAACTTCTGACAAATTCTAGTCACTGCTCAATATAAAACCAACTGGCTCAAAAATGTTTAGAGAAACCTGTGCTCATCACAGTGGACTGTGGTGTTGATTGAAATATTATTGTAAACAGTGGAAGTGTTTGCAGTCACCATTGTTACTTTAGTCTAGTAAAAGATGATTGGAAGACTCAAAGACAGGATCAGGATTATGACTTTCTAGACATTCAGAAATATTTAGGCTTGGTGTTTATAGATATGCATACTTCAGTGAATATCTGTTGGTCCTTTTGTTCTTTTAAAAATATACATGATATTTAGACACCAGAATAATGATTTCACACTGCATGAGAACTTTCTCTCTTAAAAGCAAACACTGGAGCTTGTGAATTTTGCTGTGCAAATGGATAAATACTGACCTTATGAATCTGGCTAGCTTCAGGTACAACGTTGGACACCTCTGCCCTTGGATGAACAATAGTAAAAAAAGTACAGAATTTCAAAGACCCTGGGACAAATCTATCAGGTGTCAAGGACAGCCTTAATACCAAAGCTCAGAGGGACAATTAGACAATGGGATTTGGAATAGATGGCCTTTAAAAGTCTCTTTCAATCCAAGCTCTTGAAAGATTCCATGACCCACGAGAAGAAAACTCAGCTCAGCTGACCCTGCTTAGGGCAGCCCCAGTGAGGCAATTTCGTTACTGGGACCTGTAAATGTGAAGGTGCACTGTTTGGTTTGCAGGCCAGGACATCACGTACAGCCCCACTGCACATGCTACAACTCAAAGTGTCTTAAGCAGCTTAAATAGCTTTAAGCAGCTTTGAAGACTTAGATACTTTAAGCTTATAAAGCAGGTTAAGCTGCTTAAACTGCTCTAGGACTTGAACAATGGCCCCACGATGCTGCTCCTCACCAGGCAATTGAATCGAAGCTGGCTGCAGCTCCCTCACCACTGGCTGGAAGGATGGAGCTACAGGGTTGCCACAGATCCAGCCAGAAATCTGCTGATATTGATATATTTTGTCAAAGATGATGCATAAAATAGTGCCACATATACTTTCTCCACTTGGTTAACTCATTGTTTCTTTCCCTTTTGTAGTTATCTCCCTTCCCCAGCCACCTCTGCCTGTTTTTTTCCCTGTTTTTGCCCATTTAGCTCAGGCTCTTTCTAGCTCTTTTGTCTCTAATTCTTCCCAAAGAGACCAGTAGACTGCTATTGCTGCAGTGATACATTTTTATGAAGAAAACATATCCTAATTCAGCCTATTCAATCCACAGACCCATGCTGGGGGTAACTGTTCATTTGGGTCACTGTGGTTTAACCTAAATCTAGAACGTTTTTCTTAGAAGAAGAGTGTGAGTTGATGGAAGCACTGTGGAAAAACCCAACTGTGTAATCCCAGGAAGCACTGATGAAAGCCATTAGGTTATCACCTACAAAAGCAGGTAACCAGATGGGATAGCCTTGTTCAGAAGATGGAATAAAATGCACTAAATCTGTGTTGCATTTTCTGGCATTTTGGAGGTTTCCATAAGGACATAGGAGGAGGAATTCTGGGGACAGAGGTCCAGAAAAATGGATAAATGTGTGTTCCTACACTGATAATATATTGGAGCTGAAAGAATTTTGTTTTCAGGTTTTTACTCCATCTGTCTGAATTTGGGATATGCTGCACAAACCACAAGTCGTTCTGTTCTTACTGAAGGATGTAATGTCCCCTCCCCCTTACACACGAGGCAACAACTGAGTGTTTGGTTTAGTGACAATTCACTTTGAACCACTGTGCTAATAACTAGGACAGTGGGGATGATGTATTGGAGCACTTCAGCTGGATGTGGTATCTTTGCTGCTGAGGATCCACTCAGGTCTACAATGTTCCATTTTTCTCATATTTGATTTCCTTTTACTGTTCCTTTTGAAGGAGTATTCTCCTCTTCTCTTTCTTATCCTTCACCCATTTCCTGGGCTCATATACTAACTTTGAGGTTTCTCTCTCTGTAGTCCTCAGCTCAACCAGGCCCATATTTTTCACAGATTTATGGAGTCCATCACATGCTACTTTGTATCTATCACACACTCTAATCCCAATTTAGCTATGGAATGTAACTCTGAAGTTTTTCATACTTCAATAATGTGTTCAAAAGATTCGAGGGTGTAAGCAGGAAAAGGGATAATGGTCAGCCTTGCTCACTGATCTATTTTTTGCTGATTATCTATGTTATACATTCCTAAATGATGTTGTATATCACCATAGTCTGCATTGAATGCACACCACGTCCAATGTTATGTATTTACATGATGCCAAAAAAAAGGAAGATTAATAACTGTTTAGAGACAGAGTTTTAGTCCATAAACAGAAAGGTATTTATTTGCAATGTTGGGGAACCCCCAGTTCTCACCGGACAAAGAGTTCCAAAGTTCTCAGTGAAAAGCAAGATTATTTATACAATTTTGTGAAGGATTACAACATATTTTCATGCATATTCATAATATTGCAACATCTGATTATAATATTCATAGTAGGTGGAGAATAGGTGGAGCCTGGGTGTGCTCATCTCTTTTGGGATGTTTCATGGTGGGCGATCCTGTTGCCTTCATCTTTCGGGGGTTGTATTTTTATTCCTCTTCGTCATGAACTTCTCAATTTTCTCTGGTTTTGCTGATTCTTACAAAAAATTAGGCCCTTGTTCTTTTCTTATCTCTTTTAGTGTTCTTGTTCTATTCTTCAGTGCATCCTCCCTATCTCCTTTTATGTCCATGTGCACATTTTCAGGCACATACTGACTTTAATTTTGTCTCTAACTAGCATTTTTCATAGACAGTTCTCAGCGTTAGTGTTTTAAGCGAATTTTTAACCCTTGAAGCTCTTGCTCGGCTTCATACACGAGCAGCACTTAACACTTCCATTGAAGCTTGATTTATACTAAATGCTACCTTTTTCAGTAGACTGAAAGCATGTTTGTCTCAAGTTTTATTGAAGAAAACGATTTCTAGTATGATCTATTCTTTTAAAGTCATCAATGCATTTTAATACTTTTTCCCACTTTATCCAGCCATCAATTATTACTTCCTTCAAAATGTGTTCTAAAACCCTACATATGATGCCAATAGAATTCACTAGCTTGTGAATCATCGAGTTATTGGTTTCTTAAATATTGGTTTGATATGCTCCCATCAGGTGACACCATTGGTAGTTAACAGATATGTTTGTGGGGAGTACTGGAACCATTGGAGCACGGTAACCTTGGGTTTATGCCTTGTGTATACATCACCCTCCCAGTAGTCCCAGCTCCTTCTCAAGCCTCAGCAGTTTAGTAGGAGAAAGGGCAGGTTTTCTGGACTGCCTGTGGGCTTTGTGATCAGTGGGACAGTGTTAGCTGCTTGGTGTCCGCGCAACATTCAGGCTGGAGAAGATGAGCTGCACCTGCCATTCCCTCAGGCCCAACAATAATTTGGGTTCCGTTCTCCTCTAGGAAGCTGCTCATTTACATCAATGATTAATGATGGGAATTAATGAGGTTAATTTAAGTTAATTATAAGCGTGGAAACGTCATCTTTTTTGAATTCCAGCAGGCTGTATGTGGTCACCTATTCATAACTTATGTGTCTTCTTTGAAATATTTTTATTACATCTGAGAAGAAAAAGGTCCCATTCATGTTACAAGAGAGTTTGGGTAGTTTCAGATCTGAAGGATTCTTAAAATATTTGTAAAACAGAAAACATACAACACCAGTCATCAGGTCATGTATACAGGCCACAGTTTGGCAGACCTTTACATTTATGCCCAAATTTCAATTGGAACTTGACTTCCTCTGGCTTCCAGGAAACTTTGGTGTATGTTAAACTTAACTCTGCTGATTTGAGGTTATAGCAGCAATGCATGTTTCTATGCATTGATAAACAAGTGCATGTGCACCAACAGTATTTTGTTGACTGTGTTGAGCCTGATGAGATCATATATCTGTGCTGATCCATTGAACAGTGGAGAAAGAAATTTTTCAGCACTGCTGCTGGACTAAATCACCAAGTGCTGGCAGGCTGCCGGGGTCATGTTGCTAGGCACATCATCAGGTGTTGGCCAGTCACTGAGGGCTGCTCACACAGTAAAAATGTACAGGACAGCAGACTCACCCTTCCTTCCTTCCCCAAACTCAAGACAACTGTCTCCTTGATGTGTCTGTCAGATTACAGCTGACCTTGCTAGAGGACAGCATGGGGCTTCATAAGCCAAATTGCCACTTTTTCTCATCTGTTTATCTTCTTCAGCATTTTCTCCCAAACCTTGACATTCCTATCATTGTTTAATTTATTTTTTTAACAGTCTTGTTTAGCTGAAATGAGCTGATAGCTGATTTCAACTTCAAAAAGTAACTTTTCTTTACACTTATTTCTAGGGGTTTTTTTTTCTCTTTTTCTTTCTTCAAGCTTTGGTGGGTAGCTTCTTTGGCTAATGGATTATACAGTGAATTGGCTGAATCTATTGCGTGAATACAGTTTCCCTTGATTGTAACACTAGACCAATTCTTTGTTCTGCTGAAAGTCATCCTAAGAAATGAGTAGAATTTAGGATTTTAGGAAGAAAGCCAGAGTTTGCACTCTACCAGTATTAATTTCGTACATTCCCTCTTGCATTCTTCATTCTGTAATTGGGCTGTGCTTCCATCTCCACCCATTTCCTGCTTTGACACACATCCATGTGCAGATGACAGGGGCAATGACTGATGAGCCAGCCAGCTTGTAGGCTGAGTCACCCCAGGAAGGCAGACTGTCATCTGGCAATTAGGATGGTGAAGGAAGTGTGCCAGCGAAACAGGTGATCTGAGCAATGCACTGCACCCTACATGCCAAAAGGGATATTGCACAATATTGGCAATGACAAAGAAATGTGGAGAAGAACACAAACATGCACTTCCAAAATGGCCTTCATAGTAGGAATTAAAAAATACCAAAGCTTAGCCTATTTCTTTTCATGGAGAACTTTGATACCAAAGATGAATATAACAATCAAGAAATTGATGGAGCAGTGGTGGGTATGACCCTCTGAGCATATTTGGCCACTTTTATGTGAGTGTATTTTCCTGTGCATGGAGGCTTGAAAGCAGGATCACAAACACAATTTATGAGTATAGAACAATTATGCTATTTGTTAGATTGCACACACAATAAATGGCTGGGAGTAATGTGCTATTAGCTTTGGCATTAAGGTCCTCACCAGCTCTGATGCTTGTAACCACTGGGTTTCTGCTGGTCAGGCAGATGGTAATCACACGGGGAAGTGCCAGACTCCATTGCTTCTTGCAAAAGGATGATCCTCAGTTTTGTTGAGTTGCTCTTTCCTATTTTGTTTTTTTTTTTTTTCTTTAGTGTTTTAGAGCTTTTTCAATTGTTAATTTTTCCTTCAGTCCTCAAGTGACTGCTACAGGCTCAACAATTTCACTTGTGTCCTCATTTCAGCTTTTTTAATGTGTCTTGCTTGGCTTAAGTTTATATGCTGTCACTCATAGGTTAGCAATCTTTTTTTAGTAAAGCAGGGCTGGGGTCATACGGCCTACCTAGGTCTTGTGTTAAAATAGTAAGATTGTGAAAGATTTACCAAAATGATGGGAGACAAACTGATTTGTGCTTGTTGTTTGATGTATTTTTAAGCACCTCGCTGACTTAAACATATGAGTCTTGCCAGATGGCAAAAAGACTCAGAAATAGATACTAACCTGAACACCACACAGGGTCAGATGTGCTGTATAGCTGATGGTATCAGTGATGGTCTATAATGCCTAGCAGAAAAGTCTGGGAAGGATAGACTTCAAAGGTAAAATTACTTAGAAATCAGTGATATGAAGCTGGAAACAAAACAGTGCTGCACGATATTCTGACTTTGACCATCCTCAGATCTATAAGAAAAAACCAAAAATCACTGTGAGGATAATTAGTCATTGGCACAGGTTGCTCAGAGTGGTTTAGTGCTCTCCATCCTTGGAGATTTTCCAGACATGACTGGATAAAACCCTGAGCAGCCTGGTCTAAGCTAAGCATTGACCCTGCAAGGGGCAGGTGAACATATGAGAGACCTCCTGAATTCCCTTCCAGCTCAGATCACTCAGTGCTTCTGTGAGTTAAGTCACTGTTGGACCCAAGGGTAAGTAAGGTAGAGAAATAGACTTACAAAGGGAAAACATTTAGTGAGACTTTCCCCACTATGCCCAAGTCCCTGAGAAACTTGACTGCTGCCATCTGTGTAAGGTGATCCCATCTCCCTCCAGGTCCTGTCCTGGTGTTCCTAGTCTCTCTCTTGAGCTAGTGCTGGCCCTTGTCCAACATTTCTGTGACCTGTTTCAGCTCAGCTACCTGATGAAAGCTGATTAGTTTTTTTAAACTGGTTGGCTTTCTGCTGATTTAGTTAGCTGAACTACTTCAGTCAGAGACAGATGAGCACCACAGCATGAGGAGGAGGTGGGAACATGTGGTTAAGATTGGAAGGAGTTAAGGGTGGGTAGGGCCCTCTTAGAGGGAGTGAGGCATTACATTTGCCTTGTTGCTTCATGAAAACAATGTGATATATTTGCAGTGGCTTCAATATAGGCAGAACAGCAAATTGGATTAGCCCAGAAAGGATGCATCATAAAGAAAATAAAAGCTCAGAAATAAAAATTTTATAATGCTAAGACTGATGGAAAGTGTGGAATTACAGAAAGGAACATGAGAGCAAACAAATCAGTGGCAAATAATGTCCAAGGAAAGATGAACAGAGATATATCAAATGCCTAATACTTGAAACTGAAGCTCCTGCTGTGTTAGGAAACCACAGATCTTGTTTACCAAGTTACAAAAATCCTGTGTGGGGAGTTCAAACAGGAAATGGGCTGATCAAAAGCAAAGATAGGGAAATCTGTACAACAAAGATAAAATGGATAAGCAAAGCATTTTAAAGAAGATGGTAGCAAAAACTTAGCCCTACTTTGACATGAGACTCTGACATTAGATGATCTGACCTTAAAAAGAGATTGCCATTGGTGCAACAGTGATATCAGAAAAGTAAGTTGCAGTCCAGTAAGCAGCAGCGAGAATACAGTGAGAGACATTTTGGTTGTTGTAGACATGCTAAGAGCCCATGATGCCATTGAAGAAGTAAAATCTTAAAAGTTGTTGAAGAAAAAACTGGGAAAACTCCAAAATTTTGATGAGGGGAAACATGGAGTTCTTAAAATATTAAAATGTGAGACTGAGAAAGTGTCTCTCTGCCCTGCACTATAGGGGAAGATGCAAATTGCATGCAAGATGACACAGATTATGGATGTGGAATTGGAGGAGAACAGCCCCTGGACTCAGGCCCAGAAACCAGGATATTCTTACTAAAAAAGTATCCTGAAAGAACACGTGCAATGACATGCTTTGCTCGTCACCAGTTTCACTGATTTCTTTTTAAGGTTATTTGACATTGGCCTCAGGAATGTCTTGTGGAACTTCAGCACTCGGCTCTTACTCCATCATCTCAGCCTTGCAGAGAGGCGTGGATGGCTGCATCTGGGAGTTCATCTGAGGAAGAGACTGGTTCTTTTTGAGCACTGGTGTGGAACTGGGGTACACTTGCCTTCTGGGGCTGTTTAACATTATCATACATAGCTACTGTGTGGGCAGCACAAGTAGCAGCGTATCGTGGGGTGGGTTGCACTTATCTTGGAGGCGTACATTGTGCTAGTAGCACTGTGTTACTGAGCCATAAACCTGAAAAAAACCTGTGAAGATACATAACCCAGCAAAAAAGTAAGCCAAACAGGATTTAAAATCAGCTATCAAAGCACACATCCCTGAAAGTTTAATACCAAGAATCAAAGTAATGTTAGAAAACACAGTTTCTGGGAAAGTAGAGAAGTTTACCCGTCCTGTCCGTACCGCACTTTTGAGGAACTAGAAGGAATTAGAAAGGATAGGAGAGTCTTCCACTACTCATACTCATTTCAGCATGTGGAAATTCAAGATATTCAGTTCCAGAATGAAAATATGATTTTTTAAAATTATTATTTACATGTAGTTATAATGCTAAAATAGACTCTGGAAAATAGAGGCATCAAAGATGGTAGAAAACTAGATGCCTTGAAAAAAGAAAAAAAAGATGCCTATAAAAAAGTCTAACTTTTGGTCTGTGTCTCAGCACAGAGTCAAACAGCCCACCACTTCCTCTTTCACCAGAGTCAGCAGAGAGCACAAGATGTAATTGTTGTGCATTCTCTGAATGGCAGACCCCAAGAATTCCCCTCAAGATGATCCAGTGGAGACTAATGTGTGTGAAGAAGAGAATATTTACTAGATGTCTTAAGAAGATCCACCTGACAGGAATGATGGGGATCAGTCTCAACTGTGTCCACCTGAAACAACAACAAATGACGGAAAGAGATGGAAGATATGAGCTTTGACAGTAAGAACAAGGTAAGGGCTACTAAGAGAATCCATTATATTCTCCACAGTTGCTTTGTTTCCTCTGTGAAGCAGAACTTGCATTAGCTAGCTTGTTTTATGAGCTGCCACTGGATGTAATGGTTGTGAATCTCACTGAAGGGGAGGAAAATAGTGCTCTTGCTCCAGAGTCACAAAGAGTAGCTGATGTCCAGTAAAGTGCTGCACCAAAAGCTTCAAGAAGCCAGGCACCTGTTGTAAAGGCACCACCATGTAATTGCTACAGTCATGATAGACTGGGGAGAAAGTCCATGCCAAGAAGAGTTGGCAGGTGTGGGACTCAGGCAGTCATGCCACAGTGGAAATTACATGATTCCTGATTAAAAGGGCTTTGCCTTTCATGTATCTTCGAAGGTATCTGGAGCCTACTGGTGTCATAAGCAATAATGGTTTATTTTCATTACCTAGTCTGAATGAGAGATATTCAATCAAACTCTGTTGCATTAGAGACAGCTATGCTGTTTAACCATAAATATTTGGGTGTGCAATCTGGTGTTGTTCTGCAAGGTTACTAATATCTATAAAATAAATATTCCTTTTTTATTTGCATCATCTACCAAGATGTTTCAGCTTCAGCTTATTAAGTTTGAGCTTAGATTTGAGTGCGCTTTTTGAGGTGATGCCCTTGATATGAGGACACACAGATTCCTATTACATTGACTATATTGAGGATATATTGTTTCTGCTACAGTTCCCAGACATTTTCTTAGCCAAGTTTTAACACAAGCCCACTAAATCTATGCTTCTTTTTTAAAAAGTAAATCTCTACAGTCTGTTCTCAGTTTTCTTTTACTTTTCTCATAATATCAAGCCCACACATAGCCCAGATTCCTCAATGGTAGCTGGTGAAATTTTTCCACCTTCTTGTGCTATATATATTCCTATGTCCTGAGCAGCAGCCTGTGTCTGTATTTTGAGCACAGAGTGCTGTTATTTTAAATATCTGCCTCCATAAAGGAGCATCAGTGTTTCTTACATGTCTTCATAATGAGAATTTTTTCATTATTTTCACAGAGGTTTAACCTCATTTCCAAAATGAGGTTGCTGTTCTTCAGGTTAAATAACTATATCTGTCTGTCTGTCTATCTATCTATCTATCTATCTATCTAAAGTTGGGAGTCTGTCCACCAGGGCCCATATGTATTTCTGTTTGCAAAGCAGTTGAAGTATAAAGCTTTATTCAGGATGGGCTCTTAAATATGTGCCTTCTTTTTAAGCGCCTACTGCAGATAAGCCTCATATGCATTTACACACTTTTCTGAATGGGTGTGCATCAAAGAACAGGCTTATTTTCCGGAATCAAAGACTTTGACTGAAATGTCACTGCCTGGATCGCTTGCTGCTTGGAAGGCTGACAGCAGCAAGGAGATATAACCAATAGCTCACACCAGCCTCATCAGCAATATAAGGACACACTGCATGTAATCATACAACATGTTTCCTTGGGTGAGGTCATGTGGTTAAGTATCCTGCCTTTATGCAGTGGAAGCATCAAGCTGAAGGTCATGGGTCCCAGAACACAGCTGTGATGAAGCAAAACTACATTGTGACATTCAGTTTTGTTATATAATTAGAGCATTCAATTATAGACTGGAAGACATACTTAGACTGTATTAGAATATTCTCTGATGTAAATGAGGTTGGGTTAATTCCCTAACAGGCCAGGCAGTGACAAGAGGTGGAGATAAGCTCCCAGCACTAACTGGGGACAAAATTAAGCAAGTGGTGAGCTTGCCTGCCCTGCCTTGCCTCCTCCCACACCTTGGTCCCATGGCCACAACAGCCAGCTCCACACAGAGCTCCCAGCACAGAGAACAGCTGGGTGATGCACACCTTTTGTTGTCATCAGCTAATAAATGATTTCTCCTTCAGATCCCAGCTGCAGCTCTTCTCTTGTGCAGGCTATCGGTTGGGTGCAGTAGCTGCAAGCCTTAGCAACAGTCAAGATTCTTCAACAATTTCAGTAGTTTTCTTGGTTTAATGTTGGATTCATTTAACCTCTGAAAACAGTAACTTTTGATAGGAGACCTTGTCTCTCTATTGTGATCTGTCAGGTTCAGACATAGCTTCCATAAGATGCAATATTGAGGCTTGTTTCAAAAAGAGGGGGAATGTGAGCCAAGAGGTAAATATGGGCCACCATTTTCCTTTGAAAAATATTGTTAGCTTTTCATTTTCCTCTTAGGCAGCATTAAGCTACTCCTCTGAATGAGCAAAGGGTCCTTTGTATTTTGTAGATATTTGAGGAAATTACCATGGCATTATTGTTCCATAAATCACTTTCAAAATATTCTAGATACTACAGAGAGATGGAAAGTGTGTGACCAGAGCACACAACCTAAAAACTAACTGAGATTAAATGCAAGGGCAGCAGGCACAGTGTCCAAAACAGATAAATCAGGGTGACTGCATAGTTGTATTCTTGTTTTTCCACTGTACTAACTCACAGAGAGCACAAAATAAGCCTGTGTAGGAAAGACATAAAAAAAAAAAAAAACCACTGGAAGAAATATTTATATTGTATTAGCATATTCTCTGCTCTAAATGAGTTTGGGCTAATTACTTATTAGACCACAATGGGATAAGCAGGGGAAATAAGCTCCTAATATCAAATTAGGAAAAATTAATTAAACAGAATAACCATAATTTATTTGATTCTGCTATTTCCTATTTAAATTGTTTTACTTAGCAATCTCAGTAATGCTCTTTAACAAATTATTTTCTTTAACAGGAAAGAGATAGAAAAATGAAAACAAGCTGGAAAGAGTCGAATTTTATCATGGCACCTCATTTTCCTTGGCAGACTAACAACTGCAGCGTCAGCACAGATTTCTGCTACTTGAGATAATGGAGTGCCACTACCAGTCATGGGCTGTCATCCTCTGAGTAACATGCTCCCAAAAGAGGATGGCTGATGGGCAATGTTAAGAAACACAAACTGAGGATTTGCTTTTTGGCTGGAGTGACAAGTAGTTGGATAAATTTCAGATATAAGGTAACCCACTGTGTCTCCTCCAGCATCTTGCCATCCTTGTTCTTTGCTTTCCCCACTTCAGCCCAGGACTTCACCTGGAAGTCACAGTGGATCCCAGTTCCTGATTTCCCAATCTGATTAGCTCTTTGCTCACTCCCCAGGATGACATTTTTTGCTTCCAATCTACCTGACTGGACCACCTTAACTACCCAATTTCTCCTCCTGATCATTTCTTATCTAGCACAGGTTTGGGATCCAGTATATCTGCCTGAGAATTTCTTCACAGTGCATTTGAACAACTGCCTTCCATACTCTTGATCTGGACATCTAGGCTGCTGGGATCAGATGAAGGCAGACCCCTGTCTAGACCTCTTACAGCTTATGGGAGCAGATGCCCATTCATAGCAAATGAGACCTCTTAGGAAAGTTTGCTCTTGAAACCAAAGTCATCTTTCTTAAATACTTAAATACTTAAATAAGTATATGACATTTCATATACTTATTTAATGAGGATAAAACCAACATGTCACTGACACAAAAGCTATCTCCTATCAGATTTTAAGTCCTTGCATCACACTCACAAGATTTAGGCTTTGTCACAGAAGACACCAGAATTTTTAACTGCAGTGCATTTTCTCCTACAGCCTGACAGACACGTCAGACATGTCTGAGTAGTTTCCCTTGAGAATGTGTGTCAAGTAAAAAGTCCTGAATTATACCATTTCATGTTGTTTAAAAAGGACAACTGCATTAATAAATTTAATCTTAGAAAAAGCATTCTAATATGTTTAGTGGCCACTATACAGACTTTCATTCCTTAGAGAAGATAAGGAATGTCCTTGCAAACAAGAAAAATTAGATTCTGTTGTGCCAAGGCCCATGCTCTAAGTTGTTCAAAGTAATCACTGTACAGTTCAGATTGTTACATAAAACAATTTGCAAAGATCAGTAAAAATTAAACACAAAATAACAGCTTTTTCAAGAAAACAAGACCCAATGATAAGCCCCAAGGACTATGCAAAAATCATGTCCAGTAAAGAAGGAAAATATGAGAATAGACTCAGTGAGACTGTGGCAGAGAAGCAGAGAGAAGACTCTTAGTCAGGTGCAAGAAGTATGATACTGATTATGTGAATGATTATGATTAGATTTATTGGTAATACAGTGTCTAAATATTTCCAATGCAGTGTATAATATAATCAGGTCTAAAGTGTTATAACTTAACTAGGTTCAACTGGAAATGTGCAGGTTTACAACCTTTGGCCTTGGAGAAAGCATGATTACAAAGCAGCAAAGCATCTATGGAGCTACTTTAGGATTTTTTCTCCATATGTGTCTGGATTTTAGCGCTTTTACTCAACCATCCAAAAGTGAGTGTTCCCATCTTAGGGCTGCATGTACCCTGCAGGCATCCCTGCTGGGGTGGGATCCACCTGGAAGCTGCTTGCAACTTTGGGAGATCAGTTTGCTCATTTGGGCCAAACTTCAGCAGCATTTTATACCCTTTTGCAAGCCAATGTGTACCCAGATCAATCACAATCATCACAGCTCCCCCATCTCTGGAATGCATTAATTACGTGAGCATCCAGACAGTTCCTCCTGCAATTCCCACCAGGCGTTCTTATCTTAGGATAAATCACATTACCAGTCAGACACTGCAAGGGAGAAGGGTGTGTGTGAGGGCAGGACATGCTCCAAGAGCCAACTATCTTTCTGTACTGTCACAGGGAAAAAAGAGATACACTGTAGAGTAAGCCTCGCTGATGAGTTAAACTGTGAGTGGATGGGCTATTCTGCCTCTCTGGTGCCCCTAATCTTGAGCTGCAAGGATGCTTCATTTGACCCAAATTGAAGAAAGATAGGTGGGCAGCAGAAGCACAGCAGCCTGGTTTGTGTTTTTCCTTTCCTCCCTTTTTCTTTTCTTTTTCACTTGTGTTTCCCCTTGTTTTCTGTTTGAAAAAACCCCAAACACCTGCTTGAGATATTGAAGCTAGATTCTTTAGAGAGCTGCCGCAACGCTGTCAATAAACAGCTTCCAAAAAGCTGTGTTAGAGACAGCAGGGCATTGCTGCAATTTCCATGTGTCCATGTGACCAACAGACAATATGCTGTCCTGGAGTTTTTCTAGCAACGAATTTGCTATTCAGCGCCAACACCAGAGTGAGAGGCCGAGTTCCCTTTCCCTGCAGCTCTTGTGCTGTCTTAATCTCTCATGCATACTGCCTGCCTCCCAGAGAAGGACTGGACTCTAACAACAGTTCCAGTAGGAGTTCAACCCCATCCCAGTGAACTGAATAAGTAACTTTTCCAAAACAAAAAAAAAACCAATACTTTTCCTTTCTTACTATATCTATAAGCCTGTTAAACAATGGTGTGTTCCTCACATAGACTTTTAACAGCAAATGAAAATTAGATTTTTTTTCAAATGAAAGCCTTACTTTTCTTTATTCTGAATATTTTTTCTTTTTTCTTTTCCCCCTCTTATTTTTTTTCTATCTTTAATAAAGGGTTTAAAAGATTGGTGTGGCTCGTGTTGCCACAGGAATAAATGAGCATTTGAAATCTCAAACTCTACCCAAAACTTGTATAGCAATATAATTTGGTTACAGTGACACAGTACCTTTAATTCATTTGGCATTCTGGGTCTGTTTATTTTACTGAAATTTGAATCAGCAAAGTTAAATCCCCTTATATCATTCTGCAAGACAACCCATTTTATGTTTGGATAGAAACCACCAAAGCTGTGTAATCAACTCCCACCCTAATGTGCCAGTTAGCACTAGTGTGGCTGAATGGAAAAAGGAATTGTTATGGCTTTATAGAAATGTACCTGATTTCTATGGGTTGTCCAGAGAATATCAGAACAATAGATGGTGCATTAACTACCATGTCTACTCTTTTTCCTTGGCATGGGTAATATTTTTATGTAAGGCAATGGCAGCCTACTCTCATTGTATTAAGCAAAATTCTTCAATGGATACCATGGAGTAATAATAATTCTTTTTTAAGCTTACATTTACTTGATGTTTAGGAAACTGTTCTGTAATAGCAAGCCCTGGAACAAAATCTGAAAGACAGATCATTTCCTGTGTTTGAAATGTCTCTCCATATGACTTCAAATAAGAAAATTGTGGAAATATCTTATTCTCCAGTAACTCTGTATTGTCCAATCAACATGGCTTACTCTTCCCTCGTCCTATATGATTTTATGTGCAGACTTTATCATGTCTCTGTTTTATTTTTAATATTTATATGCATTTGTTAACAAGCAAATCAAAGTAATCAGTTTTTTAAGGATGTGCTGGAGTGAACCACTGCAGGCAAGTTATATTTATTTTCATATTTAGGCAATGGAAGCCTAGCCAGGGATACCTCTTTGCACCTAAACCCTAAACAATTTTAGTCCACTGGAAAAGAATTACAAGTTGGTCAAACAAGGTTTTTCTTTTTTTTTTTTTTCCCCTTTCACCCCCACTTTGTGTTAAGCATTAGAATCTGTTAAAAACACCATATTACCTAAAGCCTTAAAGCAGTTCTTTCCCTGTTGCACAGCAATCTGCTTGAAATGTGCCTAGCCTTTTTGATCCCCAGGCTCTAGTCTGGCCAAACAGATGGAGTGTTTCTACCTGGGCTATTACTTCTTTTTCCCCTTCTCCACACTGAGCTAAACCACGCTCCCTATGCAACCTAAGAGGAAGGACTTTTAACCCGACATACAGCAACATCCTTGGTGGAGCAGGTTACAGAGAAAGCCCCAAAGCTCTCTGTACTCCTCAGTTCCAACACACCAGCTCTTGTGGAACCCAAAGCGTAGATGCACATTTGCCTTGTTTCTTTCCACTGCCTGATTACAGAATTTCCAACCTCAGCCAAGATGGTGATGGCCACAGGGCTGCAGTCTGAAGAGGGAAGGACTGAAATCCTGATTTCATCAAGATCAATGTATATATGAGAAGTAGTTGTTGCTTGCTTGTAGGTCAGAATCACTCAAATTTCAGTGGCTTGAAATATCATTAACACAGTTTTTTCCCCCCTCTACCTTATTGAAATGGAAGAGACCTTTCTCTTTTGTTTGAAACATTGATTTTCTTCAACTCCCTCTATTTCCTCTCAAAGTCCTTAGGCATTTTTCTTAATATAATGCTGTGCCTCACCTATCATGCATCATAGGCAATCAAATATGAAGAGGGTGGTATATCCAATACTCCTCCTGCACGACTCTGATCTGACACAAACCAGTAACACTGTTGGGATGTGATTGCTGTACAGCAGTTAGCACAGAGCTGGCACAACACTGGTGAGAAATCTTAAAGGCTGCAACAGGAATGCAGCAACATTGGGAAGAAGGAAGCCAAGTGTGGCAAAAGGTGAGTAAAGGAATGAAAAGACTGAAATGGAATATTAAGAGTAAATACACTCACAAAAAGAGTATTGAAAGGTGAAGGCTCCTACTGTCCGCAGGTGCTGGAAACACAGATACTGACAATAGGTGACTTTATTTTTTTTTTTATAGAAAAGAAAGTATTTAAGAGAAATTAGATAGGAAAATGAAAGAAAAACATTAACAAATGCACCCGAAACTGTCAAAAGGTGTTGGCCTGGTATCATTTCATTGGCAAGAGCAAGAATCATTAACTTGAACTATTTAGCATTTGTATCTGGGCAAAACTATAGAAAATTACAGAATGGCAAAAAACTGTATTGGCCTATCGGATAACTGTAAATAATTTAAAGCACCTTCTGTCTTGTCTTTTACAAATTTTACAAATCAGTGGACAACTGACTATGCTGTTATGCAATTTCATCATAGGTATCTGATTTTTCCAGAAAATGGTGAGGTTTTTAAAGCTAACAAACTTTTTTTTTTCACCGCTCCTATATTCATTGTTAAATTTTTGCAAGGGAAAAGGAGTTGCATTCATTGCTTGATATAGGTACTATTCAGGTCTGGTTTTACATTAATTCTTCTCTGTTTGTCACTCACCTCTGATTAATCAAGCAGAAACTAAGAAATAAAATTACATATTTTGTAAATGTGAACCAAGCTTTCAGTAACTGTTACACTGTGAGTAGGGACACTAAGACAGTCAGGAATTCCAATTTCGTCTAGTTCTAGCTACTTTGGTGGAGTTATGCTGAGCCATTTTTGCTGATAATCTGAATTTTAAGTATCCTTGCTATGTTTTTCATAATAGAGTATAATCTTTGTAAGAGTAATGACTTAGGAAACCTTTTTTTTGGTCAATATCTGAAGTGAAAATTATGTCATTAGCTGTGAGTTGTCTCCCAGGGCAAAAATACACCGAGTTATTAATTGAGACCCAAAAAAAATTGCAACATTCTCATTAAAATAATCTTTTACTGGATGACAATAATAGCAAATTAGAAATTACTTTTTGAGTTCCAACTTCATTTTAACATTTAGAATATCTGCCTGCTGCATATTCTACATGACTTTCAATTACAACAGTATGTGAGATATCTCAGTCTTTGAGGTCCCTCACAACAGCTCATGGGACAAGAAAATGCAATTTCTGTGAAAATGCAAACAGAGCTGTATACTCACTATTTTTCCCGGGGAAGTATATGGTATCTATATATAGAGATATACATACATTAAAGTTAATCCAGTATGTCTCTGAGGCATGAACCATAACCCTTGATCCTAGCTGAAATGTTGAATGATACCTTCAAAAAATACATTAAAATTCATTATACTGTGGATTATTGCAATGTTCCTTAGGGGTATGACTTTTTTGAATAGAAGCACAAGAAATAATTTAGGTATTAGTTAGTTACATATTGCCCACAGTTCTACAGAGTTGTGAAGAAAATAAATCTGGAGTGTTGCATTGCACAATTTCATAACTCCACAGTTAGATTTTGCCTTGTATTTACAGACTGCTTTATTATAAATCTATTCAAACACTAGAAAATCATAAACATGCAGCTCCACAGATATGGAGGTCAGGTTTCTGTGACTCCAATACATGTCTTCTTTTGGCAAAGCTCTCCAATTTAGGGACAAACTCTGCTTGCTTTACATTTGATTTAGGCTGGAAATACACTTGTGGGTGAAAAGCATGTTTTGTCACAGTATTGTATGGCTGCACAGTGCTCACACTACTCCAAACACAAGCAAAAATATGTACTAAGATTCTAATCTAAGAGGCACTGAATATGGCAGTCTTTGGTGGAGACGTTTCTAAGAGGTGTAACAGCATGTTAATGGTTTCATAGGAAATATAACTAAAATATCCTGATATACAGCTGTTTTTCTCTCCTTATCAGAACTTCCAAGGGCTATACCAACACAGCTGAAGCCTCGTTTTGATTCCTCTATTACTATTACAAATGTTAAATAAAACAAGTCAACAGATACAAAGCTGATGTCAGTCTTAACACCTTTAATTTTTCCAGTGTGTCAGTATGCAGTATTTTGGATTATGTAAATCTCAAGTCCTACTGATTGCCATACCAGGGTAAAAGAGCAGGAAGCAAAAATTTTAGCATGTACATTTTCCTCTCAAATCTGTCAAAGGGACACAGAGAATGGACTGCCCCAGTCATATAACATCCTAAATCAACAGACATCCATTGATCCATGTGAACCACAGGCCTCTGATCTTACAGCTAATCCTTCTTCATCCCATTGTACTGAAGGAGTTGACTGTGATACTTCAGGGTCTGTCCAGCAATGGCCACTCAGCTGAGATATTTTGAGAGAGAGAGAGATGGCATGGAAACAACAGCAACAGGCATGCATCTCAGCTTCCAGTAATTAGAGGAATATTCACTACTTTATGTACTCTTTTTTAGATTGTGAAATATTGTTTCTGAACATAGATGCAATTAAGAATCACCCCTTTATTTTAAATCAAGAGAAGAGTATGACTGAGAAGCTGAAAAGTGTGCATTATGTTATCATCAATACTCTATACCTCTGTAGTGATGGGGCAGTACAGTTGTCACTGGCGTAGTCATTGACTTTTAGAGATTTTCTTTCGAGCAGTCAACAAAGAATAACCCTCTGCCCCACCAAAAAAAACTGGAACACATAGCAGTGCTATGCTCAGGCTATGACTGAACCTTTGAGTAGCTAAAGTGGCACTACTTAATCACTGGCACTGTTGCTAAAGGAGTTGTACGTCACATTGTAACCCTGGGAAGGAATTTTCTGTACAGCTGGAAACTGCATGTGGAAAAGCAAGGGCAAAGTGGACTTTGCGTGTCTCCCACCCTTCTCCCCCAGATACTAACCAAACACAAAGACTTGGAGAAGGAAATGCTCTCAGATGTTCAGTATTTGCCTAGATCCATAAATGTCTTGAGGTAACTGAGAGTGAAATGGTTTAGGTATTATCTATCCAAAGTTCTTATATATGTAATCTGTTCCCTTTAATTTCATTATGATACAATACCCGAAGAATTAATACCATAAATAGTTTCATTATCATATAATCCCCTAAGAATTAATACCAAAAATAGTGATGGCAGAATGAAACTATTGGAGAAAAGCTTGGAATATCTCATCCCTTAAGGCTTGGGGCTTAAATGAGTCATATTGCCATGCCTCCCATGCCAAAAAAGTCTTTTATAGCTGAGGGGCGAAGCAAGAGCCTTGAAATTTATGTGCAGCAGTTTTGATGTCTGTTCAGGCATAGATGGACAATGAAAGCAGAGTAAGGCCTAAAAGGGTTAACTGAGCTAGTAGACGTACCTTGCTCTGTTAGAAGAGAATTGCTCAAGGCTTGTTCTGCCTGGCAATAGTTGATAACTTGTCCTGTTCTGCCTACTGGACCAAAAAGCCTAGAAGAATGCTCAGAGTGCTATACAATAAACCTGGTAGTCATAAATCAAGATAACATGGACATTTGAATTAGATAGGAAGGCCTTAAGCCAAGGATTTTTGCAAACTTGAAGAATCAGGTCACCTAAAAAAGAAAGGTTAGAAGTTCAATCAAGGGGTAGACACTCCAAGACCACCCAACTGAGGCTGAAGGCTGGAACCGCCCCCCCAAAATTGATGCTAAAAGAAAAATCTGGAAAACTCTGCCCAAGCCCAGCCTAGACTTTGCCTAGTCGTTAATATGTATGATTAGATGTCGTAACTACATTAATATGTATGATTAGGTGTTGTAATCATCTATCAAGAATATATAAAATGGCTTGTTTTTCACTGATGATTCAGAGCTAGTTTGTCCAGTGCAAGCTGGCTAGCTCCTTCAATGCTGCCAATAAATACCTCTGCTACTAAAAGATCCCAAACTGTCTTAGCAGTTTCTTTTATTCTGAGGTTTTTCAGCTTCAGCAGAGGGCTCAGAAGGTGTTATTCCAAATAATACCATCCTGCGTCTGTCCATTGTCACTTTTAGATAGGGTTGTGACTCGTTTATCCTCTGTTTCATTGTTCCACCCTCTATTCAGGGCTGTTCAGAGAAGTTGCATAATAGAACAGAAGAGTTGGTTTGGCTTCAGCTGGTCCTGGTGCCTGTTGTCCACTGTGGGTTTGGTTTAATTGTGAAGACAACACTTGGGACACTATGAGAGAGAAACTCAAAATATCTCAGAGGCTTTTGAAGAGGCGACCATTTTATTTGCTAACTAGTTGCTACTGCAGGTAGAAATTTTGGTATCTGCAGTAAAGTTAATTTTATCTTTTTGCCTGGAAATTTGTAGTATGCTCCTTTGGCACAAATAGATAGACTGAATTTTCTAATAAGCTTTGCTTCATTAAAAATTGCCTTTGTAAAAGCAGCAATATATAAAACCAAATAAAGCCTTATTATTTTCCCTGTATGTATAGTCAGAATCCTATCTCCACACAACCTTAAAGAAAGTTTTCGATGCTGCTTTTTTTCTTGTTAGTTTGGCATAGCCAACAGTAAAGGCCTTGTCGACATTAAGCAAATATGCAGTGATGCAGCAAAATCAATTTAGTCACACTGATGCAAATCCCTCACACAGATATAATGCTTGTGTGCAAAGTAGGGCATTTCTGAATATACACAATATTTAAAATGAAGTGAAAGAGAGATTATATTCTATTCTTCCCAGCTGATTCCTTAATGTGATTCACTTATATGTCCCTGGAAGCCTAAGCTAAGGGACTTTCCAGTCAAAGACAAAGGTACATTAGGAATACTGTTGATTGTGAAGGAATATCATGACCTTTAAGTTGCAAGTGACGGTAGCTTAACAGATAGAATAATACCTTAAAAAGACCCTTTACATTTAAACTGAGCATATTTAACCTTAAAATCACTAGGAAAAATATATGTGATTGCATAAGTCCATTCTATGGTTACTTTTCAGAACAGAAGTGAAAATGAATGCACTTTTGGTCCTAGACTGTTCTTTGTAATTTAATGTGATCTGCTGTCAACAAGAGGGAAAATAAACCTCTGACACTCAGTCAGAATAAGAAGAGAACAAAATGTACCTTACTGTGGGTATTCAGTCAAAGACCTACGGGCAAAAAATGGCATAGATTGTGAAGGCATAACTGAAAAACAGGTGGGGTCAGCAAGGGAGGTGACACCAGGAATACTGGTATTGAGGTAATGATCATCTTCCTTTGCAATCTGAAGAGGTTTGGGGAATTTACCTTTTTTATTTAATAGAAAAATGCTTCAGAAAACTGTGAAGTAGAAGTTCTGGTAATTTTGTAAATGTATTTTAGATGCTTTTTGGACAAAAAAAAAATTTCTAAATACTTCATGTTGCAGTATAGTCTTTATTTACCATAGTAATCAATGAAATATCAAAATTCAAACAAAATATATGTATTGAAAACAGAGTTTTTAAACAAATCAGACTATGTCACAAAAATTTTCTTTACAAAATATTTTAAAATTAGGGAATTTTTTTCCTAATCTGAATGGAAGCACATTCTGAAACCCGGGAATCTTTTGTTGCAATCAGACTTTGATTCTCTTTGCAGCTAATGTTTCACACTAGGGAAGTGAAAAGATATCAAGTGGGGCTTCCTTTCCGTGTACATTCATCTACTACCATCACTGCTAATGCATTAAGTGACTGTTAAAGGAACAGTTTTTTCCTCTTCCATCCTTCCTCAAAACGAAGCTTAGGAAGTCCCTCTTCAGGAATGAAGTCAGGGCAGAATCTCATTCTGGTGGGCTGCCGTTTCCCAGTGGAGCTGGGTGACTTGAGAAACATTGTTCTGTACGTACATTAACAGGAGTTTGCAGTGCTTCATTTTGTTCTATCAACAGTGTTAACACTAATGAGAACCTGGGTAGGAAACTCTTATCAGATAAAGAGACAGGGGCAAGGGACATTTCAAATTTCAAATCCACAGGCAACACAACCATACCCCCTACTTTATAATTCCGGAGATTACTGAGATTCATCAACAGAAGCTGTGGCCCCTACTGGATAATTCTCGAGTTCCTTGAAATGAGTCTAATACCCAATGAGGTTACTTGTGCTGCTGCAGAAAGATATTTCTGGCCTTTTACATGTCAGAAAAGAAACTGGATGTGACAGATTTGGAGCTGCCCTGTGATAATTTAGGAATATGGTCTGTTGGCCTGATTATTTGGCTGAGTGTCTGGGTTTAACTCACCAGGGGTTAGCTTGCAACTGCACTCTTAAATTATAGGGGCTGGGCTGGGCTGTACTTGCTACTTTGGGATACCCCATTTCCACTGAGGCTGCACAGCCGGGGAGCACAGGGACTTGGAAGCAGTAAGAGATTTAATTTTGAACCACAGCATCTCTGCATGGGAAGTCCTAGCATTCTACTCATCTGTAGGAGAGACGCAGGGTGCCAAAGAGCCACTGGGGATCAGAGATGGGACCTGTAACTGTTTGATAAAACAACTGAATAGAGCATTGTTAGGGGATATTAACTGGGATGTTTTCATGTTTATCTAGGCTGTTGCCATGTGTTTGTGGAATTTTCTATGAAAGAGAAGGCTAACTCTAAAAAATACATTTTGGAAGAAAAAGGATTTGTGAATACCACAGCCATTTTCAGCAGTTCTTATCTACCACTGGGCATTCAGAACTGGAATGTTGTCTCACCCCTTAGGCAAGATCTTTCTCCATGAAAGTGAATGTAATGGCATGAACCCGAGGGTGAATTTACAAAAGGACAGTCTTCTCTGAACAAGAAACCAATGGGAAACTGTGCAGAGGTGATGTTATTCCATAGTTTACAGTGGAGGCCTTTTTGGTGGAGAACTGAAAGTGTCACGTGGCAGCTGGCCCACTCCAGGGTGATGGACCCAGACTTATCTATGGGGAGCTTCCAGCTGAGACCAAGCTGGTCAAATGAATATCTTCTCAATTGTGAAAGAAGAGTGCCAGCAGTTATTTGCCAGGTGCTGAAGAAATTTTCCTTGGGTAAAGAGCATATATATTAGGACATAACCATTCCTCCTTCTAATTTGGAAGAAAAGGGTTTTTTGTGTGTCTGCATATGTTGGGTGAGCAAAGTATAAAAAACCAGAAAGTTGAAAATCCTAAGAAAATTATCCAAACCAGGTTTCTCTCACTCTCTCCTGAGTGAGAGGACAAGTAGGCAGCTTACTATAGTTTTAGGGGTTCTTGATTGCGGAGTTCCAAAAGACAGCCTACAGGCCTGAGCCATATTCTAGATTAATTCCTAATTCAGTCATCAGGGAGGCACTATATTCACTCATAGATGTTTTGGTATGTAAAGTTCTCCTTCACTGTTGCTGGAAAGGTTAATATATTACATCTCCCTAACAGTGAATTCCTAATGCACTCATCTTTTCTTCAGTGAACATCTTTTATATTTTATGGATTTCACTCAACAGGAAAACCAACCATATATTAAGATATCCATTTGTCAAAAGAAACCACACTAGTAAATGCTGTATATTTTGGTACAGATCCTCCCAGTGATTGCTTCATGTTGCTGGCAGTTGAGTCTGGCCAAAGAGCTGCAATATCCACCTCTTGGATGACTGTAGTGGCAAAAGCATTTTTTAATGATACACATGGAGTGCTGAGTCTCCTTGCCACTTCCTTCATTGTTGCCACATACAGGTTAAATTGAGCAGTCCAGATCCCACTGTAAAGCCCCATGGCTTTATTTTGGTCTAAAAAAAACAACTTTGGAAAGAGACTGTTTAATGTCACATTGCTGTTTTAGGAGGAGGAATTGCACATGCTGATGTTTAGGGGTAATTTGGAAAGGGTTGTGTTCTGTAGGGATGAATGACTGACTGCTACAATATCTAGCAATACAGAGAGGAGACAAGCTGAACCAGGGACAAAAGTAAGAAATCAGATCCAGGAAGTAAATTCTAAGTGCAAGGAGCTCTTAGTTACGAGCCCTCCCTTGAGACGTTCTGCTGTGTAGTCAGCAGCCATCTCTTTCTGCAGTTGAAGTTTCTGAATGATAATTTCTTGAGGAGGATGTTGCAGGAATCTAGATTACAAATGGCAAAGATTTAGATTGCAGTCTCTAAACAGAAGGCAAAATCTTTTGGAATTGGCTTTAACTGGGATGTCTGGAAGAAGCAGAGGGTGTGGTAAAACTCAAAAATTGTGAACAGAAGTAACAAGCGGCATAGCAAGCTTTGAAGTTCCTCTGTGAGTGTGGAAGAGGGAAGCAACCTCAGCTTCTGGCGGTTTCCTGCAGCTAGTCATCTTGATTTCCATGCTTTCTAAGCTGACTATGAGCTTGTCACCGTCCTCATTCTTTCTTCATTGGTTTGACTCATCCCAGTGAAACACTGAAGAATACAAGACATCTTCTGTCAGAAACTAGACAAAACCATCAGCTGTTTTCAGACTAGAGTACAGCACATATTGCCCCATGGCAGGTTTGTCTACATGACCTTTTACAAGCAGAAGTCAGCTCTGCCTGGGGTCCCTAATGGCCAGATGGGCTGTAGCTGTGGCCCAAAAGCTGTGCACCCACATGAGTATAACAGGGTGCAGATTCTTTCACTGTGGTCTAAACAATGCATTTAAAAGGTTTTACCCTGACTCCCTCGTCTTCATGTGCTGAACAGCTGGTTACCTCAGGGTGGTTAATTCTGTTCCTCCATACTCTTTTTGCTCCTGCCCTGAGTACTCCTGATATAAGCCACGACTAACAGGAAGGCTCTACATTCAAATTCAAATTATGCAAGTTCAAACATTTATTTTAAATCAGATGCTATGCAACTACAGGTTTAACAGCACAGTTTGAGTGAGCTTTGCAAATATCCCAAGCAAACAAACTTTGCAGGAAACATAATCCTATTATTTTACTAATCTTTGGGATACTGGCTCACCAGCATCATCATTTGCAACAAAGCATCTGCTCAGTTCCTTCTCAGGTAATCTTTGTACCATTACACAATATTGTTATTTTCTTGTGTTGACACCTATTGGAGAAACAGTTTATACTAGTTTCAGAAACCATCTTTTTTGATGATCTTATGACTTGCTATTATCCCTCACAAATGTATTATTTACTGTGTCTCTGCAGTTTCTATCTATTAAAACCAATCATTCTTCATTTACTGCCCACTTCCCCACATGCCCTTTCTAATGGTGTTTTGATACTTTTTTACCTTACAGAACCTGTAGCATCCTCCTTAGTTTTAATTCTGGAAACCATTTCATCATTCACACTTGCATGTTTCCAGTTGCAAGGAATTGTTAGCACGTGATCATAAGCTCTTGGATAGCCCAACCCGTGTGGGGGGGATCAGAGAAGGAGAACGACAGGGCACTCACTATCCCACCACTTGGTAAGTCAGCAAAGGGAAAGGGGCAGCTGGGCTGCGAGGAAGGAGGTGTGTTTCAGGAGACTCTTTCTGGTGGCTTACTTTTCCCTAATTGTTAGCAGGTCAAGGGTTGAGAATGTATGGTTTATCCTCTCCATTGATATTCTTAAGCAGGGAATGACGTTTATCTCTTTACAATTCCTCATTGTAAAGCTAAATCTGCTCTCCCACCTTGAAACAACCTGTAGTATTGTTCTCTGGTTATCATGATAAATTATGGGTGTGAGACACGCTGAATCATGACAATGCTCCTGTACACAGTTGTTCCTTATGCTGAAGAAATTCGTCTTTTGTCACATATGGCTTTTTTATGGTCCTATTTATTGTGGGACCATTGTTAGGATATTGATGGGACTGCAAGAAAGTGGGAAGCACACTAGCTGCTCTGGGATTTTGAGCACAGACATTTGGAATATTCTGGAGAGCTTACATTTGTTTATGATTGACCAGTGACCAGTGTGTAAGCAGTGCTTTGTATCTGCACGTGTACTTCATAAATCACAGAAACATAGAACGGTTTGAGTTGGAAGGGACCTTGAAGACTTTACCTGCTTCCACCCTACTCTGCCATGGGCAGGGACACCTTCCAGTTGACCAGGCTACTCAAAGCCCCATCCAGCCTGGCCTTGAGCACTTCCAGGGATGGGGCATCCACAGCTTCTCTGGGCAGCCTGTTCCAGTGCCTTACCAGCACAATACTTAAGGCCTTTGATTCAATAACATGTGTCCAAACCAGAACTGTACTTTTCCATTGTATCTTTTTAATTGTACTCATCGCCAATTAGTCAGGTAACATGGCTGCATGTGGTGGTACAGCTGTGATCCACCAAGCTGAACAAGGGCAAAACTTACAGACACCCACCCACACAGAAGGGTGACCTCTTTGACGCCCTGCCCAAGGGACAAATGCCTCTCACAGAACTCCCAGAATGGGTCAGGTTGGAAGGGACCACAGTGGGTCATCTGGTCCAACCTCCCTGCTCAAGCAGGGTTATCCTAGAGCACGCGGCACAGGGTTGCATTCAGATGGTCCTTCAGTATCTCCAGTGAGGGATGCTCCCCAGCCTCTCTTGGCAATCCATTCCAGTGCGTGGTCACCCCCACAGCAAAGAAATTCTTCCTCGTGTTCAGGTGGAGCGTCCCGTCCTCCCTCTCCCCCGGACAGAGCCAGGCTGCCCGCCCAGTGAGAGCAGGTGGCCCTTGGGGCAGGGGCTGGGCAGGCCCTGGTGGTGTGTGCGGGCTGTGGGGCAGGGCTGTGGGCTGTGGGGCAGGGCTGTGGGCTATGGGGCAGTGTGTGCGGGCTATGGGGCAGTGTGTGTGGGCTATGGGGCAGTGTGTGCGGGCTGT
>JAWWEW010000041.1:58683564-58693604 GCA_035583185.1 Anabacerthia variegaticeps | reverse complement strand
AGGTGGAGCCTGGGCGTGGTCATCTCTTTTGGGGTGTTTCATGGTGGGAGATCCTGTTGCCTTCATCTTTCGGGGGTTGTATTTTTGCTCCTCTTTGTCATGAACTTCTCAACTTTCTCTGTTTTTGCTGATTCTTGTAAGGAATCTTGAACTTAGGCTCTTGTTCTGTTCTTATCTCTTTTGGTGTCCTTGTCCTGTTCTTTAGCACATCCTCCCTATCTACTTTTATGTCCATGTGCACATTTTCAGGGACATACTGACCATAATTCTGTTTCTAACTAAGAATTCTCGTAGATAGTTCTCAGTGTTACTGTTTTAAGCCATTTTTTAACCCTTTGAGTTCTTGCTTGGCTTCACAGTCTTCCATTTTATCATGTAATGTATGTAGTAGTTAGACTGCCTAGTCAGAATTGACAGCATGGGAAAATCTGTGAGACCCAAAACCCATATACTTAAGCTTAGTTGATCCAGGAGATGTTATTGCTCACATGTCTGTGAGTAGAACTGTGAAGTTCAGTATGGCAGGAACAGAAAAAGCACAAGCTTTGGCATGTAATGGTATGTTTCAAGACAAGATCCTTGGAAATAGAAAAAATGCCACTGATACAGTAAGTGTAGAGGTTGCAGCATAGTTCGAGAGACAGTATCCTCATCATCTTCTGAGTTTTGAGGTCATGAGCAGCATAGCTCCATTCCCAGATGTTCTGTTTAAATATAGAAGAAATTGGGGTCTTTAGCTGAGTGAGAAATGAGATGCATCCTAAGAATTAAACAGTTAGTGCTGTTCAAACGTCTGCTTGAGATGGCAAATGATAGATGAAATAATGAAAAGCAGTAAACTTTTAGTTCTGTGCCCCTCCTTTTGCTTGTGAGTTGGTTCTGTGTGAATGAATTTTACAGTACATATTCCTCCTCATTCTACACATTTGCAGATATACTAGATTTTGGTGACAATTATTTTTACCCTCTTGACTTTTCTCTCAATCTCCTTTCATGCTTCCACACTACCATTCATTGTTCAGTAGGAAGAAGAAACTTGTATAGATCTCACACTCTCCTTGAGGTATTTTATACGTCTTTTTTTGTCAAGTTTTTGGCCTGGCTAAAATGACAGGGGCTGTATATGAGCTAACTATGGCCAAACTTGATGATGTGCATTTTCTGTTTTCCAATGGGGTACCGAAAGGCTGTGAACTTGAAGCTAGGATTGGAAAAAAAAAAAACCCTGTGAGTGTCCAAAACTGATTATACTGAAGAAATTTATTACAGCTGGAGGAGTTTTTAAATTCTCAGAAGAAGGAAGGACAAAACAGTGCAAAGCTGTCACCTCTTCTGGTAATATGTTGTGCAAAATGCTGATGAGGAATGACATGAAGGAATAAACTGAGGAGTATAAGCTTAGAAAGCTGGATAATAAATGCCTCTCATGATGTAAATTATGAAATTACTGTGACTAAACTGAAGAAATAAACAGCAAGGAAGCTGTTTGTGCTGGAAGGAATGTCTTAAGTAAGGAATACAATAGAAATGCAAACTATGGGAAGCTCCTGAAAGATCAGCACACAAGCATAAGCAGTCTGCTTAGCGCTAAGATGTTGCACAAAAAGAAGTCTGAAGAAAGATTGTTAGAATGGAGTTTGTCTTGAACAAAGGAGAGGATGTGATTTGGAAAGAGCTTCACTGAACCAGCCTTATGATGAAGTGTTGTACCAATATCCAAATTAGTTGAGGAACAGATAGCTAAAGAGGTACAGAGTTTCAACTAAAATCTGGAGCTGCCTTTTGTCTTCAGCAAACTGTTTCTAAGCAGAAACAGTCCTTTACTGGAATAAAGTGTACCTTCAATTTCCAACCTATAGACATGTTTACTTGGGAGAACATTGGCTATCTTTTTGTACAGATTCTAACAACTAGTTAAGGAGCTGTGGAATAAAAAAATCAAACTTGAGGGTCTAGATTTAATTAAGAATTCTAGAGTTGCTCACTTGAATACGAGATTCAACATGGACAATAGCAGACAAGTGGCAAGACCATGCAAAGGAGCTTAACGTGGTGGATATTAATCCTGCAAAGGTAGGCTGGTGGCAGGGCCAGTTGGCATGGATGTACTCTATACTGCCACATGCATTCGGTTTTGAAGTAAATTTTGGTAGAAAAGAAGACCTGGAGTTGTGGATTTCTGTACCATTCTTGACATTTCAGGTGTACAAAATCATCTCTGTGTCAGACACCAGTGGTCTGGAGAACTACTGCTTGCTTTCTGAATGTCCAGTGACAGTTTATTTGATGTAGGTAATATTTTTGTTGTTGCGTTGCCCAAAAATGTGTTGCCTGACACATGTTATGAACTGCAGAGAATGCTGCAAGGGTGGGTCCGTAAATGTGATACTCGCTTGTGAGCAAGTGTCTACAGACACCATTGCTAAATATCTTGGCTAACTTCGTGTGAGTTTCCCTTCTGTTTCACAATGACCAGTCTTTACTATTTGATTGTGTGAGTTTTAACTGGTGCATACAGAAAGGCTGTTACTAGAAATTTGCTATTTGCCCAAATTTTGTGCTGGGTGGTGCTTCAATGACTAGTTGAGTAGTGACCTATACTTAAAGGACAGCGTTGTTTATAATGTGGAGAACCTCATAGTATCATCTGGAATTTTTAAATGTGAAACAGGTACATGAAAACTGGGAGGTTATAGATTGAGGTACTATTCCTTTTCAAAACTCTTTGTGTTGTGAGTAGCCTTGTTTTTTCTTTATAATCAGTCTGTACACGAGATAGATTGGGAACTGGTGTGAAGAAAAACTTGTGAATGGAAATGCATAGCAAAGTTTTATGCAGGTATCATGATGAAATCATGCTAGTGTCAATGCCAAAAATAGTAGAGGGAAACTTTTCTTTCTGTAATTTACCTGTAGACAAACCTGCTAGGAAACAAATCTGTATGAAACTGTTAGAAGCATATAATGTTTGGACAATGCCAGGATATAAATTCTTGTGGGGTGTTCAGACTAAGAACTCAAGTCTATTTCATACTTACTGTTAGTTAAGGAATAAATACTTCAGAGTTACTAAACAAGGATTTCATGGATGTTCGTGTTTCATATTTCAGGTTATTAATGTCCAGAAATGCTTGTTTAGCAATACAGTTTAAAGTTCTCTAAGTTATGAATGACAACCTTACCCTTGATATCCCCTCAAATATGTGCATGGCATCTGCTGTTTTATGTCCCACAGTCAATCCTTATATAGATAGTTTTAAATTTTCAGATTCTTATCTGATCTTCTTATCTGGACTTTCCAACGTCATCATTTCATTTGACCTTGAAAAATACTGCTTTTGACATAAAATTTTGCTATTTGTGTGAATGTAACATGTTCTTTTCCTCTTTTGGTTTGATAATGACTAGAATTCTCCTCAGTTTGAAGGATATAATAACTTCATTTGAAGTTTGTTATGGTGAAGTTCAATTTTTTTTCCCTGTCTTGGTAGAGTAAGAAGGCTTAAGAGTCTTTTTTTTTTAATCTGCCTGCTACACATGTTTATTTCTATTTCATCTTTCATATTGCCACTTGGTTAAAGTGAATCCTCTCCGTCTTCACCATTACAAAGAGTCAATATTTTAATGGTGTGGCTAACACACTTTCACAAACATTGTTGCATTTATGCATCGTTTTAAAAGTTTTATTTGTGCAGTGGTACATCTGAATTGCTTAACCTCTAACTTGTGAAGATTTTGGAGTGCTAAGGCTTGGAATTAGTGTATATTATGGCAATATGTATAGGAAAGACGTGTCTAATTTTCATACTGTTTTTGATTTGTGCTTATTTTGAATTGAAAACTGCCAGAGCCTCAGAGATTGCATATGTGAAAAGCATTTACCATTGTCACAGGTGAAACATAATACTACTGTTTTGATAGCCTGTAATGGACAAACCTCTTGGTTAAAAAAGTTATGAAACTAGTAAAAGCTTAAAATATTAATCAATAAACTATCTAGAGAAGTTTCTTATTTTTCTAGTTATAATAACCTTAATTTAGAAAAAAGTATGTTTTCTATGTATATATATGATGAGATATGATACTTATTGTACAAGTATAATTTAAAATAAGGATATATTTGCCAAAAATCACTGCATTTTTTTCTACCAGGAATTCCACAGAAATTTGGAGACATTCTTGTGCAGCCTTTATTAAGGTAGACAACCACATGATGAAGAAAGAAGCTTTAATCATGCTTGCTCTAATATATTATTAATATAAGTACGTAATAGATGTTTATTATCTTACGTATATCTGCAGAACAGTATTTCTAGGATAGGTTGAGTGCATTTACATTCTTGGTCTTTCACCCATATAAAGTGGGAGATTGAAAAGCTGAGGCCATCAGGACCGTCAGATGAGTGTTAAAACAACTGCAGTGATGTAGCCAGATTCATTCCAATTGGAAGCCTTACAGAAGTTAGGCTGTAGAAGCTATGAAAATATATGTATCGTTGTGTGAAAGTCTTTTCCAAACCAAGATTTATATCCTCAGAGGCCAACCTAGCTCTGTTTCAAGAAAAAATCTGCTTATAATGTCTCTGATAAGCAATTAGTGTTTTTAACAGTGGAAAGAAATCCTAGATCATAAGGTGACAGGAAAGAAAATATATACTAACATATTAAAAATTCTGAGATGTGTGTCTAGTTGAAAGTGCATTAGGTTGTTTTAACGCTTCTAATAGAGAGATCTCTTAAGAAAATACCTTGGAAGATCAAGGGAAAATACCTGTGTCATGTGCTCATGAAGAGGCAAGGAAGGATGAGTGTGCTCTTTGTGGGCTAGCTCATTCCTAGGAGAAATGTCCTGAGGACGCAGTAGGTTATGCAGCAGGCTTTTAGATTGACCTGCTGACTTCCACGAGTACTACAAAGTACTCTCAACTTTACCCAGTTAAATTGAGAATTAAATTTGAGAAAAAATTTGTTGAAACTCTTGATTCTGAATGCAGTGGTTTTAAACAAACTGGTCTTTTGTACAGGAAGAGCTGTATGCTGGTGTTGTCTGTGTTTGTTCAGATGCTGTAGGTGGAATTTCCATATTATTTAGTGGAATTTCCCATTACTGGTAAACTTGTAAAACTGGTATTTTGCCTGTTATATCTAATCTAAAAACAAAACAGGGGAAAACCAAAAAGAACCTAAAGTGAATTTTAAATGTGATTGTATTTCAGGATGAATAACTGACTTTATTTCAGAAATTGTAAATTCAAACTTCGAAAAGATTTTTGCAATAAAATTAAATCATACAGAAGTGTGGTGGTTTGACCTTGGATGGATGCCAGATGCCTACCAAGGCTGCCCTATCACTCTCCTCCACAACTGGTTAAGGGAGAGAAAATAAAACAAAAGGCTCATGGGTCAGTATAAAGACAGGAAGGGATCACTCAGCAATTGCCATCACAGGCAAAACAAACTCAACTTGGGGAAATTAACTGAATTTATGACCAATCAGATCAGAGTAGAGTAATGGGAAGTAAAAGCAAATTTAAAAAAAATCTTTCACCACACCCCTCCCTCATTCCCAGGCATAACTTTATGCCCAATTCTCTATGTCCTCCCCCGTGGCAGCACAGGAGGAGGGGAATGGGGGTTGTGGTCAGTTCATCACATGATGTTTCTGTCACTCCTTCCTCCTCGGGAGAAGGACTGCTTCCCCTGCTGCCGTGTTTGGTCTCTCCCATGGGAGACAGTCCTCCACGAACTTTTCACATAAAAATGTGAATCCTTCGCATGGGCTGCAGTTCTTCATGAACTGCTTCCAGTGTGGATCCCTTCCATGGGGTGCAGTCCTTCAAGAACAGACTGTTCTGGCCTGCGTCCCCACTGGGGTTACAAGTCCTGCCAACAAACCTGCTCCAGCACAGGCTTCTCTCTCTGCAGACCCACAGGTCCTGGCAGGAGCCTGCTCCAGTGCATGGGTTTCCCACAGGCTTACAGCTTCTCTTGCGCATCCACCTGCTCCAGCACAGGGCCCTCCATGGGCTGCAGATGGGTATCTATTCCATGTGGGCCTCCATAATATGGTGGTCAGGCAGGGTTCTTCAGGTGAATATGGCCCTGAAGTGTGCATTGTGGACCTATGCAGATGATCTGACTGAACTATGAATAGTATCAAAGTCTTCTGTGGGACTTACTATTTGTTATTTAAATTTTATGTGCTGTAACAGTTTTATGATGCATTGTTTTTTCTTTGGCTAAATTAAAGGCCACAGAAAAATTGTTTTCATAGAAAAATTCTAGTGATGCTTTTAAAATTTACCTCAGCAGTGAGGTAGCTATGGAGTTGTGTACTGTTTAAACTATGTACTTGCAGCTCAAATGTGCTTTGAAGACATCTGTGTCATAGTTGGACTGGCTAAATTGTCTACTTTTTTACTTACTGGCCAGAGAGTATGTGTAAAAACATAAATCATCAAAGAAAGAATGAAACAGTTGTGTGAAGTAACTAAGAAAATTACATTACTTTTAACAAGAAACAGTCTTGTAAAGTCAGCTATGAAACCAAAGGTTGAGCAAAAGAATGTTCCTAATTACTTGATACTGTCTCTCCAGTGCTTCAACTAAATGCTTATTTGAAGCTTTTATGTGGGAGAAAATTGTGTATTACCTTGCATACATTACAAACGTATGATAGATGACTGATGTTAAACAAGCTTTCTAGTTATTTTTGAAGTTTATCAGTGGGCTATGGGGAAAAGGATGACAGTAGCAAGGCTCCTCTCTTTGAACTGTCCTCATGGGTTTTGAGGGGCCTTGTTTGTAATGTGGATTTGGGTCATGGAGACATCCTCGTCTTGAAAAAGAAATCTGCAATTCCACTGCTAAACCCTCTGTAATTGGGAGTACATGGACAGGAGAGCTGAGCCATTTACTTTCTGACTAGAAGATTTCTGCTTCTGATTAATAACTAAGTTGCCACAGGCAACTTTTTATTAAATTGGAGAGTTCCCCTTTCAACTGTAGTCCCTCAAGTGAATATAGTGCAATTTGAATAAAACAAGACTGTAGCATAAATACCCTTTGAACTAAAATGATTGCCTAATTTGAAAAGTAAGTGTATAATTTTCCCAGTGAGCTGACACATCTGTCTGTACTGTAGATTTCAAAAAAGAAACAGGACTATTTCTGCCTAAGTGTTGACTTGGAAAATCCCCTGTATTTTCTAGGATGTCTACTCGAGTTCAGAAGGCATTTAATAAAATTTACTTAATCTGCTTCATTCTCTTCTAGACATGGCCTATAGAGTCTGAGCATGGTTAAGGATGTGCAGAGCTGAAGTTTGTTTGAATTAATGCTATAATCCAGCCTAACCCAAGGTAACATTGCCTTTAGGTTGCTGCTGAACCTGCTGTGTCAGGGTACTTGTAACATTGATGCTCTTAGGGAAGGGAATGGTGGCAGCTATACAGGTGGGAAGAAAGAGATGCAGAGCTGTAGGACTCTGCTGGGGCTGGAAACGAAGGCAAGGTTCTAATTTTAAATGCAAGTTACAGTGCCATGATAAAACAGCCCAGCATCAGGTCCGTTACTAGAAATAAGCAGTACACAAAATTGTCCTGAACAGCAAAAGCGGGAATTGAAACACACATATATCTATTTCCAACATGGACTCTGCTTTAAAATGAGTAAACTACTTGCTGAAATAACATAGGAGTGTAAATTACGTGCCCTCATAGTCAGCTGGCTTAAAAAGAAGTGGTTTGCAGCTTTGAATCATCTTTGCCTTTTGAAAAACTTGTGTGACTTGTAACTATTCTTTCAACAGTTTTCAAGTAAAAGTCGAAATTCATAGCATTGCCCAGCCCCCAAGTGATAAATTAGGACAGCAGTCACTTAGAAACTGAGATAAAGACATTTACCAGACAAGGTGCTTTGAATGAATGTACAGCTGTATAATGATGGATAGTGTCTGATAGCAGGATCTGTGGCTAAATGTCTGGGAACTTTGAAACCCAGAGGTAGCATACTTCTGGATTAGATTTATCTCCTTTGAATGTTTACAGATTTCTACCTATTCTTGTGTAAGAGTTGCTTTTCAGCACTCAGTAATTTTGTTCCATATTTGCTTTTGTATTTCTTTGTGGGCCTCAGTTGTTTCAGCCTATGGACTGTTTGTCCGGTTTACCAACTACAGACTACTTGGCCTTCAACAGTTCAGTTTTCTCTTCCTGTTTCCAATAGTGAGAGAGGACAATTATTAAGGTATAACACACTGGCTAGCATGTCTTGGAAACCTCAGAATCTAGAGTGCTTAGATTGTTGAGATTAATCAATGGTTAAAGGAACTTGATCTTCTTTGAGAAGTTCTAAACTTCAGCTCAGTCCCTTCTCTATGCAAGAAACTCAAGTGTGGTTCATGAGTTCATGTGTCAAATATTGCCTGAGTAAGTATTATCTCAGACACATAGAATTCTTTCCTGGGATAAACATAGTTGGTGTTTGCCTCCCATAGTCATATCTGAATGTGAGTCCAGGAATGCTAGTAGCCTTTCTTCAAATATTGCACTCCAAGTTGTTAAATAGAATATTTATTTTCTGCTTCGTAGCAAAGGCAGAGTCCAGTGTTGTGCAAGAATGTTCAGAAGTGAACTCAATTTCTGGGATGGAACATGTGGGAAGGTCTGTGGTCTTCCCACATATAGCAGTGAGGTTTAAAAGAGAAAAAAAACCACAAGGACAAACCCTAGCTTTACTTTGCATTTGGCTTAACTTCTGCCTGTATCATAAGAACAACCTGCAAGTACTGCTTTTATCACTCGAGAAATATCTGTTGTATAGACTGTTGGCACTGGCACCATCAGTAAAATTATGCGCGTCTTAATGGATTGAGTAAGTTCACCCACAGATTGGGAGACACTCCTCTGTTGCCTTTTTCTTTTTAGAAAAGGCCTTATGACTGGACCAGATGCAAGTTAGAAGCAAAGCCATGGTTTATGGTAGTTCATGTGTCTTCTAGATTATTATCACAGCCATTGAAACTCAACAGAGGCAAAGATCTCTCATCAAAATAATGATTCTGGAAGCTGTTTTGGCAAAATGAAGATGACTTTATACATGGGTTATCCCAAATGGATTTAACCTACAGTCTTTGCTGCATTCTGCCCTTTGTGCAAGTGCTGAATGTAGTCTGGATTCTTTAAGAAGCTACATGCTAATCTTGCATCCTTTAAAAGTCCGTTTAACAACAGTGTTACTGTATTGTGTTCCAATCTGATTGTATTTATTGTGTGGGTTTTTTCTTTCCCCCCTGTTCCCAGTTCCACTGAGATGAGATCAGATTTAATGTGGTTTCTTTGGCTGCCTTTTGACTGATTTAAATTTTTGAGAATATAGTGTAGGTGCTGTGAACTTTTGCCAGAATAGCTGTTGTTCTGCCTGAAAGTTGTGGTTGGTTGTTTTTGCTTTTTCATTTGCCATGATGCCAGCCAAGTAGACTAAGAGCCACAATGCCTTGTTGGAACCCTTCTGAATATTCCTTAAAACTGAAGTAGGAATAGAAGTATAATTGTAGTTCACTCCCAAACTGGTATTGGATGCTAAGTGTAATGTTGCCAGAACTTCGTGAGGCAGTATGGTGCAGGAAGGTGGAAATAGATCAAGTGGCTCTACAGGACAGGTAAATAAATGGCACTTATGAAGATCAGTTTTGGCAGAAGATTAACTTTTTTAAACTTCATTCTTAATACCAAGAATGTTATGCTGGGAAGGCACCTTTGAAGGAGCTCTTCTTTGGTTTTGGGAAAAAGGAGGAAACTACAGGAAGGCTAGATTTCTCCAGTGGACGTTGATGTTCACATCAGCCAACAGGGTTTGGCTCATGCTTCAGTTGCCTACTTCAGATTATAGCAACAGAAGGAGATCTGCTATGGGAACATAAGTAATATCACTGCTGCATCTGTAACCTGCCACGGTTCGATGGGGTTACAGGGACCGATTCCCACTCGAGACAGGGGTTGCAGAGTGAAAACATTTATTAGCGGTTTGCATGAGACATT
>JAWWEW010000041.1:58625844-58649044 GCA_035583185.1 Anabacerthia variegaticeps | reverse complement strand
ACCTGCCCTTGGACACTGCCAGGGATCCAGGGGCAGCCACAGCTTCTCTGCCCAACCTGGGCCAGGGCCTGCCCACCTTCACAGGGGGGAATTTCTTCCTGATATCCAATCTAAACCTGCTCTCTGCCAGTTTTAATTCATTCCCCCTTGTCCTGTCACTCCAGCCCCTTGAAAATAGTCTCTTTTCTGTGGGCTCCTTCAGGCACTGCAAGGCCACGATGAGGTCACCCCAAAGGCTTCTCTTCTCTGGGCTGAACAATCCCAACTCTCTCAGCCTTTCCTCATGGGAGAGGTGTTCCATTCCTATCATCACCTCTGGACTTGCTCCGGAATCCCTGCCTTGCACTCCTTGTCTTGTCCATGACTGCAGCTCTCCATGGCTGGGGTGGGAACATTTCTGCACTGCACCACAACTCACGTTTGTGCCTCCATCTCTGCTCTGGTCTCATTTTTCAAAACATAAACTATACTTTCCCCCTTTATTTCGTTTTCTTCTCTGTCTTTTCAACTTTCTGCCTTGTGCGTATCTGATACTTGTATTAGTCTCTTGTATTTTCTGTTTATAATCTATGTACTGTTTAATTCCTATTATGTCTATTTAGTTCCTATGTAAAGCAAAGTTCATTGTTGGGGCTGATCCAAATCTGGAAGGCAAATGTCATCACTTTTTTTTCTCCCCATCAAAATTTGAGGTTTCACATTCAGCTCTCTGTGTGGGTGCAAGTTCTGCTATTTTTGGAAACATTTCAGTCGAAATCTCCAACTCTGTTGTCCAACAGAATCTGAAATTGTGCTGCAAGTTTTCACTGAAGCTCTGACTTCCAGCCAGCTCTGCACTACCACTGCAGATATATTTTGTGGCCGTGTCTTAATAAATTGATGCCAATTTGGGGGAAAACCAGTCCGTTCTCTTTAAAAGGATTGTTTGCCCTGCAGAGTCCACCTCATGCAATAACAGTAAGATGCCTAAAAGAAACCAGAAAGATGTCCCAGCCTCAAGAGAACTAAATTTTGAAGGGAATTTCAAGATTGGTAAGCTTTGTCAAGAGACAGAGCAAGGCTCTTTGCAAGCAATGTGTATTCTGTTTCCTGTCATAGAATGTGCACGTTTAGCACAGGAAAAACATTTTGAAATGTCAGCTCAAAAGATGAAGCAGAACTTCTCAGAAGGTTCCAAAAGCGAAAGCAGCACAAGGTCAGAAGGAGTTTAGAGCTTATAATATAAGGTGCCCAAAAATATGAGGTGCCCAAAAAATGGGTTGGGAAGACATCTCCCAGCACAAGGCTCTTGAGGGCGTACCACAACAGGCTCAGGAGGGTTTTGTTACTTCATGCCTTTGAACTTCATCCCTGGACCTCCTTGGACTGTGTCAAAGCTCTCACTTCCATGGTTCAGAACTGGACAGCCCAGAGAATTATATTGCAGGTAGACACCAACACACAGGTACTGCACAGTCAATCCTCTTAAGAAGGGCATGTTGCTATGCATTCTTCTTCCAGGAGGTGCAGAAGAAGTGAGAACCTTAAATCAGATCATAACTGTTCCAGGTATTAAGGTCATGAGCACCAGGAACATCAAGTATGATGCTTTCACTGCTTTTTCTGATTGTGGAAAAAAAATATATGTATGACACTGCTCACCTGTGTAATGCTGAGGAGATCTGGCCATCACAGCAAGGAGAGACACAACTTGGCACTTAAACACACCCCAAATTTCATGGAGGTGCTTAAGTACCATTTTTAAAACCTCTGACAAACTCAGGGGCTCAAACCACATCTGTGAGGTGTCCTAAAGATAGACAGCACATAACCTAGGGAGTGAACCCACTCTTCCTGCACCTAGGAGGATGACTGGAGGGATGTGAGCCCAGTCACAGGCTCTCACTGGGCACAGCGACGCCTCAGCTCTGCATTCTCCGCGCGGCTCTCGGGGCAGCTGCTCACAACAATGGGGGCTCTATTCCTTCTTTCTCCAGGCAGAAAAACAGAAGCATGGTGAAAACACAAGCCACTCAGAGAAGATTAAATGCAACCCGTGTAGGGATGAATACCACGAGAAGCATTCATGTTTTCATTCTCAGAGCTGTGTCCCACTACCCTGACTAGGTGCCACTCTGGGTCCCCTGAGCTCCACCTGTATGTCCATTTGTGTGTTCCTTGTACCCAGTGTGGTCATGGAAGTGTGCAGGAGTCCCACCTGGGCTCAGCTAGAAGAGGCTTCTGAGTAAATCTGTGAGCAGACTTGCAGCTGAATGCAAGGACAACAGCAGTTCCCCCACTACTGTCATAAGAGAAGTGCCTAGGACAGACCCCAGTGCAGATCACAGAGCTCTGCCAGTTCACAGCAGCCCCTGGTCTGACTGACTGTGCTTTCTTCTAAATCAGAAAACAATTTCACAAATAATCAGAGGGGTCAGGAGCATAAATTTCCACTAGTAGAAATTTTCAGGCTATTTCAGATGGCAGCTTTTATGCAGAAATGATTAATAAGCAAACACATGTTATAGGTCTGATTTTGGAAAACTCTGTCCCAAATCAGCACAGCAGTGTGATTAACTGAGTGAATGGGTTACACTGCCTAGTCTGTCCTGCAACAGTTGGAAGAACAGTCTTTTCCCTTGATAATGCCTGAGTGTCAGGTTCAGGGAGCCCGTGTAGATTTGGTGGCCATGCCTTCTCCCCTGACTGAGATTAGCTGCCATCTGGTAATGCTCCCGAGAAGAACCTTTCCCCATTGTCACTTCCTTTGTCTGATGGTCTGTAACATCTGACCTCTGCTTTGCAGGTCGTGGCCTTCACCTCCTCCCTTTCCAACAGGAACAACGACAGCAGGGTTAAGTTTATATGATACCTCTGGTAAGTGCTACTTGTGAGCTCTGGGCTTTCACAGCACTCGTCCTTTCTTTGATGCTAAAGTTTCTGTTTTGACCTCCGTGCAACATTAAATCAGTCTGCCCTTTCTGCCACCAATCTGGCTCCTTGCTTTGCAGGGACCTGCACTCCTGTTTCTCTCTTCTCCCTCATGGTCTGTGAAAAACCTGAGCTTAAGGTGTGCACCAGTTGTTTTCACAAGGGTAAAAATGTTTTCTTTTCCCATAATCAGTGCCTTGAATTCTCTCTCTTGTTCACTTATATAGCTCTTATTCCTTGTTCCTTATGTAACTGATGGACTAAAGGTCTACCAACCATCAAAGCAAGAGACAGTCTTGGCCCCAAAGCACTTCCTCTCTGATGTCAAACAGGGGACATTTTACATTTTTGTTTATTAAAAGACTGAATTCCATGGCAAGACTCCCATGAGCTACTGTGAGAACAAGATTTCATGTTACGTGACTTCCTTAAATTCACGGCAGAATGTTCTGGCAAGACAAATATGGAGCCCCAAATTCCTGGATGTCTGTCCTGCCTTGGAACAGCACAAGTGCATCCCTCTTTTTATGGATCCTGTGCCAGCACCACTGACAAGAAGAACATTTTCACTTGAGGGCTTCAGTGGTCAAAGGACACACCGTGATCTTCCAGTGTCACTCTTCCTTCTGTGTGAAGTGACTTCCCATTCTCATTCCTTAGACTGAGAGGTTCAGGCTGACAGAGTCTTTTGCAGTGAATTGAGATTCCATAGAAATGACAACCTTGACAGCTTTGGAAAAAACATTTAGCCACATGTCAGAGGTTTAGACATGGAAACAGAAAAGCAAGTGTTCCTTGTTTGGGGTGGAAGCTTTCCCTGTACAACAATACAGCTTTACTTTCCCTGGGCATCCAGGCATGTGTTTTTGAAGAATTTGGATGGATGCTGGTGCTCTGCTCCCCTGGAGCATATCCTGTGGTTCTATCATTTTAAGAGCCTAGAAAACCTGGGAGAAGCTATCCCAGGGCATCTCTCTTGGACCTTGGCTGTCACCGTAGCCTTCAGAAGTGAACCTCACAGCCAATAGGAGAATGTGCAGTAATTAATTTTTAACGATTGTTTCCTGGGTGTGGCCAGTGGTTTTGTCGCTTTAAATTCTTATGCAAATAAAATCAGGCTAATCTTCTTAAATAGGTAGCTGTAGCTGTGTCAGCCTATTCCAAGCTGGCAGGAGAGCTGCATAATACTTGGAATTCTCTAAATTGTTCATGTCAGTGGGATATCAACTATCGGCACAATAATAATGATAATAGGCATGTGTTTGCTTGCAAAGAAGTTATTGCATAATTAAGGGCCTCATTAAAGGTTTTCAGTACCTCAGAAAAATGCCCCTAACTTTCTGATTGTTTTCATCCTGCTGATACTAACATAACACAAGCCACTCCCCAAGTGGCTTCTTGTTTTAATCACCGGTTAGTTGAGAAATTCAGATGCAACAGCATATCTGAAATTAATTAACACTGCAATTATGCCTGAAGTGGCTTCATTAACAGGGAAGAGTGCCTGCTTATAAGACCGCCATCTCTCCCAAGTAATACTCTCTCATTCAGACTTTCTTGGACCATGCAATGGTGCACCCAGTGTGATTCCAGTCATCCCACATAAGTGGTGGGGGAACAGTAAGGGTTAAATGTAGACCTTCTGGTATTTTGTACCAGATTCCACTAAAAACAAAGTGAACTGTACTCACACAGCCCCACCCCAGCGACACAGGAAACCAAGTGGCAGCACTGTGGCACTCAGGCAACATCACCCACATCCACAAGTCCAGGGCATCACAGTCACAAGCAGCCCGCAGTTTGTCAGGTTCCAGGGAACATCCATGCCCTGTCCTCAGCACAAGGTGCTCCATCATCCAAAGCAACCTGAAAACCTGCTGCACCACAGGGAAACAACCAGAGAGAGGAGCAGCATGGCCAGATTTCCAAATCACACATTTCCAGGAGTTTTATTAGGTGGAGATGCCCAGGTAACAGGGCAATCTGAAGGATACTGACGGCCCTGAGGACACCTTGTGCTGGGGTCTCTGCACAGGGACACAAAGTGGCTGCAGTGACTCAGTGAGGCAGGCCTGAGACCTTCAGGGTTGGATCTACTATTCCACCTGTGGACCTAAAGCCTGGCTCATTAGCATTTCTTAAGATGGCAGTAGATAACCTAGGAAGCCAACCACAACCCACACTGAAAAGCAAGGGAAACAAAAACAACACAATAGTCCCTGCCAATGTGACCTAGGGCAAAATTCCTTCCTGACCCTAGATCTGGAGATTGGTTTAACCCAAATATGTGAGCCACACCTGCCCACAGGTACTTGAGAAATTTTCCAATACCACTACAAGCATAAGCATGCTTGTCCAGCCTCCCTTTTTTCAGCCAGGGCAATGCCGGTACTTCAAAAGTGAAATTAAACTCTACAGTGTGGGCAATAAATCATAGGAGCTGTGAAGACCCTTTTTTCCTAGTCCTCAGGCAGCCAGCATGAAGTCTGGGATGGCACAAGATAAATACAATACAGAAAATGGCACCGGAGTCACCTCCAAACTCCTTTTCCCCATCCTCATTACAACTCTGAGAATAGCAACACGTCAACCCCTCATCCCCCAGCCATGCCCTGATGTGCTTCCTACAGGCAAATACAAAACCACGGGCCCTGTACTATAGGGAAACCTTTCAGCCAAAGACCTCACTGTTCTCCTCAGTACCTTAGTGCAGCCTGTGCATGATTTCAGCTTTGTAGGCAAAAGCAACTCCAATGGCACAGAAGTCCTCAAAAAGAGTCTTTGGCACAAATATTTCTGGGGAAAAAAACCCTACTATCCTTTCTATGGTTGCTACCATCAGGATTCTTGACTGGAGTGGTGAGACTTAGTGCCTCAGACACAGTGTCAGAAATAATGTGGCCAAGAGGACCAAGGAAATGATTCTTCCCCTCTGCTGGGCACTGGTGAAGCCACAACTCGAGTGCTGTGTCCAGTTCTGGGCCCCTCAGTTCAGGAAGAACACTGAACAGATCCAGGGAAGGGCAACAGGGCTGGGGAAGGGTTTGGAGCACAAGTCCTGGGAGGACCAGCTGAGGGAGCTGCGGGTGTTTAGTCTGGAGGAGTCTCGGGTGTGACCTTATCACTCTCTACAACTCCCTGAAAGGAGGTTGTGGCCAGGTGAGAGTTGGGCTCTGCTCCCAGGGAACAAGAAGACACAGTCTTGAGCTGTGTTAGGGGAGGTTTAGGTTTGACATTAGGAAAAATTTCTTCTCTGAAAGGGTAATTAGACACTGGAATGGGCTGCCCAGGGAGGTGATGGAGTCACCATCTCTGAAGGTATATAAGGGAAAACTGGATGTGGCGCTCAGTTCCATGATCTAGTTGATGTCATGGTGTTTGGTCCCAGGTTGGACTCGATCTCAGAAGTCTCCGTGGGGTCTGTGGGATGTAGGCTCCTAAAAGCCCAAGTCACATGAGAAATTGGTGCTTCAGCTGTGAGGTCAGGTGGCTGAGTTTGAAAGTTTCTGTCCTCACTTAAGGCTCTGTGACTGTAGGCAGCTCAAGGGACAGACAAGGTGTACCTTATTTAAACTTTTGTTTCTGGTCCTGTTTCTTGTCAAGGACTCCAGTAACACCCGTCACAACCATAACATGTAGTCATTTCTCCAGGTGTTGTCCCACCAGCTGGGAACTTGCAATACAGCCATCACTATAAAGGATAACAACAAGAAGCATATTGATGTTTTTGCATTCTCTCAGCTTTGGTTACCTATGTCTGAAGGCTACACTTAAGTATCAGCCTACCTGTGTTTTACCACCCCTGAATGGAAGACAGCTCCTTTTCACCTCTGAAATGAAAATGGATGTATGGATTTTAGCATAGAACTAGGCAAAGAAGGTAGGCAATCACAGCAGTTTGTGAAAATCAGAAGCTCTGTGTTCTGCATTTTAAGCCTTTTAAGCTTAAAAAAAAAAAAAGGGAAACTGGATGCGTATCTATTTCTAAACTTTTATTCTGACAGCCTAGGATAAGGTCAGGGCTGGGAGTAGGAGCAAGGCTGGGGAAAGAATTATGGTTAAGGATAAACACATCTGGGATTTCAGAAGTGAGGCGAGTCCTGGTAATCCTGAAGAGGCAAAAGGGGTTGGGTGGCCAGCAAATAGAAATTGGATCATTTTATAAATGAAGCCATAATTTTAGTGTATCTCACAAACCAGGTTGTGTGTTACAGCAACAGGCAGGAAAACCATAACCTCCTGATCTGTGCAAGGCGGGTTGGGAAGCACCCTCCCCGCTATGGTGACAAGCAGGGTGTGAGGGGTTTGGACTCAGTCCCACCTGGGACATGGACTTGCTGTGGGAACTCCATCAAGCCCCTTGTCCAGGCTTCTGCTTTCATCTGGTGTGATTTAATCTGAAAGCCTGGGAACGGGCACTCTCTTTCAACATGTGTCTTCATCAGTCCCTGGCATAAGAGTCTGATTTCACAAGGAAATTTGACATCCTACAGAAAACAGCAGACAAAAAAATGCACTGAAAGAACACAGTTTATGCCATGATTACCTGTAACACTGTGGTCCAACTGTAGACAAAAAGTGGGCAAAGTCATCAGCTAGGCAGGAAAGAGGATGGACACTGCCTCATCTAGGAATGTATGTACTCCCCTACCCTCCCACTATCCCATTCCCACTGCTTGGACAATCAGGATGTGTCACTTCCCCACTTTTAGACACCAAGCCTGGTTTTGTACCTGTTTTCCTGGGATTTATTTAGAGGTAAAACCCTACAAGAACTGCTGTGTCAGAGTCCTACCTATCAACCACCCCACAAAAGGGTTTTATACCTGGAATACCCAGGACTGTGGCACACATCCCTAGGACTTTGCCTTCTGGATCACCTGTGTTCAGTCGCAGCAGAAATCCTGGAAGTTCAGGAATAGTTTCTGCATCCTGTGTCAATTAATCATCCTGGGATTAAAAAATCAAGGCCAGCTTCCTCTGTAAGGAGGTACCACCAGATATTCCCAAAGGAGCTCCACTCTGCAGTGGGGTTTCATACAGGAGAGGTCAAGGTTCCAGGTCCAGGGATATTGTGGAGATTCTGGTCTTTTCCTGACAATCACAGGGAAAGAGCAAAAGGATTTTTAAGGCCATTTCTGTAATAGCTAAGTCTATCTGGAGTTTCTGAGGAAACAACAGGGTTTACCATGTCAAAACTCCCCTTGGGTAGGTTTCAAAGGTCCACCATAATAAGGGGAAAACAGATGCAGATCATCATTGCTCCATCCTGTAACCTCAGGACAACAGACCTGATTTGGAGCTGAGAGCATTGCTCTGTTGAAAGCAGTGGAGTTATTTGTGTGTAAGTGAGAGGAGAAACCAGGCAGTGTTTTGTGCTGTGGGGCTGAGGCACCACCACCAACACTGCTGCCTCCTGCTCTCCCTGCAGCACCGTGGGTGGCATCGCAGTGCCATCTGAACCCAAATGCTTTGATCTGACAGCAGGATAAGCCAGCACATCTAAAGGAAGTCTTCAGCACGTCAGCCTTTCAGGCACTGCAGCAGTAATGAGCTCTCGAGGCAGTGCCTTACGCACAGAGATGTTTCTGAGATAGTGTCTTCTTAGAAAGAGATCAGATGAGGATCTGTTTTGCACTGCTGGGTTTTGCTCCACTGCCTCCAGAATTCTGCAGCTCTTCCTGCTTTGTTTTGTTCCAGACTGTACGACGAGTGTCTCGCATCAGGTGATTCTTGGAGGCCCTTTTAATGGGAGCAGGATATTTGAGGCATCAAATTGCATCCCGTGGGAGTTGCAGGATTAGGCCACGGAGTAGGTAATGTTATATGTTCTAAAGAAAAAATAGCACTTTACGTTTTGTCTGTTCACTTAGCTGTGAAATGGTGAATTTTGGTTTGAATTAGCTATCATTTTTCTTAATGTTGTTCTCCTAGACTGCCACACCCCAAGTAGTTTGAGTGCTATACTATACTCGTCATCTCCTGGTGCAACAAATAGAATCATAGAATCACAGAATGATGTGAGTTGGAAGGGACCTTAAAGATCATCTCTTTTCAACCCGTCTGCCATGGGCAGGAACACCTTCCACTAGCCCAGGTTGCTCAGAGCCCCATCCAACCTGGCCTGGGACACTGCCAGGTTACCTGGGAACAAGAACCTGGCATGAGGAACTAAACATCAAGGCTTCAGTATCTGGCCTTTTTGAACACTGGGCCTGACTTACTCAGTGGGTTGACTCTGAACTTCACTCTTTCCTCTGCACACAGTTCAAAGCAGGACAACCACGGTCCCTTTGGACCACTAAAGGACTGCCCTGGAGAACTTCTCTTTTCCTCTTATGCAGCCATGTTAATCTTCTGGCTTTTGCCCTGCCAGACCAGAGGCTGGTGGATAGCTATGGTAATTTTTGTGGCTGATGAATTATTCTGTGGAAGAATTCTTGTGCCATTACTATTATTTATTATTTGCTGAGTGCTGGCAACATGCTTCCATCCCAAAAGAGAGAATTTACATGGGGAAACTTCTTTATTTGCATGTGCACATGTATATGTACATGAATATGTTCTCACTCCTGCCTCAGTTCCCAGTGGATCATCATTTTTCTGTGAATTTCTCCATGAAGTGTCCCTAGAAGAGCAATGCCCGGATGGATAGACAGCCTTAGATGGCACATATGGACTCAATCGAGAATGTCAGTGTCTGTCTTCTGGAATGAGAGCCCTCCTGTGGGAGAAGCTCCCCAGACCCACCCCTTCCAGCTGAGCAGAGCAGCACCAAACAGGAGCCACATTCTGTGCAGTCACTGAGGGCCAGATGTGGCCACTCTGCCCATTTCAGGCCCACACCAGGAACAATGGCCATCCCGCTGTACGTGCCCCTCCAAGGAGATGCAATGCTCCCAGGGCACTGGGAGACCAGCATGAGGAACAGTGGGAAGTGGAACAGCTCTTACAGACTATGCCTGCTGCAATTGGGGAGTGCTGTGCTCTAAACCATGCGTGCCCTGTGTTATTCACCACAGAGCTCCCTTGTTCCTTCTGGACTTGGGAGGGACAGACTAAAAGCTCTGGGGCAGCTCCTTTTAAACTCAGACTGGAATCCAGTATGAACATGAATAATAAAAGCTGCACATTAGCCTCTATTGTTTATTTTGATATTGAGGAACATTTATCTTAGCCTTTCCCTAAACATCCTCAGCAGTCTTCCACCGAAGTGGGAAGAGCAGCACAAGGAATACCACAAATACCAAGGTAATGTTATCTATTTTCTCTAAAGTGAACTTGGCGGGTTTTGAAAGGATACCCACTGTGGAAAATACAAGGCTTCGGTGAAACCTTTTGATAGTGAAAATAAGGAATGTGGGATATCAATAACGGGGGCCTTTTCAGACTGGGGTGGAATAGGATCCAAGCAGCTTTGCAGCAATGGAGCCGTGAGAGAGCTCAGGGATGTGCCCTCTGCTACAGCTCCTGAACAAGAGGCTCAGCGGGGAAGCACAGAGATGTGCTGGGAACATGGGATTACAACTGGGGAAACAGGTCGTGAAGGACTGGTAGAAACTGGCTGGAGAGGCATCAAGAAGTGTCCAAGGCCAGGCTGGACGGGGCTCTGAGCAACCTGGGCTAGTGGAAGGTGTCCCTGCCCATGGCAGGGGGTGGAACTGGATGATCTTTAAAGTCCCTTCCAACCTAAACCGGTCAAGGATTCTATGAGTAATATTTTCTCGTTGCATCTCTCTGCACCGCAGCCAACCCAGTAATTTCCAGCTGGACCATACCCGGCCACTGGACCGGATGGAAAATCTGGCCACTGAACTGCTAATGAAACAGTTCAGAAAGCTTCCAGTTTTGTTCATTCTGCCATTGGTTGTTGTGATAGGGATGCTTGTGAGTACTTGCTCCATGCTCTTCAGGCAAACAGATGCATATGCAGCACATTATCAAAATGGAGACAATTTAGGCCAGAAGATGGGTGGAAACCTGATGATGATGAGATGTATTTGCCCACTGAGCAGCATCAGTGTATAAAGAAGTGTTTTACTGCATGTAAAACCCTAGAAGCCAGGCTGGGACAAAACAGCCCTGCCCCAGCTGGCAGGGGGTGGTTGCACCGTGTGCCCTGGCAAATCCTTCTCTGCCAGGATGTGCCATGTAGACAGCTCTGAGGAAGAAACCCCTGCCTCTGTTTCCTTCGATAGGAGGGCTATTGTATGCCTGCTGGAAGTAGGCTGTGTTTGTGTTGGCCGGAGATAAACCAGCCCCTCTGCATCCATCGGGGTGTTTTCACCTCTACCTGTCCACAGACAGCGAACGTCTCTAAACAGCAGATCGTCAGGAAGCACGAGGTGAAGCTGCAGCCAGACTGTGGTTTCTTCTCTCTCCCTCTCTCTTTGAGGCAAGAGAGCATTTGTAACCACTTTCCTGTCTTCGCAGAGCTGCTGGTGATCGCATCTTCCTGGAATTCGCTGCTTGTGCTGGCGCAGAGCGGCAGGACCGCCGCAGCCGTCGGGGCTCGCTGGTGGTGCCTCCTCTCCCCTGGCTCCCCGGGGTCACTCCGGTTCCTGCTTCCACAGAAGGGCATCCAGGGGGGAGCCTCTGATGTGGCTCCAGCTAAACTGGCGGCGGAGAGCAGAGCCCGAGGAGGGGTGGGTGGAAATGGGGGCCAAGAGGGATTTAAGTCCGCTTGCAGCCCGGCGAGGTGCTGAAACACCGCGGCGGCTGATGGGGAGAGCGGGGCGGGTGCGGGACATTTGGTCCTTACCTCTCCACATCAAAGCCCTTGAGAAAAAGCAAAACGAAACCAAACCAAACAAAAAAAGAAACCCAAAAAACCCCACCCTAGCATCCTGTGAATCAGGGAAGGTAGTTCAGCACTGTCACAGTGCCTCTCGCAGGGAGAGCCGGCGGTGCCGACAAAGGGATCAGGGCAGGGGCGGCTGAATGCAGCTTAGGGAAGATGCTTTGGGGTGGGACTTCGAGGAAATCACTGCGTGGCCCCAGAGGTGTGTGAATGCTCGACCTCTCCCTGGGCAGGGGCTGGCCGTGCACTCCGTGGGAAGCAGCAGCAGGAAACACGTGGAAAGGTTGTTGCCATCAGCACACCAGGTCAGGTCTTAGCTAGGATGAGTCCTTAGACCCATCGGCAGGAGGGATTTCCCGTTTCACTTCGGGTGAGGATCTGGCTCACCTCCTGCACTACCCATTCAGTAAAGCCACAGACCCTCTGTTTGCAAAAGCATGTCCTGAGGAGTTTCCCCTTTCTGGATGAAATCTCTGTCTGCCCCTAATCTGTCTAGAAGTCTCACTAATCTTGCCTGCTGGGATACAGCTCTATCACTCCATCTAAAGCTGGAAGCTGGTCATCCCTTTTTTGTTTTTTAATTCATTTTCTTTTTTTTTTTGTTGTTGTTTGTATTCTCATGTAATTATATCCTGTCAGGAATGCCTGTGCTTGCTCTAGTGCTGCTTCCTGGTGGGAAGCTGCAAGGGGGGGTCCAGACTGGTGATGCCCAGAGCAGAAATGAGGAGGCTGGACCCTGTGGACCACCCTTTGCCTCTCCTTCTGACAGGGCTGCCTGTGTGACCTCTCTGTGGGCTCTGCCACGACTTGTGCAGCCCACAGCCTCTGAAGGGGAGCAGCTTGTGGGAGGTAAATGACTGCTCAGTTTTGCCCAGGCCTGCTCAGCTTAAAGTGTGTTTTGCTCGTTCGCAGTCTCTTCAAGCACGTGCAGCCAAGCTCCATCAGCTGGTTTGGCCAGGTGTTTTCAGGGAGGGAGTGTTTGAAATTTTGTGGATCTCTGTGGCTGAGGACATCCCCTCCCCTGTGCCAGCATCCTTGCTTAAAGGGCTGCCAGATCTGGGACCCAATCCATTGACAGATAAACCTGGGATGGTAAACAATTTGTTCCCCCATTCAGCTGACCCTGTCCCAGCGCGAGATCTCACAGAGCTACAGCATTGGCAGTGGGAACAACCAAAGTGCCAGGGGAAAGAAGGAGAGGAGCACCACTTTTAATGGCTTCCTAGCTAAAAACCATTTTAATCTGGCTGCAAAAGCCACATCCTTGCTATTGCCTTCATTCTGAATACCCCGAGTCTCTAATCCTGATCCCATTTTCCATGCAGTCCTACCTGTCCTCTCCCATCCAGCTGCACTAGACAGGTCACTCTCCCCCAGGCTTGGATCTTCTGCTTCCTCACCTCAGACCTTGGCTCCTGACGTGCAGTTCTTCTTAACCTTTTCCCAGTGAATTGCTCCCTGATGGCTGAATATCACCATGGCTGACACAATGAATTGAAGCTGCACCGGCCAAATCTGCTGTTCTCTACCAAAAACATCCCCATGCTTTTAAAACAGGAGAATACTTGATCCTACAGTACCAAGCTAGAGGACAGTAGGAGCAATTAATGCCAAGAAATGAAACAGGAGGATAAGATTTAAAACAAACAAAACCCAAACCCCGGGATATTGGGCTGAACACAGGTCTGCTGCAAAAAGGTAGTGTCAGTGTTCCCATCAATACCCAGTGATGACATATATTGCTGATAAGGGCAATGGGGAAACCAAGATATATCCCTAAGCAGCATGTGGGAACTCCCTCCTGGAGGAGAAGGGGAGGCAGAGCTGGCGGGGAAAATGATTCTCATGCTTTAAGAATTTGTTCTGGATTCCTTGGGGTGTCTCAGGCTCACAACATGCCAGCAGCTGGAAAATGCACACCCTGAGTGCTGTCCCTTGCCATAACCTCCATCAGGTTAATAAAGGGCCTTCACTTCCTCTGGCTTACTCTATAATGCTATTGGTAGAAGCCTGGAATATCCCTCTTGAGTTGTAAAGTCACTGCCCAAAGTGCTCTCAGGCTGGAGGAAAAGGGTGTTGTCTGCTAGATAAATACACTGGGATTTCTATTACAGAAGGTATCTTTAGGTCCTGAGAACAGGGATGAGTGAAGATGGTATCTGCTGCACTTCCCCTTCCTAGTCCGTTTCAGCCTTAATTCAGAATGATGAAAATTTGTCTGCCTGTTTTAGGGGCAGAGTCCAAGTCTGGATCATCAAGGACAATCCTCAGATTAGCCACCTGCTGGCACAGGAAAACTCTTGAGATTTTTGTTAGCGCACAAGATCTCCACTAGCACAAGCAGCAGGAGCAAGCTGAGGAAATAAAACCCCAAACAACAAACACCACCACATTTCTAAGTATTCAAGAGCCAAATAGAAAAGAGCAGATTAAATGTCAAAAATGTGCCTGGTGGAAATGGCAGACAGATGCATGTCCTTTGCACATCAAAGGCTGCAATACCCTGAAAGGCAAGAGCCACCACAATTCTATTTAACCTCTGGGAGGTAAGGAGAGGAATTCAGGTGTGACTCATGCAGGTGAGTTAAACCACAAGCCAAGAGCTGTTCCACACGTGGAGTCAAGTGATCAGCAAAGGCAGGAGTGCTGGAGGAGGGACCCACAGTCTCCACGGGGTTTTCAATGGTGGAGACTGGTTCTTTTTGAAGGTTAATTTGGAGCAGTGGCAAGAGTTTGAGAGCACTGTTTTGGTCAATGCAATTTAAGAAAGACATTAAATGATGAGAGAGCATCCAAAGGAGGGCAATGAAGATACTGAAGGGTCTTGAGGGGAAGAGTGTGAGGAACAGCTGAGGGCACTTGTTCTGTTCAGGTGGAGAAAAGGAGACTGAGGGGAGACCTCATGGCTGTCTGCAGCTTCCTCAGGAGAAAACGAGGAAGGGCAGAGAGTGATCTCTGCTCTGTGGGGACCAGGGACAGCACCCGAGGGAATGGCCTGAAGGCTCAGGGGAGAATTAGGTTGGATATTAGGAAAATGTTCTTCCCCCAGAAGGTTGTCGGGCATTAAACAGGCTCCTCAGGGCAGTGGGCACAGCACCAAGGCTGGCAAAGCTCTAGGAGCATTTGGATGATCCTCTCAGGCACAGGGTGTGACTCTTGGGAATTGTCCTGTACAGGGCCAGGAGCTGGACTGGGTGATCCTTGTGGGTCCCTTCCAGCTCAGCAGAATCTGTGATTCTGTGAACAGCTTCCTGATTGTATTCTTGACTCCTCCTGCAAGGATTTGCCCCCTCTGGATTGCTCTAATCTACAGCCAGAGCACAGGTATAGCTGAAGGATGCTCAAGGATGCTCAGAACAGATAAAGGGAGGAATTTCTCTTCAGGAATTTGTAAACAGGTAGCTGAGAACAGGAGTTCAGTCAAAGCCTCCTGGGGCCACACTGAACCCTTCTGCACCCACAGCAGGCTCACATGGCCACCACTCTGTTTGGGGGGTGCTTGGCACCCTCTGTGTTTGTTCTTGCTTCCCTCCTTCCACGCACACCTTCCAGCCTAAGCTAACTAACCCAGGCTAAATCCCACGGACCACAGCACTCCTACCAGCACCAGCACCAGCACCAACACAGCCAGGACCCAGAGGAATGGCCAGCCAACACCCAGGGGCTGTGCTGTGCCAGGGGGACACTGCTGGTGTGTGCAGTGACCTGCACATGTGTGTGTGTGAGTGAGCATGAGACACGGCTCAGCCTCCGTGGGTTTGAATGACTTTTTTTCTGCTTTCAGCAGCATGGGAAGGCTGCCTCCCACTGCTCGCCACAGCCTCTCCCCCCTCCCTGGCTGCAAACCTTTCAGCTGCATCCATCTCGGCCCCGGTGCGAATATTTAAAGCCGGTAAATTGATGGGCTGAGTAAATAGGATTAGCTCCGTGTGCCCAAGGGGGGAGGCTGCCGCTTGCACAGGCTGATAGGGAGACAAGGGGGGAAGGCTGAGGAGGAGAGGGTTGCTTTCAAGGCGACAAGAATATGCTATATGGGAGGTACACAGATAGCTTCCAATCTGCCCGTGATTGGATTAGACATGCTCCTAAATGTGAAGCGCCTATACAAGTCTGGGGGCTTAGCTGGTGCCGGGATGCTGAGAGCCTGCCGAGGTGCTCCCCGAGGATCGCTGCCACCCCGGCAGCCCCTGGAGACGCCCGACTGTCGGGGGGCAGAGAGCCCCTGCTGCTGCGCCCTGTCTCGCCCACCGTCCCCGGCGTTGCATCTCGAACCCGCTCCATGAAAGCTGAGAGCCTTTGCCTCCATCTGTTCACATGGCACGGCTTTACAATTCCCCTCTAACCTACCAAAGGGAAGCGTGAAGTGATCTCTCTGCCTGGTGGTGGAAGGAAATCTCCCTCTCCCTCAATCTCCCCCTCCCCACCCGCCCTTTTTTTCTCTTCCACATGAAGAGTTTGAATGTCTTCATGGTCTGTTTAAAATATAAAGTGAGTTCTTGATGCATTTTTTGAGGCTGTGCTTGTCTGGGCATTGATTATTGTTGCTAACAGAGATGTGAGCCAAATGCTTCCCTTTTTCCACAAGCTTTGATAATATTTCCAAAAAGTTTGGCAGCTTTTTGTACCGAGTCAGTTTCAGAACCAAAACACTAATAAAAGAGGTTACACCTGGACTGCTTTGTAGGATACCAGTGAATGGCAATGGCTTAGTTAGACCTTTCCTAGGTTTATAGAAAAAATAGGTCCAAATTCTTTTAACTGGAGCAGAAAAAATAGGTCCAAATACTTTTAACTGGAGCAGAAAAAAATCTGAGCAAAAATATTGTAGCGTCTGAACAGAGGAAAATGGTACAACTGTGATAACTGGAGTTTATTCCATGGATATCATCCTTTATTTGTTTTCTAGGCACAGGGAAAATATTGGTGAGGAAAATCTTTGTTTAGCACCTATGTTGACAGTAGTTAGGCAGCACTCTGATGTCCACTCTGAATTAAACACTGCCCATGTTTCTGAAACAGATGCTTGCCCTGATATTCTACAGAAGTAAAAGTTACACATCTTTATTTTCTTTTTTCCTTATTTTTGTTTATTCTGGCTGGAGATAACAATAACTCACCTGTGCGGTCTAAGCTGCAACAATAATTTAGGGGAATAGAAATAGCTGAGAAAAATACAGGAAGGACCATGAGCTCTGTAGCCTATTGCAAAAATTATTCCTGTTCTAGCCAGGGAAATATAAAGGAACAGAGAAGTGATTTCACCTCAGGAAGTGAGTTATGGAGCTAGAAGCCAGGTCCTGGTGTTAGTACTGACTCCTAACCTGCAGCTCTTGTTATTAATGTAATTAATATTAAGGTAAAAGCACGAGGCAGGAGCAGAGCAATGCCTTCTGGGCACAACCAAAATTGAAATGCGGCATTTGTCTCTGCAGGAAGGAGCTAGGCTCTCTTATCCTCACACAAAAGGTGACTGAGAAATACATCTCGACTTTAGGGAGACAGAATAATACCTAGTTATGTATAAAGGTGTGATACATTACATAGATCCTATCAGTAAATGATATCATAAATAGAATGCAAGAAATGTCAAGCACAATGCAGTTTCTTCACCACATCATGGTGATAAAATAAGGTACACAGGGGGAAAGAAGGTGCCAGAGTGCCTCTGGACCCATGGCAGCCAGGGAGGAGGCAACACATCCTCTCAGCTGCAGAGACCAAGCTTGATCTTGCTGCCATAAGGTTGAGGGGCTGGCACTGCCCCACGGCCTGGCTGCTTCTGGCAGTGGAAGGGTGAGCAGAGGGAACACAGAAAGGCAGATGGGAGTGACCAAAACTCAACCTCCCACCCCAGCAGCAGCTGCTCTCTTGTCCTTTCTCTCATTATCAACATCAGTAGAGGCCATCCTGACTCTCACACCAGCAAAGCAGGCAGGTCACAGCTATTTCACACGCACACCTCTCACATCGCAGCCTGTGGCTTCCCCTGTGCCTGGCAGTGCCTCCTGGGGTATCCCTCTCGGACGCTCTGCTCTCTAATGGGAAAACAAGTCTTGAGCCAGGAAAATATCTCATTTTGGTGACACGGAGAAAACCTCATTTCATTCCATGTCCCTTCAGCTAACAAAGCTTGTCCCAGAAAAGACTCTGCCCTGAATGACAAGTGCACTTTTTGCAATGAGTCAGTGACTCACAGACTGGAATGGGGAAGGATGTTGCTCTGAGCCTTGTTCCCACACCCTGTGTACAGACCCTTCCACTGGCATCCACTGGTGTTAGACACTCTGCTTCCCCCCAGCCTAGTCCACAGGAATGCCTGCACCTCGCTGGGTTCCTGTACTGGAGCAGAAGGGCAGGGACCACCAATCCATGGAGCAGTCCATGGGGACTTGTTTCCCACGAGGGACCAACTTCAGAGCACCAGAGGGGAGCTCAGCTCATCGCTGCTCCCGCTTCATGGCTGTGTATCTGAAAGCTGAATCCAACCTACCACTTTTTCCCCTTAAATTTCCAGATTTTGGCATCTCCTAATACAGCACCTGAGGCCCTTTGCTCACTGGAGCAGCAGGTTGAACCCGGGTGCCCCATGGCCACTGGTAGACTGATTGTAACACTGCTGGGAAAAGTGGGTTCCCACTGGCTTCTCCACTGGTCAGGTCTCTGCTTCTGAGAACAGGAATTACCTCCCCATTAATTTAGGGGCTGTGGTGACAGGTTTGGTCCCGCTGCTTCCCCTGGGGGTATTCTGAGTGGGCCTGATTGTGTTATCTTGCGTTGGAAATTGAATTGCTATGCCCTGTGCCCTTGAACTACTATGTACATCAGGCTTTTCCAAAATTTCTGTCTGGCAGGCAATGACATCCTTCACTTTCCTCTGAGGAATAACTGGATATTAACATATTCTCTTTACATGAGATTAAATTCCCCTTTTCCCCCCATCTTTCTATGAAGTTTAATTTCAACTGATAAGCTAATAGAACTGAGTGCAGAAAATGGATACTTTCTGTGCCAAACGTGTTTCTAAGCACTCCCTGGTCAGCATCAGTCTTTGCCAGCCCTCCACGTGGATGTGTGCACCTGGCCATTCCTCTGTGGCCATCCATCCCTCCTTGTCTGTCTCACTCCACTCAGTCCCACCCCACTGCAAGAGACGCTTCAGTCTGCAGCAGAACAGAACTGCCTCCCCAAATTCCTCTTTGTGCTTCCTAACACCATCTAACCTGAAAACTACCTACATCTTCCTGGAGACTGAAACTACTGAATGCTCTGCTAGTTCCAAATCAACCTTCTGACTCCGTCCAGCTTCTTCTGTCTTAGCAGTGTTTCCATTTCTTTGCTTGAATAACACCAAAAGGACCTTGAAGGTCCCTTGAATTGACTCAGTTTTTCTTCCTTTTCTGGCCTCATTAAAGCCATTCTTGATTTTATCACTTCTTCCTGCCTTGTGCACTTGAATGTTATGCAATTATATCAGATAACCTATTCAAACAGAGGAAGAGGAAATTAGAGATGGAAAGGCTTCTTTAGATTGATGAGACAAGCCCCACTCCCTTGGGAAGAGGGCAGGAAAGGAATGTGCACACCTCAGTCACCCAAGTGGTGTGGTGAGAACCAGCTCCAGCTTCAGACCTCACTCCTAGGAGGCATTCCCTGATCCTTTCCCTAACAGTTCCACTGCTCAGTTCCTTGGCCCACGCCTCGTCTTGCTCTTCAGCACTCAAAATAGTTACCAAAGGTTCCTTTGCCCTCACAAAATACTTGTTCACATCTATGCTCATCGTTATTCAGCTGAATAACGTTATTATTTACATTCCCTAGCAATTCAATTATCCCACTGGCTTCCATGGCCTTTCTCTTGGTTTCTTATCCTTTCCACACAGACTGAGGGTTGTTATCACATCTTTCCAATTCACCTCCCTCTCTCTCAAAGGTATTTATGCAATTCAGTCCAAAGAGATTCAGATTCCTGAATCCACCCCAGTGATTTATATCTACAAGATTCTCCATGAAGGGAAAAGTCCTTACCATGGAAAGCTTTCCTGATATGGGGGAATACTTGTGAAACTCCAGGAACTCATCTCCACAACGTGCATCTTCAGGAATGTCTGTGAAACCGCCTACTTCAACAGCAAAAGGTCTTTCTGGAAAGGAAATCAAGGTTGGTGGGGAAAACAAAGATTTCCAGGTTCATACAAACTGGTACATTTTTCATCTAACCCCTACTTAGTTTTTTGTTTCTGTTTTTTTTTGTCTACATTTACTGATCTGTGTAATAATATGATATTTATCTACCTCATGCCATCACTGTGATGTTTCATTAGCCAGTGTCGGCACAGTGTTAGGTGGTTGTTAAGTATTGTACAAGGAAGGTGGGAGATGACAAAATGCCACCAAGATCAAAGGGAAGAACAAGTGATTGGGCACAGCAGAAAGCTGGCATCGGGTTGGAAATCTGACTTCAGTGAAGCAAAGGGGAAGAGTAACAGGAGGAACAAGGCGAAGTAAGACTCCTTCAAGAGAAAGAGATGGACAAATTCAGGTGATTTAAACGTGAAAGACTGCAAATAAACGACGTGTTAACTTACCGGGGAAAAGAAATAAGCAAATGGAGAGGAAGAAGAAAACAAATAAACGACGTGTTAACTTACCAGGGAAAAGAAATAAGCAAATGGAGAGGAAGAAGAAAACCCTCAAGCCTCAGAAAACCAGCAGGAGGTGGCATGAATAGCTTAGAAACAAAAGACACACAAGAAATGAGGAAATGGTGGAAAGCACTAAGCTACAAGAGACAGTTCAGGTTCCTGGTGCTTCAGAGCAGGGATTATTTTGTATTTTCTCTGTATAGTGCCTTGTGGAGCAGGGTCATGTTCTGAGATGCCTCTCTGATACTGCCACAATGCAATTGAAATAATATTGAGCTACAGACATTCAGTAGCTGCCTCACCTGATTGTAACACCTGTCAGAATAACACTTCAGGTAATTTATTTGACTCATACACGCTATTTTCAGCCCTTAATGGCTGACCAGTTGTCAGAGATGCTGAGAATCACATTGAATGGCTGTCTCGGTCTCTGTTAAGCATTTATTAGGTAGACACACTAAATTAGAGGAAAAGAGCTGAAATTCCTTCAGCTTGTGCATATGACCGAGTTAACAGAACCCAAACTGACTCCCACATTCAAAGCATATTTCGTGCCATTCTCCCTTTGAACCTCTGGACGTCTTGCAGTGATAGAGGTAACATTAAGTAAATACCCAAGTGAGTTTTTACAGTATTTACTGGGGAGAAAAGTAATGCATTTTGGAGGGCTGTATCACTCTGGAGGTGTTTGCTTTCAGTGAGCACTCCAGAAACCATATTTCATGTCTCCAGTGTTAACCAATTTCAAAGACATGACTCTGTGCTAACCGATTTCAAAGGCACAACTCCCTTTTCAAAGGCAAGACTCTGGAGTTATGGGAGGACACACACGGTAAGAAATCACAAGTTTTTGTCCAATTTCTAAAAGCCTCTTAAGAGCCTAAATTCAAAGGATGCCACCAGTGCCTTTCTAATGCAGCTCCCACTTGACTTGTGTTAACATAGGAGGAAAAAAAGAGCAGAGTTAAGACAGTTTTGAGCATTTTTGGGGGTGGAGGAGAAGAATGTGACTTGCTGAGATACCTACACCTACCTACCCACAGGTATTTCAGGTATTAAGAAAAGCCACGGGGCCAAATTTGCAAAGGTACTTAGCCCAATTAGTTTCAATAAAAGTCAAGCATTGCTGCCACTAAAAATCTGTAATATCAAGATTTATTCAGTTATTCAGATTTTACTCAGGCAATTCTTTAACAGTAATTCAAATCCATCAGCAGAACAAGTTGTTTTCTCTTTCTCTTATACCCTCTTTTTCTTAACAATTACTCAGGATTCACCATTAAGAAGGAAAATATTCCCTTTACTTACAATAGTAATAGTCACAGAATATGTTTTTATGGCATCAGCATTTGGAGAACGAACGTTTTTCACATTTTGTAGTTAAGAAAACTAACACCTAGAGGTATTAAATGACTGCTGTAGGACCCACAGTATTTAAAACAGACAGGGATCTCCTGGACACATAAATTTGCTCATTGAAATCCCAGCAAATACATCCTGAAATTCCTTCCTAAAGCTCATCAAGCACCACCTTAACTAACCATGTTACCAGCCCTTCTGCCCCCACGCCCCTACTGTTCCTGAGCCCCAAACTGCAGTTTATATGCATTTATCTAGGGCTTGCCTTAGGCACAAAACTCAGCCCTTCTCCGGGCTGGGTTTCAGGTTTCCTGCCACGTCTTTGGGGAGGGTTGAGCCTTGAGGCAGCAGTGTCTGTGCTTTGCTCAGCATCCCGGAGGTGACCTCAGGGCATGGCACTGCTCTCCAGTGAGTGCCCCCTCCTTGGCGTGGCTGGGTCACCCTCGGGTCCCCCTGGGTCATTCATTCCCAGCCGGCCACCTGAGCCGCTCCGTGCGCTCCTGGCCGGGCACTGCTGCCTCCTGCCCCTCAGCCCTCGCATTCCTCGCTGCCCTGCAGGCACGTCAATAATGCATGGCATCCCTCGGGCTCTTCCCACCCGGCCTCCCCTCCTTTACTGGCAATCAAAGCTTTTGCCGTAGGAGGAAATCCTTGGAGATCCAAGCAGAGGTTCCCTCGGCTGGCTGCTGTTAAGAATAAAAGATCTGAGAGCTATTTCCATTCCCAGCAGGGCCCCAGAGTTGCACAACACAAAGCCAGTCACTTAACCTCTCCGTGCCTTGTTTTCCCTCTGGCTGAACTGAGACAGCATCTCACCGTTTGTTTTGGGAATGCTGTGGTGTAATCCCAGGGATGCCTCTGAACGCTGCCGCCCCTACACACATAAGCTGGTTGCCATCCTATGGGCTGTGAAAACCTCACATTTTTCCGGAGTGAAGCACCAACTTCCCAGTGGCTATTTCATAGGACTGCTGGGAAATGCATTTTGGTGCAAAAGCTACAATAAAAGCTGAGATGGCAACTTGCCCCATCGAGTTTCCTCCCTCTTCTCCTGAGTTCATGTGAGACAGATCGTTCTGTTTTCCTGTCACTGCTGGAGTCCTAGTGGTATTTATAATACAGATCAGATGCACACCTATCTCCCATGAGCAGTGAAACTCCCATGGGAAAGGCATTCCAGTTACCTGCATATGCCTGAATGTCTTCAAAATCCTCTGCTTTTTCTATGTGCCCCACGTCTCCTTGAGGTGTTCAAGTTTAGGATGCATTTGACTCTCTAGCTAAATAAAGAACCCTCGAGCCTGCCTTCCACAGACCTGCTCATCGCCTCCATCTCACCTCCTCACGTGTCTTTTCCTCTAAAGCCCCACATTGCATTTATTTCCTTCATGTCACTTTAGAATTTCGAACATCCAGAGCAGCGTGGGCAGCAGGGCAGGGGGGGATTCTGCCCCTGTGCCCCCTCTGCCCTGGGCAGACCCCCCTGCAG
>JAWWEW010000041.1:58585651-58596795 GCA_035583185.1 Anabacerthia variegaticeps | reverse complement strand
TGGTGGCAAAAAAAAAAACAAAAAAAAAAAGAAAAAAAAAAAAGGAGGAAATTGGAGGTGCCAGGCTGGAGAAGACATGGGCTCCCTCTTCTGCAGCCGGTTTGCCACTACAAGCAGCAGCCCAAAGCTTTCCCCCTCCTCCCAAATCCCAAATCCCCGGCCAGGCTGGGGACGATGCTGGGGAACCCTGTGCCGGGTCAAGCCAAAGGCACAGCCACACAGAGGGAGCAGGTCACGGAAACCTGTTTCCATTCCGGGGCTTGCAAACAGCTTTGCAGATTATCGGCTCGATTATCGTGCCCTACCTGTGCCGCTTCCAGCTCCCAGGAGCTGAGCGCTTTTAGTCCTCGAGAAAGTCCCTTCAAGGGTTTCAGGGGCTCTGCAAGAGGGTTTTCCCCCATCTCAGGCAATCCCTGACTTCCTAAGAGCGCTGCATGAAGGAGGGGTGGCAGACCTGGAGACCTCTCCTCGACCCTGTGCCTCATTTGTGATCCTTTTGGGAGCTGCCTCTGCCTTACCCCACCTGGCACTGTAGCCCCTGCTTTCAGCTGTGCCCTCCAAAACATGCTTTGCCTCTGGAAAACAGATTTGTCAGCCTTTCAGCTCCTTCAAAGAAGCAAATAAGTGAGTAATGCTTTCAAAGCCACACAGGTAACTCAGGAGCTTGTACCCCATTGTTTTTCATGCTAAGCAATTCTGATTCATTTTTTTTCTTTCTTTTAAACTTGGCCCAAAATCTAACTGCCCCAAAATAATTAGGGCGTTTTTGGAGCCACAAAGTCTAACTGTGAATTGAACTTGGTTTCATAAGTCACTTGCATGCTTTGGAAAGGCTAACCTTGATGTGGCAGACTCGGTGTGACAGGCAGCACTCATTACAGGTTGTTGCTTTCTTTACCTGGTTCAGTGGTGGGACTAGAGGGCTTGAGCAGGGAGGTGGGACCAGATCACCCACAGGGGTGCCTTCCAGCCTTACCCACCCTGTGATTCTGTGAAATCAAGGTGATTTTTTCCTTTATTAAGTGTAGCAATGGCTTCTCTTTCTTTCCTTTCCTTCAAGCGCCCTGAGACACCCATGAATGGAGCTGTGCTGCTCCAGCAACGCCCCAGGCCCCAGGAAAGGGGCAACTCCTGCTGGCACAGATGGGAGAGGTGAGGATGCTGGAGATGTCACAGCCAAGAAAACAAAGAAGTGACAGCAATAAGGCACAAAGTTCCCCAGCTCCCTCTTGGGGATAATTTTTGCCTTCCTCCAGAGTCACCGGGGAGCTGGAAAGTCTGAGGAAAAGAGGGAGCAGCAAGGTCTGAAACAGAGCATGGTGGGGAGAACTTCAAGAAGAGGAGAGGGGAGAAGAAAGAGACACAATGGAGGGTAATCACCGAGATCCTACTGCTGGTCTTTATTATGGTATAAGTCAGCATAAACCTCTGCAAAATGAGTGCAGATATAGAGGGACACCATATCCATAAAACAAAACTGAGCCCACAAGATGCTCACTGTCAGTTCCCAGGTCTTGGGTTATTTATTTGTTTTCAAGCTGAGTGAGAACTGAAGAGCTAAAGTTTGTATTTTTCCCACCTGCAGAGAAGATACGTAATGTTTAGGAACTTCTTTATTAGTATACTTCTGAAATTGTGTGGTTTGCATGAAAAGGTGCTTCACAGAAGTGCTCTCACTTGCAAAACCCACAGAGCCCCATGGATAACACTGAAATGTGAAAGGCCACGGACAACTGCCCAAAGAAAAACCCACAAAATGAAGAGCTGCTTAGCTGCTAAACCAAAATCACTGCCTTGAGCTGGTCCATTGTGCAGCACCTCAGAACAAGCAGCTGGTGCCTCTGGTGTTGATGCCTCTGCAACTCTGGACAGCTTTTTAAATTCCCTCTCCCTCTCTTAATGTGAAAATTAGAATCAGTAAGGTTGCAAAAGACCTCCAAAGGTCATCCAGTCCAACCTTTGACCAATCTCCACGTTGTCAGCTAGAGCAGAGCACCGAGTGCCACGTCCAGTTGTTCCTTGGACACCTCCGGGGATGGGGACTCCACCACCACCTCCACCACTTCACAGTGATAACACCATTGAGGAGTTTTTCAAACCAAAAAATCACAGTTGCCAATACCCAGGCCCCTAATTTATTTATGGCAATTCCAGAGTTTTGGCAAAGCCCTGGGAATGGTTCTGGGTTCTCAGATGGAGCCTGCTGGAGCGAGACAGACCCAAAGGCATCAGTGAGTTGTGCCATCCTGTTTCCCTTCCAGGGAGCCATAAAATCCCACCTTTTCCCAGCAGACCGTCTTCTCCTGAGCTACCCTCTTCCCTCTCAACTTCCACAGGCATTTTCAGGCTGAGGAAGCCAGGTGACCTCTTGACAAATGGTGACTTTAGGTTGTTTCCATTGGTCCCAAAGGAGTCAGGGAGTGGGATCAATTTCAGCACAGGCAGTGATTTGGTAGTTGCTTTTCTCTCACTCCAAAACAAAACATTTCAACTTGCATTGAATAAAGGACACCAGGCTTGGAACGGGATATTCTCACTTTCCTGTCAAAACAAACAAACAAACAAAGAAACAAACCAAAAATCCCAACTAAATGGAAAAACAGACAAAATGAATGATGAAAAACTTTGACCAGGGGAGAGAAAGTCGTTGTGTCCCCTTTTTTCCATTTTGGGGTGCTGAGCCCAGTTTGGACCCCTCCTTTTGCCTTGGGAGACTCCCAGGTCAGGGAAGGGAATTCAGCACCTCAGTGCTTTCCCCAGGAGATGAGGAGTCAAAGCCACTCTCGATCCCTTGGCTGACCTGAGTCCTCTTTGCCTAAACAAACACGCAAGAGATCAGAGCCTGTGACTCAGATGCTCCCTCTCTTTGGTTAGTGTCCTGAGGACGGGCTGGCAACCACCCTTTCTCATTCCAAACCCTCCCTCCCCAGCCCAGCTGCACAGCTTGGTAAATATTTAAGTATTCCACACAGAGCGGGATGGCTCCTGTAGGAGCAGCCATCAATATCACCAACCAAAACACCCCAAATAGAATGGAAAGTTAAAATCATGTCACCTCAGGAAAAAGAGAGGCTTGAACTTGTCTCTTCCACATCCTTGATGCTAAGAGATAAAAAGGGAGCCATACATTTTCCCTTTGGTTTTGTCAGTGTACTTCAATATATTTTTTTGTCCAAATAACTTTTCAACAAATAGCAAATTTTGGAACAGTTTCCAGACAATAAAAGCAGCATTTTTTTTTCGCAGCAAAATTCCCATTTGCCACCAAGAGGAAAGAAAAAGCACCCAGCTCTGTTGTACTTGCACATACCCGAGCTACAACTTCAGGTGAACTGGAATCCTAGCCTGAAGAAAATCTGCAAGTACACCAAGACCAACCCATACACTGGAGGGACCTCAGCACGATGGTCTGCCTGTCCCAACACACCACCCCGTTTTGAACATTTCCTGTGCTGAAGGGTGAGGCTCCAGGGCAGGGAGATGGTTGTGTCCCCTCCCATTTTAGCAGGGCAGTGAGCAGCACCTCCCTTGCACACCCCCATGTATTATATTGCACTTCTCCCTGTCACGCTCTGTATGATGTTGATTCTGTGCTCTGAAGGGTGTCTGGCTCTCCCCTTGACTAATCACTGGGTGCTGGAGGATCCTCTCCGGAGCTTGAGAACTTGACCTCTGATGACACAAGTCTGACAGGGACACAGATACATGTGGGTCCCCTCACTCATCCCCACTCACCCCAGGAGTTCTTCTCTGATGCCCTGTCAGCACAGGCTTTTAGACAGAAGATACTGGGGAAATCAACAACAGCCAAAGGAATGTGGCCTTCTGGCCTAACACCCTTTGATTGATATTCTTTATTTCAACAAAACCTTAACTTGGTTAAAAATACAGTGTCCAACCTGTTTTGGCATTTCCAGACAGGGCACGTCTGCAGGACTCGCAGGGTCACCGAGGCAATGTGTTTCAAAACAAATCATGGGGCTCGCTTTCAAAATCACAAGGTCACTCTATCTGTACATATTTCTTCTGTGGGCTGCCAAGCTGTCCCTCTAAAAGATTACTGTGCCAATACTCCACTACATCTGCCTCACAATATGCCCAGAGGCCTGGCAAACTAAGGGTTTAACACAGCACGTCCCCTGCCCTGCAGAGCTTCCCATCCCATTTGGGGACAGCTCAGACCTCCGAAGGCTGAAGGCTGTTTTGGGGGCCATTCCCTGCCCCTGGTACATCCCTCTCCAAAACATCCCCTTTTCCAGCAGGTGACCCCTGGATGCCTTGCTGCACAGAGCTCTCTGCACATGCCAGAGGAGCATCCTGCCCACTGTGCCCAGCCTCTCATCCCCTCCAGAAAGGGGGAAAGGCAGCACCAGTCTGGCACACAACTGGGATGTCAGGCAGACATCATCCCCTTCACACAACAACCCCTGGGAAGGGCTCTTTCCACGCTCTTCCTGCTCTCCGGAGGAGATTCTGCGGTCCCATTCCCTAAGAAAAATTGCAACTCTCTCACATGGAACTGGATGCATTTAAAAGCTCAGGCTATGGCTGGCATCTACTCTAAGCCAGATTTTGGTCCCTTTAAATGAAGAAGTGACAGAATTTCCATGAGAGATAGGGAGTCAGGAGAGATTTCATGTGCAGAGACCTCTGTTCTACAACAATATTTTACTGAAATGCTAACTACAACACGGAGGTATTTTGCAGCTCCACCCTTTGGAAATGATTTTCTTAGAGGAGGGGAAAAATGTTTAATGCCCTGGTTTTTTCACAGCCACTCAGTCCCCACTTGCAAACAAAATTTTTCAAAATATTTTCCTTTCCTATCACACCCTCTTTCATTTCTTTGGGTGTCAGCAACTCCTTCCCTGTGATGCAGCGGCACTGCCTTCCACCAGCATGCCTGGCCCCTGCTGCTCTCACACTAGGAAGGAATCATTTGTTGTCCCTTGCAAAGCCTGCCAGGTACTCCTACATGACAAAAAGCCCCAACTGTGCCTTAGGCAGAGCAGCTCCCCCCCTCTCGCATGGTTCTAGCTGGTTAATGAATAGAGCAATACCAGGAGAGCCCAATATTTGAAAAAGACTCTTCCAAAGAAAACAGACAAGCGCAGTGAAATGTAGTTGCAAATCAGGAAGGTGGAGCAGGTCTCTTTGCAAGTCTGTCTTTAGCCCATCCTATCTAAGAGAACCTCTCTCCAAACTTAAAAACCAGGATGCTGAGGATCTCACACACACAGGACTTTAGCCTTTATTTCTGGAAATGCCGACACCTTCACAGAACCACACAGAATCACACAATCAATGGGGCTGGAAAAGACCTCCAAGATCACTGAGTCCAACCTGTGCCTGACCCCCACCTTGTCCCCCAGCCCAGAGCACTGAGTGCCACGTCGCTGTTCCTTGGACACCTCCAGGGATGGGGACTCCAGCACCTCCCAAAAAACCAAAACACAAAATCTTGTCTGCCTGTTTCCATTAGTGGAACACCATTAAATACTGAAGCGATGAACTTCATCTTTCTTAATGAGATTGTGTCTGCTCAGCTGCTCATAACAGGTTTTAGGGGTGGGGGTTTTTTGGCTGACAGGACTTTTTGCCCACTTTGACACCGCTAACCATAACCAAGATGTCTCTTAGCTTTCTTTTGGGTAAACTAGGCTTGGTCTTCTCCAGTAGAAACATTACAACAGATACAAGGAATCATAATGCTCCTGAAGACACCTGAACTAAAGTGCTTGCACTGATGAGAGTCCTACCTGAGAGTGTGGAGAAAACAGCAAAATTGACATGTGAGAAACATATCAAAGGAGACAAAAGCTGCAGTTCAGCAACCTGAAAGTATCTGAAATTTAAGAGCAATGAAGGCATGAGCAAGATCTTCACTGAGTGCAAACTCCTGCTCATGGGGCTATGGCAATCTAAATCATTTGAAAATTATCTGGCCCAAGATATCATTTTTTAGCAACTCTGACAGGAAAAAGCCCTTATTAGTTAAGCTGTTCCTCACACATACTACTAAAAACATGAAGCATGTATTTACCTTGGGCTAGCTAATCTTAACAGAAGTATCAAGGCATGAAAATGGCCTGCCCCATGTAACCATAGGAATACCCTCGTACCTTAGTCTTCCCAGCCAGGTAACTAATTGTTTAGTTAAATACACTGCCCCAGAACCGAAAAAAACAGATTATAGGACCCCATGGTCATCACCCTGGGATGAGCACGCCCAAAATCACAGCAGCCTCGGGTTATTTTGTATGTGGAATATCACACCCTTGTAAATAAAAGCCACATTTAATATAAGACAACAACAAATCACTCTGCTTTTCTCCTCTCAAGGTGCTTGAGAAGTGGTGACACGTCTTTGCTCACACCTATGTATCTCCCTGCCTTGGCTGCTCTCAGAGAATTGTGCCAGCAGCCAGGCTGCATCTCCCTGAAAAATCTCCTTTGTTATCAGGGCTCCTTATTGCCCACCACCATCCTGCCTGCAGAGCCGAGCAGATGAGATATGACTTCCATTACTGGAGCCCCATCTCTGAGCAGATGGCATCTCTCGAGCTGCCTCTTGCTGATTTCCTGTGCTGCACGAATCTCCCCACTTCCTTGAGGCTGGAGGAGATGGAGGATTGTCCACTCTGCTCAGCTGAAAGCCTCTGGACACAAAACAGCTGCATGGAGAACCATCACTTTTACAGAGATAGATGGGCAGAAGCTGCTGGCGGCTCAAGTCCAGAACCACTTTGTTACCAGTGATTTATGTGATGTCCGTCATTTCTAAAAGCCAGCTGCTTCCAAAAACAGCTCCAAACAAAGAGGCCAGACTCTAATCTTGGTTATGGCAGTTTATCCCTGCAGCTACTCCCAATTTACACCAGGTAAGCGGAGATCTGAATCGAGCTCGGGCTCGCTTCGCCTTGGCCATAAATAAGCCCATTAGGGTTTGTCCCGATGATGTAATGCAAAACCCCGCATGTATTTGTGTCAGTGGAGTTGCCGTGGGGGCAGACAGAGCTAGGATTAGCTATTTCCCGGGGTTTTCAGACAGGGCAAATTAAAGTTTCATTCCTAGCCACCATCCCAGCGTCCCAGTGTCTGTCCTAGCTCCCTGCTCCAGACAGCTGCTTAAATGTTGTTCCAAATGTGGTGTTAGGGGCAAACAACAGGGATACATCCTGACACTGAGTCTGGAAAATCCCAGGATGAGACAGCAAGGGCAACAATCATGCTCTTTAGTATGGTACACTTTTAGCTATAAAGCCCTAGGATTACAGGACAGGAGGAGCTGGTCACTCTTGGCGAGGAAACATGTAGAGGGGTGGCTTTTCAGACAGAAATATCTTAAAGGCAGTTCCTACAAATCCAGGCTGTCACTGCCAACACGGGAATTTGCCCTAATTAAGGCCACTGCACGAACAAAACACTAAACAATCATTTAAGCATGTGTATCTAAGAACATAAATACGTGAGGAAGCAGGCTGCAGTAGAAGGGAAACACAGGCTGCAGTAGAAGAAAAGGTGGTGTTTGTTATTAGGATGTGCTGGTTGCCCTCTGTGAAAAGTCAGCTACCTTCAGTTTCTCTCTGTGGGAAGAGAAAGGCATATTATGCCACGCTGGGTAGTATCTACATAATACCTGTATGAAGAGGTCCTTGGTTTACATCCAAACCCAAAATAGTGCTGCTTCCCCTCACATGCTTGTAAATCTCATAGCAGTGTTTGTGGCACTTTTATCCTGAGCTCCTGGGTTGCAGTGCGAATCTCAGCTCTCATCTGCAAAAATGTTTGTGTTCTGTCCCTCAGCTGCAAGGAAATGCTTGGAAACATACACCAAGTGATGACTGCTAGTGCAAAAGAGTAGAAAAAGGGAAATAGGGACTCCAAATCCGAGCAGGGCAGGGTTTGGGAATGGTCCTCAGACAGTGGAAGCAGCCCATGTCACTGTGTCACTCTCTCATGTGCCACCCACCCCCCCAGCTGTGGCACAGCAGCCCTTTGCCACCCCGTGGTAATCTGGGGAGACATCTGAGATCCAGGTGCCAACACTGAGACGCTCAGCAGCATCTTGCAGACTGCAGCCCTCACGGGGTTTGCATCAATACTTACAGTTCTCAATGAATCAAAAGAGTGGCTGTGCCAGAGGTGCCAGAACAAAACACTGCCAATACCCTGGGCACAGGGTTTGCACTGGTTGCAGGGAAGGAACAAAACAAGCCTTCCTAGCCTGCCCCTGTGCACAGAGGAGAGCAATAAAAGAGGCATCCTTTTGGGATGCTTCCATCCCAGTGTCCTGCCTGCAGGCCAGTGTCCTGTGTTCTCCTGCTACAGCTGTGGCTGGTCCCCTGCCAGCTGCAGGGAGGGCCCCTCTCCCTGTCAGGGTCTTCTGCTCCCAATTCCTCAGCCTTCATGCACAGCCAGCTCCCAAGCTCTGTGCCTCTGCTCCTGCTCTTTGGGAATTTCTATTGACTGGGGCCCCTGCTGTAGTTGGGAATTGGTCAGTAGGAGCAGCCACCTCATCCAAACCACTTCTCTCCAAGGAAATGCATCAGAGTCAAGAAAGCCTGACCTTAGAAATAGGGTGAGTGTCCAGGCAGGTTTCTTGCTGCTCCAACAGATATTCAGAGAATATATCTACATGGAGAAGCAGAACAATTTGGAGCAGGAAGACTCTGATGGAGATTCAGAACAATTTGGAGCAGGAAGACTCTGATGGAGATTCAGCTCTGGGCTGCTGGAATACTCCCACAAGATATGGGAGAAGCACCTTCACACCTTTGCTATAAATCTGCCCAAAGAGCAACCCAGACCCAATCCCCACAGCCCAAATTAGTCACTTTCTCCCCGTGCACATATTCATAAATCAGGGAATGGTTTGCATTGGAAGGGACCTTAAAGACCATCTAATTCCAACCTCCCTGCCATGGGCAGGGACACCTTCCCCTAGATCAGGTTGCTCAGAGCCCCATCCAACCTGGCCTTGGACACTTCAGTGGAAGGTCTCTGATTTTCCTGCCATCATCACCTCTACAAGTTGGACCCCCTGCACAGAAGTAGATCCTGCAGATCACCAAGCTCTTCCCTTGTACTCATCCTTCATTAGAGAAACAAACACACATTGCAAATGAGTAAAGACTTCAAATAATTATAGAGCATACCCAAAATATTTAAATAATAATCCTGTACATCTAAATACTTTTAAAAAAGAGAAGGGAAGGTAACTCTGAATTCATTAGAGGAGAAACACAGTTTTTCTGAGTACATTCCATCAATATATTGCCAACACAGCAGGTACATTCAATGTGCCTTGAAATGGGATGGCTCTGTGAGTTACAGCCATAATTCCCTGCTCACACCCAAGAAGCCTGGGCATCTTTAAACAGCTGAACAAGCGACACAAAAATCAAGTCAATGACTTACACACATTTCCAGACACATTACTTTGCCCCCTTGGTCTTTGTGTTGGGCTCTGAGCTCTTCTTGAGGCTTTAAAAGCCCTGCCTGGCACTGTCCTTACTGCCATCCCATTCCTGAAGGCCACGATCTCCCATGACAGCCAGATTTAGCAGGACTAAAAAAGTGGTGTGCAATACATGGAGGGTTATGAGCTCTGCCAGAACTTCCATAGGAGATAACCCCGATTTCTGCAGAGTTAAATGGGCACAGAATCTGTATGTGCAGTTGGTCCCTCGCTGGTGATCACTTTGCTCCTGCATTCCCTTATAACTGGAGAGCAGTTCCAATCACAGCATGAGCTTACCTAAGTAAAATGTCCATGGATGTGTGAAGAATACACCAAAAATTTTAGGATGGGAAGGGGGGGGGAAAGTCTTTGAAAAGAGTTTTGAATGAATCCATATGATTTGGAAAACTATTTTTATGGGTAAATCAATTTTATTCGCAGTTTGACAGGCAATATTCAAATGTTTATGGTGATCGCAGAACAAAACCTGCTTAGTTTTCTGATAAGGCATTGAGAAAAATCAGCTTTTTTTTTTTTTTTTAAATCAGCCAAAATCTTTACTTGTGTCTCTCTGTAATTTCCCTCAGTGTTGCCACTTGATGATCATTTGAGCAATATTATATTATATTATCCCAATAGAAAAAGGTGTTCATTGCTCCTTGAGTTCAAAAGGAGTCTCCACCTGCCTCACACCGCTTACGATTCCCTCCTCATGCCCTTGCCCTCCAAACCAGCACTCCAGAGCTGAATGGCTCTCCTGGCACATTGCTGGGAGCCTTCCCTTCGGATCCCTGAGTGTGCAGCAGCCAACTGGCCTGCGAGGAGCAGCAGCAAACAGTTCAGATAAAGAAAGCCCCCAAAAGTTTGGATGCCTATCTGAATACTGGCTGCTTCCATTAGTAATAATCCATTGTGCACTGAGAGAGCTACTGCTAATGACCCCTGTTCAAGAAAGCATTTAAACAGAGGCTCAACTCTGTCCCTATTCAGGCTGGCACTTATGTCTCAGTTTAAGTGCTGTGCTGAATAGACTTTCTTTTCCTGAATCAGGGCCAATTTCAGTTCATCATCCCTGAGGAACAGATGCATTCTTTCCCCCCTTTCTAACAAATGTGGAAAAACACATATCTAATGTTTAGTGTGCAAGAGGGGACAGTCTAGGGTAAAAAGAGGGATCTCCTGGCTTCCCATCAGCACTCCTGTGCCACCCCAGCTCTCAGTGGTCCTCACTTCTCATGGATGGTGGAGGTCACTGCGATCCTCCACCATGTGAAGCAGAAAGATGTGTCACATCTGGGTGGGTTGGTGGAGAACACCTCTTAAATCCATGCTTGCATTCCTAGGAAGCAGCAATTCGGGGTTTTTTTGCAAAAGATTCAAGGGAGAAAGAGCTACAGGATGCAAAATAGTATTAGTTGTTATTTGATAAGTCATGGCTGATCACCCTACATTGAAACAATGGTAAGAACACATCTCATCTGCTCAGGCTCAGCTACAGCCTTATGAGTAAGGGATGGGAGGGGATGCAGCAACTTCACTTACCATGGAATCATAAAATGGTTTGGGTTGGAAGGGACATTAAAAATCATCCCATCCCACCCCCAGCCATGGGCAGGGACACCTCCCCCCAGCCCAGGTCACTCAGAGCCCCATCCAACCTGCCCTTGGACACTGCCAGGGA
>JAWWEW010000041.1:58571536-58582674 GCA_035583185.1 Anabacerthia variegaticeps | reverse complement strand
AGGGATCCAGGGGCAGCCACAGCTTCTCTGCCCAACCTGGGCCAGGGCCTGCCCACCCTCCCAGGGAGGAGTTTCTTCCTAATGAGTGTATATGTTTGGGGTTAAGATTAAAATCTCGGATGGTTCCTTATTAAGATTTATTTGGCTAAAATATCAAGACACGTTTGCAGAGACAAAATTAGATTTCCGGGCTGGAAGGAAAGGAAAATCTTACTTGTTCTTACGTGATTCATCAGCTGCAAGACTCTTATATGGAACCCCTCAAATCTGCACTAGAAACTATGGAACACAAAATAAACATCTCTTCTCCACTGCACAAATCTGTGCGGCCCCAAACCTGCAGCTGAGACACCGTGACCAACACGTACAAATATCTGGAGAGGGCTGATGGTCCGGGAAAGCAAAGGAAGTGTCCCAGCAGCTGGGCCAGGGGCAATCACTGACCTGTCTGAGCTGTTGGATACCAGCACAGCACAATGCAAAGATGCTGTACAAGCAAGGTTGTGAACCCCTCGTGCTACCCCTGGCATGAACCCCAGAGTGCTCACAGCTGAAATACAGCCACAGACAGACAACATGATTTCTCTCAGGGAGCTGGAGGCAGAGCTGCAAACAGCCTGGAGATCAATCTGCTTTAACCCACCAGCCCACTGACCTGCACAGCCTTTGCATTACAGGGATTATTGCTGTGCCATTAGTAGTATCCAGGAGCCCCAGGGCCAGTGATACTGTGGTGCAAGGCTTTGTACAGACACACCACAAGGAGCACTGCACACAGTGACTAGAAAGGCAGGACAGCCATGAGATGAGAAGTAATTTAAGAAATATTTCCCCCTTGAAGCTGCAGTTCAACAAATCCTTGAGCTTGCCACAGGACAGCACTGAAAGCAGCAGATCTGATCCCCTGTGCCAATCCTCCCTTCTGCCAGCATGGGTCTTTGTGCAGCCAGGTGAAATGTCCTAAGCAACTGAAAAAAAATTATTTTTCCCTAATATGTTGCATTTAAGCCAAATTTTCTCCCCACTCAGACTCAAAATCACAGAAAAAGAGTAGCCAGGTGACAGAGAGCAAGAGTAGGACTGTTTCTTTGGGCTGGTTTTAAACACCTGTGGAACCAAGCACTGCTTGGACAGCTACTGGTTGTACAGTGAGACCAAATGAACTATGAGGATGCCTTTGGAGGGAGCACTGTGAGTAAGGATGCTCCCAGGACTAGTGAAATTAAAGCCTTCCTCTAGAAATCTCATAAAATGCATCTGGAAGAATGGCAGGAGCCATGATAATGATACTGCCAAAGAGAGGGAAGGTCAAGAACCAAAATTCCCTTTAAAAAGCCCAAAATGCCAACTTAGTGTGCCACACCTAACATCAGTGCCATGCTTTGTCTCTCTGGGAAGGTGGGAGTCAGGAGTTTTGAGGGAATGGTGAGGATACTGAACACAACTCACCACAGAACTATGAAGTGCTGGGATGGGCTTGAAAATGTGAACAGCAAGTAAACCATGGAAACTCCAAAGAGTTTGTGAAGGAAGGTGAGCAAAAAGGACCATGGGATGAGAGAAGGCCATGAAGGGGAGAGGAGGGGGGTCCATTCTGTGAATTGAGTGACCACAAGAGTTGGAAACAGCAATCTTAGGTGACCAGATTAAGGAAGAGAATTTAGGGTGAATTAAGAAAAGGTGTAGGAAGCTTCAGAGACACTCACCTGTGTCCAGCAGACCTAAAGCTTAACTGTGAAGGACAAACCTTAAGATATGAGGTGACCCCAGATGGATGACCTGTAGATTTCTGCAGCTGGGGATATCCTCAATGAGAACTCGCTCTGAAGACAGTGCCCAATGAAAATGGGTCACTGCAGTCTGGGAAAAATCCTGGAGGACAACCAAGGGGGATGAACTGAGGCCAGGGATGCTCGAAAATTGGAATCTTGTTTTTTTTCTAGGAGTTACAAAATGTTCCAAAGCTCTAATCAAGTCCCAGACATGTGGGCTTACAATGGGCTTTCGTGTGTTCCTTGTAGGTGGTGTCTGCAGTTAATACAGGAGGATCTGCTAAAGCCACAGTATTTCTCATTATTATGGCTTGTGTAATAAGCATGGACAAATCCTTGTGTCACCACAGCCTAAGGCAAGATGGAAAGCTGAAGGCAGCGGGGTAGATTCATCACCAAACTACAGCCATCAATTTGAGGGCTAATATTGCCTCATACTGGTTCTTGTGGAGACATTTTCCTGTGGAAGTGTGTAAGGTCCTTGGCAATAAGCAGGTCCTGCAGAGACACTGACACAGGGTAAGTGCACAGTGATCCTTCCAGTTCAGCCCCCAAGTTTGGAGCCTGGATAGCAGAGCACTGCTGCGGGCTACATTTTTAAGATGGGCGCCTAAATCCACAGTTCTGCTCCTAAAAGCAGGTACTTAAGAATCTAAAAATAGGTCTGCATAATTATCCTTTGGAAAGCAGTTTTTAAACTGTGCAGCTGACACTTGGGAATTCCAAGTGGCTGATCAAACTGAATAGAAAACTGTAGCTATAAAGTGAATGAGCCACCAGACTAGATTGAAAAGACCAGCTTATTATGACGAGAAAAGCCAGTAGCACTTTTCCCATGATCACCAGCACTCTCATTTCCACAGTACAAAGTCCAGTGAAGATGAGGATTTAGCCCAGTACCCCACATCTGGATATTGCCCTATTCTGTGTTTTGCTTTGTGCTTTTATCAGGCTTGAATTTTATTTCAGTGGGACGTTCTCTTTCATTTGCAAAGTTTGTAAGGCAGCCTGTGTATCCAGGAAGCTATTAACCACAAACCTCTGAATCTGGGGGAAGAGAGGGGTGAGCAAAATAACTGGAAATTGATATTTAGAAAAAAAATGGTGTGGGTATTAGGTGAAGAAAGCAGAAGGTATTGCTATATGAATCACACTGAATAGAATCAAACTCTGGGTGTGGAAATCTGTGTTCATGAGTGCCTTGCAAAATCTCTCTCTCTTTCAGGGCAGCCTGGTACCCACAAGGTAATTGACACACAGATAGCAGAAATTGAACTGCAGCTTTAGAACTTTAGAGTTGCCTAAAAAATAAATGACATCAGTTTTAGCATTGCTATTCGTGTTGTGATCACTGCTTTAAGAAGCTCCTTGCCTTGAATATTGATGTGGAGCCACCACAGGCGTGTGATGTAGCAGAAAGCTGCACAGCAGCAAAGCACAGCCCCTGGTATAGCAGGTCCAAGATTCAACTTTTTACACCCTTGGACCAACAAGGTGAGATGACACAGTGCTTACCTTGGTGTCCTATGGAGGTGGCAACTGTGACCTGGTGTTACAAGTCCTAAATTACATTCATTCTTGTCTCAAACTGCATCCAGAAATTTATCATTCCAGTTGAGCTGAATGGTGGAGAAAATTATTCCTTTCAGAACAAGAACATCTAAGAGAGATAAGGACACTAAAACTGGTAGTCTATATTTCTGTCTGGTGTTCCTGCCCGTGGCACGGGGGTTGGAACTGGATGGTCTTTAAGGTCCTTTCCAACCCAAGCCATTCAGTGATCCCGTGGTTCTGTGACTCCAAGCCTGCACAGCAAGCTCAGCTGGAGATGCTCAGAGACAGGCAAGACAGCTGTCATTCCTACTATTGCTTTCAGGCAGCCATAATCCCTAGTTTCCAGTCTCACCTCGACACTTTGTGTTATGTGAGCCTAATCCCAGCCTGGATTTCCAGAGAAATGTGAAATTGTATAAGACTTTTTCTGCAAATCATATGAACTTCTCCTTCTTTGGCTCCTGGAAGGTGTTTCCATTACATGCTGTGTCTCTGCTGGTACCAGGTAGCTTGTGATAGAGATATTCCATAAAGGGAACAAATGTCTGATATGATGGTCCTAGTCTACTGCAGATCCCTGAATATTAAGAGTGTCAACTAGATCTGAAGTTCATCCTTTGAGACAGAGAAGACCAAGCAAATTTTGTCTTCTCCACTGGATCTGTGCAGGAGATGATCTGTAGAAAGATACCTCACAGTTCTCCTCTTCTCCTCTCTTCAACCTAAGAACCATTCAATGCTTTTATTCCACTAGACATGCTCATGTTAACTCGTTTAATTCTAAATGTACATGTGAGATATTCGGATCCATATTCTATTACATTTACAAGGCACTTTTCACATTTCACTGAAAAAATGGCTGGGCATTGGAAGGAACTTCCCAGGGAGGTGGTGGAGTCCCCATCCCTGGAGGTGTCCAAGGAACAGCGATGTGGCACTGAGTGCTCTGGGCTGGGGGACAAGGTGGGGGTCAGTCACAGGTTGGACTCAGTGATCTTGGAGGTCTTTTCCAACCTGAATGATTCAGTGATTCTGCTTTATGGTACCGGGCCTGACACCTGACATTTGTCTTGTTTCAGTGGGATAAATGTGCACAGCCCTGTATCCCTTTCCAAGACTCCCGTGCTGATATGAGGAGTCCTGGGCCACCATCCCCACCCAGGCACTTTGGCACAAACAGCTGAGAAGCCAAAGCAGTAAATCTTGTCACATGGAACAGGGGTGGCTGCATTCCATTTCTTTTTCCTTCTCTACATCTAATAATTGTGCCCTTTTGGATGAAAACTCTTGCTAGCCCCGTGGCAAACACACACCCCGTGATTTGTGTAGTGCTCTTGTAAACACCACATTTATGCTCCCTTTGGTAGAGATGAGTCTATTGGTATCAGCTGCAGCATTATTGGACATTTTAGATAATGTCACTGATGGACATCACATAGTTAACATTAACTGTGCTCCCAAACACCGGGGGGACAACTTCTTGCAACAGGTTGGAATCAGTAGGGGTTAGACCATGCTTTAATTTGCTGCCAAGTGCTCCCAGGAAATTGGTTCCATGGCACACATGAGAGAGGAGAAGAAGAAACCGGAAAATATGTTTCCCAAACTTTTATTCCTGTGACTGGCCCCACTGGAGCCAATAAAAACACCCCCATCAGTAGCAGACTTGTGAAATAGGTTTCTTCCTTTGCACTGAACTGCCCAGAGAGGCGCGTAAGCCGCGGGATGACAATATTGATGCCCCGAAGCCAGGCACTTCCTCCCCACACCTCCCATCTTGGCTGGGTGTTTTCGCAGGATGCCCTATGTCCGCAGTGAGTGGTGGGAGCTGGGGACACAGGCAGGCAGGGGAGCTGCTGGTGCTGCTGTCTCCCACCCCTCGAGCCCGGCCGACTGCTCGGAGCACGGCGTCGAACGCCTCGGAACAAGAACGGCGAGCCTGAGAGGGTTTGCCTCCACTGCAATTCAATCAGGGTGCCTTGCAGCTCGAATTGCTACTATTTTGTGGGTCACTACCTCCTCCAATATTCTGTGCCCTCTCTTGTTTTCTTTTCATTTGCTATGCAGGCTCGCAGACCTTCCTGCTAGGTTTCACTTGGGAGGCCCAGAAGCCCTGTTCTGCAAACCCTAACAGGACCCTGATGGATGCTAATGTCTCTGCCTTTCATATCATTTTACCAGGGAAACCTTTGATCTATCAGCAGTCTTTATATCAACACAATCGTCACATAAAACAGAGAATATGACAAAAATATCTGCCGTGCTAAGGCAGAGTATTTCCCCCCACCCCTCCTAAAAATGCAGCGCTGGGGAGTTGCCTTTAACCTCCAGCAGCCAGATGTGCTGTGAGGGCAGAAATGGGAGCAAAATCTTTTTTACATTTTAATTTTTTTTATTTTTTTTTCCTTGAAAAAAGCAGTCTGGTAAAGGAAGTTGTAAAGCAACAAGTACTGTACATTATGATTCAGAGCAGCAAGGGACAGCTGGAGAGACTTGATTGGCTCCAGCCCAATGAAACAGAGGCTTCTTGTGACCAGCTGCTGTGCTGCAGCATGAATGACAAGGGTAATAATTGATTACTAACTGGCAGCTCAAAAGGAAGAAAGAATTAACAAGAGTGATGAGGTGCTTTACAGCTTGGTAACTGTAAAATCAGTAGAACAATTAGGGGGAAAAGAAAGGGGTTTCACTTCTTACCTTAGCGTTACAAGGACAGTGCTAGTTAGTGGAAATTGCATGACAAGCGAGCCAGAGGGGCAGGTCAGTGGGTAATATGGGGGCTTTGCACACCCACAGGTGGCACAGGATCCTTCAGCAGATCTGCCAGGGAGCAACTAAAACTGCACCAGAAGCGCCCAGCCCTGCCAGTGACATTGGTGGGCCAGGCAAGGTCTCTGAGCCACCAGTCATAGGATCATAGCAGGGCTGAAACCTCCAGCAAATGGTGCATTGCGGCAAACCAACCCCTTGCCTTTCAGAATAAACACATGCCTTTTTATTTTGCTTCCTTTCTGTTGTTGTTGTTGGGCTTTTCCCCCTTTCCTCCCCCTTTCTTGTAAATGGCTTTTGTGTTTACCACTAAATGCACTGGGTGCCTTGTTGCTACACCTTCCTTCAAGGGGCTCGTACTGACCTCCTGCTCTGGGCCCTGTAAAACCTTCTGGCCACCGAGAGCCAGGCTCTGCCCCTTTTTTTATGCAGAGTAGCACCTCACTTTGGGCCAGATCGCTGCCAGCATGCCAATGCAAGGAGTGAGGGGCCATAACGTGCCCCGTGTCTTGCTTCTCACACACATAATAGGCTCTGTGGGCTCTGCCCTTTGCTTAGCCCAAGTGGGAAGAAGGGAGGACTTGATGGGTCCTTCATTTCCTTTCCCAAGGCATCTGGCAGCAAGAAGCATGTGCTGTGCCAGCTCCAGCCCCGTCACGGTTTGCTCCCTTCCCAGAGCAGCAGAGACAGGTCTGTCCCAGCGGGAGGGGGGCTCCTTTCCTGGGCTAGCCCCCTGTGAGCAGAGCTGATCAAATCAATGGGACTAATCATGGGGAAAGGTACCGTTCAGCAGGAGCAAAGCTGGCAGCCTCTGGGCTGACATATGGAAAATGCTCCTCTAGCTTCATGCCCAGCCCACCCTCAGCCCTCCTCCTGCTCCTGGATCTGCCATCCTTGTGCTTATGAAGTAGCTCCTCACCCCTCCAAGGTCTGACACCTTCCATCTCAGTTAGGAAGACTTGTCTCTCCTATCTTTAGCCATTTAAAAGCTCAACAACCCATCCAGACTGGGGAGTTAGCCACCTTCTACAACCATTACAATGAAAGCTCTCCCCCCAGAGCTGAAGTCTAACTACCTCCCTCAAATGGCTATTCAAGGATGGTGCACCATGCACTTGTCACCATGAACTTGCTTCAACAACTAGCTAAGAGCTGACTTTGATTTCTCTTTTTTTTTTATGATAAAGACAGAGGGCAGGCATTGTCATGTCCTCTTTGGGGTCTAACTGTGACCTTTGAGACCAGTGAAGTCAAGGAGTAATGCACAAAGGCGACTGGGATTGGTCCCTCTCTGCAATTAGAGGCACAACACCCTGGGCAGGGAGGACATCCCACCCCAAGGAAAGCTGCCACGAGAGAGGGGAGCTGAGCTGCTCCAGGGCAGGGGTGGCTGGGGCTGTCCTTGTTCCCACTGAATGGAACACCAATGGAACCAGTTTCAGACAGAGGAGGTCACAGCGGAGCCCAAGACGTAGAAATGCAAGTGGTACGAGGGACGTGTCTTCATCAGCTCCCCCCTGAAGACTCCCCTAAGGACTGCAGGGGAACTTAACTAGAAAGTCTACCAAAAATTCAAGGCCTGGGGGTGGCTTGGCAGGTCTGGGGTTTTTGTTATTATATACACAGTGCAAAAATGTGCTTGACTAATCTAAACCTTGTGCTGCTTTCTTACACTGCAAGAGCAATTACAGTTGAGAGAAAAAGCCACACATCACCCAATATGGAAACATGTTGTTTTCATGTTTGACATTTTTACATTTTTACTGACAGGGCAAAGCCTATGATTTAATCGGTCTCCATTTCCCATAACTGCTGAGAAGGGACTGGCCCCTCCTCCACATTTCTCAAAGGACTTATGATTGGAAAGAAGGCCATGGAAAGCCCAAAGGAGTTGGCTCCATCTATCATGAAACACTGTTGAACCAGGGAAAAAAAAAAAAAAGGAAGAAAAAAAATACTTTCTCCCAAGGTTCTTGGTGTGACTGTGAACTTCTGTGGCAGAAATGGGATGATTTTGAAGGGAAAAGGTATTTTTGCTGCTTATCAAGAAAACAAGGAGCTATTCTGCTTTTCTTTTACTGGATTACATTCCTTTGACATCTTTTTTTTTAATTACTCTTATTGCTCTTTGTAGTAGGAACTCCACAACCTGCTGGGAAAGGAGAGAAGGAAGGAAGAGAGGGAAGGAAGAGAGGGAGAGAGGGAAGGAAGAGAGGGAGAGAGGGAGGGAGGAAGGGAGAGTGAGAGGAAAGAAGAAAGGAAAGAAGAAAGGAAAGAAGGAAGGAAAGAAGAAAGGAAAGAAGGAAGGAAAGAAGGGAGGAAAGAAGGAAGGAAGCCAAAGAAAAGTGAAGTAGCAGCTGTTTCCTCCTGAAAAGGTGGAAACCCACAGCTGCAAGGAAGAAAAGGGGAATAATCAGGTGGTCACAGAGATAATAGAAACTGGAAGCTGAGCACAAATTATGTCATCACTGCTGCTCAAGTTTTTCAGAGCCTAGAAAGAATTAAAGATTAGAAACATTAAAAATAGAAGCCACTGACCTTCTCTAATCTGTAAGATCTGACTTCCTCTTTCAGCCCTCCTCCATGCCCTGTCCTCTCACGCTGGGAACAGGAGGGTGCCACAGGTGACCAGAGGAGATCTCACCCTGTGGAATTATGGCATAAAAGTGCTCTCAGGGGGGCTCTGGGGGCAGCCAGAAGTAAGACACACACTTGCTCTGCAGACAGAAAGGTGAGTTGTTGGAGGGGCTGTTAGCAGAAAAACCCTTGCTTTCAGTGATTTATCACTTTGCCACATACACTCAGTTCTAGTGTTACCTGTGCAAGACCTTAGTCCATAGTGGAAAGGAATGTCCTGGGCTTAAACTCTTGGCTTGTTTGTTTTCCTAGACATTAGCAAAAACAGATTGGCTGATTACAAAAACAAAGAGGTGGAAAGCCAGATTGTCTTGACCATGCCTTGGAAAAAAGCATCTATGTGGTGATTTTTGACCTGACATTTTCAAAAAGTCCAAATTCAACTCCTCCTGGGACCTGGCTGTGCATGCAGAGACCCAAGGTGGGATGAGCTAGTCCAGCTCCTGGCCCTGCACAGGACACCCCAAGAGTCCCACCACGTGCCTGAGAGCATTGTCCAAACACTTCTGGAGCCATATCAGAGAGAAGTAATGCATGAGGTTTTCTCTGTCATCACTGTGTGTTCACAGCTCAGAGGTCTCAGGTTTTGCTGCAAAGCCAAAAACAAAAGGTCTGGCAATCTTCAGTGTTAAGGATTCAGAAGGACAAAGGAAGAAAGGGGACTACCTACCTGTAGGTGAGCTCCCCTCCCTACCTGACACAATTCAATGCATACAGGCGGCTCCGGCTCACCTGGCTTGCTCAGACAGCTCCAGGGGGACTTATTTAGGGAAAAGGAGAGTAGAGGAATGGAGTTGTAAGCTCTGTTAGAAACCCAAATTCCTGTGTACAGTGTCTTTGGAATCTTTCAATAGCTTTCCAGCAACTTGTCCTGGTCACTGCAGGTTTGTGAAAACACACTGGCAACAGGACAATGGCTTAGCAGCAAGATGACTAACAAAGCATTAATTATCATCATCATCATCATCATCATCATCACATTATGATTCCACCAGATTTACCAATAGGAAAGGAAGGGCAATTCCTCTTTGTAAATTATCATCTGCTGCTGAAAGTGCAAAAGTGTCTCCCAGAAATTTCCAGATATTTTTCCCTGCTTGGATTGCCACATGCTAAATGCATTACAATCCACCATGCACCCCCAACAATTTCAAGCTTATTTTATGGCTTCTGCTGTTCCACAGAATATTCTACAGAATTCTGGAGGGACGCCAGAGCAGGGACACCAAGGGGAGCAGAGGGATGGAGCAGCTCTGCTGGGAGGAAAGGCTGGCAAAGCTGGGATTGTTCAGCCTGGAGAAGGGAAGGCTTTGGGGGGACCTGGGAGTGTCCAAGGCCAGATTGGATGGGGCTCTGAGTGACCTGGGCTAGTGGAAGGTGTCCCTGCCCGTGGCAGGGGGTTGGAATGAGATGATCTTTAATGTCCCTTCCAATCCAGGCCCCTCTATGATCCTTTGATGATTCTATGAATAAATCAAGATGCATGTAGATTTTGACAATAATATTCCATGAGCCCATTTAAGAAAGAGGAGAATATGGGGGCATCATGAGATGCTAGGAATAAGCTCACAATGAAGTGGAAATGTGCCTTGTGTGACTGTAATCAGTTTAAAATTACCTGTGATTCAAATTGAAAGTAAAAGCAACTGATGCTCTCATTGCTTGCAAATAAAGGGGGCTGAGGGGGAGTATTATTAAGCAAAACTGAAAGTATTGCCGAATAAACACCTATTCTTTGGTTATACGTTCTCATTTCTTCACCTACACAAGTGCAGGGTTTCCTCTCTGCTGCGGTCAAGCTTTCAGAAGAAAAAAAAAAATAAATCATTACTTCTAACCCAATTTGGTTACAGCAGAAGTTAGCAGCGCACAGTGCAAGACCCTGGGAACACTGTTCTGAGAAGAGCATTGCTCTTCTGGTAAAGCTTTGGACAGACATTTCTGTAGTGGGTGCAGCTCCTGAGTCCTCTGCTCGAGTCCTTCTGTGCTGCAGCTCCCCAGAGCACCAGATTTACCCCTCCTGTGCAGAGTAAATTCAGGACTCTGCCTTTTGATGCTGGACCCCACACAGCAAAGGCTGGAGCTTCCCAAGGCAGGAACAAAAGCACCGGGGGAAAAATAAAAGTTCAAGAATTAGGGCACATAGGGGAGTTAGGGGTCAGTCTTTGCCTTCAGTCCTGTGTATTTTTTCATTTTGCATAATTTCCCACTGCCTGTCTTTCTGAGCCTGCAACTCTTCCAATCCTTCTGCAGAGCTTCCCAGCATACATTTGTGCTTCTGCCTCATCCAGGCAGGGAGACAGAATCAAAGAATGGCCTGGGTTGGAAAGACCTTAAAGATCATCCCATCCCACCCCTGCCATGGGCAGGGACACCTCCCACCAGCCCAGGTCACTCAGAGCCCCA
>JAWWEW010000041.1:58558362-58571363 GCA_035583185.1 Anabacerthia variegaticeps | reverse complement strand
CAATCCCAGCTCTGCCAGCCTTTCCTCCCAGCAGAGCTGCTCCATCCCTCTGCTCCCCTTGGTGTCCCTGCTCTGGCTCCCCCAGCTCCCTGTCCTTGCTGTGCTGATGCCCAGGAGAAGAGGAGTGCCAGGGGTGGACCTGCAGAACAATTGCATCAGGGCACTGTGAGGCTGGCAAGAAAACAAACAGGAAGAATATGATCTTGCAGTATGTGCTTGTCACATTACTTGAAGTGTTAAAGACTAGATGATGGGAAAGGCAGGTCCTTCCTTCCAATGTGCTCCCAAGCCTGGGTACTTCCCACTGTCTCAGAAGAGCAGTGCGAGCACAGAAGGGTCTCAGTGCGCTCAGAAAAGTGCCACTGGTGAAAGATGCACAGAGCAAAGCTCTCTCAGTTCATTAAAATGTAAGGCTTAGAGCCTGGAAGAGGGGAGGGTTCAACCAAACCTATGGAAAACTCCTGTGGAATTTAATAGGAAAAAAAAGTATTGCAGAATGTGAAAGCTTATTGGGAATATACGTCCCCCTGAAAATGTTTTGGGGGTTTTGCGCTCCCTTCCTTGAAATCTGTCCTCACATATTTCTGTGGATCCTCCTGGATTCATACCTATTACATTTCACCAGACTTTTCCATGCAGACATGCAAACTGAAACCACAGAAAATATTTTCATGCACCCTCCACCCTCCAGAGCAAACCCACCACGTTCTGCCCGGCTCCAGCGAGGTGTGACGTGGCAGCTTCCTCAGAGGTGCCAGCCAGGCAGGGAGGCAGCACAACCTGGGTGGAGGGGAATAAAGCCAGCTTTTAGGGAAAACTCCTCTGCTCCCTGCTTTCCCCGCTCTTTCCTTTGCAACCAAGCTGCACAGCACTGCAGCGGTACACTCACCAATGTGAGGAACTTTGCAATCCAGTCTTAGCAGAGACAATCCTAAATATGAGGTGCCAGTCCTAAATATGAGGTGTCGATCCTAAATATGAGGTGTCCACGAGCTACCAAATCCAGCTCCGGTGAAAGTGAGTGCATCTCCCTTTGGGACCAGAGGGAAGGGCTCCCAATTACATTAATGCTGAATATGGCCCCTTCAGTGACTTATTTTTAATTGTTGGACATTGTTTAAAAAAAAAGAAAGAAAGAAAGAAACTGGAAAAATGTGCATTCTATCAAGTGTTGTGAAACTGTGTGGGCTGGAGAAGGCTCAGTTTTTAATAAAGGAAACATTCATTGCATCCCATTTCAAGGACTTCCATTAGATAGAAAGGAGGCGGAAAGAAGGAAGCTGAAGCCTTGCTCTTGCTAGTTCTCCCTTTGCTACCAAACATCGACACTCTAAATGAAAAAGAAAAGGGGAAAAAAAAGAAAAAGAAAGAAAAAAAGGGAGGGGGGAGTAGGACAGTGTGTAACTATGGAGGCCAGAGGGGTTTCCTCACCTTTGCCAGGGTCCAAGCCTGGCATCGCAGAGAGTGTGAGAGTGCTGGGTGCTAAAGTGGCTCTGTGGGGATCCGGACTGCATCCCATTCCCAGGGAAAGGTGACACACTTGCCTTTTTCCAGCCACTCTCAGGTTAATTTTTGAGAGGTTCCTATGGAATGTTAAAAAAAAAAAAAAAAAAAAAAAAGTAGTATATTAGAGGCAGATTTAAATGAACCTGAAAACTCAGCCTTTGCTCCTTGAGTCATTTCCAGGCATACCTACAGCCTTCAATCCTATTACTTTTCCACAGGCATTTTCCAGCAGGATGGAAGAGAGTTTTAGGTAGAATTCGTTCTTCCCTGCTTCCCTCTGCCCTGCTTCCTCCTTATTGTTTTCATCTGCCAGTACATCCCGGCCTGATTTGTCATAATTTCATGTTGACATACTGTAGTAACACAATTGCAGCTGCTCTCCCTGAAGAATGCAAACAGGGATCTGTCATCCCCTCTCCCTTCCTCCCTTCCCCCTCCTGGGAAGGATGGATTTCCCTGGGAATGAGGGGCCGTGGCCAGCAGAGAAGGGGCTGCAGCCTGGCCGGGCAGAGGGGCTGGCAGATGATGCCTTGTCACTCACATCTGGGGTTGGCTCTCCCGGTTTCTGCTCCCACTCCGCGCTCCCCCGGCCAAGTGTGTGTGTGTGTTTATGGAGTCAGCTCCGGGATGCGAGCGGCATTCCTCTTATCATACGGAGGGAGGATATGAGCTCATTCATAAAGAATCCCAGCTCTGGGGTGCCCCACTCAGTTAATCCAAGCATCCCCTGCATGCCCCTTCTTCTGAGAGCGTGGAAGAAAAGCAAAGCACACTGCTATTGGCTTTTAATAAGTGGGATAATATATTTCAGAGAGGAGCTCAGACAGGAGAGGAAATGAACTTGGCTAGACAGTCACTTAAAAAAAAAAAAAAAAAAAAAAAGAAAAACGGGGGGAATTTGCAAAACTCCTTCCATTATTTCATGTAAATATACTTGGCTGGGTTAAGACAGGCTGATACAAGATGCTGAATAAGACTAGAGGCTGCCTCTCCCCTTTACACAGATTTAGCAGCACTGCACCATTTATTAGCCTGCTTGATAAAGAAACAAACAGATTACAGGCTTGGCCATTGCTGACTGTCAAAATAAGCAAAGCTCTAAATGTTGGGAGCCTCTGATCTTGGGAAAAGGCCCTGGGAGTGTCACAGCACCCAGGGGCTCCACCTGGGCTGAGGGTTCTGCCTGTGTGGTGCCCTCTGCATGCCTGGGCTTCAAAGGGAAGCAAGGAGCAGCTCATGTTGTGGGCATCAGGCTCAGCATCCATGCAAAGAGAAGTGCAGCTGGGACACAGCAGAGCCCTGGGAAGGGTTCCTGCCCAGGGCTTTGGCTGAGCACACAACCCCCAAGTGGTGAAGTCATTAATAAACGAGATTTAGATGGGGGAAGAGCAGGGAGGAACCAGGGAGGCTGTTGGCACTGAAGGGACAGGTTGGATGGAGCTCTGAGCAACGTGGTCCAGCAGAAGGTGTCCCTGTCCATGGCAGGGGGAATGGAATGAGGTCAGCTTTAAGGTCCTTCCAATCCAGGCCATTCTGTGATTCTGGGATTCTGTGTTTCTATGAATGTGGGTGTTACTGGTCCAGCAGAGGGCAATGAAAATGATGCTGAAGGGACGGGAGCATCTCTCTTAGGAGGGAAGGCTGAGGGAGCTGGGGCTGTTCAGCCTCCAGAGGAGACCCTGAGAGGGCACCAACCCCATGTGTGTCAGTGTGTGCAGGGAGGGGGCAGAGGACATGGTGCTGCTGTTTGGGCTCTGCCAAAGGACATTAAAAAAGCCAGAAATGGTTCAGAAAGGCTCTGCAATGGCCCTGAAAACCTGCTGTGAGACCAGAGCTGACTCTCACCATAGGCAAAGCAGAAAAGTACCACTTGAGAGTGACAACCCAGGCTCACACCAGAAGCCTGTGCACATGCAGTGTGCACACATAACCTTCTGAATCTTGAGCTAGCATCTCACCCATCAGACACACCTTCCCTCTGGGATTTTATTCAGAAAACCATGCCTGAAATCATAGAATATTCTGGGTAAGAAAGGACACACAGCGATCACCAAGTCCAGCTCTGCACAGACATCCCAACCATCCCACCATGTGTTTGAGGGTGTTGTCCAAACCCTCCCTGAGCTCTGGCAGCCTTGGGGCTGTGCCCACTGCCCTGGGGAGCCTGCTCAGTGCCCACCACCCTCTGGGGGAAGAACCTTTTCCCAATATCCAACCAAACCCTGCCCTGACACAAATCCATGCCTCTCTCCATGCTCCCAGTGTGTTCCTGCACAGGTCTGTAACCCCTCAGTCAGTAGGGACAGGATCACCCATGTGCAGGACTGAGTGAAATTGTTAGAAATAGAGACAGACATGCATTATATGATTTATTGTCCTGATAAATCCATTATACTCTTCTGTTTAAATTTCCAGCTCCTGAAGATATGTGGTGACATAACCAACTCACTGGTATTCTCTCAGTGATTCATCAGTGCTTGTTGTTGATGAGAAAGCTTAAAAATGTAACAGGAGATGAATGAAGACTGAAAAATGCGAACAGAACTTGAACTACTTCCTAAATCTCATTTTTTCAGCCACTCCCGTAAATACTTGCAGCCTGAACTTTTGGCACTGGCAATATTTCTTGTGCTTTCAAGTGCAGGGTGCAGATCACACTCTTACAAAACGAATGGGGATTTACTATCCCAAAGATGCAAACCTCAACACTTGTGATTTTGTAAATGGTTTGTAATTTCCAAAAATGATTTTTAAAACATTTTTTAAAAAAATTCTCATGATGTGATTTTTTACTAAAGTTTTCAGCCACATGATAAAAATTATTATAAAATAATCATTATAGACCACCTGATAAAAATTATTATAAGACCATTTGAAGGGAAAATATAAGTTGAAAATTAAGACGATTTCAAAATATTTATCATAATTCTTGACTTTTCAATCCGGCTAGTAATTTTGGATGCTATTTCCAGGCCTTCCTCTTGAACTGATTTAAGGGAGTGCATTGCTTTTCCCATGGCACATGTAGGGCATGGCTGGGAAGATCTACTTTCCCCTTTAAAATATATATAGGTATAATACTGGCAGAACACGGTTTCCTCTTCTCATTTAAAAAAGTAACTTTTAGTTCCCCCCTTCTCATATTTTTTTTGAAAAATAAGAATTGCCATTAAAAAAGAAAACATACTCTTCAGTTTGGGAGAAAAAACTCATAAGCTTTCTAGATGCAAATGTTACATCCAGAATGAATAAGCTTCCCTGTCAAATACAAATTCCACAATTTCCTCAATTAGTATACACACTTGCACACAAAATTTCATTCTTCTTTCTTTCCATTTCTACTCAGTTGACTTGCAAAGGTCTCAAAGTCTTGCAGCAGCTTCAGTGAATGAGGAAAAAGAGCAGAGCATCCATGTTACAGATGTGCAGCAAGATGAATCAGATTTACTCAAGGACACACAAGAAGTCTGTGCAACAGCTGGGAAGCAAAGCCCAAGTCCTAGTCATGTGCTTTAGCCACAGAATTATCCTTCCCCTTGGAAAAGCAGAGGGGTGCTTTTTTGGAAAACAATGAGTTGTAAAGCCTGAGGAAAATAAATTCTCCCAGGCTTTTTCTTAAGCAGGGCTGCAGAAAGGTTTTGTCGTAGAGGGGTTGCTTGTAGGGGATGTTTAAATGTGGATTTTGGACCCATCTGTAGCCTGGTTTGCTTTAGTAAATAAAGATGTACATGTGTTTAGGTGGGACTGACTAAAGCTCCACCAGAGCAAGGCTCCTTCTCCCAAGCAGTGGAGCAGAGAAGAGCTCAGCTCCCTCCACTCGCTCGCGTGCAGCTCCACGCCCCGGCCACCCCCCTGATGTCACTAATGCTAAATTCTTTCATCCTCCTTTGAAACAAGACCTCCATTATAAGCCCCATTTTGACTCCCTCTCCAGAGGAAAAATAATCAGCCTGAACTTTCACAGGCATGATATTAACTCAGGGTAGAACGTCCCTTTAGGAAACTTGAGGCTGACCGGACAAAGTTTTCCAGCAGTTTTGGGTGAGGGGAGCAGGGGAGAGGAGGGTGACAAGGAAATACACCAAATTGAGCTGGTTGTATCATTTCCTAGCTTAGTGTTTAGGACAAACCTTTTAGTCAGGAATAACTAGGGACACTAGGCAAGTTTTGTTTTCCACGTGGGCTCATGAAATGCACACACTGACCAAGCACCCCTGGCAACACGAGGTGGAAAGCGGCTCTGGAGAAGCTGGGAGAGCCTGCATGGACTTTGAGACCTTAACACTATTTTGACTGACCAATTCAGGTGGTGAGGAACCTCTGGATGTCCCAAGTCCAACCTCTTGCTCACAGCAGGGCTAATTCCAAAGCTACATGAGATCCCACGGGGGCTTGTCCAGTCAAGCTTGGACAGTTCCCAGTGATGGAAATCCTTCATCTTCCCTACACGCTTGCTCCTGTGCTGCACCACTCTCACAGAGAAGAATTTTCCCTAATCAAAAATCAGAATTTTTCTTGTTGCAATGTGTGGCCCATGCCTCTGGTCCGTTCCATGGATGACAGTGAAGCCTTCCTAATGGAATGGCATTCTGGAGTCATTCATAGCTGCAATAATAGCTAACTCCAGGGGACCTGCCTAGTTCTGGATCTTAGAACACAAAGAATTTAATGTCTTTTTTTATGGCCCTGTTTTCCCTGTATAGTACAGGCTGTAGGCTCTGACTGTAGGTGAGGACTCAGGCTTTGCTATCTCCTAGAATCCTCTCCTTCCCTTAAATAATTCCAGCAAATTGTATTAACACGAGTTTTTGCAAGAAAATCGAAACCTAAGTATGTCTGGTATGTGGTAGAGATAATCAGAGCAATAGTGAAGCAGCACATGACCAATTTTGTCTTTCATGCATCTTTACCTACCTCTCCAACACTTCTGCCGCCTACTCTGACCTCCAGGGGACCTCTGCCTAATCTCTCTGTGGCTCAGAGTGCCATCTTTGAGAAGAAAACCCAAACAACAAAGCAGCAACAAGCTTGTCAGCAGAATATTTTTCCATTTCCTTCAAAAATAAGATACCCACACCCCCTCAAAGCTACAGCAGCCAAGTTCTGACAGAACCAGCAAGAAGGAGTCTAAGCCCAGGGGCAAACTGAAGACCTGGGACAAATGATGAGAGAAGTCAGAGCTTCCTACTACTGAAACCAGAATTCCCAGATCATCAGCAGAGCATTTATCATTTCCTGCCACCTCTGAAATACCCACTGACATTAGGCTTCTGAAACCATGATTTTATTCAGGTAGAAAATCTATTCTGCTCTCACTTTCTGACTTAGACAACAGTTGTAAGATTTTTCTTCTCCTGAGGTTTATCCAGTTGAGAAGCCCTGGCAAGTAAAGAAACTTGGCTTTCCAGGGAATAGGTCCTCTCAAGGCTCTGTAGTCTTTGCCAGATTTTTAAAACCCCTTTTTTAAACCTTTTTTATTTTAATAAACAGAAACCTTACTGACATGACCTTAAAGACTCGCTAGCCCTCATACAGAGCAAATCCATACATTAGCTGCATGCCTCCAACATCCATGAGTAATGAGGCATCTCCAGCCCCACAATGAGGTTTTGAAGGCAGACACCACTGTCATGTATTTTCTGCCTCTCATATGTATGCATCTGTGTGTGAGAAAACCCCACCTTCAAATATGGTATGTCTTTTTAGCGACGTTTTCACATGAGAGAGGGAGGCTGAGGTAATCTTATTATCACCAAAACATTGTAAAAACAGCAGAGCATTGGAGAACTTTAATCCTTTTCTAAATTATGGACTGAGAACATTACAATCGTGCTGTGCACAAAGGCAGAGCTGTAACTTGACAGGCTTGTATAATTTACAGCCTCCACAGTAAAAGAGGTGTTTTTTATTAAATGACTGCCTGAATTTCTACAGCCACTTCAGGCTCTGATGATACTGGGGAGGTTTTGCATTCTGCTGCCATCATTCAAATCCTTCCCTTTCACCACAAGAATATGGCTGGGATTCCAGTTCAGAACCCATATCCAGTTATTTATCTGTTACTGCTTGTCAATTCAGAGCTGAGGCTATTTATGCTGGTACCTTATTTCACACACCTTAAATAGCTTTTGTTTCTCATTTTATAAAGCTGAGTTTCCTTTATCAAATAAAGCACGAAACATTAACTAAACAACAGCCAAAATCCATTTATCACCAGGAAAATGCAAAGAAGGTCTGTGCTTTATGTTCATGTATTCAAATTTCTATTTAAACTAATGTAACATCCAGCAAACAAAGAACTGATGCCTTTTTGCTGGCTGCAAGAAGGTAACTAGCATTCATTTGCCCTTCTGGATTGTACAGAAAAGAAGAGCCCTTTAATGGTGAAATACTTTTATCAGAATCCACTAAAGAATATTTTTGCACTGATAAAACAAGACCAGGCAAACAGGGTAAGTGACTTCAATCTCAACATTACAGTGCATACTCTAGAAGGATGTTTACACTGCTGGAATGAAAACAATTCATAACCAAGCTTTTAACTTAAAATCAGTAACATAAATATTTATCAGAGTAGTGTTTTAAGGCCTATATTACTAAACTATTTCTGTATTATATTGGGAGTGACAGCTATTGTTAAAATTGAAATGCTTTCGTAGCAGAAAAGGAACTGAAATCCATTTAGCCAGCCTGGAATTTTGCATTAGTGAGTATCCACTTACTGGGCTTAGAAAACTCAGGTCAGAAATTTCAGACAGATAGACCTTATCCTGGGAATGTGTTTTGTCTCAGCTTGACCTCTCCTGTGAATCCCACTGATATTTAGTGGAGAGTCTGCATCCTTCCCTCTTCCAGCGCAGGTCCTTGAGGATGGATTCTGGATATCACTCTGCAGTACTTAAGCAGCTGCCGAGCTTTAAGCCTGTGAGTGCCACCATTGACTCCAGTGCAAGGAGACACAAGCTCCAAGTTCCTGCAGTGAGTGAGAGGCACAGCCCTCAACCCCTTGCAATGCCAAGGCTTCGTGCCTCAGATGGTCATCCTCAGACCAAAACTCCTCTCTCCTAGGAAGAGGCTTCCTGGCTTTTTTTTATGACCTTTGACTGAAATCCCTACACAGTCTTCAAACTAAGTTTCACTCTACCCGACCAGCCTGCTGTTGAGGCAACCAGGGGTGGAGCACAACAGCCCCAGCACAAATCCACAAGTGGAATTGCATCTTCAGGACATCAGCTCCCTTATGACACTCCCTCCTCCCCTCCCACACCTGCCAGCACCACACACCTCCCACGTGCTGCTGTGGGCGCTGGGGCTGTGCTCAGAAAGCCCGTGGTGCTCCTTGGGCTTGCAGGGCACCATCAATTCATGGCCTTCCCCCCTCCCCAGCTCTTCCAAGACAGCCCCACAAGCCTTGCCTAGAGCTGCACCCTCCCACTGTGCCAGCTCCCGTCCTGTCAACACTGAGCCCAAAACAATTGTAGAAGCACAGAATTATTAAGGCTGGAGAAGACCTTGAAGATCCTCGAGTCCAACTGCTAACCCAGCCACCACCATGTTCACCACCAAACCATGTCCCCAAGTGCCACATCCATATATATATTTTTGAACACTTCCAAGGGTGGTGGTTCCACCACTTCCCTGGGCAGCATGTTCTGGTGCCTGATCATCATTCCACCAAAGAATTTTTTCCTAATGTCCAACCTAAACATCCCCTGGTGCAACTTGGGGTCATTTATTCTTGTCCTGTCACTTGTTACCTGGGCAAAGAGCCCAACCCTCACCTGGCTACAGCCTTCTGTCAGGGGGTTGCAGGGAGCAATAAGGTCTCCCCTGAGCCTCCTTTTCTCCAGGCTGGGACTCCTCAGCTCCCTCAGCTTCTCCTCATAAAATTTGTGCTCCAGACCCTTTCCCAGCTCCATCACCTTAAGCAATAAACTTGATTGGACCGACTTGTCCCTATCCAAACCCCTAGAATTTTTGTTTCCAGGAGAGTTAGGCAGAGACCATGAGCAGAGACTCACTGGTGGGACTCAGCCCTGCGCAATGGCTCAGCTGAGAAGCATTTCCAGCTGTTTGAGGGCCATGGATGTTGTATCATACCAGCCCTAACTCCGCCTCATTCCATGTGCAAACCTTTATTAGGTTGGGGTTTTTTTTTCCCTTCAGCTCTGCTACATCTGCTGCAGGAATAAATTGTACTCAGAAATGCAGAACTGCTTGGGGAAGAGACACAAAAGGGAGAAAGAGAGAGGTTTTGTCAGAAGGGACAAGGATCAGAATGCAGGATGGTCAGAGAGCTGAAACATCAGGAGAGATGACGTGCTCCCTGTGTTGGACTGGATGATCTGCAGAGGTCCCTCCCAACCCTGATGGCTCTGTGATTCTGTGAAGAGAGGCAAAGGAGTGATGTGGTAAATCCAGTGACTGTTTGATCGTGTCACACCCTCAGGTACACCAGTTTTAGTCTTTTCATTTGAGGGATAAGGATGTTTAATTGTTTTCCAGATGGGAATTTCACCAAGGAGTGGTGGACCTCATCCCCAGGCACAGGTTGGTGTGTTAGCATGTGTTAGCCTCTTCTCCCTCTTTAAAAACAGTCCACCAATGCCCCAGGTGTCTGCAAGGAAAACATAATGTCAAGCAGAATCACACACTTTCAGTCCAACAGTTGTCTTGCTCTCTCTGAAATTACTGCAAGCTCTGACTCATGAGTGAGAAAGAAAAAGAAAACCAGCAAGGGTTTAAATATATTTACCTTAGTGCTGGCAAAGAACAGGGAGAAGTCATGCTGGAAATCCAGTGGTTTGTCCCTGGAAACTCTGCTTTGCTAATGCACTGAACTGCAGGTGAGAAAGAAATGGGTCTTGGCACCAGAGCTTTGGGTCTTCTTCAGCACACAGAGCTCTTCATGGGCAGAGAGCAAGCACAAAGCCCAACCCCAGCCTATTCCCATTTGCTATGGAGAAACAACCAGGCAGGCTCAGGAGGACTCTCCAAAAGAGTGAAGGGGATTAAGCCAGGTGGAATTGGGCCATGGGGAGAAATGTTTTGGGGACATTAGGTCTGTATCTAATCTCTTTGTGTTGCATAGACATCCCAGTTTACTAAAAGTAAAAAGTGTACGCATGTATTTTCTACAGGGAGCTGGGAGCACCCAGGAGTTTCTAAGGTTATAAAATATATAATCTCCAAATGAGATGGTGAAGGATAGATCTATTTACAGCCCTGCTCCAGGGACTGTTCACAGAACAGGCTGGGTACCTGCTCTTTGACTGAAGATCCACTGGTACAACCCCACGTGAAAGGCAAACCGGTGCTATGGGGTATTTCTTGTACATCTGAGCTTAGCCAACAATGTATGGACCACGGAGGGCTTTTTAGGAGCTGGCAAACAAAACATCAGTTGATTACGTTTGTTTTCCTTTCACTGCTGAAGACTTGATGCCTTCTCTTTTGACAGTGCCCCTTTGGAACGTAGACTGAGGATGACACCATGGGAAAGCACTTCCAGTGGCTGCTCCTTTGGCAGGGAACTGTTTCATCTGGTGGTGCATCCAGGAACACTCCCTTCCCAGCAGCATTCCTGCTCCCCAGGACAGCCCAGTGTGAGGCAGGGCGGCCAGGAGACTCCCTTGTCCTTTAAGTCCAGCTTCTGTCCAAAATACAGCACAAAACCACCAAGGAAGGGCAGGAAGGGGTGGGACACCATCAGACATCTCCAGGGTAAGCAAATAATGAGAAGTAGGCAGCAAGAGGTTCAGAAAACTGGGGGTGGGGGGTTGCCAGATAAATTCGATTACTTTCTGGATGGATTACACAATTAGTGGGTGAAGGGAATACATGAGGATACAATGTGCTTGGATTTTACTAAAATATTTGATCCTGTGTCCTATGAAACCATCAGGGGAGAAATCAGTCCAAATTGGCTCAGGAAATAAAACACAACCAAACATGTGGGCAGCAAAGAGGCTGGAAGAGCAGAAACAAAGGGAAATGAAAAAAAAAGCAATGAATCATATTGGAAAGAGCTTGGTTTTTTCATTCCCAAGGTGTTAAAATGATCAGTGTCAGTCCTGATGTTATTAAATTGTTTTCAAGGATGAATGAGTGACCTGAGCGTGAATGAAAGCTGCAGGTGATAATAAACTGGGAAGAAATACAAACACAAGTGGAATTTGAAAAAAAAATACAAAAAACCTCCCCAACAACAACAACAACAAAATCAAACAAAAAAACCCCCCAAAGCCATAGGTATTCAGGAGTCTCTTAAGGAGACGTCCCCAGCACTGCGGGTTCCGCTCACACAGAAGGATTTTGGAAGCCCAAATTCAGCTGAGTGTCAAGCAGAGAGAAGACTGAACATTCCATGCTCCTCCACGGACACAAATTTCATCAGCAATGATAAATTGCTTCAGGACAGTCCTGAGGATTTCACTCTCTGCTCTGATTTCCTTTGACAGAGAGATCACAAAAACTCTATGTAATGTCCCATTGAAAAAGTTGCTTCAAAGAGAAAAATGACACTATTTTATTTAAAAAAATGAGACTGGCTCTTTTCCTGAGTTTTCTTTTACACAGTTTCAGAGACACTGAAACCACTTTACAAAAGAACTCAGCATTGTACAGGACTGCTTTTTTCTAATGAAAACTGTCTGTTCTGTCCTTCTCTCCTTGCACTCACCTAGTCCTCTTTTATCTTGGTGATAAAAATAGTGATAGGATATTCCTGATATGATTGTCTGCATGCCTTGTACAAGAAATTCTCTCTTTTTTTTTTTTTTTATTCTCAAAAGCAATTCCCATGCTATTTTGTCAGACTTTGATGATCCTTGTGGGTCCCTTCCAACTCAGAATATTCTGTGACACCCAGTGCATTCTGTTCCTACAGCTCTCCAGTCCCCAGGACTGGCAAACAGCCCTTCCCTTTCCACCTCATCAAAAACTTTGCCTCCAGCTCTGCCTGGCACTGAAAACTCTGTATTTGTCACTTTTCTCTGCTCAATTTCTGCTGGGTCAATTCTTTACAGGGAAAACCCCAAACAACAAAGCAAACAAACAACAAAATGACAACACAAACCAGAAAGTGGCACTGACCTTCCTGCACACAGACACAGCAGCCACACTCTCCTGTTTGGTCTTGGGGCTTTTCCATGTGAACCCAAGCTCTGGAGCCACAAAATATGGAGAGAATTTTACCTTCACAAGAAAAAAAGGTCCCTAAAAACATAAAACTTGAAAGCAGGACTTCAGTGTTCAAACTTCAAAGGAACGAAACAATGAAACATAGCACTGGTTTTAGGCTCATGAATTTTAGGGGATCCTTGCTCAGGGTGTGTTAAGGGTTTTGCTGGTAAGGTAGCAACTATCACACCAGGATAGAATCACAGAATCATGGAATGGTTTGGGTTGGAAGGGACATTAAAGATCATCCCATCCCACCCCCTGCCATGGGCAGGGACACCTCCCACCAGCCCAGGTCACTCAGAGCCCCATCC
>JAWWEW010000041.1:58540259-58553786 GCA_035583185.1 Anabacerthia variegaticeps | reverse complement strand
AGGGATCCAGGGGCAGCCACAGCTTCTCTGCCCAACCTGGGCCAGGGCCTGCCCACCCTCCCAGGGAGGAATTTCTTACATTGTTGGATGCCAACCAACAACTTGCTACCTCTCTACTTTACCTTCTTACCAGAAAGCTTTGTCTGATCTCCTGCTGTCCCAAAATCCCCACCAGAGCTCTGCCTCAAACTCCACCTTGGACTGTGCCACTGCTCAAAGAAACCTCCACCATGCAGAAAACACACAGGAAAGTCTCTTAACACCTTCTTAGAAGCTTTTTTTCCCTTCACACCAAGGTGGTTTTGACTTGATAGTGACTCAGACTGTGACCAGAGGACTTCTGGGTGGAAATCCCACACTACTTTTTAGAACAAAATTTTGGTTTCTCTTGTTTACAAAGTACTGTCCTCACTAATAAGGCTTTATAGATAATCCTAATTGCTCAGTGCAAAATATTAAGTCACTGTGGAAACAAGCCCACCAAGACATAGTGGTTTAAGTCTTTAGCTAGAAGCATTTCCAGCATTTGGCTTGCCTGATACCGTGCTCCTTCACCTCAGCTCCTCATTTTGCTCTGATTTCTGCCCGCTTTCCTCATTCCCCCTCGTGCCCAGGGAGATGGTGCAGGGTCTCTGGGCCAGTACCACGCTGCAGCCTGTCAGAATGTGATGGGACATGGCCCTGAAGCCTCCCCCGACCCAAAGTGCAGCTGTCACTTCCCTCCAGCCCCCACTGCTGGAGCTCAGCCCCTGCTGGCACAGCACCCCGGGCACAGGTGAAGCCACACTTTTCCCTGCAGGTCTCTACTTTTCACACACATTACACTTTTTACTGTCCTCCTCTTCGTTCCTGAAAGAAGCTTCCACTTGTTCCTCTGATTGTTCTTCTCTGTCCCTGCTCCCCCTCTGCCTCAGGTCCCACACGCTCCCCTCACTCACACTGCCCTCTCCATGCTTTCACCACAGCACTAAGCCATCATTAGGTGCAATAGAAAACAAAAGGATTCTGAGGAACCTCTGCAGTGAAGAGTATTTACAATAAGGTAGGGCGAGCAGCACCACCTCCCCAGCATGAGACCCCACTCTTAGGATGACCCTTCATCCCTGTGGGGCTGGAAAGCACAATCCCAGCTCCCGTTGTTCCTGGCCACACGAGTGGCAGGACAATGAGAGGCAGCAGGTGGGTTTGAAGTGGAAGGGCAGGGAGCCCAGGGAAGAAATTGGGTGGTCCCACCCAGCATGCTGGGCAGCAACCACAGGGCACCAGAGGCATCACCACTGCCAGATCTCTGTAGGGGCTGGGGAAGGGAAGAGCAGCAGGGGAAGGTCTGTGGGACAGTGAAAGGGCTCAGCTGTATTTTATAAGGAGCACCTTTACTGGGGGAACATTAGCAGAGGGTTTGTTGGGAAGTGCCCACAGTAGCCCAGTTGTATCCCAAATACCACTTACCCCTCCACACTTCCTTTCCTCATCCCTTTCAGTGACACGTCCTGATCTCACTGATGGGACAAAAACAGGGAATAACTTTTGCAGAGCAAAAGCTGGCACTCTGGCTTTGTGTCAGTTTATATGAGAGCTAACTCAGCCAAAGTGCTGCTCTTTTATCAGCTGACCACAAGACAAACGCCCCTCAAGTCTCACTCTTCTCCACCAGCCCACAAACCTGTTCCTTGGCAGGCTGACATCTTACCAAAGTTGGCTTCACTGTCTTAAGATGTCAAAAAATCATGTAATATTTTCCCTCTGCCCTTCTGTCACCTGTGTAAGAGGTGAATGCCATGGAAACCTCCACGTGTTTCTTCTCACAGCCCTCTCCTTGGTTTGGAAGTAGATCACAGGTCTGTAACGACTGGGCTGCCCTAAGAGAAGGTGGAGAAGAACGTGGATCTCCTCGCTGGCACATGGACAGTGTTTTCCCAGGTGTCTGACTCTGCACAAACACTAACCAATGGCAAAATCTTTTCCCCCAGTAATCCTGCACTACTGCACCTGAGGCAAGAGAGAGATGAAGCAAAGGGGGAAACTGGGACACAGCTGAGCCATTTCAGACCGAGGATCCACCTCACCCAGTAGTCTGTCTCCAGCTATTCCCAAATTTCTTTTACTGCTTGCTTCTTCTGTTCCAGTAGCAGGCTTGATGCTTCCCTCTGCCTCTCCCCATGCTCACAGCAGAGGCCACCACTGGCAGTGTCCCAAGCAGCTGTGACACAGGGCTCTCTCAGGGAGGCTGAGCAGAGCTGGGCAGAACCCTCCTGCCCTCCCCTGTCCATCTGTCTGTACATGCCTCCCCCCATCGTGAGCCCACACTGATCTCCCCAGCACACACAAATGTCCATGCTGGCAGAGCCCCTTGGCAGAGGGGGCAAAGGGTGGCCAGATCTGTGCCAAACCCATTGTTCTATACCCTGGCTTCTCCCTCTCCTCCTGCACTTTTCCTGGGGGGAGCTGGCCAGAGAATCCCCCGTGGTGCCCCTTCCCACAGCACTAGAATCTGTCTGTCCTTGTGCCCCCTCCTGCAAGAGTGGACTCTGGATGGTGGCAACTAAATGGGTCAGTGGGCTTTTTATCTTTTTATTCCTTTTTCATTCTTTTTTTTTTTTTTTCTTTCTTTTCATAACTTCAAGAGTGGAAAAACCAAACAAGTGAAGCTGATGTCCCCAGGGTCCCCCAAAGCTGCAAGGAAACGCAAGAGAGATGCACGAAGGGGACAAATGTACATTCTAGCTCCCCACGCACGCTCCCGTTTCCATCCCCTCGGGACACAATGGCAGTCACTGTGCCTGGCTGGGCCCAACAGCTGGAAAAATGCACTGAATCGAAGCTCAGAGCATGGCTGAGCTGGACATCCATCGAGATAAGTGTATCTGCTTTCCTGGGAGACAGAGGGAAGCTCTGTGACTCTGCCATGTCCATGTGGAACTGCCAGGGAACCCTGATCCTCCCCTAAGCTCAGGAAACAGGGGCTGCCCTCAGAAAGCCACGTCCAAGTTCCATGGCACACACCAGGCTGCGAGATAGCATTTCCCTTTCTGTCACATGAAAGATGAGTTCATTAGAGAACATCCTCTCTCCAAGCCTGTAGGGAAAAGCTTGGAGGCTCCCAGATAAAACAGCTTGAGTTATGTCTTCCTTCGCTTCCAGCGAGTACAAGTACAAGGATTTTTATTGTCCACAACGTTAGCAACATTGCATCGTCCAAAAGACCTTGTTCATTTATCAGCTTCCTTAAAAACCTTTTGTTCACAAGCCTGCTTGTGTGTGAACACAGAAAAAAAAAAATAATTCAGCTCTATCTAGTATCAGCCTGCAGCTGTTCACTGACAGAAGGACTCAAAAGCTACGGATATGAACATGGGAAAATCCACCCAAAGCAGAAGGAAGACACAGTAAGCAACAGCTGCATGACAAGAATATGCTGTTTTTGTAGTGTGAGAGGGGGAAAAAATGCTACAGTTACAGTAAGCATCAGAAAGTTGTCAGCAAACATTTTAATTGGGATTCAGCTCAGAAGATAAGCGAAATTACTTCTAACTTTTTCTAGGTATCTGATGCTCTCCTGGACATATGTTCTGATTCCCAGCAGGGTTTGGAAACTCTGAGCCAGGAGTGCGGTCCTTTGAACCATCTTCTAAGCACTGGAGTCAGCAGGTTTCAATCTGTCCCTGACTTTCACAGGAAAAAGGGCAAAAGCAGATTAAAAAAAAATAACCCTCTGTCCTCCAAACCTGCTAAATCTTTTCAAAACCCTACCCATAATATTCTGATTATTCATAACAGGGCTGTGTTTGGGACACAGCGTGTATTACCCATGTGCTTTATATGTTCCCATCCACCAAAGAGGTCTCAGGCACAGGAGATTTCTAAGTGTGTTTTCAGGACATACATCCTCCCTTCAATACTTCTCCCTGAGACCCCAGAGCCAGAAGTGGAGATTCATGCTGGCTTTTCCAGCTCTCCAGGAATTTTAGCTTATATTTCCGTATGCATCCCACCCTTGAAGTTCCTCTCCTTCATAATTTACCACCTCAGGGATAAATAACTATTAAAATACATAGCAGAGGGATTGTGTCATGTTCGTAAAAATAACCACTCTCTAGAGATGTGCAAGAAAATCTATAGAGCCAAACAATGCAAAAGCAGAGCCCATCTGCACTTCCCCACTTCTCGTTCTCTACCATCCCTTCTCAGCCCCTTTCCAGGTCCTCTTAGGAGAATTTGTTCCCACATCAAACCGAAGCCTTTCTTTGCAGCCCCCATTCACAGGAACTCGTCCCACTGTAAAGGATCCTCTTCTGCAGAGGTGTGTTCCCTTACTGATTTTTTTTTACTTTCCCCAGCTTTGTTTGTAAATGCCTTCTCAGCCCTGCTTCCTAAGGGAATGCTTGTCACCTCAATCCCAGCCCGCTCCAGGGAATCCGTGTAGCCTGACCTTCTCCAGGATGGAGCAATTCCTTTGTTATCTGAAGATAACAAGCCCATTCAGGTGCCAACAGTCTCTAATAGTCCATCTATTCATAGACAGAGAAACCAGTTCCACTCCCTTTTTCCCTCGTGCAATGTTTGTGACATAAGGGTGCAACAGAAGACAGTGCTAGAACCCAAGGATGGAAACCACCTATAAAATGAACCTTCCTCTCTGATGAGGGAGGTGTTACCCTTCAGGTACTGCTCTGACCCTGGAATGGCAGTGCCTGCTCCAGGGTATGCCGAGGAGCTCCTAGGGGTATTCATCTACAGCACAGAGCCTCAGCTATTTGGAAGAGAGAAATGAGGCTTTCCAAAGCTGTGGGATGCTGATTATCATCACCTGAGCCTTAGCAGGAAAAACTTAAACCCCAAAAAAGGAACAGTTCGTGTCTGGGCATCAGAACAGCCCCCAGTGCAGTGCCCTGACTGCCAGCAGACAGTACCTGGGGAAGAGCTGAAGAACAGGCTGAGGAGCCAGAAACATTGCCCCAGGAATGAACTCCCTTTCTAGGAGCATGTGGCCATGTCAGGATGAGGTGAAAGCCCGGGTGAGAGTTTGACCACAAAGAGAAATGAGGCAGCAGCAAAGCAGAGTTCTCCCTGGGGTACAGATCTGCACCATCAGGGAGGAAGAAAGGCCACAGCTCACGACCAAGGATGGAGCCAAGGGAGGAGACAGTGGAGGACATCTGGAGTTTTCAATGAAGGAGAGCAGTGTAGGACATGTGCTACAGATTTTCTTAGTTAATAAGGCAGTTCAGTTCCATTTCCCAATAAATCCCACATCTACAGGTCCTGCACACTACATCCTGAGCTATATATATGGAGTTCTGGGAATGGACAACAAACATCCAGCTTCTTTGTGCTTTTCAAATGCTCAGGAGGCTTCAAGGGGATGGCCAAGCATTGCAGGCAGGAAAGCTCTCATCAGGCACAAGGACTTAACAAAGAATCAAAAGTTAAGCTCTCACCAAAGGTTCTCCACAAGGTTCTTCCCCCCTGGGAGCAGCACAGCACTGAGGCATTACCCAGGGACACTGGGGTCTTCATCCTTGCATATTTTGGCTGGACAAGGCCCTCAGCAACCCAGTCTGGCTTGGAAGGTGGCTCTGCTGTGAGCACTGGATTGGACTAGATGGCTTCCATCCTAACTCTTTAGGTGAGCAATGTTTCCCTTGTATTTACACGCAGTGGAACATCTGAAGGGCAGCAGCACCACCCTTTAGGGAGCAGAAGGTCGTGCATAGGAAGTTGTGTCTTGCTTGTGTCTACCAGCTTCAGCATGAGGGAAAGCAGCAATGCAGGAAAAGGGTTTCCTAGGGGAGAGTGACAAGCAAAATGCTGCAGGACGAGGTAGCAGAGCTGCAGAGAGGGGAGGGCATTCCCTCTGCCAGCCCTGGGGAGAGACAGCCCTCAGGAAATCCCTGCCCATGGCCCCGCTGCTGCTGAAGGGCTTTGCCCCTGGGCAGGGATGGAGAAGTCTGGGAGCTCTCCAGGGGCAGCAGCAGTGCATTGTGCAGAGACATGGCAGAATTTCTCTCCACTTCAACAGAAGGGCACCTATCATTTCACCAGCCTTCCTGTCTCTGCCCACATGACCTTCTTACCCACATCAGAGCTTTGCCCAGACCAAACAGGAACCTCTCCAGACCTTTGGATGTAACTCAGACAAAGCAGACCTGACTTTCACCATGTCTGGCAAGTCACCCATGTCAGCCAAAAACTGCTGGGAGCTGAAATCTGAAATAGCTGGGGCTTGAGCTTGAAACAAGGATGTCTGCCGTGCCATTGCACAGAGGGTCAGTCCCTAAGATCTTGGTTGCCTGTTCCTCACTCAAAGCCTCACTAAAGGCAGCAGTGCTGAGCTTGAGGATGTGAGGTGGCAAGAGATGCCAAAATGCTCATGGGTGAGAGGGGTTTCACACCACCCACCCACCTTAAACCTCAGAAAAGCCATTTATGCAAGAGCCACAAGGCACATGGCAAGTGAGTGAAGACTCTGGCTGTACGTGCCCCTGTGAAAAGGGGGAACACCTTCCAGATGCTTCCACGTCATCACTAATTTTCAAATGCACACTTGGAGCACACTGCTGCTGGGACACTCCATTTTTGGACTAAAATGCTTCATTCCCAAAAGAAAAGGAGAGAAAGAAGAAGCCAGTGATAGTACTGTGTTCAGGTGGTCACTGATATTACATGGAATGTGATATTTTAGGCTCTTAATGTTTTAAAAGCAATTTTCCCAGGTGTAGGTGTAATTGACACAGAGCAAATATCCAGACTCTTTATCCATGGGAACAGCTTTTAAATCACCAATTTTGGAAGAGGAAATAAACAAGTAAAATTGTTTACATCTCTAGAGAGGATTTATTTACCCTGTTTCATTGTGTGTTACTATTGTTTTGGAGGTTTTATTTGTTCTTATTTATTTGTTTGTCTCCTTGTCAGGCAATAAAAGTGGATTCATTGTTTGTTTGAACACATTAAGAAGACTAAAATCAAGAGATCTGGAGAGTTGTCTGGACTGCAAAGGGGACATCCAAACACTGGTTATTTAAGCTGGAATACTTGCAAGCCTAATATCTCTTCCCTGACAGCTTTAGATGTTTTTACAGAGGTAGCAAGCCAAGCTTTTCCTCCCTTTACAAATCCACCTGTTTTCAGAACTTGGATGTGCTCTACACATCTGCACACAACGAGGGACCGACTTACCCTCATCCCACACTCATTCCTATGGCTTCCAAACCAAAATCCCATACTGATGCAGCTCCAGATTCAATGTCCCCTTCCTTGCCAGCCAACATATGCCTCTTATGTTTCACTTTGTGGGAACCTGGGTCGGGATAACTCTCTTCCTGCAGATTAACAGAAGCACTGCACTTACCTTTAAAATGCAGCTGCTTCTGCAAGTAAATATTTAGCAGCTCACAGCAATGTTAAGACAGCCAAGGCATGCAGTAACCCTTCCCAACTCCTCATAACAGGAGTGAGTTGCTCTGAAGGTCTTCCCCTCCCCTCTTTGTGTAGATGTGGGTGTGCTGCACACGGGTATTAAATGCAAAATCTTTGTCTCGGTGTAGACAGAAAGAAAATAAAATTAAACTGAAGCTCCGCATTTGTTTCAGTAAGAGCAAAACCACGTGTAGTGGATCAAGCCTGAGAGACCCCAGAGAAAGGGCAGAATATTCCTGCTGAAGGAAGGACGGTATGGCACAGTAAGGTGCTTTAAAAATTGCAGAGCAACTGAAGGTCTGGGGACAGAGACTCTCTTATTGATCCCTCCTCTGGAAAGAAAATTGTCCATGTAACGTTGAAGGCATCCTTGAACCAAGGACTGATACGAACATCCCAGAAGGCAGTGGAATCACCCAGCAGAATGCAAGAGGTTAACAGCAAAGTCATTCTAAGCAGAATAGGAAGCTGATTCATAAGCAGTAAGAAAAAAAAGAAAGGGATTGTCACTCTCAGATCCTATTATACTATTAGTGATGAAATAGATATCAATGGTTCATACCTGTAATTTGTCACAACTGCTCTTGCTCTTTCAAATACCTTGCTCCATAAGCAAAAAAAACCCAACCCCCAGACCAACAAAAGAATGCCGGTGTTTATGTACAGTTCTGCATACCAGGGGCCTGATCCTGTACCAAATGCCACACGCTTTCCCTTTCACTTGACTTCCTGGCGTGTGGGAGGCACCTGTTCTGTTCCTACCCCTTATCAGCCAGCTCCCCGAGCAGAGGATGGAGCCCTCGCTGCAAAGGACGTGGCACCCCTGCAGAGATAAGGCTGTGGCACCGGGGCACTTGCAGCAACACGTCATTTTCCCTCTCTCCTGCACAGGGACAAAAGTCCCAATTCTAGATTTAAAGCCCCAGCAGAAGATTTCTCAGCGGTTCCAACTCCTTTGCTTCAGGGAAAAGTGCAGGATCTCACCCTAATTCTGCAATTCTCCGTTACCACAGGTTAAAGGTTCTCCACAGATTCCCAGATCCAATAATTTTAAAGCCAGAACACATCACAAGGATTACACACCTGATTTTTTTTTTATTTTTTTTGGGTGTAACACTGGTCACAGAACCCCACACAGCAACTCCCCCTTCAGCTCTGTGAGTGGGATTTGTGGCAGAATATACTTTTTAACTCCATTTAACCTTAAAGACACAGTCCTAAAGGAAATAGAAAAGATTAATTTAACATGCAGTCGACCAGTTCACTTTGCTGTTTGCCTAAATGTGGTACCTACCACTGTGGTACCTCTACCATCCTAAATCTCCCTGAATCTCACTAGCTGACATTCATGTCAAACCTGGCAGTGCCTAAATTTACTTTTTTCCCCTAAAATTTGGGTCCCAGGTACGTGATCATTCTTGTAGCTCTTTTTTGACTCCCTTCCCATCTCGCCTAATAAAGAAATCGGAGTGGAGTTGTGCACTCCTTGCACAAACACAGTTTTTCTAATTATTGCTCTGAAGATGTTCAGTCTAAGGAATGAGAAAGGATACAGCAGCAACTTTGCATTATACAGAAAGGGGTAATTAATTTAAAATATGTTAATCAATCAATCAGAATTCATTAGTTAATGCTGCTAAGGCTGTTGTGCCTGCATAAAATCTCCCTCTAAAGAATAGTTTTATTACAGGGTATATTTTACCTGCTCAGTCCTTACATTCTCTAAGGTGGCTCTAATTACAAAGCTGCCACCACACAGTTATTTAGAGTTGAAAACCACCTGTACATTTAAAATACTCCTTGAAAATACATGGGCGATGTGCAGCAGATCCTGTGGTATCCAAATCCTTTCCTAGTCTTTCATGCAAAACCAGAGGAAATAAAAGATTCATTTTATCATGTTGTTCCTGTCGAATGCCCAGCATGGAATTATGGAATTTACCTTTGAACAGCTAAAAATCAGATAGATTAAAAAAAAAAAAAAAAAACAACCAAAAAAAAACCAAACCAAAAAAACCCAACCAAACATAAACTAAACAAGGAGACTGCTTCCAGTGACTGAAGCTGGAATAACTCTATTTCAAATCTCTTGCACATTTTATTATTCCCGGTGTTTGTTTGCTTTCGGGGCTTTCCTCAGCTTGGACAGTGGAAACACGTTCATCTGTTTCTTTTCTGGCTTCCAGTCGGTTTCACTTTCAGATTCTCTTGTTTCACACTCCAGCCTTCAGGTTTCAAGCACTGCAAGGGATACTCACTTCATTTAAACAAACAAAAAACCTGCGGCCGCCGGGCGAACACACACAGAGCTTGAGCCCATCCTGACCAGTGAGAAACATCGTCACGATGGCTCTCTGGGATTTGCAGAAAAAAAAGAGATTAAATAAATAAGAGCGACGACGAATTAAGGCTCTATTAAAAAAGGGAGGGGACCCCAACCAAGAGTTTTGCAGCGCTCTCGGAGTGACCCCAATAAAATATCCTGACGTATTGCCGATTACACGATTAACGTCGGATTAATGAGGAGGAGCCGCCGCACCGCACTTGATGCCCCGAGGGAGCGTCCCGAGACCCGCAGAGTGACGGCGGTGTTGCCACCCGGCGGCTGCCGTGGGGTGTGGGAGTGGGACATCCCTCTGCCGTGGGGTGTGGGAGTGGACATCCCTCTGCCGTGGGGTGTGGGAGCGGGACAGCCCCTCTGCCGTGGGGTGTGGGAGTGGGACATCCCTTGGCCGTGGGGTTTGGGAGCGGGACACCCCTTGGCCGTGGGGCTGGGAAGGCTGTCCCGGCAGTGCGGATTTCCCGGGAGCGCCGATTTCCCGGGAGCGCCCGCCGCGGGAAAAAACACCCCCCAGAGATGCTTGATTTAATCATTTATACCTTTAATTGGGCTAAGCAAAAGAAGTGCAGCGAGTGCGAAAAGTTTTTTTTTTTTTTTAATTATTGTCGGGTTCCCCTCGCCCCTCCCCGATTGTTTCTTGTTTGTTTGGGGATGTTTTGTTTGGTTTTCTTTTTTTTTACTGTTTTTTTTTATTTTTTTCCGGACGAAGGGTGGTATTTAACATATGGCACTCGGTAATCTCTCCACGGAGGCTGTTAAAACATCTGCTGCCTCCCAAACGCGTGCGGCAGCGCCCGTGGGCACGGGGGGCAAGGCGAAGGGGCACCTCGGGCACAGCGGCTTCCCCAGGGCCGCTGTTTCCCGGCTGGAAATGGGCACCGCTCATAGAAAAGCCGTCGAACCCGGGTAAAAAGTGTTTTGGGGGGTCTTTTTTTTCCCCTCCTTTTTTTTCCTTGCCTCCTTCACCGGCACCTCCGATCGCAGAGCTGGCACGCTTCCACTGATTGATTTAAGGGAGGGGTTTATTTTTTCCCTACCGGGACACCCCCCCATCACACACACACACAGGAGCAAGGTGACCCTCGGCTGCTCCCCCATCGCGGGGCGCGGGGAGCCCCCCGCATCCCTTCCCCGCCGTGCCCCAGACATCACCCCACTTCGGAAAGTCGGTGCCGGACAATTAGGACACCCGTTGTCCTCCAAACCTCCCCCCCCCGCACCCCGCCCCGCCGAAACCCACATAAATCACAATCGTTGCATTGTCGGGCTACAAAGCCAGACGGGAGCGCTTATGAATTTAAGTTTGGAGAAGGAAAACGTGCGCTGACACAACACGCTCCCTGTTCACAGGAGTAGCCAGGAAGGGGAAATGAATGGTGGAAGTTAAAGAGCCTTTCATTGCGGAGCGCGCCGCGCCGCAGCGGGTCCCCGCTCACCGCCCTCGACGGACGGCGGGGGGTGCCCCCTCCTCGCTCCCCTCCTTCGCCCTCCCAAAAACCGAGCCTTGCCAGGCCAGGCTGTGCCCGGTTCCCCCCGGTAAGCCCGCGGCTCGTGGGGTGCGGGGGCCACACACGGTGCCCGGCGATGCGGGACCCGCCGACGGCACCGGGGGGGCGGCGGGGTTGATTTTTGCGGGGAAATGCCCCTACTCGGCGTTATCGGGGGCTGGAGGCGGCGGAGAGAAGGCGGGCGACACTGCCGCTGGCTTTGCTTGGTTGGAAAAGTAGCCCCTTTTTGCCCCGACGGGCGGGTTCGGTGCGGCGCCGTCCCGGCCGGTTTTTGCCGGGGAAACCTCGCCGCTGGGCTCAAACGCCGCCGGTGCCCACTCCTGCCGTCCGCCTGGATGCGGAGGGGCGAGGGCTGAGCGTGGGATGGGGCGCCCGGTACCCATCGGGGGCTCCGACGGCCGCCCGGCCCCGCCTGCCCGCGCCGCCGGCGGCGCCCGGGATGCTGCCCAGGTGAGGGGGCTGCCCCTCGCCCCCATCCCGCCGGGGCCGCCCCGGGATGCCGGGGCATCACGCGTCCTTAAAATATAATCTGCCCGGTAACAATCAGCGCGCAGCGGCGAGAGCCCCAGAGCCATTGGCTATGCAAATAGCGGGAGGGGAAGCGGCGCCCCAAACTCCCCCCGCCCGCACTTTTAAGGCGGTATTTCCATGCCTGACACCCCCCTCCTTCTCCGTCCCCATCCGCCGAGCCCACCCTCCGTGCCGCCCCGCGGGCTGGGGGGCTGCGGGGACGCGGCATCCCGCACGCCCCGGCGGCGCGTTCCCCCCTTCGGGAGCCTCCGCCGGCGCCCTGGCACAGTTTGCAGCTCCGGGGAGAAGTGCGAGGCAGGGTGGAAGTCACCCGGTGCGGGACATAACCCCTCTCACCTCCCCTCGGCCCCCCGCCCCCTCCAGCCAACCTTTCTCCCTCCTCCTCCTCCTCCTCCCTCCTCCCTCCTCCGCCGCATTTCCTAGAAAGTTGTATCAGTGTGGCCATGCAGCGCTAAGGCTCGAAACACGTATGTGTGCCGCAGGAAGCAGCGCCGTGGTTGTTAGATTTCACCCCCCCACCCACGAAGGAGGGTGTTTTTTGGGGGGATTTGGTGTCGGCGGGGAGTTCTGTCCTTCCCCCTCCTCCGGCTGCAGATTAAGGAGGTGCCGGAGCGGGCAGGGCGAGACGTGTATCTGGCACCCTGCTCTGCCAGGACATTTCATACTTGGCCCCCGTGGGCTCGGTGGGGACCGAGGGGAGCCCCACGGTGTCTTGGAATAAGAGGGAAAGAGATTGGGACGGGCTCCCGCAGAAGGAAAAGTGCGGAGCGGATTTAATTCGGTTGCTGGAAGGAAGAGAAAAAGAAGCTGTCATTCGTGTGCGTCTGTGTGTGTGTCCCTATACGAGGGCCTCCTGGTTCCTTGTTAGCTTATAGAGAGGGGAAAAAAAAAAAAAGCGTTTGATGTTACGTCTGACCAGCTGCTGTTCTCCATAATAACAAGAGAGAGAGAACTGCCTGCCCCAGCGAGTTGCGTCACTTCGCTTCAACTTTAGGCTAGAAACCAAGTGAGAGGGAGAGACAAGTTTCAAGGGAGGCAGGAGCGAGCTGGAAAGCCCTGCCGTCTTCCTCCCCCCCCCCGCCCTTGATTTTAATTTCAATAAGAATAATAACATATCTTCTTGAATTTTTGTAGTATTTAAATAAGGGATAAGGTTGTAAAGTTTGTGTTGTAGAGCAAACCTAAGAAATATGGTAGGTGATGATAGAAGTAAGATTGTAAAAAAATAACCTCTTGTCTATTATGTACCTCTCTGGTTGGTTCACTCTTTGCCAAACAGTAGGAATGGATCTGTAGGGTACAGACTTAAAGAGAAAAAACTGTGATCAAGAAAATTAGAATTTTCCCAGCCAATCAGAATGTAAAGCACTGAAAAACTAAGAAAAAGCATTATACAGTAATTGAGCATATCTGCACAGCGATTTCCAATAAGAAGTCAGTTTTATTATACTTTTGCTATGAGAACTCATTCTATTACATATTTATGAAATTTATTTTTCATAGATTTGGGTTAAAATTTCAGATAAAATTTTACCTAATATATCATGAGTTTTGATAGAAATGGATTATTACAACAAAGCTTGTAGAGTTCTGGAACTGCTGCTCCAAAATACTAAGTTCTGAAACTTAATTAATAAGTAAATGGAAGTATTTTTATGTTTGTTTTTTTCTTTTTTTTTTTAAGTTAACAAAATGACAAGATTTTTGATTTTGCCACATGTTTTGTCT
>JAWWEW010000041.1:58508064-58540159 GCA_035583185.1 Anabacerthia variegaticeps | reverse complement strand
GGAAAGCCCTGCCGTCTGCCTCCCACCCACCTACCCCACCTCCTTTACCCCTCACCTTTCCCCACCCCTTCCCCCCCCTACCCAAAAAAAAAAAAAAAAAAAAAGGAAAAAAAAAGAAAAAAAAAAGAAAAAAAAAACCTTTCCCATCAGAGAAAGAGGGAGATCTCTTTGGAAACATGGAGCTGCTGTGCTGCGAGGTGGATCCCATGAGGAGAGCTCTGCCTGACCCGAACTTGCTCTACGATGACCGCGTTTTGCACAACTTACTAACCATAGAGGAGAGGTATCTGCCCCAATGCTCCTACTTCAAGTGCGTCCAGAAGGACATCCAGCCCTTCATGCGGAGGATGGTGGCCACTTGGATGCTGGAGGTTTGTGCACCCTCGGAGCCGGCCGGGAGGGCTGGGCAGCACCCCGTCCCCTGTGCCCCCTGCAGCCCCTCCGCAAACCGGGGGGCTCCCGCTTTTGGGCCCCCCCCCTTGTCTCCCCTCTTCCCCAGCTCCGCCGGTGCGGGAAGGGGCGCGGGGGGCACGGGCAGCCCGCGGGGGGATCGCCCCTTCGGGGGTGGGGGGCTCCGTGGAGCCGGTGCGGGAATGGGGAGGAAGCGCGGCGTGGTGGGGATGGAGGGGGGTGGTGGTGGGTGAGTTGGAAAAGTCATTTGCAATTAACAAGCCAAAAAAAAAGGCAAAAAAAATCCGCCTGCCGGAGCGCTTGGGATCAGGGCATTCCTGGGAAAAGGGAGCTGCGCCCGCAGCAGGGCGAGGGGTCCGGGGGTGCCCCCGTGTCCCCCCGCGCTTTGCTCGGCGAGGGTTCCCGTGCCCACGTATGCAGTGGGGAGGGAGGACGTGCCTTTTTTTTTTCCCCCTCGCCATGTTGAGCTCCATGCGGGCTCCTCTCGCCGCCGCCGAGCCGGGCTTTCCTCCCCTTGGTCGCCCGGGGAGGGGGTCGGGATCCCCGCCCCGTCGGGGGGCCCGTCGGGCGAGCGGGACATCCCCCCCTGCTCGCCCCGCTGCTCCGGGCGGTGCTGCAGCCTCGCCTGCCTTGCCCTTGCCCCCGGACACCCCACCCACCCTTTGCCCCTTCGCATCTCCTTCCCCGGGCACCTTTCCCGACCCGAACCCCCCCCGTCGGAAAGTGCGGACCCCCGGCTTGGTTTTCACGCGCCGCCCGCGCTTTTGGCCCGCGGCTCCGATTTTTGGCGAATTTCTGAAAAGAATTTCGCCGCTCTCGCCCCTGCCCTCGCTTCAAGAAGGATCCGGGCGGCTCGGGCTCTCCCCACCCCACCTCGCCCTCGCTGTGTCTCCCGTCCTTCCCCCCCCGAGGCGGGATCGGGGGCTCAGGGATGGGGGACGCCCCGCCGGGGAATTTTTGCAATTGTCGGAAACGATGGGGGACCGTCCCGGGATGCCGCGGGCCCCGAAACCGGGACCCCCGGGGAAGCTTTGGTATTTTTTATCGATTTTTTGAAAATATGACGAAATGAAAAGGAAAATTGGGTCGCAAAAAAAAAAAAAAAAAAAAAAAAAGTCGGAGGCTGCTCGCTTTGCTGCTTGCTGGATGGGGCTTTTCGGCTCTCCCACACAGTGTCTTGAATTCATTTCTTACTGAATGAACTAAAGGAATGTGAAAGCCGATTGACAGCCTTCCCAGCCTCTCCAGAGATCTCCCCCTCCCCCAAAATTTAGCTCCCCGGGGAAACAAAAATAGCAGGAGCCAAAGCAAGGCGGGCAATGGTCTTGTTTCGTGGGGTTCCTCGTTTATTTATTATTTTCTTCTTGTCTCTTTCTCTCTCTCCGCTGCCCTCTGCGCACCCCCCTTTCCCCTCCGCCCCATCCTTCCCTGCAGGTCTGCGAAGAGCAGAAGTGCGAAGAAGAAGTTTTCCCCCTGGCCATGAATTACTTGGACAGATTCTTAGCCGTGGTGCCCACTCGGAAGTGCCATCTGCAGCTGCTGGGGGCAGTGTGCATGTTCCTGGCCTCCAAGCTGAAAGAGACAATCCCCCTCACAGCCGAGAAGCTGTGCATATACACGGACAATTCCATCAGACCCCAAGAGCTGCTGGTAAGCAGCCCCCCTTCAGCCCTCCTGTGCTGCGGCAGCGCCGGCATCGCTTCCCTGCCCCTCGCTGCCACCCGGCACTTCAACACACACCCCCTGCCTTTGGGGGTTTGGTTCTTTGGTTTAAAAAAAAGCGCTTTTCCCAGGTTTCTGCATGGCCAGGAAGCGCTCAAACACTCCGGGGGGGACACACACGTGGGGACATCCTTGTCCCCCGAAGTGGTGCCATGCGGCGCTCCGAGACCCGCGGCCCGGTGCGGGGGCTGTCTGGGAGGGGTGCTGTGGTTGCCGTGTGTTTGTGCCCTCCGTGTGTGCCGGAGCCCCGTCCGTGTGTCCCGGTGTCCCGTCCGTGTGTCCCGGTGTCCCGTGGCGGGGGATGGGGACACCTCGCCGGCCGCACGTGCGCGGGGCGGGCGGCGCCCCCTGGCGGCAGCAACGCGGCGGTGCCGGGGCGGGGCGGGGCGGGGGGCGCAGCCCTTCTCCCATACAGCCCTTCTCCATCCATTCCTTCTCCCACCCCTTCTCCCATCCAGCCCTTCTCCATCCCTCCCTTCTCCCATCCCTTCCTTCTCCCATGCCTTCTTTCTCCCATCTCTTCTTTCTCCCATCCCTTCTTTTTCCCATCCCTTCTTTTTCCCATCCCTTCTTTCTCCCATCCCTTCTTTCTCCCATCCCTTCTTTTTTCCATCCCTTCTTTCTCCCGTCCCTTCTTTCTCCCACCCCTTCTCCCATCCACCCCTTCTCCCACCCCTTCTCCCACCCTTTCTCCCATCCATCCCTTCTCCCATCCATCCCTTCTCCCACCCCTCCGTGAGAGCCGCTGGCTGTGGTGTGCCTCGAGGTAGCTGTTCCCTGGCAGGTTATCAGGGGATACATGGTATGTGTGTGTAAATACCATCCCATGGGATGGACCAGGCTCTGCTGGTGGGTGCCCAGTGCTGGGACAAGAGCAGGAACTGATGCCCATCGAGTTCCACCTGAACATGAGCAGGAACTTCTTTCCTGAGCACTGAACAGATTGCCCGGAGAGGGTGTGGAGTGTCCCTCACTGGAGATATCCCAGAACCCTCTGGACACAATCCTGTGCCATGTGCTCTGGGATGGCTCTGCTGCAGCAGGGAGGTGGGACCAGGTCACCCAGTGTGGTCCCTTCCAGCCTAACCCATCCTGTGTCAGTCAAACTACCCTGTGCCTGCTGCTTCTCCAAAGAGGGACGTGGTGAAAGCAGAAACAAACTGATAATTATTGAAGGGAATGACTAATAATTATTGAAGGGAATAACTAACATTTACCTGGGTGGGGCAGAGCGCTGGGCACGCACAGGAGCCCCTTGGTGACATGGATGTTCTGTCAGAGAGATGGAAGTAGCCATCCAAATCCCAGGAGAATTTCTCCTATGAATCACTGGGAATTCAAGAGTTTCGCATGGCCATCTGAATCCCAGGAGAATTTCTCCTATGAATCACTGGGAATTCCCCCCAGGGAGGGGCTGGCAGCTCCTGCTTCCACAGAGCAAAGAGCCTTGCCCTGCAGACTCATGGACGTGAGTTGTCCTTAGTGGTGTGGACTAGAAGGGGAAGTGTTGTGGTGCCCACGTGAGAAGATGTGGAATGATGTCCCTACTTTGTTGTAGGACTGTAGCCACGTGGATTTAAACATGTATTTTAATTGCTTCCCTGCATTCAGTCCTTTAGGGTCACTGTTCTACACCCAAACCTGGCACGTCAGTAGTATTGGGAAGAGCAGCCTTTAGCTCACATAGTTACCATTATGTTCAAGCATTTTACAGGTTTTCTTGAGAGTCAAAACCAAAACCAGCACCTGGTTTTTGTGGCCTTTTGCATATGTGTGCACATGAGACTTTTCAGGCCACGGAAGGCTCTGTCATAATCCAGTCGGAATGTCCGTAGGAGAGCTAAAAGTGGGCATCTATTCAGAGGAACGACTGCAGAAATGGCATTGTGGGGTCCATGTTTATGGTCTCTCAGCAACGCTGGTTGACGTCTCCTCGGCTGCAGAGTTAAAGGGCTCCTTTTCAGCTCACCAGCTCCACAGGCTGGGCTGGGGCTCCCCGCCACGCCGGGCTCCGTCGGGATCACACCGGGAATTGGCACGGGGCACTCAGTTCTTAGCAAATAGCTGCTGGGTGAGGCAACAATGAGTGGGAGGCCTGAGCTTTGGTGGCTCTCTGGGGCACTGCAAGGTGTTCCAAAGTTAGTTTGAGTTCAGGTCTAGCCCTGCTTGGACCCCGTGGATGGATCCGGTGATGGGGTGCCCTTTCCCCGGGGAATCCCGTTGTGGGGAATGGCCAGGGGTTACGTACACAGCCAGGTTTTCCCTTGATTTCACTGAGAGTTTTGGGTGTGCAAAGAATGTGGGAATGAGTCCGACCTGAGTTACTGGCAGATCATTTACACAGGCTACTTCTTGGCTGGGTCGAGTGGGTTTCCTTCCTGCAAAGCCCGTCTTGGAGTAGTTTAAGCACTGTCAGATTTATCTGTGGGACATTTTGGGTGCAGTTTTGGGAGGGAATGCCATCCAGCTAACTTCCCCAGTGTTGAAAAAAAGGAATGTATAGGTTATTTTTGTGCATTGCTATCCCTAGGGCTTTAAATGGCTATAAAGTCAGCACTATAGCCATTTAAAAGAAGTTACTAGGAAAGGACCACAGTGACCTTGGCAATATCTAATTGCAGGCTAGACTTTCTGGGTGGGCATTCAGCACTGGATGCAAAAAAAAGAAAAAAATTAGTAAAACCTTGGCAGGAGCTGCCAGGTCTCATTATTTTCAGTAGAGCTTGACATTTCTGGTGTTTAAAAAAAAAAAAAAGAATGTAAAGTCAACAACTTCAAAGCGGTAGAGACGTATGGAAAAAGTGGTTTGAGCAAAACCAATTTAGCAGGTGATAAAGTTATAATCAGAGAAATAAGTGAAGTAGGGTATTTATGGCTTGGCTTCTCTTGTTCTCGTCCCCCTCCTGCAGGAGTGGGAGCTGGTGGTGCTGGGGAAGTTGAAGTGGAACCTGGCGGCCGTGACCCCGCACGACTTCATCGAGCACATCCTAAGGAAGGTGCCTCTCCCGAAAGACAAGTTGCTTTTGATCCGGAAGCATGCCCAGACCTTCATTGCCCTTTGTGCCACAGGTAGGCTCTGGCTGTGCCTGCTGCTCAGGGGGGCTGGAGGGGCAGGTTTGTCACTGGGGTCACTCTGTCCTTACGTGGTGTAGGAGGAGCTGCTGAGCCCCCAGGGGCTGTCGTGGGTCAGGCCCTGGGACTGCAGAACCAGAATTCCTGCAGCAGGGAGCTGCAGTCCTGCCCCATCAGTGCTTGTGCAGTCTGTAAGGCTGGCTTACACCACACTGTTCTCTACTTTGCTCGCTCATCAGTTTTTTTAAAAGATTGATTGGAAGGACAGATGTGGGACACCAAAACCCAGTGCATTTGCCCCAAATGTGTTGGGCTAGTGCGTTACGTGAACGTGTTCATAAACTTTTGGTTAACTGGACTCGGTCCAGATAAAAGGTAAAAATTGTATTTGTGATATTGCCACATCCCTGAAACACAGGGAATGACAATTCAGAAGGCAGTGAGTTTTTTTTTTCAAAGAAATATTTGGATTCTTTCTATAACTTCACTCCAAGAAAGCAGTGGAACAATTCTGTCATAAGGAACCATTGCACTCCCTTTTTGTCATGTGGCTGAATGCGCTTTCTGAAGATTTACATGAGGACACTTGCTTCTCTGGGAGAGAGGGTTGGTAATTTATACCTGTCTGCAAAACAGGTTTTGTTTGGTTGGGGTTTTTTTGTTGTTTGAGGATTTTTTCCCCTCAGTGACTTCTAGAATATGTGTGCTCTTAATTTTCATCCGAAGGGTTAATGGTGAGAGCATTTTTTGGAAACTAGACCTGGAACAGATAAACCATGCGGTGTTTTCCAGAGTTCCCATCAAGTGGTGTGTGGCTCAGTGTCTGAACTCACTGGTTTGACATACCTGGTCCTTTGTGATAGGAACTGTTCCACTTGTGTGTCTGCAGAGGGGAAAGGGAGACTGGGTGCAGCTTTGGGGTTTGAACATCTGCTGCTGTGCCTGCCTCTTGCTGTTTAAGATTTTACAGCCCAGGCCAGTTTTTTGTACCTTTCTTGGTCTGTTTCAGAGAATCGTCTGTGGGCTGTGTTTGGGTAATTGACTTTCTGGTTACCAGGATGCTTTCCCTTCCTGTCCCACTGCTGCATGATCCTTTGCAGACAAAAGACCACAGGGCTCCAGAGAAATGCTACTGTTCAGATTCTGCAGGATCACTCTTGGTAATTCTTCAGCCATTTCAGACTAATTTAGGATTAATATGTTCGATCAGCTTTGCCTTCTTTCTTTGCCCCCTCCCCTTACTTCATTCTCACTGCCCTTCCCATGGCCATTTCTCTGGATCCTTACAGCCCCATCAGCCATCAACCTCCAACAGACCTGCGTGTGGTCTTCCAAACCAGACCAACCTTCCTTCTCCTTTGTTGCTTTCACTCCCTACCACAGTGTTTTGGTTTATTTTGTTTTACCCCAGTGGAAATTTTCTGGAGTGCCCTAGAATTTCATGATGATTTAAATTCTCAAATCCTGGTTCTATAATCCTTTGCCCTTGAAGTTTTCTGTATAAGCAAACTACTGCAGGACTGGGGGCCGTGAAGGAGTCTGCAAAGTCCATGGTTTCTTTCCACTCCATGAATTCTTTGATGGTTGGCCCCATGCTTTAGTAGTTCCTTTTACTGAGATCCAAACTTAAGCCCAGTCATGCAGTTCTCTCATGTGTTTCCCCCATGTGATCTGCTTCTCATGTTATATGTCTCCAGTGCATGAACTGAAGTCCTTTACGAAGACTTTAAGGGGCAGCAAGTCAAGAGTTTCTTTTCTTACAAATTAAAGACATAATTCTGCATACAGAGCTTCCCAAAAGCCAGGGCACCGTGGTGCTGGCTGTAGGTTTTCTTTTCTTCTCTTCTCACGCCGTTTTCCACACACCACTGTGTTGGCATTTAGTTTTGAGGAGGACCCACAACCCTTTGCCATTTTGAAAGCAGAGATCTTACCCAAGCCCTCAGTCCCACATTCCCAGTTCACCAGCAAACTCCCACCCCCATTTCCATTATAGAAATGTTGTTACTACTGTGTTTCCCTTTCACTGCTGCTCTTTGAAGAAAAGCCCCTTCTCATCAGACTTCCTTCCAGATCCAGTTGTCATTTCCTTTTCTTGTCCTGTTTGCTGCAGAGCTCTCATCAGCTGCTCTGTTTCTTCTTTCTCTTTCTCCCTCAAAGCTGCTGCTCTCCACCAGCTCAGGTTAAGCCTGGTGTTTCATTTCCCCATTTGCCTTCTTTCAGCAATATGACCTCCTTTGACATGTGGTTCGCTCTTCCCTTGTTCCCTCCATGTGTGTTTTCAGCTTGGGTTTGACTCTTTGCTCTTCCCAGCCCTGACCTCTCAGCCTGGCTCACAGCTCTGCTCTGGAGCACAGCAGTGAATCCTGATTCATCTCAACACGCCTTTCTCTGCTGTCAAGTGCTTTTTTTTTAGTGTGTCATGCCAAATCTGGCGTATTTCGAACTTTATTCCACTGGCCTGAGTTCTTCTTCACCAACTGCTTCTTTTGAATTTCTCAACAAAAATGTTATAGCCGAAATTCCTGAGTGTTCCCTGCCTGTGCAGAGCTGGCTGTGATCTCAGTCCTGCAGCCCTCTGTCAGCAAACAGAGAGGGAAGCAACCATTAACAGACTGGCTGTTCTGGATGTGTAGGATCACTTTGATACTCATCTCTGTTCTCCATTTCCTTTGAACCTCTGCAAAAGGAGGTGATAACTCCATCCTTCTGTATATTCCTTTCAATCACATCTGATCAGTTTGGCACTCTCTCTGCCTGTATTTGGAGCCCAGTTCCTGAAACAATCTGCCTGGCTATAAACCCAGAGCCTCTCCCCAGTCCTTGCAGTGATTAATGATTCACATGAGCATGACTGAAGCTGGAATGTATCCCTCTTTGCCCTTGGTCCCATCTGAGCACAGGGCTGCTGAGCAAGACACAAGTTTGTTCCCTGAAGAAAAAGTTTTCTCTCTGTGCTTCCCTGCCCTCACAGTGCTGCCAGGAGTCTCCTTCTCCACGAGAAGGGCATGAAAGCAGCATCCACCCCAGCCCTGGTGGTGCTGCCAGTGCAGTGCCTGTGCAGACAGGGAGCTGTCACTGGGAGAGAGCTGATCTGCTGGCTGGGAATTGCCCACCTCTAGGACAGGCTTTTTCCAGCTGCCTTGCTCACTGCACAGTGAGAGTGTATAGATGGACGTGGGGCACTGGCATAGCCTGCTCTGTCACCATGTCATTTGTTTTCTCCTCCCGCTGGGAGTTCCCTGTGCAAGGTAAAATCTCCTTCAGGAGGCTTCTGGATTGTAAAGCACCAAGAGGCTGCTTTTAGAGCCTTTGTCCTTACAATATAGCTTGGCAAAAGTGATGCCTACTGCTTCCCTCACAGGGAGAGACTGCAGGAGCTGGGCCTGTTTAGTTTAGACAAGAGAAGACTGGGAGGGGATCTCATTGATCCATATAAATTTCCATCTCAAGGCTGGGTACCAAGAGGATGGTGCCAGATTCTCTTCAGTGGTGCCCAGTGACAAGATGAGGAGCAATGGCCATAAACTAAAACAAAAGAAGTTCTACCTCAAGATGAGGAAGGACTTTACACTGAGGGTGGCAGAGCACTGGCACAGCTGCCCAGGGAGGCCGTGGAGTCTCTCTCTTTGGAGACACTCCAAAGGCACCTGGCCACATTCCTGTGTCACCTGCTCCAGGTGACCCTGCCTTGGCGGGGAGTTGGACTGGATGATCTCCAGAGGTCCCTTCCAACCCTAATGATCCTGTGAGTCTTTCACATGGGAAGATCCTGTTTGTCTGTGGAGATGTCCTTTTGCTCACTGGGATCATGTTGCTTTTCCGCTTTGCCCACCCCTCCAGCTGTTTATTGCTTTGCACCCTTCATTCCCCCTCTGTCCCCTTGCATGGCCCTCCACAGTCTGGAAGTGTTTTCTCAGGGGCTGACCATTTGCCTGTGCTGTGCTCCAGGCCAGGGAATCCCTGCTGGAGGGGTGGGAGAGAGCAGTGCTTGCAGAGGTGTGTGTGGAACGTGCCACGCTGCTGCTGAGAAGAGACCCGTGCTTTGTTTCCTGGACTTCAGCGTGCCCTTCATTTCTTCCTCCTTCCCCTTTGGAGTCATGGATGCACAGCTGTTCCCTTGTGTCCCCCTCTGCTCTTGGAGGCTGGACACACCACTGTTGTGGTGCAGGGTACCCCTTTGTGTGTGAGAAGCTGTGAGGGACGGGTGTGTTTTGGGGCAGGACATTGTGTGCACCTCCAGGCAGAGCAGCTGCCCGTCTCTGAACCCGAGCTGCAGTGGAGAGAGTCCTCTCAGCGAGGAGCTCTGCAGGGCTTTAGTTCAGGGATGTGCAACACTTGGAAGGAAAAAACCTCTGCAGGCTTGCAGAGACAGGAGGCAACTGGTGTAAAGCCCTCGACTGAGCCCTTTGCATGGTCTCTTCCCTGAGTGCTACAGCATTGGGATATTGCTGTGATGGATGCAGTGCAGCATCTCAGAGCAGTGGCTTTCAGAGCCTCTGTCAGCACAGAGACTAAGAAAGAAAAGGCAAATTTCAGCTGTAAGTCAGTTTTGTACACTGTGCCAAACCTCTGCCCACTGTCTCTGGGACATTAATCATCTGCACTTGGAAGCTCAGAAGGGTTTTTTTTTTTTTTGACTTCTGGGCTAAATCCTGCGTCCTTCAGACAGAAGTTCTGTGGAACTCACTGGGAGTGTTGTCTGAGGAGGATGAAGCCCACAACCCTAGCAGTGATCTGGAGGGTAACCACACAGGATGCTTTGTAGTACAAAGAGGCATGTTTGGTCCTCAGGACTCCTGCTGGGCAAGTCTTCTATGCATCACCTCCTCATCCAGTGTAACCTACTGGGCTCCGTCCCTGCAGAGCGTGGTGTGAGTTTTATTTGGGACACGTTCTGTGCAGAGGGTTCATTGTGTGAATTAATCTCTTTGGAAATGAAATAACATTTTGCAGAGTGGCAGTGTTTGCACTTCTTGCATGGCAGAAGAAAGAGCAATCCAGATGACTTTATTGCTATACAAAAGAAGGCTCTTGCTTGTTCCAGGGAGGGGCAGCTCATATCAGTACATGGAGCTTTCCAGACAAAGGGAGCCACAAGAACCAAGGAATTGCCATCACTGGGTAATCAGGGCCTGGGGAATGTTTCATGACCAGTCAAGTCTGGGAAGATGAGGTGGAAGGAAATGGAGCAAGAGAGCCTGTGCTGATACAAGCTGAATTGCCCTCTCTCCTACCAGCTGCAGGTCTGACCTTCCAGTGCTTCGAGCACTAACACCATCCCCATCCTTGGTTAGGCCAGAGCAGTAAGAAGGGTCATTGTGAGGAGGCAGAGAGTTCCCCAGCCTGGCTTTGACACACTGAGCAGCTTCAGCCTGCATATTTGGGCCCTGGTTTTTAAGGCCCTTGAGGAAATAGGTGGTACTGGAATGGGGATGGAATGGTTTCTAGTGTTTGTTGCCTGGGAATGGAAAGTAAAGCAAGTGCTGCTCTCTAACAACCCAGTATCTGCCCTGAGAGTGTTCCTGTGCTCAGACTCTTGTTGCCCACTCTTCCAAATTACATCTTTTATACTTTCCCATGGAGTGGTGTAATCCCAGAATCAATCAGGTTGGAAAAGACCTCTGAGGTTATCAAGTCCGACCTATCAATCCCACCAAAGTTAGAGTCAGAGCCATGCCTTTGATGCAGGCTCTGGGTGCCCAATAACCAAGGTCTGAAAGAAGGATTTGGCCCATAGCCTTGCTTTGGGTGTCCAGAAAGAAGTGTTCTGTATAAAATCTCTCCTGTAGTTCAGGGTCCATCATATACAACAAGAATTTGAAGTAAAATCATAGGTTTCAGCTTCACATGTTTAGGTCCTCTGTCTCCCCCTCTTATTTTTTTTATTTTTTATCTCAGGGCAAAGTTTTGATTTAATCCTGGGGAGCAGTTTTACCTGAGTGAGGATGGTGAGCCTTGGCTTGTTGTCATGGGGGAAGCAGAGACAGAGGCTTATAATTGATAAAAGCCTGTAAAAAAGCTTGTTTTGAATTTCTCAATGGCATCTAAGAGACTCCGAGGGCGGTTCGGCATCCCCTCCGATACGGTGCTTAGTATTTATGCTCCCATTGCACCTTGACAAACATTTCACGTAGTTATTGCTTTGCTTGAATATGGAAATATGTTAATTATGGCCTTTATTCTGCTGCCTGCTCTTTTCCTCAGTCTTTTCTATTCAACCCTCTAGGTGGCCCAGCACAATGTGGCTCCTTTTCTTTCAATGAGCTCTTTCCACACTAATAGGGTCCAGGGTGATGTGGAGAACCATGTGCACAAAATTGGTGCACCACCCCCCATTCCTTTGTGGGCATGTCAGGTTAAATTCATATCAGCAGGAGGGTCACTGCCATGATTTTCAATAGCACGAGATGAGGTGATGACTCCAGACAATGGTGCCACACTCTCCAGTTGGAGACACTTGCCTCACCAGTTGCAGTAGTTAATTAATATGCTAAAAATAGAAGCCAGTGATACAAATCGCTGCCTGTTGTACAACAAAGACTGGGCATGTGTAGCTTTGATAGCCAAGTTTATGGTGCTTGTTATGGAGGGAAGTTAGTTTAGAGCTAGAGGCGATGTAAGACTTTCTGGATGCTGAGCTTTAGTCACTCTGGGCCTCTGGCCATTCGCTCGCTGTCTCATTTGCATTATGAATGACATTAAGGGAACTAACAAGGTTATTGGGCATAGAAATGTTCGCATGTGACCCCACGTGGAAGCAGACCTACAGCAGTGCGAGCTGGCAGGGACACTGGGCCTCTTTATTCGGCTGCCGAGGAAGACAGTTTCTGGGAGAAGGTGTAAAACCAGCCCCGAGAGCACCGGGGTTGGGGTGACGTGGGGGTCTCGGTGGGTGTGAGCCCCTGGGAGGCAGCGAAGTTCAGAGGGCAGGGTGGACCTCTGATGGACCTTGCTCTGCCTGGTGGTGAGCATGGAATGCAGGACCTGGGAGCTCCCTGCTTGGGGCTCCCACCATCCACCCACCTGTGTCTGGGTGAAGCTGCTCCCGGGGGTCTCGGTGCCCGTGGGTGAGGGTGTGGGTCCAGGGATGGGTGGGATGGGGCAAGGGTGGGTTTTGGTTCTCACCTGCTGCCTCATAGCTTCAGTAGGGACTTTCCAAACATTGGAAAAATTTGAGAGGCTTTGCATCATCTTTTCCCTACAACTTTCCCAAAACTTGAGACGAGGAGGAGTAAATCATGCAAAGTCCATTGCTACCCACAGTAACCAAAGTGACTTTCTTCAGTGAGGTCCAAAGATCAAACACAGCAGTTGCTTCCCAGTTTAGGGTCACATTGGCAATCCCCAGGAAATTCAGTGCATGCCAGAGGAGAAACATATCCATGGAAATCTAATCTGCTTTAAATTAGCCCTTTTCTAAAGAAATCAGTGGGATCGCTGAGGAATCACTCACTGCAGATGGGAGCATATTTTGGGGATGTTTCCAGGCAAGGTGTCTTCCATAAATGTTTGACCATTCTTAAATTTCACAGCTTTTTTGATTTGTTCTCTGGAGCAGGAGGACACTGAACAGTCCCTCAGTCACAGAAACACTTGCAGCCTTTATAGAAACCTCTTGTCAGAGTCCTTTAACCATTCCTGCTCTTCATGTTGGACCTTTGTGAACTCGTGTGTATTGGTTTGTATAAATCCACAGGAGGTGAATGTGAAAGCTGTTTTGATCATAGAATCATTAAGATTGGAAAAGACTCAGGTCACTGAGTCCAACCATGAACCTGGCACTGCCATGTCCACCACTAAACCATAGCCCCATTGCTTCTCATCCTGTCCCTTGTTCCCTGGGAGCAGAGCTCGATCCCACCTGGCTCCCCCCTCCTGTCAGGGAGTTGTAGAGAGCAAGAAGGTCCCTCCTGACCCTCCTTTTCTCCAGGGCTGAGCCCCCCCTGCTCATTTCATGTCCAAGAACCTGCTTTCCTACGTACAGTGGGTTCTTAGGATTACAGTAGTCCCTAATTGCTCTTTTTAGAATACTGGCAGTCCATGTTCCTTGCTCCAATGGGTGGGAATTTGCTCCTTTAGAAGTGTTTGTCAGAGTGTGGTGTCTGCTGAGCCCCCCTGGTAGGAAGAGGCATGCATTGGTGGGCTGGCAGGTGGTCACCTCCTGGTGACCTTGTGGGACAGGTAAATCCTTCTCAGGCTTTCAGCTCCTCCTTGTCTCTCCCCACCTCTAACACTCCCTTCCAGTCCATCTGCATGAATGCTGTGACCCAGGTACTGTTCTCACAGGACTGCTTCAATCCCAGGGACATGTTCCAGCCTGGAGAAGAACATGCTGTCTCCAGAGCTATGGAAGCATCTGCCAGCTCGGAGTCTGGGAGGCTGAGAACAACCCTCCATGTGTCTCAAACCTGAGTGGTTATTGAGGCATCAGCAGGGTTACAGAATGGATGCTGGGTGCACAGACAGGGTTTGGGATCTGCATTTGGGCAGTTTGCTGTAACAGTCTGTTTCTGTACAACTGAACATGTTGCTAGGGATTTATTTCATATTAAGTGCTTATTTATTTTATATGTAGCAAATAGCTTTTATTTATTTCATATTAAGTGTTGCTTTGTTTTACTCTGCGTTCACCTCCAGTCTCCCCAGCTGAAAACTGGTAGAGGAAGGTTTGTTAATGAGTTGTTGTTGAACCAAAGAACTTGTAAATCGAGTTTCATTTTAGGAGTGTGCCAGTGATGTAGAAGATCTCCTGAAAATGGTCTTTAGTAAGACATGCTGATGAACCAGTGCCTATGGCAGCATCCTAACCCATTAAATTGCTATATAAAGACCAGGATTTTATTTTATTTCCTCTTCTGATTTCACAGATGTGCGAGAGGAAGTTCTGAAATGTATTTTCAGCTTGTTTATTGAGAAATAGTCGTAATGACAAATGGGATCTTTGTTTTTTCCTTTGGTTACGTAGCTATGGGCTGTAAGTGTTCTCACTTCCTAATTGCTAAGGTAGTAAAGATGAACCGTTAATTAAAATCTCTCTCCCGGACAGGTCTTTAAATGCTCGAATTAATTAAGTCTTTAAAAATTGACGTGACTAAAAATCTCATTTTGGTCCTTTGTGATACCTTATTCCAGTGAGTTTTCCAGTTATACAGAGGGGTCTAATGTGACCAAGACCCAAATTTCTGACATAAATTACAGAAGGCCTCGTTCTTCTCTTTCCTTTTCTTTAAAACTAAGGAAAGACTATTAAAAATTGTCCAGGTTTACTTTATGCATCAGTGAGAATAAAAGACCGAACCGCATTTCCATTTTAATTTGCAGGTCTGTTCCCCCTCCTTTGAGTGCTTGTGATGAGCAGTGTGACTAATGAGCTCCACAGGACCCAAAAGAGTGGCACTTTTCCCTTTCTTCTCCTTCCCCGGGTTTTATTCTTGGGTGTGGTTTTTTTTTATGTTGCTTGCCTCTGATGTTTTGCAGCTTTTCTGGTCTGGTCTTGGACTAATTCCCAGATCTGTTCCTGCAGATTTTAACTTTGCCATGTACCCACCATCAATGATAGCAACTGGAAGTGTGGGAGCAGCCATCTGTGGCCTTCAGCTCGATGATGGGGACAGCCTCACGGACCTCCTGGCCAAGATCACAAACACAGATGTGGTGAGTGTCCTGCATTCCTCTCCTCCTTTCCCTCGGAGGGCACAGTGGAGCACCAAGCCAGGAAACCTGCCCTGGTGCTGAGAGCTCAGCGAGGGAGGGGGATGCCTCCTGAGTAAGCTGCAGGCATGAACCCATCCTTTGACTCTCCAGAGCTCCTTGGACTCCCAGGAGCAGTTTTTACTCATCCTTACTGGTTCAGCAGCTCGGTGGGGAGAGGCTGCTGTGCCCTCGCTGGTGCTCCAGTGTCCCAGGGTGCCCTGGGCAGTGGGGCGAGCAGGCAGGCACTGTTCCCTGGGGCAGAGAGTCAGCCAGGGGGTCTTGTGCTGCTGGTGGTCCTGCTGTGTGCAACCTTGCCACTGCTCTTCTGGCCCTCACTAAGCCATCTTCTGAAAAGCCTTGGCTTGAAGGAAGTGAATGAGTAGTCCAGTTTACCAGAAATGGGAGAGAATTTTGGGGTGTCTTTTTTCCTTACAATCTGATTGATCTTAGTTTTCAAGTGCAGCTCTGTGGCTTCCCTTTCCTTTGCATTGGAACTGGATTTGCACAGAAAAAGGAACACTTCCAATTCTGAATGCTTCTAGTGGGGACCTTAAAGATCATCTGGTTCCAAATCCTGCCATGGGCAGGACAGGAAGGACATCAACATTTCCGGAGCGAGGCCAGAGCAGGGACACCAAGGGGAGCAGAGGGATGGAGCAGCTCTGCTGGGAGGAAGGGCAGAGAGAATTGTGTGTAAGGCTCTTTTGCAGCACCTTGCAAATTGGACAAGCTTTTATGTCCTGTGCTGAATTATTCTACCCAGATTGTTTCAGTCTGAAAGAAAAGACTTACAAAAACACCTTAGTAGTTATTAAGTGGTTAGAAGAAAACAACATGTTTGTTTGTTTTTGCATTGACAATTTCTTCACACCTTTTCTTTTTGAACTTAGCAGATGTTGGGGTTTTTTGTCAGAAATGTGTTTGTTGCCATCCTGGTGAAAATCTTTCCAGATCTGCCTGAGACAACATTCCTTTGGTGGGGGGGAAGAAAAAAAAAAGCTGCTCTTCCCAAATAACAAAGAACTCTGAACATTTTACTGTTCACATCTCCTCTCCAAATGCCTGTTGGCCCTGAGTAGAGACAAGCTTGGTTTTGCTCCTGATGTCAGCCCACAGAGGAGAGCCTCAGTCCCCAAAGCTGAGCACACTTGTGATAAGAGGAGCTTCTGGATAATTTAACAGCTAAAGAACAAAAGTCTTTGCTGAAGTTAGAGGTGCTGTCGTTTTCTTCAAGGTGTTTCCATTGTTGTGGCAGAGGTAGCCTGAACTCCCTGCAAGCTTTGAAGTCTCAGCCCAAGCAGAGGTGGCCAAAATTTTTAACTTGGGCAAAACAGTGTATTTTTCATTAACCAGGTATTTGGATGTGGGAGAAATATTTTGGTAGAAATTTTTCTTGTGACTTCTGCATTGGAAAAATGCAAAAGGGCCTAGGACTGGGAACATCAATCCCACGTGTTAAAGCTTGAGAGGGAGAGAGAAGCAACTGAAAATAGGGTTTCAGGGCAGCAATAGGTAGAAATACCAGCCTCGTGTGTAAAATGTATTGTTGGAAAAAATGCACTGTCTGGATTGTGTAAGAGTTAGCCCAAGGCTGTGTTTATAAAGGGTAAAGACTATTGTAATATCTTTTACACTGGGACTTTAATTAAAGTTGAATGAACAGCTTCAGTTCTCTCACTTCCTAATTTCTGATGCCTGAGAGCTGTTCCTGCAGTGACACAATTAATTCATTGTCACTGTGTGAATGATTTTGTTTTCAAAGGGGAGGGTAGGGAAGAGGGGGAAATGAGAGTTCCTGGGTTTCAGGAGCATCCCATGGTGGAAAAGCAGGGGAACTCCCAGGAACTGCAGCTCTGCAGAGGGAAAACTTCCTGCCCTACAGGAGCCATGAGGACACTGGGGGAGAGCCCTTCCCAACCAGCGGGTGCTGGGGGCTTCTGGTGCTTTTTGGGTTTGGGGGGGGTGACTGCTCAGCGTGCAAACAGGTGACAGGATTTCTCACTGCCTCTTCCAAAAATGTCACTGCAAAGTCTCAGCTTCAAAGCTGTGAGCGTGTGAAAAGAGAGAAGGATAATGAAACCCTGATGCAACTTCACTGCAGTGAGCCTTTCTGGACTTTTACTGCTTTAGAATGATAATTTGAGGGGGCACTTTATTGGCTGGCTGGGAAATTGTAGCATAAACCGGGAGGCTGAGATGGGTGGAGTTATTTCAGATTTACCCTGGTGTGACTGAGACTGGGGTTTGGCCTCTAGTGCTAAAATAAATGTCCTTAATGGATGTTTCGTTAAGATATTAGACCAAAAATCTGTTATTAATAAACAGCATTTCTTTTAGAGCCCAGCTGTTGTGTAAGCAAGCAACCAAGACATTGATGGTTTGAAACACATGGGTGTTGGATATCCCTGTAGGGAGCCAAAGTAGCACTCCAGACTTCAGATAGGACTGTACAGTCTGTGTAAAGGGGTAACAATTACACCTGATAAATAGGTGTCCTCACCATTTGGTGAAGGTGAAATCACAGTCTGGGGAAACAGCGACAACAGGGCCGTGCAAACCTTGGTCTCATTACTCCTTCCACCTACCAAAATAAACACCAGGGAGCTGCTCTTGGAGCAGCTGAGAGGCTCAGCAGCCTGAGGGGTAGTGAAAGTAGCTCTGCATGGCCCATCTGAATTGCCTTTTGTGGTCATTACTGTCCCAAAGAGTCATTAAGAGCTAGTCCCACAGAGTTTAGGGAGCTGATTCTCTGCCTATGCTCTGCTCCCATAAGACCCCACCTATAGAACTGCTCTGAAGATGTCCCGAGCATAAAAAGGACATGGAACTGTTGGAGCAAGTCTGGAGGAGACCCAGAAACTGATGAATGGATTGGAGCACCTCCCTTATGAAGACAGGCTAGGAGAGTTGAAGATGTTCAGCCTGGAGAAGAGGAGGATGTGTGGAGACTTCCCAGCACCTCCCAGTGTCTGAAGGGGCTACAGGGAAGGGGGAGAGGGACTTTTCATCAGGAACTGGAGTGGCAGGACAAGGGGGAATGGGTTCAAACTGAAACAGAGGAAATTTAGCTTAGATACTAGGAAGAAATCCTTCCTTGTGAGGGTGGGCAGGCCCTGGCCCAGGTTGGGCAGAGAAGCTGTGGCTGCCCCTGGATCCCTGGCAGTGTCCAAGGGCAGGTTGGATGGGGCTCTGAGTGACCTGGGCTGGTGGGAGGTGTCCCTGCCCATGGCAGGGGGTTGGAACCAGATGATCTTTAATGCCCCTTCCAATCCCAATCCTTCTATGCCTGTGATTCTAACTTCACACAGCTCTGCAGGATGGGGATTGCCTGATCCATTGTGTTCTTTGGCCAGGGGGTGGGAACATTCCCGTTGTTGCTGCTTGCAGAGGAGGGGCTGGTGGGCAAAGGGTTAACAGACCTACTCACAGGAAGCCTTGGAGCTCCCTGTGCATCTCCTGGTGGGTCATTGCAATGGAAAAACAAACAACTGAGGAAGTCAGGACTTCCCATAGCATCCCAGAGCAGCACTCCAGTGAGAGGAGCATCCTGTCCCTCCTGGAGCCAGATGCTGTGGAGGAGGATAGGAGCATCCCTGCTGAGCACAGTGATGGCATGTGAGGGAGGATAGCTCATGGGCAGGGCACATTTGAAGGCCTTGCAGTCAATACTCTGCTTTGCCCAGACCTGTGTTGGGTGAGTCTGCCCACTCACCTCCTGGATGAGCAGCCATCCATCAGTTCCACGGGCCTGGAACTGACCAATGGCCAGGCCTGGGAGTGTTCCCATAAATCATGGGCAGGGGGGAAATGCATGAAGGTTTCTGAGGAGCTGGAGAAACTACTGCAGGGGTAGGTAGAGGAAAATCCTCACCTCTTAGAAAGCACTTGGACCAGACTTTTATAGGTTAAAAATCAGTGAGAACTAGACACATAACTAAGTTTTAGACCTCCAGAGACCCCCCTTCAGCCTGTTTTCTATGAGGCTGAATGCACTGAAATGTAGAAAGTATTGTTTCGTATTAAAAATGTGTTCAGGGTTACATCACTGACAGAAGCTGACAAGGTTAGGTCCCAAATTAAGCTGATTAGTGGCTGTTTGTTTAATGAGCTCTGCAGCACTGTGGTCACCAGAAGGGCTGGTCAGGCCCACGGTGTGTGATAGTGGGGGCTGTGTGTGCACAGGAGGAGCCTCTTCTTGGAGCCCAGCACTCAGGGTCACATCCAGATGACACAAGGAGTTCTCCTCCCCAGCATCAGCAGCCAGGGAGAGGTTTTCAGGCAGAGCCAACATGTGACATGGGCACAACTCCTTTCTAAAAGTCTGTTCCCAGATGGGGACTGGTGTACACTGAGCTGTTTGGAAAATCCCAAAGCATATTTAAGGGCCTGAGGTAGAAAGAAAAACAAGGGGCCAAGCTTTTCTTAAAGCCTTGTAGAACGAGCTGGCTGTGAGCCCTCCTGAATGTGGATCCACAATAAATGCCATTTTAAATGGCTCTTACATGTGCCACCAGTGTCAGTGCTGGGATTTTTTTTTCTTTAATCCCCGAGATCCAAGCAGTCCCTTCATAAAGATCCCTGCAAAGTTTCTGCCCAGAAACGAAGTGCAGAGCCCCGCCAAGCTCCAGAATTGAGTGTGTGTTGGGCCGCAGTCTAAAATCATGGCAGTGTGTCTTGAATGGCTCACAAGTGAACATTGTCCCCCAGCACACACTCCATTTATCCCTTGCCTTTGTGGCACTCGGGGCCTGTGGTTTTGGAGCCGGGGAAGGGGACTCGCTGTATCTCACCCTGCCTTATTTGCTGCAGACCGCATTTTGTATGCAAGGAAACAACGGGCAGAAACAGCCTCCGAGAGAAAGGAAGAATGAGATAGTTTCCTCAGTTGTCTTTGCCTGAGTTGGCAGCTGCTCCCTCTCATTCAGCTCGTTGTTCCCCAGTGAGTGCTGTGCGTGTGTGGCGACAATGGGGTGATGCAGTCACACCGCGGGCTCACGGCGCGGTTCCGTCCCCTCCATTCATAAATCCGGCGCTCCGAGGGACCCCCGGAACCCCCAGGAGCCATCACAGCCCAGGGAGAGCCTGCCCTCCCAGCCCCCGGCCAGGGGAGCCTTCCTCAGCTCTCTGCTGACCCAGCTTTGGGGGTTTTAAATAAAAAAAACCCTTTTTCCGACAATTTGTTACGTCCGGGTGCATTCCCGGCTTCACCTGTTGGGCAGGGCTTGGAATCCCAGGTCACGTGGAGCAGGGAATGTCATCCCAGGCATCACGCTGCTGGTGGGTTTGGCTTCCCTCTCACTTCTTCCAGCTCTAAAAGACACTGTTCTCTCCCTGTTGCAGTGAGAAATAAACCACACGAGTGACAGGAAACCAACAGACTGACTGTAGAGGCAAAGGGTGAGAGTGAATCCAGAAAGAGCCCTGTTGAAAGTGCTGGAAAAAGCAAAAAATTGCCGAGGAAAATGTCCCATCTGTCACATGCTCAATGTTAGCCCCCTTATTTATTGCATTATTGCAGTAATGTAGCAAGGGTAACTGGAGCTGGCATAAATGAGGGGGCTTGGGGGCTTGTTTTGTTCTTTAAATGAGTTGTCCTCACTAATCCTCCTGAAATGCCCTTTGGAACAGCAAATGGCTATCTTCTGTATTTCCAGGTGGAAAAAGAGACACAGACACTTACCTGTGATTGATGCTCTCTGTTACAGTAGCAAAACCACACCCTTAGGAGGGAAAATACTTCTGCTTTGAAACTGCCTCCGTGAGATGTGAGATCTCTGTGAAACCATCAATGCAGCAAGTGGATGTGATATTCCCACAGCATCTCTCCAGGCTCTGGTCTGGAGGACACTGGTCTGGAGCTCAAGGGCAGCTCCAGCCCCCCTTTGGGAAGGATTCCTTCCCTGTGGGTGTCAACAGTGAGGCATGTGCTTTGGAGAGGTTTGAACTGGGGCTCCAATGGGAACCAGTGAGGAATCCAGCCTAGCCTTTGTAGTCAGGAGTGCAGATGACACGTTCCATGTAGGGGTTTGTGTAAATCCCAGCTCTTTAATGCATGTCTGGCTGCTGCTTTCTGAGGTTATCCAAGCAGTGCATACATGGCCAGGGAACAGTGTCACTTCAGAGATCTCCAGCATCCTTTCCATTTATCACATCAGATTAAAAAAAAAAAAAAAGTCCTTTTCTGAGTTCCCTTTTGCAATCAGTTTTAAGCAAGAGAAAGAGATTGGGGGCCTTAATTTGTGAATTAATTAATGTATGTGTGGAAGACCAACCATCCTTTAACACAAAAATGCCAGAAGGCGTTTTAGGATTCCCAGCAAAGCACCCAGGGTTTGGATCCAGTCAGGAAATGGAGGGGGATCAGAAGGTGTCCAGCAGAGTTACAGCGCAGTATTTTGTATTGTTTGCATGCATATATTTTGTATGCATAAATTGTTTGTATGTATACATGTTATAACAACAGCCCTACTGTCACTCCTCAGCAGCTGGTTGTGAAGGAGAGCAGAGTTGCATTTGGCTTTTGAAAGGCCTGGAGAAATGATGCAGGCACTGAGAGGGATTCTCCTCAGCCTCGCTTTTATCTGGGGCTGGCCTTATTTATTCTGTGGCTGCTGATGCACAACCCCTCCCCATATAGGTGAGATCTTGTCAAGGGCTAAGCAATATCTAAGTTCAACAGAATATTTTAATGTTGTTGAACAGTAGTTTTGCAGTCTTTGCTGTCTTCCTTAAGTGCTGCCATAATGCATTTTCTCTGGATTCCCCAAGAGAATGTCATCTTGGCTGGGCAAAAGCTGGGTTGCTGCAAGGCTCAACCCGGTTTCCATGTACCCAGATAAGTTTACCTAAATTCACTTTCGGATAAACAAACATGAGGGTGCTTCCTGGGGCAAGCTTTTTTATTTCTTCTCTCAGGCAAGACCCAAACTGAGGTGCTGTAGGGGAATCTAAAAATCACAATGCCAGAAGCACTGTGTCCTGATGCCCAGTGGAACAGACCAGAGCTGAGTTCATCCCTTCTGCATGACGTGGTCTCCTGCCTGCTGGAGTCAGGGAGCACCACATGGGATCCTGGGCTGCACGGGGAAGGGCATTGCCAGCAGGTCCAGGGGCTGATCCTGCCCCTCTGCCCAGCCCTGGGAGGCACATCTGGAGTGCCGTGTCCAGCTGTGGCTCCTCAGGCAAGAGCCTGTTGGTTAAGTCAGAGTAGCTTTCCCTCATAGCTTGCCAATGAACTATAAATTCCAGTTTCAAACTGAAAGCTGGGGGTCAGTATAGGACTTATAGAGGTGTTGAGAAGTTCAAGAAAATGAATTATGTATGATATTCTGCAGGATCTTCCCCAGTGCTGTGCTTCCTTTTGAGGTTGTCCTGAATGGAAATTGAAATCTTCAATTATTAGTGATTTGAAATAAGTAGATCATGCCCTAGAGCTGCTGATTCCTCCTTGCAGTTGTTTTCACTGCCAGCAGTTCCATCACAGCCACGAGGCTACCCCTCATCAGGCACAGAAAAGCTTTGCTTTTCCTTCAAATGCATTTCAAGTGTGCTAGTAAAATCACCTAGGGATGAAAGAGTTTCAAAAAGGAAAAAAAAAAACCAAAACCCAACCAAAAGTTAATTGCCTTTTTAGTTCTCTGCGTGGTGAAGTAAAAATAAAACTATGGAATGGAAAGTACCAGAACTATTTTAATCATTAAAACTACTAGACCATGTAGAAGAATGGGGAAGTTGCTCCATGTGACAGAGGCTTCAAAAGAGGTTTTTTATGGAACCAGCCAAGGCAATCCTGAAGGAATGGCCCAGCCCCTGTGTTGCAGAACCAGTGCCCTGTCAGGGAAGATTGGCTGGAAACAATGCAGTTCACGGGCTGTTTCTTTGATGCATTTGTGGAACTTGAATTTTCTCTTGTCACTGTCATCGAGAGCAACATGAAAGTCCATGGGTGAAATGTGTACACATACAGCAAATCCCCAGGAAACCTGGAAGGGTGAAAAACAGTGTGTCATGGGAAGGCTGGGATGTTTGTCCTGATGGGGTTTTTTGTATCGTGTCACTTAACTTTGGACTGACAGAAAGTTCCAGTGGTGCCCCCATTCATAAAATAAAGCCACTTGCCTTACCACACTGTGACACCTGGTGTGACACTCTAAATTAGGTTTTCTTGCTTTCACCTGTGAGATTAACATCCAAGGAGCCTTAGTGTGCAAATAGCAACACTTTTTTGGGAAGCTGTTTCATGCTGAATGCACTTATTATTTACCAGAAGTTTCTTTGTTTTAAAGAGTTTAGTGGTGCCTTATTTTCAGTTCAAAACCTAAGTATAGACCAGAGGAACAATCCAGAGTGGCCTGTGGATGCCCATATGAAATAAAATCCATGTGACAATTGCAGTCGAGGCCCCTTCATTGATTTTATGTACAAAACGAAGACGTAAGAAATGACCCATTTCTCTCTAGGGTTGCCTAGAGATTTTAGCCTCTTCCTAAATGAATCATGACATTGCCCATCAGAAGTCTGTATAGTAATGATGTAAATGATCATATATAAGAGTGTTTAGGAACAGACAGAGTTGACTCCAAATGCTCAAACCTTCTGTTCCTCCTGTCACCACCCTTCCTTCCCCAAGCCTGGCTGCAAGGAAATTGCCTCATTAAGCTTTTCAGTCTGAAGCTGCTTAAAAAAAAAATCTGGCTTGTTTTCAGAAGGACATAATATTTGGAAATCGTGCACCACTGTACTTTAAAAGGCATTCTTCAAAAAAAAAAGCACTATGAGTGTAGTCTGGTATAACAGTCTCCAAGTTGGTGGCCCCACACTTAAAAATGCCTTGACCCATGAAGTGACTTTTTGCCATTGCCCTCTCACAGGTTACAAAGGACCTAAAACGTGCCCAGGCTGAGAGCAGGGAGGGTTTTCTTGAACTGAGTTTCTGGGAGCTTTTGCCAGTTTCAGGACCAGGAGAGGAAAGGATTGTGCAGCAAGCAGGAGCCAGGAAAAGGGGGTGTCCCTGAGCTGATTGTATTTATACAGTCACAGCTTGGGGTTTACTTTTCAGTTTCGGCTATAATATCTTGTTACTGTTTTCTCACACTTCTTTTGGTGTTAAATAGCCATAGTATTTGGTCTTCCAGCGTATTATCAGTGGCACATTGTGTAAATATTTTAATAGCAGTTTTCTTCATCACTGTGTCCAGTTTAAGTGTGGGGGATCCGTCACGTTTCTTTCTGGGTTTGTGCTTCATGTTCATCGTGGGACTCCTGATGTGCAGGGCTCCTGGATTTGTGCACCCTGCTCTTTCTGAGGGTTATGTGGTACAGTTTGAAAGGCAGTGGCCCCTGAGACCTGGCTGTGTGTTTTTGACTTACATATTTTTCTGCTATCTGTCTTTGCTTTATTGTCTTCTGTGAAGTTATTGCCAATAACTGTTCCTTGGGCTTTTATAGTCTTGCTCTCAGGGTGAAGAGCACACCCTCTACTTCCTCCTCCTTCTCCTCTGCTGCTGAAATCACTTTTCTTCTCTGCAATGTGCTCAGAGAACAAATTCTATCAGCAATAGTGTGGCCAGCAGGACCAGGACAGTGACTGTCCCCCTGTACTGGGCACTGGTGGGGCCACTACCAGTGTGCCCAGAAGGCTTTGGAGAGTCAATCTGAGGGAGCTGGGGATGTTTAACCTGGAGAAAACGAGGCTCAGGGGGGACCTTCTGTCTCTCTACAACTCCCTGACAGGAGGTTGTAGCCAGGTGGGGGTCGGGCTCTTCTCCCCTTCGAGTGACTTAGCCCTGCATGGGAAAATGGAAAAATTCATATACTCTTCATTTCTTTGCAACACTTCAGGTTGCTGCTTGAGAAGACCACACAGATCATAAAACATCATAGAATCGTAGAATGGCCTGGGTTGGAAGGGATCTTAAAGACCCTCTCGTTCCTGCCATGGGCAGGGACAGCTCCCACCAGCCCAGGTCACTCAGAGCCCCGTCCAGCCTGGCCTTGGACACTGCCAGGGATGGCACACCCACCACATCTCTGGTCAGCCCGGTGAGCAAGGACCAGTAACCCATTAAGATTAGGGCCTAATGAATAGGTCATTAGCACTGCTTGGCCCAGGCAGGCTGTGCACAGAGTGCACACAACACGTGGGACCTCCAGGGCGTTCTGCATCAGCACAGACACCCCTTGGGGGAACACCAGGCGGGTGCTCTTCCGACTCGTGCCAGCCCAGTAAGGAGAGAAAAGACCCCCCAAACCCCTCCTGTCTCCTCTAAGAGCTCACTTTGCTTTGTGCCCAGGACTGCCTCAAAGCGTGCCAGGAGCAGATCGAGGCGGTGCTGGTGCACAGCCTGCGGCAGGTGCGGCAGCAGCAGCAGCAGAGCAACCCTGCCAAGACGGTGGAAGAACTGGACCAGGCCAGCACTCCCACAGACGTGAGGGACATCAACCTGTGAGGACAGCGCCACGGCAAGGCAGCGCTCGCTCCACCCCCTCCCAAGCCCACTTTATTCTGTTGATTTTTAATTTTTTTGTTATTTTTTTTGTTTTGTTTTGTTTTTGTTTTTTTAATCTGCTCCCACGTAGAACGTATTTAAAGCTCTTTTAGGTTAAAAAAAAAAAAAAAAGAGGAAAAAAAGGAAAAAAAAAACGAACAAAAAGAACAAAACGAAGAAAAAAAAAACAACAAAAGAAAAACTGAATAATGGGAAAAAAAAAAAAGCATTTGGTGCCTGTGATGTTCTACAGAAGGGAATCCCACGATATATTTGGTAATTGCTATTTGATTATGTATCAGTCGGTATTAAATGCTTATAAAAGCATACCAAGTAGCTAGATCGATGTAAGCCTGCGTTTGTGGGAACAAAGTAGAGTATTCTTGTCTGTGTATTCTGACCTAGTGCATACACCCCTTTTTTAGGTGTAAGAAAGGACTCGTGTGTGCGATTTTATGGCTTGACTAGATTGCAAAGCAATAGAATAAGGGGTTTAGGGCAAAGTGGAAGAAGATCCCTGAAGCAATGGAACCATTGGGAATGCAGAAGAGATTTGCTGATCTGTCACCTCTGTTATTAGTCAGAAGTGTTTGTTGGCTCTCTGTATGTTAGTTTTGTTTACTCTCGCTGTCTGTGGTAGCTGCTACCTAAGAAAGAAGATGCTTTATTTTACCAGCCAGAAGAGCAGGTGGTTTTTTTTGGTGGTTTGTTTGTTTTTTTAGTTTGTTTCTTTTTCTTTTTTTTTTGTCCAACTTCCCCTTCTCCCCCCTTGACTTTTTTCTACTTTTCCTTCCAAAATGGTTCATTCTAAACCCAGCAGCATCTTTGGCATAAGGGCAGTTCTGTTTCCCCAGCTGTGGGCCAAGCCAAAGTTACCGAGTGCCCACGTCCCGTGGGGGAAATGCATCAGTTAATCTGCCTGGTTGGATACTCACACCTCCTCCAACCTTTGGATTGCAAGATGGGCTGGATCAGCTTAGGAAAAGCATTACACTCCTTTACAGTGCTAATGCTTCACCTCAATGGTAACTCCTGGCAGCTTCTTAGCTTGGCCATAAAGACATTTAAATGATGCTCTGTCCATCCTCCTTCTTTAACATAACCTCACTGTGTCAAAGAAGATGAGATTTGGTTTGATCCCTCCTCTACCTTCCCATCTTCCCCCACCACCCCCCCCCTCCCTGAACACTTTGTCAGCATTTCATTAACTTTCTTGGTCCACAGTGAGCGTTTTTTGTAAACCATTTCATTCGAAAAGCACTTTGAAAATTGTTCCTAAGGGATTAAATGAGATGGTTTATGACAATTTTGCCGAGGAGAAAAAAAAAGAAAAAAAAAAGAGGAAAAAAAAAAGGAAAAATAAAAAAAAAAAAAGGAAAAAAAGAGAAAGAAGTCACCAAACCAAGGCCTGTAGCTTTTTATAGTCGCTATTCCCCAGTATTTGGTGTACTTGGTTAGCTGCAGTGTTGCTGGAAATACCAAGAGCCTCTTCAGATGACATTCCTGTCACGACATTCCGGAGAAAAGCCTGACCATCTGTATTGTTCAGTGTCACAGAAGGATCTTAATGCCACCTGCGTGCTCCTCTATGGGCAAGGACAGACCATTCCTGGTGCAACAGACGTGATGGGAAACACCCAGGGGTGTGACTTGGAGTTGTTATTGCAAAGGTGTATTCAGTGTACTTGAATTTATTGTCCTGCTCCACCTGTAACGACGAGGCATTTTAGATGGCAAAGGAGTTGGAGCAGCTTTTTTGGGTTTGATTTTATTTTTGTTTTTGTTTTTTTTTTTTTTGCACAGTTGTATTAACAGTTTGCAGATATCCAATATGAAGCTGTTGGTTGAAATGTTAATGTTTGCATTTTTAAGGCAAAAAAATCCAGACGGAACATGCTACTTCGAAGAATATTATATGTATGGACTCAGCCGTGTTGGGCTCGATGAGGGTAGAAAATGGAGTAAGATGCTAAGGTTTGGTTGGGTTTTTTTTTTTTGGTTTTGGGGGTTTTTTTTGGTTTTGATTGGTTTTGTTTTTTTTTTTTTTGCGCTGCTAAGAAGCTATGATTTGTTTCATTCTTATTCACATTAACAGTACTTAGCTGTATTGTTTCACTGAGTGTGCTGCTATTTTATAAACATTTTTATAATATATTATTTTACTGCTTAAATTTCAAATCCTGAAGTAGATGGTTAAGTGGAGATATGATGAGTTCTTTGATTTACTGGAAATGCCCTGTACAGTCGTTTCGTTTTTTGTTTTTTTTTTTTTTCTTTTTTCCTAAAATAGCGTGTTCATGATTACTATTTTATTTTATTTTATTTTATTTTATTTTATTTTTCCTTCTTTTTTTTTTCTTTTTTTTTTTTGTTTGTTTTTCTTTTTCCTTCCTTCCTTCCTGATCACATCCTGCAAAGATGGTATACTTACCTCAGGTTTGCTGGACAAAACAAATGGTTCCCATTTTCACAATACCTCACCCAGTGACAGTCTGGTTTCTGCCCCGGGGCACCGGGGAGGGGTTGCAAGCAGCCAAGGCGGGGGGCACTGACTCCTTTTTGGTTTCTTATTTTGGTCTTTGGTATCCTTTTCATAGTGGAAAAAATGCATTGACTCTCCCCAGGCTGGTCCATCTCTCCCCAAAGCCCTTGGTGGGCACAGCCTTGTCCTCACCGCCCGCCTCGATGCTGGAGTTCAGCAGCAGCATCTCTCCTTGGAGGGAAAGCAATGAAATCAATCAAAATAGCTCCTGGTGTTGAGGCCACGCTGCAGGCAGCCCCTGTGTGTGACACCTCACACCCTCCCCACCCAGCACCCGTGCTTTGGTGTGCCAGAGGCTGCCCCATGGCTGGGATGGCCCCTCTGGCACCGTGTTCATCGTGCTGGCACGGTTTGCTCCCCGCTGTGCTGGCAGGACCGGGATTTAGGGTTGCCTGCCCCCTGTGCTTACCCCAGCCCCAGTGGGGTGAGAGTGTCCTGGGCTGCAGTGACCTACTCAGCAAAGATGAACCACCTGGTTACTGTCTGTTGGAATTCTGGAGAACCCAAGAACTTGAGCATTTTCACTGTAGCTTCCCAAATCAAATCACTGCCCAGTGCTCTCTTCTGACAGATGTTGAAGGGGGCGTGCTGTTATTGCAAATGAGGTGTGACGATTGCCCCCGCTGCCCAAATTGCAGAAAGTTTCCAGTTGATTGATGAAAAAAGTAAAGAAATCAAATTGTGGTGCTGATTATGCCTTGCCAGGTGCCGAAGGACTGGCACGATTGCTCAGAGCTTTTCTCTCTCAGCTTCCTGTCCATGGTACTTGGATGATGTTCCCCCTTTCCCGTGGCTGTAGTGTAGGAGCACCTCATAATGTATTTATTTGCATTCCCAACGTGCTGGTGGAAGAGGAGACCGATTGATCCCCTGTCAATGACGATGATTTGTGCTTGAGGAATCGGATGGCTCTTCCTTACTCAGCAAACCACCTGGCCACTGGATTTTTTCCACTATGTTTATTACCATGTTCTCATGTACCTCAGAAATCACTCTCGGTTGCACAGTTTCTGTTCTCAACTTTTTTGGGTGTTTTTTGGTTTTTTTTTTTTGGTTGTTTTCATTTTTCTTTTTTTTTTTTTTTGGCTTTATTGAGTGTGATGCCATATCAAGTCAACGTTATTCTCTCACAAATGTGCTCTTTAAGAGGTGTGGATGTTTATGTGGTCAGGGGATGCTAGAAAGTGTGGTAGTAGGCATCAGTGTAAACAAAAAGTCTTTAGAAAGTACACAAGGTTGTTTTTGATGGGTAAGACTCTGATACGGTGTAGCCTTGATTACCTTTTAAAAGGTCCTTGTTCAGTGTTGTCATTTTTATTAATAACCTGTTGTTTGGACTAGTGTCAAGATGGTTCTAAGAGAAGTGTTCTGGCGGGATTAGGTATGCTGTATGGACAATAAACTCACCTTGACCTACACCCGCCTGCCTTGCTTTTATTCCTCTTATTCCTTTTATTTGGCTGCATTACTCACTTCATTGTGGTTGTGCCTCGGGGTGGTGGTGCAAGGAAGGTGCGATTCCAAAGCCCCTGGTCTGGAGAGGTGGTGCTAGCAGGTATGTACAGTGTGCACTCTGGGATGTCACGGTCGCAGAAGAAGCTTTCCTGCCTGCTGGGTGGGTAAATCCTGGCGTGTTTCTCCTGGCAAACAATCCCCTGAGGTTTGAGGAGAACAAAGTCCTAAAGTAAGCAGGTAAGTTGCAGGGTCAAACCATTCTGTGGGGATTAAAAGGAGCTGGTGAAAAGTTGTCCTAAGTACGTGGAGTGCACATTTTGCAAGCCATTGAGATAAGATTTAAATCTCGCTTCAGCTGTTTGTTGCACTGGAATGCTGCTGCAAAAACGAGCTGGTTTCCCTTTCTATAAACTTTGGGCAAACAGAGGAAAAGGAGGGGGATTTGTGGGGAAGGCAGAGCCTCCATGTGCTCAGCCTGTGGCCAGGAGGGGGATGCTCAGCCTCTCCCATATCTGCTTGCTGTGAGCTGACCAACCTGTGTGATGTGCTTGGCCTGACCTCAGCATCCCTCCTCCCTGGCCATCCAGTAGGCATTTTATCCTGAATTTCCAGCCCTTACGGAGAGCAAAGAGGCATTGAGGAATGAAGAGGAGGCATTGGGGCAGACACGTTGGGGGAAACGCCATGAGAAAGTGAGTAATACTGCCCAAACCAGATAAATAAAAGACAAACTCCAAGATAAAATGAACAGGGAGAAGGAAAAACAAGGAAAGAACAAATGTTGCTAAAATGAAGAAACGAGCAAAACCAAACAGACACAAATGAATAGGAAAAAATAGACAAAAATTTTAATTAAATATGAATTAAATGAGTAGGAACGAATTGGAAATGAATAGGATACATGAATTAAATCAGGAGGCTGTGATTTTGGGGGGGTACAGATCTTTCCAGAAAATAATCACATAACCTTGGGACTTGTGGCTTTAGGCAGAGTCTCTGAAGACTGCCCTGCCTTTGGGCCTCATCTTTCCCTGGTTGGTTTCCCCAAAGGCAGAGATCCTAAAACATCACAAGCCCTTGTGTTTCTCTGGCCATCCTTTGACAACATGACCAGCAATTTTGGGCATTTTATAGGCACAGCTTGGAGACTTTGAAGAGCTGGAACTTGTGAAGGTTCTTACACCTTCCTTTTGTGGTTTAAGGCTCAAAGGGCTGCTGTCCACCTTAATTTCAGGTTTTAGGGGATTAATTCCTTTCCCAATACATTGCCACCAGTCCTGGAACTGCATGGATGTGCTCTGCACCTTCATGGTTTGAGATGCTTTACTACATCTAGACGTAGAAGGAAAGAGACGCTTTGTTGTCATTAAGCAAATGTATATTTTCAGAATTAGGGCACAGAAGCTGAAATTGAAATGAATTGACCAAGAGCCTGTTCCCTTCCTTTGAGAAAGGCTGGTGGATGCTGAGAAGCCACAGACAACAGGGTTAAGTTTCACTGTTAGGTGGCCTTGTGAAACCATTTTGTATTGCCATCTTCTTACCATCTGCAAACAATTTCTGCCCATCATGATCATACACTTTATATATAAAGGACAGCCTGAGCATTTTGAGAAGGGACAATGCAGAAAAGCTATGCTTAAAACATGGATGGGCACACTGCAATGACTCCTGTGCTCAAGAAAAATCCCAAGGCAGAGGAAAGAAAGCTTGAGCACTGAGATTCCAGAATAAACACCAAACAACTAACAACCCCACAACTGCTTGGTGTTTCCAATCTCAGAACACAAGTTAGGTTATGCTTTATTTAACATTTCCCCAAGAAAACACAGGGAATTTCCCTTGGTGTTTCAAAAGAGATATCCTGAACGCTTGTTCCAGGAGTCTTTTCAAACTCTTCTATTGCAATTGCTGTGATTTTAATTGGTGCAGGAACTATGTAGTCACTCTTTATTTTGTTCTGCCCTAAACCCCAAAATTCCCATCAAATCTCATGCAACCAGCACAAGCAGAGGGAAATTCTTTCCCTGCTGGAAGACAGTGGGAGCTCTTTAATAGGTCTAGTAATTTTCCCACCAACTAGAGCTTGTTCATGCCTCATACTGTAAATTATTAGTCATCTGAATAAATGTAAGGCTGATGGAAAGGCAGGTAGAAAAGGTCTATTTTACTCTTTCTTGGAGAAGAAAAAGCCAAGGAAAGCACATGGCTCTCTTGCTGACACGCTTTCTCAGCGTTCTGCAGCCCCTTGCAGGTCTAAACACAGAGCAGTTGCATTCAGGTACTAGAACTTTGGTAGAGCCTTCTCTGTGCTGTTCTCAAATCAAAGCTGGAAGGGAAACAGGCCACGCTCTACTTCTTTACCCCACCCAGCTTTCTGAATCTTCCCTCCCAATTAAGGGAAAGTTTATTTTCAAAGCACTTTGGGGATCTCTTTAGATCTTTGGAGAAAGCTAATTGCACCACTTTTGCTTTGTACCTACTTGAAATATTAAAAGCAAACCAAACACTCTTTTCTTTTCTAAATATGATGATATCTCTTAGGAGGGAAGGCTGAGGGAGCTGGGGCTGTTCAGCCTCCAGAGGAGACCCTGAGAGGGGACCCCATTAATGTGGATAAATACCTGCAGGGAGGGGCAGAGCATGGCCCAGGCTCTGCTCGGGGGGCCCAGCAGTGGCACAGGAGGGACGGGCAGGAACTGATGCCCAG
>JAWWEW010000041.1:58460748-58478930 GCA_035583185.1 Anabacerthia variegaticeps | reverse complement strand
TCAAACCCAAAACAAAAACACACAACCCCCCCCCCCCCAAAAAAAAAAAAAAAAAAAAAAAAGCTAATGCTAAAGAGATTTGGGGCTGGTTCTTTTCTTTTATAAGCATATCTTAAATTAGATGGCAAATACTGACCACTCTTAAGTCAGTGAGAGGACATTAGATCATGGTCTCCAAATGTCTGGAGAAGATGCTGAATATCCTCTGCTTTCCGTAGGAACAGTGGGGGTGGGATTGGGCATTGCTAAGCTCCAGAGGGACCTTCACAATATTTGAATTGGTTTGCAAATCACTTAATGCAATCCAGACAAGTGTCTCACCCTGTGGGCATGCTCTGCCTTAAATGAATGGCTGGCTGTTCCCCTGAAAGGCTGGAGGGGAATCCCTGGGTGTCAGACTCTGCCTTTGCCATTCCTTGCCTTCTGAGTCTCCCTATTAAAGCTCCTTGATAAGGAGGACCATCAATGCAATCATTAAATAAAACAGTGGCACCTCGGGCTGCACTGGCAAAGGCACAGCCAGCAGCTTGAAGGAAGTGCTGATTTCCCTTTTGGAGGCCACATCTAACAACATGTCGAGTTTTGGGGTCCACGTTGCAAGAGAGATGTTAAGAACCGGGAGCAAGTCCAGCCTGGGTCACAAGAGGCACGAGGAGAGGCTGCTGCTGTCCAGGGTTTGGTCATCCTGGGAGGGATGAGGGGACAAATCTGGCTGCAGTTGCAGAACCTCTGTGGCAACCTTTTCCTAGAGGTGTCTTTCTTCTCCAGTTCCAAAATAAGGAAGATTGTACAGAATGGTGAAAACTCATGTGAACCTCTCCCTAATATTGCCAATTTCCAGCCAAGCATGATCGTCCCCAGAGTTATGAGGGTGTTACCTCCATCCAGGAGCCAAATAGTGCCCTCAGGGCTCCAGCAGCAGAACTGGGATCAGGAGACACTTGCTGTTGATGATCCCCTTGGTGTCCCTGCTCTGGACCTGCTTCAGCAGGTCCATGTCTACATCCTTTAAGGTTTTCTGTGTGGCATTGCCACTGAGCCCTAGGCTTGGCTTTTATGTTTGCAGAAACCTTGGAAAACCTTCTGACTGGAAAATTTCGAGTGAAGACCACATCATTTCCCTGACCAGTTTACCTGAGTAGTGTTATGAAAAGTTTCTTAGCAAGGAGAAACCTGAATCTCAAATACTGTGCTGTGGTTTAATGGCTAGAATTGTATGTACCCTATGTGTACAATGATATAACCCTATATAATGGTGCAAGAGCCCCCACCAAAGAGAGGGGCCTGGAGCCTATATCCTCTCACAGCCATGGGGTGGGAGACTCCTTTCCCACCTGTGCCCAGGTCCACGGGACAGAGTAACTCCTTGGTCTCTCACATCTCGCTGCTAAATAGCAAAATAACCACCAGAGGGCAATGATGATAAAATAACAGCTAATTCAAAATGCCAGGAATCAGCCTTAGGTGGCCAGGCTCTTTTAACCTGTCTGTAGCACCATGGGCATTAAGTGGCCTTCAGATTGCTAAATGGCACCATGGAATGGTTTGGGATGGAAGGGACCTTAAAGATCATCTCAATCCATGGGCAGGGACACCTCCCACCAGCCCAGGTCACTCAGAGCCCCATCCATCCTGGCCTTGGACACTGCCAGGGATCCAGGGGCAGCCACAGCTTCTCTGCCCAACCTGTTCATCTTCATGTCCCTGCTCTGGCCTCGCTCCCCCAGCTCCCTGTCCTTGCTGTGCTGGGACCCCGGGCTGGGGGCAGCTCTGCAGGGGGGTCTCTGGGTGCCAGCACTGACACTGATGCCACCCTTTGCCCTCAACGTGGTTAATACAGACCCGCTGAATCAAGGAGAAAGGACAATCATGAAGAGGGATTTAGAGTCAAAACACTACCAAAAATGTATAAAATTTTATTTTAGGAATACATTAAACTATTGTGCGCAGCACATACATATAAAAATAGAAGCAATTTCACGAACCACTGGACAGTTTCATGTTTCTTGCAAATTTACAGTCTCGATCGTGAGTCCATATTGAGTCAGCATATGAGGTATATTTTAGTGAAAAAAAAAGTAATCTGAGAGCTTTGGCACCATTTTACTGTGCAAAATAAAATCTTGGAATTGAAATAGTTAGTGAGGTATACAAATATTACTCTGCTTTTCCAGGGTGTGTGTGTCTGCGTCTCTGCACCTTTGGGACAAACACACTGCCCTAAGAACATGATCCAGTTCTAACGGGGGTGGATGGAGTCTGAAATGGCCATGGGATTTGCCTAAGGAAGAAGGAGCCTTGAAAACAGGCATGGACTCCACGGGAGAATCCCAGGTGCAAAACAGGGGCACGACAGGCTGTGGTGGGGGGTTCATGGTGATGCTTTCAGACCCTGTGGCCCCTGCCACGACCTGCCATCAATGCACTCTGAGAGGAGACACTTTGCAGCTCCTGCTTTGGCCCTGCTCTGGGCAATTCCTTTACCTCTGTGAGGTTTTTTTACAGAGTCACACGCCCATGAAACTTCTCTTTCGGAAGAAGGTTTTGGGTAAGAGTTTGCCAGATGATGTTCATGTTCTCTCCACGGCCTCACATCATGTGCATTGGGCTTTCAAATGGTTTGGGTTGTGGCAGCTCAAGCACAATTTATTCTGAGGGGTGCAAAAGGAGAGGTGGGCTCCCTAAATCCTCCTTCTCCCATGCAGGTGCTGATGGCTTAGGAGGAGGTGGAATTTGGCTAGTCAAGCATGAGGCAGAACAGGATGAGGCCATTTCTCAGCTGCATAACTTCTTGAAACCTGCTCCCAAAAACCATTCCTCAGCTCCTCTCTGGAAAGCACACAAGCGTTCGTTTAAGAAGCACCTCTGCTAAAGCATCATATCCACTTGATCTAAAGCTCCACAGTGCTTCAGTTCTGCACTGTTTGTGCTACAGGGGTTTCTGCCCACAGTTATCCCTCCTGACATATCATATTAGTCAGTATTCTTGGCACTTTTTTTGATTTCAGCCTTGACTGCAATTTTGATCTGGCTGGTGCTGATGTGTAATAAGGAAAAGAGTAGTATTGGAGAGAGAAACTCAGCAGAGTGTCTGATGGGGCTCTCCAAATGCCCCCCAAAACTGCATCTGCAAGGACCTGCAGTTCTTTAGAAGACTCTCAACCTGGCTGGCTGTGTCTGAACAGATTTGTAGAATCACAGAACCATTAAGGTTGCAAAACACCTCCAAGATCATCAAGCCCAACCTGTGACCGATGCCCACCTTGTCACCCAGCCCAGAGCACTGAGTGCCACATCCAGTCATTCCTTGAACACCTCCAGAACTGGGGATTCCACCACTTCCCTGACCACCCTTTCAGTGAAGAAATTCTTCCTGATGTCCAACCTGAACCTCTCCTGGTGCAGCTTGAGGCCAATTCCACTTGTCCTGACTTCTTGTGACCTGGTTTACATTTTTTCCTCACCTTGATCAGTGTGTGCAAAACAAAGCCAGTGAGTCTGCTTGTCCCCTTCTGTGTCAGGCACCCCATTGCTTGGCAGTGCTGGCACCAGTGAATGTCCCTAGGCTGCACTGGTGTAAGAGAGCCCAGATTTCATCCTATGCTCAGGACAGTGATCCAAGCTGTAAGCAGAAACAAACTTGTCTGCCAGCATCCAAACCCTGCTCCTACATCCATGTACTCTTCCATCCTTCTTCAAACTTAGTTTCAAAGGCAGCTAGGAATATAACACCAGCTAATATATTTCAGCACAGCTGTAGCCCTCCTCTCTGTCCCTCTAGGGACTCTGTGGGATTGTCTGATACCCTCCAAACTTCCCTCTGACCCACTCTCTCCACTCAGAACATCCTGATTTTTCACTTAAAATGCCATTTCTTCCCAAAGCAAACTGCTGTGCGTGTTGTGGATGAACTAAGTGTGCCAACTTCTCTCTAGATGCTGCAAGACCAGAGAACTAAGAGTCACTCCTTTCCCTCCAAAGCATCACCCAAAGCATCTCCTGTAAGCAGCATTCCACTCTTTTTCCTCCTCATTTATGCTGTGGTCACCACTTACATGTGAGCCCAATAAATTCAAGTGTAAATCACACAGAAGACACTGGAAAACTGTATCTTGTTCACAAAACAATTGTCTTGGCAGTTTTCAGGCATCTTGGCTGTTGGTACATCCTCGTGGGCGTGTTCTTTGGGCCACCTCTTCTGCCCCTCTAAACTCCTAGCCTTGCTAGGCTGATTTCCTCCAGCTGAGGATCTGGCCCTGACAGTGTTTGTCATGCGTGTCAGAAGGCTCAAATTCATCACGAATAGACACCCCCTGCAAATAGAATGGCATGTCAAGGCTGGCCATAGCCCCACTCTGGCTGGCCGTGGGAGATAATCTTGCACTCACATATTCCCTCCTGCAGCAGGACGGCCCATCTATGCCGAAAATGCTCCCGCTCTGACACTGCACTGAATCCAGGCTCAAATTTAGGAGCGTGCCACCGATGCAGGAATCCCAAAGCTTCTGGTAACTGACATTTATAGTGACTATTGACTTAGGGCCTCTCAAAATACTCTTTCAAAGGCCCCGAGAATGCAGCTTCATTGGTGATCTGGAAAAAGGTCATCAAAATAGCAAGGCAAGGTTATGCCCTGTGTGTAGAGCTTGTGGGAGAGCCTGGAAGAGTATTTCACACAGCTTGCTGTGTTTCTGCTGAAACTGATGCTTTGCAAGTGACAGAAATTGAAATTATGACACAAATTCCTCTGTCCCAAGCTGGGGAGGTTTGCTTATATAGCCTTCCTTCTCTGTTCCTTCATACCTCATGAGGTATGATAGAGAAGAACCAAATATATCTAAGGCAGCAAACAGAAAATTCGAAGTAGAGACATTTTCTAAAATAACCCTTTGCTGGAAGCTTCCATGGATTTCTTACATTTTATAAGATGCATCCCACAGACCAGTTCTAGTTCTTAGAGATTAAGGAGGTTCAGCCTAAATGAAACTCGGTGCCTTTAAATATTCCTTTTCTTTTATGTGGCTGTGCCTATAAAGGCACCTGGGCTTTGAGAGACTGGGATGATTGATTCATTAAAAGTATGTCATTCCATAGATACACGCTCACACATCCCATGTCTATATATACACAAGTATTTCTATTAAAGATGTGCACATCTATATTTGAGGTAAGTCTAAACTAAGCTCACAAAATGCCATTCAAAATCCTCAGCTCCAAATAAGTTTTGCACTCGGGACCCGCCTGTGATTTATCCCGTGGCCCTTCCCATGGGAAATCCACTGCAGGTCCTCATTTTGCCAGGCAGTCCATGTGAGGGGAGCCTGGAGAATCCCTGCAGAGACAGAGGGGTGCTGGGGGTAATACCCACTCTGCTTGGAGAGAAACAGCGGGGGAATTGGCACCTTAATGATCCAAGCAGGCTGAGGACTGCCCAGGACAGGGCACAGGGTGGAGAAGGGGAGGTGCAGGCAGATATCCCGATGGAGTAAACTGCCTGAAGCTCTGGGGGAGCAAAATCATCTGGTGGTTTGGCCCATGGTATGTAAACAGCTCACTAGGAAAGGTTCTTCTCTGAGGTAAATCGTATCATTTAGTAAATCACCTACGAGTGACTGGGTGGTTGCCCACAGCCATTCCAAATCCTCCTTTTGTAGACTTCTGTACACTTTTCTTCCAAATCCTTTGCACTCCAGCTTGCTTTTTGTTCCTCTGTACAGCACCAAAGGAGGCACACAGCCATGTAAAATTTGTACAGAGGAGAAGAGGAGCAGCATCGTATTACACATGCCATGTGATGAATCTAGTACAAATATTTCTATCCAAATATACACATACATAGATAGACTTTTTTTTTTGTTTTTTCAATGACCAGTATAAATACTTTACCTGGGAGATCATTCCCCATGTGCAAAATGAAACAGTTTTCCCTGGGCTTTAATCTTCTGGGGTTCATATTCTGGGTAAGAAGTGGGTCACTGTCATGGCAGGAGAAACCTTGTTCCCTCTCTTCACTCTCCCATGTTTGCTGAGGGCTATGTAAGCACCACGGTGAGCATTTGACTCATATGCATTGTAGTTGTTGGGCAGCAAGGTTTCCTTGAATTTGCACTCATCTTGGAAAACAGCCTGGAGGACAGGAAGGGGAGGGGGGGAAACAGAGCAGGTACAATGACTTTTTCACAGATCCCAGGTCATTTTTCTTGCTCCTGTTTTCACAGGAGGGCTTGTTGCAGTGTGCAACAGGTGGTGCTGCAGCCACTGCATCCAACAATAAATCTCCCTGCTCGGTGCTAATTTGGTGTCAGATGAACTCAGATGCCACCTGTCCACAGGATGGACTGTGCACTTCCTGCTGCAGAGCCAGTGAATTAATAATAAAGCAGGCCTTTCTTCATTTTATTGGCAAGTAAAGATTTCTGCCAGCATCACACCTTTTTGCAGCTTTATTGAATACCTCCCCTCTGCCAGAAGTCCTGTAATTTATTAAAAAACCCACAGGCTGGCCGTCAAAACCTTCAGTTCTCTTACAAACACCAACATCCAGAGAGAACTGCTTTCTTCAATAAGAGATTGGATCAGCAACAAATCTTTTCATTGATATTTAGCTATGCAGCAGGTTTTAAGCTGGGAAAGCAGTTTTGTTCTCCTCTGTGTCACATCATGCAAACTCAAGGAGAGAGGGTTATCTTGGAGAAGGGGTGCAAGGACAAGCAGGAGGCAAATGCAGAGGAAATTAAGAGAAAGCAGAATAATTCTCTGGTTTCAAAGGTCTGGCACATGGGATGCCAGCAGTGCTGTGCTATTTGGACACCTGTGTGATAACACCATTCAGAGCTGGTTGTGGGGGGGGAAATGCACATCTCCTGCAGCTTTTAAAAGTGTCTATGAGGAGAAACCAAACTGCAATGAAACTGGCAGGGTGGGGAAACCCAAGGGAGCTCTGAAGCCAGAGCCTGCATTTCTTTGGGAAGACCCAGCCAAGCAAAGCCTTTGGGCTTGTGGTACTTTTTAGGTGCTTGTGATCAGACACGACTGAAAGAATGGGGTGGAACCTCCAAATGCCCCTCTGCCCTTAACCATGTGAGAAGGAATCAGGTTAGTGACAGCTATGGGGCTGTGGGTCCTTCACAGCATTTGGCATTTTATTGAGCAACTGAAATACTTTGCTGAAATTACAGCTGCTTCAAAGGGAAGGACTTTGCTGTTCCTTTACAACAGACATCAGTGCTGTTCCTTGCTTTGAGATGGACTGCTTTTTCCTCCTGCCCAGAACCAGCCTCTTCCAAAGCTGCTTCCTAAAGACACTTTTACTGCTGAATGTTGAGGCTGAGTTGTCTTGCTCATACCTTGGAAATTAACTTGTGTTTGGATTGAAAATCACCTAGGTGAGGACAACAGTGATGGTGTTTCAGTATGATTTTCATTCCACTCTTCATAGAATTTCCTCACTCTTTGTGGCTGATTTCACAAAACTGATCATTAAAATAACCCCAGCCACACAGGTTGCCCTTGTAGGGCAGGCTTCCTATTTATTCTCCATGCTGTGGTTGTTTTTGGTAGGGGGAAGCATGTGGTCATTATTTTACTAATGGCAGCAAGTCGAAATAGCTCTAATTGTACCTCAGCTACACACAGTGCAATGCGAAAGGGCATCAGCAGGGCTGGGCTCTGCTGGGACCTGTTTGCAGCGCTCAAGCCTTAGGAAAAGCCACCTAATTAATCTGCACTATTTGCAGAATACATTCATTTTCCCAGGGTGCTCCCTGTACAGTCTTATTGGGAAGCTTTAAAAAGCACCAGACCTCTACCAACACTAAAACCCACTGATGGCACCAGGCTGGGCACTCCCCCTGCAGCCCAAAGGCTGTTTCCTCTGCTTGGAATCACAGATTTCCATGAGGAAAAAGCTGGGACCAAACCAAACCAACCAAACCAAACCCAAAACCCACAAAGTACTGAACCAAACCAACCCAGCCCAGAATCTTTGCGTTGCTGGCAGGTGCACTCACCGTTCCATACAACCTGCCCTTGCTGTTCATGGCGACGAAGAGAGCACTTTTCACCCCAAGCAGGCTGACAACTCCTCTCTCTACAGTGGAGATCTCAAAGAGACCTGGAAAAGAAGACATTCACCAGAAGTGTTATCACAGCATCTAGAGCTAATCCAAGGCAATTCAGATGCCATTTATTTATGTTACAGCCCTGAGGAACTTGTGGTATTTTCTCTGTTGGAGTTATCTCCCTAGTCTTGCCAAACTGATGCACACAGAGAAGATTTTCCCTTTTCCCACACGCCATAGGACTTGCAAATAATTATTCTGGAATTGTAGTCACACACTGTGTAATCCTTTTGTTCTATCTGACTCTTTTGATCTGTCAAATTCTTGGGCTTTCCCATAAGTAAATTATTTTTATCTAATATGCTATACTGGCAGAGGGTTTGTTATTAGCCTTAGAGGAGTGTGGCTTACTATTTTGAAGTCCCACATGACATCTTAGCTGCAAAAGATTTTAGCAACTGCCCTCTACAGGAAATTCAAACCCATATGACTAATGCTTTCCTTTATTCTTACAGTTACAGAACAGCACTCACAAGGAGGGGCAAACCAGGACCAGAAAGCCCCTTCCATGGGACACACTGAGTGTCCCAAAAGTACCAGTCAGCTGGGATTCAAAACCATGCTTTGGCACTCCAGAGAGAGCCACGACCTCCTGGATTCAAAAGGCAAATGAGGAGGTGAGGAGCGAGGAAATGCAGCAGAAGAGTCAGTTTTCAGCCTGTTTCAGTTTTTCCTCATCTGTGCAATAAAGCAGAGTAAAAATATACAAAATTCTATCTAAATTTGTTCCAGCCCAAAGGGTTCTGGTGTTTATTGGTCCCAGAGACTTCCCTAAGGCAACAGATGCAGCACAGGTTAACAACACCCAGTAACAACATTTGCATTCTACGAAGGGTAACGACTAGAGTTCACAGCAATTAAGTGACATCTATTCCATTTCATTTGTGGATGCAACTCACTGTATTGGTTTTCATTGTGAACTCCGCTTATCCTTCCGTCTGGGAGGATTTGAAGGTGAAACCCGATGCCCACGTTGCAGTAAAGCCTCCGCTGCCTCTTGATTCCTAGCAAATAGTCACTCTCCCAGTTCACATCTGCCTTCTCCCCTGACATCCCAGCCATGGACCTGGACAACAGAGATTGCCATCCTCTCTCCAGCAATGTGCCATTAGTTCTGCTTACAACGGGGTGTGGAGAAGCAATGCCAGCCAGAAAGCCCAGGAGGACGAAGGCAGGGAAGGTGCGGCGAGCGCCGGCGTCGCAGGACATAGTGAGGAGAGGTCTTTGTGCAGGGGCCATCCGGTTCACCTCCTGGGCACGTGGTCGGAATTAATGGCCCTAAAAATACCGCCCTTCTTGTTTTTCTCCCTTCAGCATGGTGGCAGAGGCTTATTTTTGGAAAGCAAACAGAGATTGCTGACCTGACACTACAGCCCGATCGCGGTGGGGTCGGAAGCAGAGACAGGCCAGCAGGACTCGGACTGGTGGGGACCATGGTTTGTAGATCCTGCTCTCCAGCGGGCAGCCCGGGTTATATTTGACTGAGCCATCTTTATAGTGCAGGGGCCGTCCCTCCCCACATCATCACTCTGACATCAACAGGCTGCCAAAGGTGAGCCTGCCACGGCTGTAACACAAACCTGCCGCCCTCCCCGGCTGGCCGGGCTGTGATGGATGCTGTCACCCAAGACTGGCGGCAGGAGTGGGATTTCATTGGCCGTGGGAAGCAAAGGAGTCGAATTGGCCGGGTGCTCAGAGGCCTCACGGCTTCCTTATTTAGAGGAGAAGGTGTAAAAACAGTTGTGGAGCTCATCAGTGAGCAATGACAAGTGTGCAGCCACTTCCTCAGTGGCACGATGGCCAGGCATCTCAGCATTGGGGGATCATTGGCTTCCAGCAGCACCGCTGGGTGTGTGCACATCCAGCAAATCCCTTCCTAAGCCATCCACGTGGCTCAGTCTCCGTGTGCACCTCTCCAGGGAGCAGTCCTGGCTGGCTAACAGTGAGGTAAGCCCTGCTGAAGGCACAGGAAGCCCCCGGGCTCACTCCGCTGCTTTTATTGCCATGGCCATTGTGCCGAGCGGGGCGCAGGCTGAGCCAATATTGATCTGGCAGTGACACGTGGCTGGGACCATTTGGGGTTCATGCTGGTCACTGGGGTGACTTCCCAGTGATCCCAGTTATGTGGGCAGGGTGTGTGCCTCCTGCAGGGCTGCGACTGCATTTGTGTGTGCAAGACAAGAGCTTAGCTAATGTGTTAAAGAAGAGGGAAATGGCCCCAGCTCCCTCCTCTTGGACTCACTCCTTTCCCCAGGCCCAAATACCTCTTTTTTTTTTTAAAACAATAACACATGTCCATCTTAATTTGCCTCTCCTTCCACCTGTCTTACTTGTTTGCCCTCATTTTGCACTGATGCTGTTTCAGCGTCCTTGGGGCTACACAGATTACCCTTTTATCTTAGTTAGTTTCACGGGGCTTATTAAGACATTAATTGGAGGGAAGTTTGGTGTTGTGACCTAAGGAAGCATCTTCTGCCTTTTGCTTGCAAGGAAAATCCTCAGATCCTTTCCTCATTCTCCTTCATCTCATGGGTTTTCATCTTATACAAAGTGTACATATAATTTTTAGGAAGGAATATTGCTTGTGTTTATCCTTTCTTATCCTTTATGAGAGGCCAGGATCAGGGGGAAACAAAGGCCAGGGTCACTCTTAGGAGCATGGAGAACTCATTTCCCAGTTTCTCTTAGGCCACAGTGTGAAGACCTGCCCATTCCTGACGCACATGACCCCTGGAAACATTGCCTAATCTCAGAGCCATCACTGTCCCTAAACATATGCATTGTAGTATTTTCTTTCCACTTTTTATTCCCCCTGGAGGACATTCTAAGTGTGATGGGTGCAGAGCTGGACTGCCATCATCAGCTTTAACCACCTTTTAATCACCTTTGCATCTTCATGGGCTAAAGGAGCTTCTCTGCCTTGTGCTGGCACCTCAGCCACTGCAGATCCCCCACAAGCTGCTCTGATGGCCCAAGTCAAAGGGACACTGTGTGATGCACCGTGTCTCATCCCAGTACCCTTGATCCTACAAGAAATACCAGAAGGGTAGGGTAAAAAAACAATGGGATCAATTCCCACAAGTCTGTGGGATGCATTGCTTTGTCTTTGAGTCAGCCCAGCTGGAGAGTGACTGCTGAGAGCCGTGATGGACCAAGGGACAGCCTTGCTCTGGTGCTTTCCTGCTGAGCAAGGAGCTCTGCCAGCATTCTGTGTGCAAAGGGTGGCCAGATTTCTTGCAAAAATCAGGACTTCTCCTGCTTGGTCTGAAATCCAAACCAAAGAGCTAAAAAGTGTGATTTCACTGGGACAGCTGGCTCTCAAGAGACCAGGAGTCTTGGTGTCTGGCCCAAGACTAAGTGTTGTGCAGCTGAGAGATAAAGTGAATGCTGCAGTCTTGTGCTGCTCAGCAATTCTGCATCAGAGCCAGAATAAGTGTGGAATCATCCCAGAGTCGGATTTGTGGCCAGCAATTTGATGAGTTTCTGTGTATCAGCATAAGAAAATGAATTGCCATGTAAATTCTGGAGCTTCTGACTCAACTAGGCAAGCCTTGTTTGCTCTAAAAGATGTCTCATTCTGCTTAAACTTGTCCTCTTGGTCCGTGAAGAAAGGGCCAAACCCCCAGTGTAACCTTCTGATTTTCAGACAGCACCTTGCCCAGGTTTCATGTCCCTTCCTGGGAGGCACCAAGGGAGACACCAACAGCATTTGCAGCAAAATAAACCCTGTGAACTCCAAAGGGGGAAAAAATTGCCTTCAGTAATCACCCCCCGCTTGCTCGAAATCCTAAGACCCAGGCTGACAGTGCTCACTGCCTAATTAAAGGAACAAGTTTTCATTGTCAGTATTTGGGTACAATATTAAAATAATCCCCTTGGGAACAGAGCAGCATGGATCCACTTTCAGATAGTCTAAGAAAAGTCCTGCAGCTGAGCAGTAACGTGATAGGGATGCAGAACACGTCTTTCAAAAAATGCACGATGACCTAGGGCCCGAAGGTCCATTTTAAAATCTTTTAAAAGTCTCTCCCTATTTTAAGGCCTGGAAAGAGCAAACCCTCATTCGGAAGGGCAGACTAAAATTGTTCACCTTGCCTGTGAAGACCCAGGGCTGTGGTGGACAGAGAAGGGACATTTCCAGGTGACAAATGGGACTGTTGTGGCAGGGCAAGTGTTGCAGGCTTGGGACAACCTGCATAAAACTCTGTAAGCCCAAGCATGACCGTGGAGCCCCATCAGACCACCTTTAGGCTGATGTTGGCCAGCGTGTAGAGATTTATAACACAAATACTGGGGCTATAATGAATGAAATGTGAATCACAGGATGAAAGCAGCAGGAAAAAATAAGGACAGAATCACAGAGAAGATGCTGAGTTGGAAGAGACCCACAAGGATCATCAAGTGCAACCCTTAGCCCTGCACAGGACTGTCCCCAAGAGTCACATCATGTGCCTGAGAGTGTCAAATACAGCAAGGGTTGCAGGGCTGGGCTGTGTTGACAACCAAGGACCCACCAATAGCCACAAAACTGGTAAACACCGAGGAGTGTGTTGTTGGCATCCAACTAATTTGGATAGAGCCACAGCAGAGGTGATTAATCAGCAGAAGACCTGAGCTCTGGCAGCAGGAGGGTGACAGAAAGGGTCACAGCACACTGAGTTTGTTGTTTCCCTTCCCATTACCCAACAGGAGGGTGGGTTTGTTGTCACACAGATACCCAGAGTGAGTAAACAAGGCAACAGACAGCAATCTTGCCCAAGACTCTTGGGGACTAATAAGCTCTTGGAGGCTGAAGCAAGCAAACTTCTGAACCCAAACTGTCTTAAAACATATACAAGACCTGTTCAGACCTGGTTTGACATCAGCAGTGAAGAGAAACCCAAGAGACATGGTGAAGAACAGCTTCCTGATATTTTTTTTTAGGAAGTGGGAAAAAGAATCTACTCCCAAAGGAAACCATGGAGGATTTAGGACTAGAGATATTCTACCTACCTTGGAAAAAAAAATAAATCTTGTTTTACTGCTAATTCTTGCTAAATTAATTTTCTGAAGGGGAATGTCAAACACAGATGCAGTCAAATGTGCCCACCTTTGTGTCCTGAGGGGGCTGTGTGTGTCTCCACGCCCTACAGGCGCTGGGATGACTGTCAGGAGGCACAGGGGTGACTCCCTGGTGAACCTGTGGCTCCCCACCTGGTGCTGTGCCCAGCAGCCCACGCTGCTTCTCTCCTCACCTCCTCAGCTGTTCCCACTCGGCAGGGACAGGCGGTCCAAAGGCTAAAAGGCTGAGCTGGAGAAAGCAGAAGTGAGAGCCCCCAGCGGGATCTGGTTGGTGTCATTCATCAGAAGAGCAGGATGACAGGGCTTCTGTTGCATTTGGGTTTAGTTGGTTCTGTGCCTGGGTTTCTCATTGCAGCAGGAACAGGGATGCAAAATGCCATGTGTCAGTAATATGATGAACAGGAGGGTAAAAAGACCTTGTTTTCACTCTTGGTGCTGGGGAGGTTTTGTCCATTGGCCCAACTGACCAGATCTCTGGGTGATTCCTGACCACGGAAACGATTCAGGTTAAATGACATAATCCAGGAGAGGTGATTACAGGCCATTTCTGCCATTTCCCAGGTCACTTCCTTGTGTTGTCATTAGCTCAGCTGAGGACTTTCTTTCTCTTGCATGTCAATCCTTCACCTGTTGGTCTGGATCGTTCCTCATGTTTCAGAGGAGAATTCTGAAACCTTTTGTGCAGTCTGAACTCCTCCCTGTTTTTTTTCAAGCTTTTTTCCCCACATGGCAGGCAACACTTGAAGGTCTAAAGCGTATCATTCCTCTTTTGACAGCAACTGTGATCTGTAGTTCAATTTCCATAGGATGGATCCTATTATTGAGATCTCCTCCTGTCCTCTTCTCCTCCCCTATTCCCATTTCCCCTGCTGTGTTGGTGAAGGAAAAGGTGGGAATATGCTGGGTGAATTCTGCATCACTGAGTCCTGGCCACAGCTACTTGAGGGGTGGGAGTGAAACTCCTTGGATCCCTGATATTTAGGGCCTATGTCTTAGTCTTTAAATGGAATACAAGACTAGAACCATAGCGTAACAGCTGTTTCTAGCACAGCTGGATTGCCCACTGCGGGCAAGCAGCACTACTTCATGTTTTGGCTGCTCTCACAGTACCCAAAGCCCCCAAAATCCCAAAGATAAGACAGGTGTTCTCCCCTTGTTGTTGCTTTGCTCTTCCACAGAGGAAGTTACGAGAAGCCCTGGCTTCTCTCATCAGCCACACGAGCTTTCCCTGTGGTTGAGATTAGGGCTGTCTAGATAGAAGGAGTTCAGGGACACGAGGAATGTCATGCTGTAGCTTAGGCCAGGTCTGAGCTTAAAGGTTGCTCCTGGAGCAATGGGCAGAGGATGAAGTTTGGAGGACAGAGATGGGGCTGTACAGACTAATTCCATCCTCTGTGCACTCAAGGCTCTGAAAACAGTGTCCTCAAAGACTGGGGATTGCATACCCCCTCTGGCTCTCCATTGCAGTTCTGAGCCACTCTAAAGGGTCAATATTTTTTCCTTATAGAGCTTTGTCCTTAAAACTGTCCAAAAGATAGCATGATCTGCCTTCAGTTCCTGGAATCATAAACTGAACAGTTGTCAAGCTGGACTTTTCAATGGCTCCAAAGGATCCTTTTAGCTTAAAGATGGAGGTGTTTTCCTTTCATGTTGCTCTCTTTGTGAATCTCTGTAAACACTGAAACAAGAGGGGGAGGGTAAGGGAGTTTTATTTCATTGTTATTTAGTATAAATTCATTGATTCCTGGGACTTATTAAAGGGCACCTGAGGTTAAACTGGATCTGAAGGGGTAACAGTACATTTTTAATTCCCTCTTTGAAAATGCCCATATAAAACTATCACCAGAGGTCCAGTAAAACTGCAAGGTGCATTCTCAGAAAGCTACTTAGATGTGTGGCTAAGGCTCAGTTAGCCACCAGAAATTCATCCAAAAGGAAAGCTCACTGGCTAAAGGATGAAAAGTGGCCATTTCAGGAGTGATTCTGCATTCTAGTCAGGTTTGCAGCCTAAAGCAAACAGGGTGAGTTTTCATACATAACCCCAGTAAATCAGTTTTGTTCCTACAGCTCCTTTTCTGAATAGGAAAAAGAGAAAAGGGTGGGTTTTGGCTCCTCAGCAGAAGCACAAGTAATACAGCACAGAGGGCTCAAAGCTTTGCCATAGCTTATTGAGGAATTCCAAATTCCTTTAGACCTTCAAGGGACCAGGAGTGCAGGATAGGTGAGCTGTTTAAGGCAACACAACTGCTAAGACTTAGCTCTGCACAGAAAGAGTGAGGTAAAAAAAGCATGTCCAGGAAATGGAAATACGTGGCAGTGCTTGGGATCAATCAGTACCCAGTTCTGAGCATGGGTTGAGCATGTTGGGTTTCTGCCAGAAATGACCTTATTCTTTATCTTCCTCTTTTTAACACTCACTTCTTTAGCTGTGTGTGACTCTGGATCACAGAGCACAGGATATTCTGAGTTGGAAGGGACCCCCACGGACCACAGAGCTTCCCCCCGAGGCCAGGTGAGAACTGCACATACAGTTTTAATCTGGTCGATTACTTTGATCATTGCAGGATATTTGTAAAGCCTGTAAGTCCGTTTTGAGAAAGGAGCCCACCTCTTGGTGTCAAAATACCTTCTGCTCTCAGCACATGGAGGGGTCCTCAGTGCTGGTGCCACTTTCCCCACTGGAGTCTGGGACCTGCTGAAGAGCTGGCTGTGAGTAACTAGAACATCATGGAAGTCTGCAAGTTTCTCTGGTTCAAGGCTGCCTCTTGCCTTGCCTTGAAATGGTAATTTCTGATACTCACTCTGACATAACAGTGGCAAATCTGAGCACAAACCAAGTGGTTTGCATTTAAAGCTGCGACCACATTGTTATTTCTTCATCAGGAGCCACAGCGTAAGGTATTTGTTGTGATGGTTTTTAACATATGGAAGATCAAGACCAGATTCCTAAAATATTCTGAAAACCAGTTATAGCTTTAACAGTGACTGTGGTTAAATATAAAACCAAAGCAATTCATTCTATTAAAAAGCCCAAGTCTTATTTTTATCCAGTGATGTTATGAGGGCATGTTCTAAATCAGCCCAAAGCTCTTGCAGCTACAAGAGCTTCACTTCTGCAATTTTTAAGGGCCCAGTTAAGTTGCTGCAGCTCCTTGTGCATGTTGTTAGCACAGGATTCTCCCTCTGACACTGCCCAGACCAGCCTGGCTCCCGAAGATTAAACATTGGAAGGAAACAGGCGAGGAAAACACAAGAGCTGAATAATAACGTTGGGGGTTTTTTTCCCCTGCAAAGAGGAGTCTCATTTGGACAGGTCAGGTTGTGATGGGCACCCAGGAGTAAGAAACAAACCCATACATTTTCTGCATTCATACAGCAATTCTCTTGACATCCCTGTCCATACTACCCTGCACTTCTCCACAGGCACTGGCCCAGTTTAAGATTGCGCTGCTAATGATGAGATGCAAGCATTCCAAGCATCCCCTAACCAGAATGTGTATTCCATGCAGGATTAAAGAATAGTTTGCCTGATGCACACGGGACAGGTGCTGTGGAGCAGGGTCAAGGCAGGCATGTAGCAGAGCTCTGAAATTTCCTTTTTGATCAAGCAAGTAGTGAGCATATGTTGGCAGATGGAATGTGTGCTCAGCTTCCTTTGGTGGAGTTTCAGCACTGACCTTTTGCTGCATTCCTCCTCCAGCAGCAGCAAAATGGTTCTGCTTAAGTGAACTGACATATCCCACGTGCCAGCCCAGCTGTCTTCTCCAGCCCACCGTGTCTCCTCCTGTTACAAAGAAGCCTGGAGGAATGGCAATGCTGTCAATTCATGTGTCATAACCTATGGTGAGAATAAGGGTGTGACAATCAATTGTGCTCGTGACACAGTAAACCCCACCTTGAGGAACCCCAAGTGGCCACAGGAGTGGATGTTAACAGCTCATGGATTGTTTTGCTGTGTTACTGCCTGGGTGACACAAACACAGGAAGCACCACCCACCTCCAGCTTGATCCATCCTTGCCTCTCTTTGACTTCTTGATGTTTTCCATCCCTTGCTCTGGTCCTGCCGAGTTTTCCTCGGTGTCTGGCAGGTCTGGTCTGTGTCTGACTCCACTGTGGAAGCTCAGCTGGACTATGCAGCAAGCAGGTGACACAGCAGGCAGTTCTTAGGGGGCAGAATGCTTCTTTAAAGAGCTCCTGGTGAGACCAAGTGCTGCCATGAGTGCAGGCAGCCCACAGGGCCAGGGCCAGGCTGTGCCCCTGTGCCCTGCCACTCCACTGCATGCACACCAAGGCTTTCCCAGCCAGCCTGCCATTCCAAATGTATGAGATACATTAAAGTCTAGGCAGTTTGCTTGGGCTGTCAGAAAGCACTGGATATCTCCCATCTGAAAGGCAACCTGCTTTAGTTTGGATACTCCAAAATGAAGACATTGCTTGGTGTTTGGATAGGCAGGAGAGCTCTTTCCTTTCTGTGCACGGCCTAAGCTTCCCAAAAACTGAATGAGTCTTTCTCCCTTAAAAACAAGGGAGGAAATGAAACCAACGTGGATGCAGCATGTATTGTGTAGAGCCTGCACTGCCAAATTCTTGATGCTTTTCTCATAGACTCATAGAATCCTTTGGGCTGGAAGTGACCTTTAAAGGCCATCCAGCCCAACCCCCCTGCAAGGAGCAGGGACATCTTCAACAGATCAGGTTGCTCAGAGCCCTGACCAGCCTGACCCTGAATGTTTCCAGGGATGGGGCATCCACCACCTCTCTGGACAACCTGCTTCCCCACCCTCATTGTAAAAAACATCCTCCTTACATCCAATGTCAATGGAGCCTTCTTTAGTTTAAAACCATTACCCTTTGTCCTGTCACAACAGGCCCTGCTAAGAAGTTTGTCCCTGTCTTTCTTATAGATGCCCTTGGAGCGCTGAAAGGTCCCCCCAAAGCCTTCCCTTCTCCAGGCTGAACAATCCCAGCTCTGCCAGCCTTTCCTCCCAGCAGAGCTGCTC
>JAWWEW010000041.1:58422440-58433490 GCA_035583185.1 Anabacerthia variegaticeps | reverse complement strand
TGCCCAGCAAGTCCCACCTGGACAGCAGCAAGAACTTCTTTGCTGGGCAGTGACCCAGCCCTGAACAGATTGCCCAGGGAGGGTGTGGAGTCTGGACACAACCCTGTCTGGACACAACCCTGTGCCATGTGCTCTGGGATGGCCCTGCTGGGGCAGGAGGTGGCACCAGATGCCCCTCTGGGGTTCCTTCCAGCCTGACCCATCCTGGGGTTCAGTGGGTCTGTGACTGTGTGAAGCACAGGAATTCTCCCTCAGGATGTCTGTGTCCCTGGCACTGAGTGCCCCTCTCGTGGATCCCAGGCTTTTTCCCCTCTGGTCCCCTCAAGTAACTCCTGCCCTGACAGCAGCAGCATGCAGGACACAGGCTGGAAATTGCATGGAAAACACATTTCAAGTGCCTGAAAGTGACGCTGGAGGTAAATAATTTCCATTGCACTGTAGCAGATCACGGGCAGTGTGTCTGTAAGGAGAAGGCAACGCTCCCACCACAAGAACAACAAAAAGCACCACTGTTATTGTAAGAAAGAACAACAAAAAGCACCACTGTATTGTAAGATTTTTAAGAAACTGAGGAGCTCTTCCTAATAATCCTGTTTTATTCAAAACACTGGTTATACATATTATCTCCTCTCTGGGGACCAGTGACAGGATCTGAGGGAATACCTGGATCTGTGTCAGAGCAGGATTAGGTTGGATATTGGGAAAAGGTTCTTCCCCCAGAGGGTGGTGGGCACTGAGCAGGCTCCCCAGGGCAGTGGGCACAGCCCCAAGGCTGCCAGAGCTCCGGGAGGGTTTGGACAACACTCTCAGGCACATGGTGGGATTTTTGGGATGTCCTGTGCAATGCCAGGAGTTGGACTCGATGATCCTTGTGGGTCCCTTCCAGCTAAGGATATTCTGTGATTTTGTGATTGTGTACATTTGAACATGTATTGCTTTTTTTATTTCTAAAACATGCTTTACCCAAAAATGAAGAGTTGGCGAGTCCAGAGACTCATTTGGAAAGCACTAATACTGTGTATCTGTTTTTTTGCCACAGGAACAGGAAAGTTGTTGATTATTCTCAGTTTGGGGATTTGGAAGATGATGGTAAGTGGCATGTTCCTGTACACAACAAACATGCCAGGAACTAATGGAACCACCCAAAATAGGTGGGAGGGGAGATGAGGGAAGACCTCACAGCACCTGCAGCTTCCTCAGGAGGAGCAGAGGACAGGCACTGCTCTCTGCTCTGGGGGGACCAGGGACAGCACCTGAGGGAACAGCTGGAGCTGTGTCAGAGCAGGGTTTGGTTGGATACTGGGAAAAGGTTCTTCCCCCAGAGGGTGGTGGGCACTGAGCAGGCTCCCCAGGGCAGTGGGCACAGCCCCAAGGCTGCCAGAGCTCAGGGAGGGTTTGGACACCACTCTCAGGCACATGGTGGGATGGTTGGGGTGTCCTCTGCAGGGCCTGGGGTTGGACTTGGTGCTCCTTGTGGATATCCATAGGATAGTCTATGATTCTGTGATCCTATGAAAATATCATCTTTAATGAAGTAGTCTGTTGAGAAGGCTCTTTCAGCAGAAGGAATCTGGGCACACTGGTAATTATCCCAGTTCCACAAGCACGTGCTGTGCCAGGAAACTGGGCAATACTCAGGGTCTTCTTGCAGTACAATCTGCCTCTCTCCCTGCCTCAGTTTTCAGTGCTAATTAGTTCCATGGCCCCCTGATTATTAGTTCACAGAGCTGTAAATGTGGATATGAAGGAGGTGGGAATCATCTCCAGGTAGATGTGAGGTTTCTCCACAGCTCTCTGTCTCAGTGGGTTTGTGCTAAGGACATAGCAGTCAAATCTGGAGTATCATTGAGGACACAAGAGATTGCAAGCTCTGTTTCCACAGAAGTGCTCCTTTCCTTCTAAGCCCTAATGGATGTTCCTCACTTTGCCGGCAGGGTTTGTTTGCTTTCTTTTTGTTTGCTTTTTTTCCATGCTGTTTGCAGGATCTGGGGAACAGTTTGAATCGATGGGAAGGGCAGGGAAAAGTGAGCGGTGGTGAAGGTAATGCAGATTTTTAGTTGAAATGTGGGGCGTGACTTTTCTTAGTTTCTAAGTGACCACTTGTAATAATGAAGAAAAATGTCAATTCCCCCCAGGCTTTGTGAGCTTATCTAAGGTTGGCCGTCATTTAGAGAATACTGAGGAGCACTGTTTTCTCCTGGTTTTGCACTGTGCCATTCAGTGGCCTCAACTGAAAGAAAGGCAGTTTTCAGGCCTTCTAATTTGATAGGAATCTTGCAGAAATGCCTTGTGTCTTATAAAGGGCCTTATGAAGGTGGTTGAAAAAAGGGAGCAGCACACAGGTTTAAAAATGAGAGCAATTCAAGGGAACGATTCCCCAAACATAAGGACTCAAAGCTGTTTAAGGTAGTGATTACTCTTGTAATAGATGGTTGTTCAGTATATCAAAATGTGGGAGCACAGTGGGCATTTATTGCTGGTAAAAGTTGAAATCATTGCCTCTGGAATAAAAGTCTATGTATAAAAAGGTCTTGTTGAATTTTCATTTCAAATACATTTAAGGATAGTGTATTTACAGATGTTGTTTTCTTTAAAAATAGGATTTCAGGGGAAAAAAAAGGGTTATTTTTGATATATTTTCAGTGCATGATGAAATTTGAAGTCTAATGACTTCTTTTGGCCTCATGGAAGAGGGTATGAGAACTCATGAGAGCTTGGGGCTGTTTTCCTACAGATGAAGACTTTGCACCTTCGAGCAAAAAATCCAGAACAAAGGCCAAGGAATTGAAGAAGGAGAAAAAAGAGAGGCAAAAGCAGCCACCCAAAGAGGAGACTCCATCCCAAACACAGGCACTTAGTAAAAGGTACCAAATACTGTTGTCAACTCTAGTCATACCAATTATTAGTTCATATATATATATACATATATATATATGTATATACACACAGTGTTTTGCAACCTTGATCTTTTTAAGCATAGAGTGCTTTGAAGGTCCGAGTGTGCTTTGTTTGCATCATTTCAGAAGGTAATGCTCATAACACAATATATATTGAAATATGAATCTCTTTACCAGCATCTGAACTTTTTAAAAGTTCAGTAAGTCGCAAGTAGATCTGTAACAAATCCCTCTTTTATTATTTAGTGTGTTTTCTTGTTTTTTGCAGGTTATCCTTGGATGACAAACTTTATAAGAGAGATTTGGAAGTCGCCTTAGCTTTGTCCGTCAAAGAGAAATCTGCAAATATCCTTGAGGTGCAAAATTCAGAAGAACAAGGTTACTTGGCAGCCCAGTGCAACCCTCTTTACTGATATGTTGTGAATTCCAACACGGCAATTGATTTGGCACTGAAAGAGGTTGAAAATCCTGGTTTATTTCAGGGTGTCCTGGCAAGGAAGGGAGGATTTCTAGGCAGTGCCTCTCTTCTTATGTTCTTGGGTTTTTCCTGGGAGAAACTCACTCTTCTGTAAGCTGTCCCAAACATGTTGTTTGGTGAGAGACAGATAAAAACTTGAGCTCTTTTCAGTTTTTAGTGGTTTTATTTTTTGTTACGTGGCTCTTGTATGCTAATATCTTCTATATTTTTCTTTCTGGCTCTTTAAAACAGATAAAAATATTGAAGCAGAAAATATCCACAGGAGACCCCCTTTTTCCAACTGCAGTGTAGACAGTGAATTTTTAGGTCAATGGTTCTCACAATCTGCATTCTTTGTTCCCATGGCTTTCTGCTTTTCACTGGTGTGGAAAAAAGAGTCTTTCTCTTAAATAAAGATTGAAGGATGCATGAATTTTTTCATTAGAACCTGGGGATTGCTGAGTGAGACTGTTACAGGTCACTAAAGGCTGGGTGGAAAACACAACCAGGTGTGTGATGTTTTTAGATGCTGACTTTATTTCATTCAAGAATTACTTACCTTCCACTCCTTAATGGGCCTGTAATGCCTAAGGACCAAAGAAGCATGACCAATCAGTGCCATTGGAAACTCCATTTTCCCAGGGTTATTTTTGTCCTTCTGGTAGCTTGGTTGCAGATAAATTTCATAATGAGAAAGGCCAGTTTGGTTGGTTAAAAGAGTAAAACAAGAACCCCAGGAGGGCAAGTGTAGATGATATCTCTGTGAGGTATAACTCAAACCACCCCAAATGAATTGGTTTGAGAAGAAGAGAGTCACTGTGAATTGCAGTTAGTTAAGCCACCTTCTGTTTTCCAGGTCTCAGTGAGGTCCCGGATGAAGACACACCCAAGGGTGATGGTGGGCAAGGGACAGTGACACCCAAGGTTCCAGCACAGGGTGATGGTGGGCAAGGGACAGTGACACCCGGGGTTCCAGCACAGCAGGAGGGGCTTGGCAGTGGTGACAGAGAGCATGAGACTGACTCAGAGCCAGAGTCTGGCACCAGTAAGTTCTCCTCCACAAGAACCCCCTCCTTAAATGTGCTTTGACTGTGATGCCTTCCATTTAGTGGGTATTTGCAATGAATTTCCTGCTGCTTTGTGTGTATCTGTCTTCCCCCCTTACTGAAGCTTTATCCTCTCCTACCAGTGACATCCCAACTGCACCTTCACACCAAATTTAAACAGTGCAGCTTACTCATGCACAGCCCCCAAACTGGAAAAACTGCACAGCTTCCTATGTGCCAGGACAAATTTCTTCTGCCCTCCTTGTCCAGGACAGTTTTGTCTCTTTAATGAAGGAAAACTCTTCATTTTTCTGCCTGTTTTTTGGGCTTTGCATCAGAATGGTGACTCTGGGGTAGTGTCAGCTGTTGGTGCTTTCAGTTGAAGCTTATTTCTATAGGAAGTAGCCTCCCCTGTCTCCTTCCTCCAACTCCCAGCTCTTAGGAAAACAAGCTGCATCCATGTCTTTGTCATTCCCCAGCAGGTAATGTGTCTGTAGAAATATTTACTGCTCAAAAATGGGACAGTCTGGTACCATGTTTGCTATTTCTTGCAGCAGCTTGTGCTGCTCTGCCTTCTTCCCTGATAATTTCTCTGCTAAAGACTATCTTCCCCAAATCCCTTTTCTTTTCCCCCAAGTGTCACCTGTGGTTTCTCCTTCATGGACAGTGGAACAGAAAGCTGAGCCAAGGCAGAAGATGATGGCCAGCCCCTGTGAACCACTTGGGAGGCCTCTCCTTGCATCGAGTCCTGTAACACACAAAAAGCCCAAGTGGACCCCACCAGGTACGTGTGAGGCTGTCAAAATAAACAGGTGCTTGGGCTGACTTGGGTTTTTAGCAGTCTCTCTTGAAAGCAGACAAAAAAAGCAGCTCTCTCAGGAAAACACCTGGCTTTTAATAAAGAAAGGTTTTCTTTTGACAGGTTTAAACCAAGAAAGATAGAAAAGCTATCTCTGTGGTTCTTTTACAGCATTATCCTCAACTCCTTGAGCTCGGGATGGAGGGGGTTCAGGAAATATTTTCCAGACTATGGATCAAGATATTGTTTTGTGTGCCATTTCTCTCTCATTTAGAGCTTTCTTTAGCTCTGTTACATGCTGCATTATTATCTATTCTAAACACATGATATTAGGAGAAAGTTCCAGAGTTTTAACTGCTCTATTGAAGCAAATGCTTAGCAGCTTTACTTTTCAAGGGGTCTGAACATGCTGCTTGCTGTGGTTTTCCTTCTCATTTCATGGCCTTTTCTGTGTGTGGTTCTTTCTGTTGGGCTCCTTTCTCTCAAGCCCTCCTTTCCCACTTGGAATTGCGTTGTGTTGGGACTCTCTGTGGAGTGCCTGAGAACACCCAGGACACTGGGAACAGTTCTTGTGGGCAGTGTTGCCCCAGTGTCTTGCTGCTTAATTAAACCCTGTGCCCCATTCGCAAGGGATGGATTCCTGCTGAGTGGGCTCATTTCCAGGGGCCGTCTTGTTCAGACCTTTCTGCGATATCTTTAGAAGAGGGGTTTTTTTTGTTCTGTTAGGAAAACTATAAAAAGACAACAGTCATGATTCATTTTTACCCCCTCTTCCATCTTCTTTCTGGTTTACACTTCCTTTCAGCTCCATCAGGAAGCAGTAATTCCTCTGGGAAAGATGTTGCTCTGAAGTCCCCAACTCAGTGCCTTAGGCTTGGCCTCTCCAGATTGGCAAGAGTCAAACCACTGCATCCCAGTGCCACCAGCAGGTAACTGGTCACTGGCCAGGTGCCACCAGCAGGTAACTGGTCACTGACCAGGTGCCACCCCAAGGAAAAGGCTGGGGAAAGGGTTTTGCTTCTAAACAGCCTCCACTTTGGAGGGCTGTTGTTTATGGACTTTCTGAGGTTCTTGGAATGAGTTTTTATTCTGCAGCTTTCTAGCCATCATTAAGTGCTACTGAATAATTGTATTATCTAATCGAGGTGGCTTCTGGGTCACCAGCTTTTTTATGTATTATATTCAGAGATGTTAGTTTGTGCTGATTTTAATTGTCTAAGACCCAAACTCTCAGCAATAAACTACTCTAGACAGCAGTATGTATGATAGGAAATACGTTTTTTTGAATGTTGTATTTTTTTAAAAACCTGTAATAAAGTACTTCATATAATTCAATTCTATTACTTGAATTCATTAATTTGGAAAATCACTTTGCATTTTGGCTGCAGTCTGGCAAATGTTGTTGCATTGCTCAGACAATGGGGGTGTTTCTTGTAGCTCCTCAGGCTTCTTTGAGGACTGGGATGCCAAGATTAGGGGGGGGATTTTCTAAAGCACTGGAGTGAGAGTTGGGTTTGTTTTTTTTTCATTGTAATTGTTCTTTAATGTAATTCTCTCAATGGTTAAAGGCTGGTTTTCCCTTGCTTTGGCTGAATAAGAGCCTGAAAGGGCTTAAAACTTGACCAGCTGGCACTGAGTGTAAAAGACACATTCCTTAGTGTATTTAAGCTTCTCTCTCTTTAATGCTCAGGCTTCTCAATTCCTCTCACCAAATTCTTCATAATGGCAGGCCTGGAGGACAAGGCAATCAGAATTATCATCTCATTAAAGTTATAAGACTCTGATGAACAAAGAAATCATAGGAGAAAACAGAACTGATTGAACATGAAAACCGGCTATTTCTCTGCTTAGTGTCTTTCTGTTTCCCTCCTTGAACACAGGAGGTGTTTCACCTTTTTTTACTCCCAGTAAATCTCCATAAATCTTGCTTTGATTCTATTACTTTTTCAAGATTCTTTAAACTGAAGAGTTCTAAAGAGTTACAGTCTTTAACTATGTAGGAAATCAACAATAGAGGGCACAACAACATCAAGTTTTCACTCCAGTGCAGAGGAGCTCTATGGCTGTGATTTCTATTTGCATATCAAAGGGTTGCATGACATTTGGAACCAAAACATCTAGGATAGAAAAGCAAAACCAATAAACCAGGTATATCAACAACACAGCACATTTCCCTAGGTGAAGTGACTGATAATGTAAGTAGGTATTTCATGCCTTGTTTAAGGAGCTTTAACAAAGAGTCCTTTTCCAGATGTTTGCCATGATTTTTCTCGGGCATGACAAGTCCACCCCTCCCTGGGGAAAAGTCGATTGATGTCATAGATGAGTGTGGTTCAGGTGCTTCACATCCTCTGGCACCATTTCCTGGGAACTAAGTGGCTTAGGAGTCAGAAAATGGGGGAATGGGCAGATCTTACTCAGGCCACATCTGGAGGGCTGGGTCTAAAAAGGGTGTCCAAACACTGTTTTTAAAATGCCCTTAAGGACTTTGAGCAAAGCATCACATCTATTTTTATTTTTCATTTACAGTGACAATTCCTTGGTTAGATTTGGTTGTAAGCTTCCAAACTTAGAACACTTTTGGTAATCATCTCTCCTTTTCCAGGCTCCTCTTTCAATCCCAGAAGATGGAAATCTCCTAAAGAAAATGCCTATATCCTGAAATTGATCCCATTTCTGCCTCCAGTGTACGGTTTGTTTGATCGTGGCTTGCTCTGGCATTGACAAACTTTTGAATATTGCTTGTGGAAAGTTATGACTTTCTCAGGAAAGTGAAAATAAGATGGAAAGCATAACAATCACAGAGTCACAGAATGGTTTGGGGTGGAAGGGACCTTAAAGGTCATCCCATTTCCCCCCCTGCCATGGGCAGGGACACCTCCCACCAGCCCAGGTCACTCAGAGCCCATCCAACCTGGCCTTGGACACTCCCAGGGATCCAGGGGCAGCCACAGCTTCTCTGCCCAACCTGGGCCAGGGCCTGCCCACCCTCCCAGGGAGGGATTCCTTCCCAATCTCCAACCTAACCCTGCTCTCTGTCAGTGGGAAGCCATTCCCCTTGTCCTGTTGCATTTGGGGGAAACTCTTTGCCCTCTGTAAGGTTTCCTGTTTCCCAACACTGTTGTCTCAGCTGGGAGCAGGAACGTCCCAGAGCCCCTTCTGGCCCAAGTACTGCTCTGATTCTCTGCCATTTGCCCCTGCATTCAGTGACAGCCTCCATCAAACCAACATTTCTTTGGAGAAGTCCAGTTGAGATGTGGTGTTCTTGGGGCTGTCCTGTGCAGGGCCAGGAGCTGGACTTCAGTGATCCTTCCAACTCAGGAGATGGGATTCTATGGCCTAGGATGGCAATTCTTAATGGAAGCAACATCAGGCAAAGATAAGAACTTCATATTTTTTTAAGTCACAATAGTATCTTTCAGGTTTCTGCAAAAATGGTAAGTACAGCATTAATTTATAGAATGCCAGAGTAACCAGAGTTCTGCAAAAATTTTCATATTAACCTTTAGGCTTAAGTGGAAGGCTTTGTGGCTTATTAAAAATACGTGTACATTGTGGACAGCTGGGGTATTTTTTTTATTTTAGAGAAAGTAAAGATGTCCTGTAGAAATGCCAGCGAGCTGCATTACTCTGAGATCAAAAGCTCTGCCTTCTAAAACCGAGGGTGTTTCTAAGTTTCCACCTGCCATTTGATAATGCTGTTTAACCTGAACTTCTTGACAAAATCACCGGGAGGGCTCATCCATCGATGAGCTGCTACTAAAGATGTGATCCCTGGGAGTCCCTTCACACTCAGGGGACTCCATCATTTATTTGCCTACCAATTTTATTTTTTCTTGCTTATGAATTTTCAGCCTATGCAGAACCACTTTTCATCTGTGCACCCCCCTCGGTTTAAACCAACTTCTCTGCTCCATGTCCAATTCCTGCTGCCCATGTGATGGCTCTTCATTTGGGGAGTCCAGGAATAGCCATGGTTTCCCTTCCTGGAATAGCCCACAGAACAGATTGATGCACTAGAGAAGCCTCTTGGAGCGCTGATTTCGGGGCTGTCATTTCTTTGCCCGGCCTGTTTTCTAGAAATGGTGATGTTGCTGAGGGTCCTTGGGGCTTTCTACAGTCAGGGAGCCCTTTGGAAAATCCCCCAATTCCATTTGAATTCTCCTGAGGACCCTTGCTCAGAGTTAGGAATTAGCTCAAAAGGTTTTGGGAATTGCATCCTTAGCTACACATAATTCCCTCCTATGTAAAATTACATTCATGATTCTTGTCCAGATTTTGAGGCCTTTTAGAACCAGCATTAGAATTGGTTTCTTGTTTGCCAGGCTAAAGAGCAGGTCTTCATCCTGAGAGGAATTGTGAATAGACTTTAAAGAGCCAACTTAGTAGCAGGCAATTTAAATGCTGGAATCTCGATTTCACCAGAGCCCAAGGTTGGTTTTCCACTCCTCAGAGGTGTTTTCTGAAGAAGCCAGAAGCTGGCACTGGCTTCTCCATGGCCACCAGACTTGGACTGATGGGTTCAGCTGGTGGCACCTTGGCCCAAGTGAATGTGTGCAAAACCTTCAGTCACCACTCCCTTTGCCCTGCTTTTGGGACAGTCTTGTTGACATAGTTAATGTGGTTTAAGAAGCTTCCTGTCCACTCCACTCACGTTATTTTGGGGAATTTGGTATTCATCTTCCCTGCCTGAGCCCACAGTGACCTTCTCTGTGGATGCCACAGCTCAGGGCTGGGGACAGTGCCCAGGTCCTGGTTCCTCCTTGTGCCTGCTGCCCTCAGATCAGGAGCACTGACGTGCAGGAGCAGCAGAGTAAATGCTAAGAAAGAGTAGAATCGATCTCACCTCTTTCTAGGGCTATAAAATTGGGGTACTTCTTCTACACTAATAGCACAGGTACCTGCTCAAGCCAAGCCAATGAAAAGGCAGGGTCACTTCCACAGGGAAATTTGTGTTCCTTGAATATTTAGCTAAGATGGAATGGATCCTCTTCCCACTCCAGAAAGGAATTTTTGGCATGAGAAGTTCTTTCATTTCCTTTACCACTAAGGCTACTCTATTTCACAGAGCTGTTGCCAAACTTAATAAATTTAATAAAAAGGCATCTCCAGTGATCACATCCCCAAGGAATTGATCTACCACTGCACCTAGCTCCTTTAAAGAAATACCTTTCAGAGTGGGTAATGTTTATAAAATTCATTACAAAGACCTCAAATATTTCCTTCAGACCTAAAATTTGTCATTTATAGCTGAAACACTTCATGCACTGCTTTTTATTTCAGTATATCATGAGTGAAACTTGGTAGCAGTCCCGGCAGGTTTCTCTTGCTTTGAGAGTATTGTTGAGAAAGGTAGGAGAAAACTTCATTCAGTTTCTTGTGCAGTCAAAAATGAGTTGGTCCTCCTCAGGTATGAGAAAAGAATCATCCTGAAGATGGTTTTTATTCCTGCACGAATGTGTTTGCAGGAATGGAATAACATAAAATGGGGAGAAGAGAAAGTTCTGTAAAGAAGGGAAATAAAGAAAATAAAATATCATAGAGGCATAGAATGGTTTGGGTTGGAAGAGATCCAAAAGATCATCTTGTTCCAACCCCCTGCCATGGGCAGGGACACCTTCCACTAGCCCAGAGTGCTCAGAGCCCCATCCAGCCTGGCCTTGGACACTCCCAGGGATCCAAGGGCAGTAGAGGATGTTCTTTTTAAGGGGGGTCAGATGAATGCTTGGGTTGATCTGCCCCTCACTCCTTCCTATGTAGGCTATCCTGGGAATGGTTAGGTTGGATATTGGGAAGGAATTCCTCCCTGGGAGGGTGGGCAGGCCCTGGCCCAGGTTGGGCAGAGAAGCTG
>JAWWEW010000041.1:58406403-58422340 GCA_035583185.1 Anabacerthia variegaticeps | reverse complement strand
GGGAGTGTCCAAGGGCAGGTTGGATGGGGCTCTGAGTGACCTGGGCTGGGGGGAGGTGTCCCTGCCCATGGCAGGGGTTTGGGGGGGATGATCTTTAAGGTCCCTTCTAACCCAGGCCATTCTATGATTGAATGGTTCAATATTCCTATGATTTTATTTCCATATATATCTTTCTATATAAAAGTGATGCCTTGGCATTGATGCTGGCATTGGATAGGCTAAAAGTGACTTCAGAGAGCAAGGACTTTATCAGCAGCAGGGACTCTGCCCATTTAGGACTGGGTGACAGGTCCAGGCCATGGAAGGCTGTGAAACAAGTGAAGAGGAATACCTTGCTGCTTTATTCAAGTGTTTCCAGTCTGCAGCTCACACCCACAAGACAATTTTGACTGCATGTTTGTTATTTTGGAACTGAAGCTCCTTGCTTCAAGTTGTTCTCCTTCTCAAGGAAATACTGGTGTTCCACAGCTTCAGGATTTCTGTAGTGGAACTTGATGTGCCTGTTTGGATAAAGCTGATCTTTTTTAATTTTCACTACAAGTAGAATGACTTCATGTCTCAAAGGCCAGGGGACAAGAGAGCACTTTTACCAAACCCAGTGAGGTTCACTCCTGTCTACGGAGCAGAGCTCCAACCTGCTTTAGCCACAGAGTTTTAATATCCAAATGATCAGGAAGATTGCTGCCCTTCCCTGCAGTTTGTTATTGGGCAGAGATGTTTGTTACAAACCTGCTGCAAGCACCAGCAAAATCTTCCAAAGGCTGGGCTGCTCAGCCTTTCCCCCACGGGTTTTGGGGGGGGGTTTGTTGCTCATATTATCTGCCCACTCGAGCCAACGGGGTTTTTCTGTGTATGCCAGGAAATTTAAACATTGACTCGTGGTTTTGATAAGATCCACAGCACAAGCTGCCTCATTTCAGAGCTGCTGGTAACAGTGGATGGGCTCCTCCACTACCTGTCTCATGGGCTCATCTGTCTACCTCGGGAGACAGTCTAACAAGCAGAGTCATTGCCAGCCTTTGAGGGCATATTTAGGGATGGGAAAGGCTCCCCCTTCCCCTTTGCTGAGCACACGGGCTCCTCGAGCCTGCTGGGAGGAACAAGATCCAAGCAAGCTGTCTCTGCAGCTGCCCCAAAACAGCTGCCCAGCTGTGAGAGGAACTGCTGGACCATAACCTGTTTGCAGCAGCCTCTGTGGTCCTCTCTCCTACCCTGGCACAGGCATTGCCAGGAAGGAAGGAAATGCAGAAACCATGCAGAGATTCTGGTGGGGTTTTGTTTTTAATTGCACAATAATTTTGTTTAATAAAGCATCCCTTCGTGTCCGCAGCCTTCCCACGTGGATGCTTTTTCCCAGTCTCAACTGACTGTCCAAGAGAGAAATCAGCTGGGATCCAGCAGAGTCTTCCATCAGGTATGTGACTCTTCAGCTGGCTTTAAAAGTACCGGGGTGCTTGTTTTCCAAGCATTCCCTTATAACAAAGGGATCTGAGCAGAGGCAAGTCTTCTGTTCCCTGCCCTCTTCCAGTCCCACTGTCCCAAGTGCCTGCAAGTGCTTTGGGGTTGCTGTGTTCGGTGGCATTGCAGGCATTTCTCCTGCCAAACCACTTGTCCTTCTTGAAGGTTTCAGGAGAAGTCCTCTAGAACCTCCATTCTAAGGTTTTCAAGAATTTTCCACAGTGCTGGAACAAACAAGTTTCTCACTGAAGCTGATAGGACTGAGCCTTGTTTCTTTGCTTTTTGGGAAAACATCAAACCTTGGTTGTCAAAAGCTCCACAAATATGTTTCCATCCCTCCCCAATGACAAAAACATCCTAAAATGAGTGGTACAGAAGTGTTTTACCAGTAACAAATGGGGGAGGTTAGGAATGGCTGACAATGCTGCATTAGTCAAACGAGTATGAGCCCTTTCCCTGCTCCTTTCCCCTTTGCCATCAGGTGTCAGGAGCGAACCAGACACACTTCCCGAGGTTTTGAAGCCCTCTGCTCTTTGTAGGTGTGACGCAGAATTGCTGGCTGGGTCCTCATGGGGTCTTTCCTTGTGCTTTCCATTTAGAAAGTCACCCGTGGAGTCCTCTCCCTCCCACATCTGGAAGGTCAAGCAAGGCATGGCTTGGCTGCAGACGCTGCCACCCCTCCACACTTGGAGAGCAGCCTGCCTCAAATAGCAAAGAAGAGCTTGCAGAGCATCCTCCCCTCCCTTCAGGTGAGCCAGAAAGCTCGGGGACACCCCCACATTGTCTGGGGGAACAGCCCCTCTCTAGGGACCACCGAGAGTGGCAGTGGCCACAAGGGCATTGGGGTGGGAGAAGGGACCAAGCATTTCATGTCATCTGCTGCTCCAGTTTGTCTTTTCAGCCACAGTTAAAGAGGGAGGGGGGAGAAAAGGGAAGAACTGTGCGCAATCAACCACAAAAATCACTTAGCAGCAAGGCTGTCTATAATGGCAGAGGTTTTAAAGCACACCCAACATCACAGGGAGGTTTGGAAGTCGTCTGCACTTTCAGCATTCCTTTTTTCCTCCTTTTTTTAATTTCACAAATCCTTTTTAGCCCCCAGGCTGGCTCATTCTGTCTCAGCACAGAACTGACAGGGAGATTCCTCAGCAAATCCAAAAGAAACACCTTGCAGCTTTGTCCTCGAGCTTGTAGCATCTTTGAATTTTTACTTTTCTTTTTTTTTTTTTTTGCTGGCAGGAAAATGGGCCTCCTGGCAATTTTTCCCAATTTAACCTTGCTGAAAGTGATAGCAGAGACCAGGCAAGCCCATCAGAGCTGGAAAACGCCAGCATTGGGGTCAAGCTGCCCATGACAGCTTCAGGTAGGACAGAAGTGGGCATGCTAAAAACACGGGGGTGGCAGGGGGGGTGCACTCAGGGATGAGAGACCCCATGAGAAATGTTCCTTTTGGAGCACAGGGGTGTGCCTGGGCTCAGTGACCTCTGGACAGGCAGCTCAGGGGGTACACTGGAAGAGAATGAATAGACTGACACAAATATAGGAGATATAGGATATATCTCCTATATAGGAGATATAGGATAATATATAGGAGAATTCTGTGCATTAGGAGAGTTGTGTGCATTATTAGACAAAGGAATGTATATTTGTGGAAGACTGAGGTCAGGCAGGTGACACCAATGTCCTATTAGTGATAAAACCTTTTCCCACTGGCTGGTGGCTGTGCCCCATTTAATGGCTGGGGGCTGAGTTGCATCCTGGGAGTTCTCAGACCTCCAAAGTTTCTGGCAGAGTTAATCTATTTTTAAAAGGAGTCTAGAGGGTAAAAAAAAATGAAAAAAAAAAAAAAAGCAGTGGCCTTTTGCTTTGAAATGGTTTGTTGGTGGGTGAAGATGTGCCACTGCTTCACCAAACACCCCCACACGCCACGCAGGCAACACGGTGGTTTGTGAGGCTGCTGTCTGAATGTCTCGCCACATTTACAGGATGCCAGAGGGGGTGGGGGGCAGCTCAAACGGCCCCGGGCAGATTGGGGGTAATCCCACCTAACCCCAACCTCAGGCACCTGAACCTGATGGTTTTATCCGAAAAACAACCGCTTGGAAGCTTTGCTTGACGGAAGCTCCCTGCCATTTCATAACTACGGCAATCAAAGCAATAAAAACCCGTATTTTTTTATGCAAGCTGTGGAGCTTGAGGAAGCTGACAGGCAGCAGATGGGATTTGCAAAACCACCTCAGAGCAGAACTTCCCTCAGCCTCCAAAAATCTTGACCCACATTCCCTACGAGTCACGCTGACGGATGAGGAGTGTTTGGTGAAGTGCACGTCAGGGAAAAATACAAAATTAAATGTGAATTTGTACAAAACAGGAGAAGCACGGAAATGTTGGTGGGAAGGGACCTCAAACGTTGGTGGGAAGGAGCCTCTGACAGCTTTTCTCAGCATCCTGCTCCGAGGGGTGGGCTCTGCTCTAGAATGTTCCTCTGTACAAGCAATTTGCCATCAGCTTGCTGGCACATTTGATTGATTTGAGGTTTCACGGTTTTGTTTCTCCGATTTAGAAGCCTTGAAAAATTTTAGAAGCCAGTTAACAGTCTATGAGCAGAAAGAAATTTTCAATTATCCAGAGCTGTGGTTCCTTGGGCTGGAAGCTAAAAAGATTGAAGGTTTGCCTGAACCCCAGAATAACAATTGTTATGATGATGAGCATGGTTCCTACCTAAAGGTGAGTGGAAAAATCCTGCTCTTTACTTTCAGCTCCATGACTTTGTAGTGACTGTATGCCAGATCTGAAGTGTTCTGTGTGAGATAAGCGTTCACATAGTGAAACCATCATTACTAATCACCTTAATTGACTGCTCAGAGGACAATCCACTTGGCATTGCCCTGTTGAACCATCCCTTGTGATTTTCTCAGTCACCCTTTTTTTTACCGCAGACATCACTTGCTCCTGGTCCATCATCCTTCATAGGCAGCAAACTCTGCCCCCCAGGAGCTGCTCCAAAGCCTGACCTTTGCTGTGCTGCCGGCACCTGACCCCCTGTTTTCTCTTGGTAGGTTTTACATGACCACATTGCCTACCGCTACGAGGTGTTGGAGGTCATTGGGAAAGGCTCCTTCGGGCAGGTGGCTAAATGCCTCGATCACAAGACCAATGAGCTGGTGGCACTGAAGATCATAAGGAATAAGAAAAGGTGAGGCATCTGCTGCCTTCAAAGCAGCACAGTCACCTGTGTGCCGTGTCAGGGACTCAGAAGTGGCCAAACCCAGCGGGGACACAGCCTGTGGCAGCAAGCACAGTTTGTCCAGGCGTGCAGGGAGGTCTCTGTGTCTGTGGCACAGCTCAGGCACAGCCCAGGGAACCAGCCCTGCGTGGCTGAGAGCTGAGAGCCTTCACTGCCGCCTGGAACTCCCAAATATGTGGGGAAACTCCCCTGGCTCCCTTCAACCTGAAGAACTCCACTGTGGATCCCAAGCAACCTCTTCTCCTTCTGTGACTGCTCACAAGGTGAGCCAGAGTCAGTGAAGCAGAGGAGAATGGTGCTGAGAATTGGCTCCAGAGTTTTCAGAGCTCAGGTCTGCCCCTCAGTGAACACCAAATGTAAAGGTGCTCTTCAAACCTGCCTGTGTGCCCGTGGTGGGTGTGAGAGATGGCCCTGCTCAAGGACACAGGAGCATTCCCGTGCTCTTGGAAAGCAGCAGCATTTTGCTTTGGAACCATTTCCTGTAAAGGTTTCCTCAGAGCACTCAGACCAGGGTTATGTAAGGGTGGGAATCAACCATGACTGCAGGAGCTGAGGGGGGTGAAGGACACATTTCTGGTAATTGTCTCACACGCTGAGTTTCCAGTGAGATCGTGGTGTCTGTAACATTTGTGTTTGTACAAACTCCACACTGAGTTAATGGCCCCGTCCCTGTGTGATGGCATTGCAGATTTCACAGCCAGGCTTTGGTGGAAGTGAAGATCCTGGATGCTCTCCTGAAGAAGGACAAGGACGACACTCACAACATCATCCACATGAAGGAATACTTCTACTTTCGCAACCACTTCTGCATTTCCTTCGAGCTGCTGGGGTAAAGTAGATCTTCCTTTACCAAACCTTGACATTTTATGTCCTTTTTGAGGAATTGTTATACACTGCCTAAAAGCACAGAATCATGGAATGGTTTGGGTTGGAAGGGACCTCAAAGATGATCTCATTCCAACCCCCCTGTCATGGGCAGGGACACCTTCCACTAGCCCAGGCTGCTCAAAGCCCCATCCAACCTGGCCCTGGACACCTCCAGGGAGGAGCAACCTCATGTAAAGCTCCTCTGGAAGGAGCTAAGATATGAAGGTCACGGGAGGGATACAAAAACCTAGCGAGCCCTGAATTTATGGGGGAGTTTATCTGCTGAGGAAAGGGCTTCAGACAAAAATGATCCACACAAGGCTCCAAAGGAGAGGGAAATGAGAGGGAATGGAGACTGAAGACAATTCCCTTCAGTCCCTGCATGATTATTGTCCTTGGGGAGCATCAGCACAGCAGCCTAACACAGCACAGAGTTTAGCAAGCAGGCAAGTTCTCTGGCAGGGCATCTTTAGGTGTGGGAGATGTTTGTGCTTATTACGTGCAGAACACTTTCTCCAGGAGGAAAAGAGTTGTCATTTCCTTCTCCACGAGTCCTCCTTCACGTAAGAAGAAGAGCTAAATACTCTCTTAGCGCACTGCAAACTGATCATGCCTTTAAAAAGAAGTTGCCTGAGCTCTTTCCTGCCTTCTGCTTCTCCCACCCCCACAGAATAAATTTGTATGAGCTGATCAAAAAGAACAACTTCCAAGGCTTCAGCCTGTCTTTGATTCGACACTTCACTCGGGGTGTGCTGAGATGTTTACAAGTGCTCTACCAGGAAAGAATCATTCACTGTGATCTGAAGCCTGTAAGTACCAGCATTTCATAACCTGCTTTTGCTGGGCAGAATCCAGTAGCCTCATCCTATTTTTTTCTGCATCGAGAAGGGCTCCCAGAAGGATCCATAAAATCTGGTAGGATATTTGTACAGAAGCCATGGTTTATCTCAGCCTACATGTGACTGATTCACTCCATTGAGTCCCTTCATTCACTGAAGTATGAGATGAGATCGTTTGGTTGCCAAAAGTGTGCAAATATGAATCCAGTTCAGGGAATGACTTTATTTTTTGCTTAGAGAAAAAAAATGTACATGTAAAATGAGGTGTTTCAGTATGAGGGACGTTGCAAAGCAAGAAGATGTTCACGAGGCAGCCTGTTATCCTGCTAAGTCTATTTAATTTCATGGGTGTAACTCTAACATTCAGTGGCCCAGCAAATGCCAAAGGAATTCTGTAGCACAGTATTCCTGAGTATTCCTGCTGCCTGAAACATCTCCATTCTCCTTAAGCCCCATGCCTAAGGGTTTGCAGTTTTCTGAAGCATTTTCACTCTATTTTCCTTTCAGGTGACTATTTCTCTTGCTTTCTTTTTCCAAAGGACAAAGGAAGCAAGAAGTTAATGAGCAAGCTCTCAAATAAAAACACTAAGGATAAAATTCTGTTCTCACTTGGCTTAACGTGTCTGAATTTAGGACTCTGAAAGGTCACCTACTGCCTGTACCCACTGTCTTGCCAACATCTTTGCCAAAACCATTTGCAGAGAGAAGTGGGGGCTGTAAGGTAACCAAAGGATCTGAATCCCAAACAATCAGCCCAATGGGAAATCTGTGTCCAGGGAATGATGTTGGCAATGTTAATTAGTGGAGTCTGTATTTAACCAGAGCAACACAAATGAGGGCTCAGGGAGTTAACTAAATGAGAATTTTGTACTTATTTGACAATAGCACAGTTTGAAGGCTTGAATTTATGTTGCCTGAAACTCACCTCTGTTATCCCATCTGCCTCCTGTGGTATTTCTCAGTCTAAGGTAGAATATGGAGCTTCTCTGGACTTGCTGCTGGGTAACCAGTGCCCCCAAAGGCTGCTTCTCCAGCCTTGGAGCTGCCTGGCCCTGTGAGGGGTTCAGCAGCAGAGATAGGAGCCTGCAGGGCTGTTTCTCTGCACCAAGGGATGCTGCTTCCCTTGGCAGAACCGAGAGCAGCTGGCTAGTGGAATCCATGGTTAGCAGCTTCTCTTCCCTGGCACCTGAAGTATTTCCTTATGAGTTCAAACTCCTCTGTTGTTCTTTGGTACCCACCTGGCAACTGTTCAGTCCTTCGAAGCTGTGCCATGTAACCATTGGCAAACTGGTTGGTAAAGGGGGCCATCTCTCTTCTGACAGTGGGGGCAAACGTATGAGCAGGAGGGAAATCAAAGGAAATCCTTGATCTGGGTCGATTCTGCTCAAATTCACAAGGAAGTTTTATTTTGAAGCTCTTATTTTGCAGATGAGTGTAAGCATGGTTTGCATTGCTTGTCTTCCAGTGTTCTCTGATTTAATACAGACCTAAACCCCTCTTTTCCCTGTGATTTTGTTTTGTATTTTAGGAGAACATTCTGTTATACCACAATGGCCAAGGCTCAGTTAAAGTTATTGATTTCGGATCAAGCTGCTATGAAGACCAAAGAGGTTTGCAGAAAAGTCAAGTTGATGTAATTTTCTTAATAAGCTTTCTCGATTTTAAATGATGCAGTGAAAGTGTCCTTTGCTTGGGCTAATGTATTGACCTGTGCCCCTAACTGGAGCCTAATGAACTGGTGGGTAAGCCACTGGTGCTGGAACAAATGCTGGTAGGGACATATAAGCCATTACCATGGTTTTGCATGAGCAGCTCCTCTACTCCTTTGGAAATCATCATTGTGCTGGCAGGAGTGGGTTGGCTGAAACAAGTCTGTGAAAAGAATCCAAACATTTCACTCCACAAGGACTTTGTCAGGTCCAGAAAGCCTTTCCCAGGGAGATGGTTAAGTTGTAGTTTGTACTTTTTGGATGAATGCAGCAGGAATGGGAATGATGCTTTTAATTCAAAAAGGCCCAAGTTCAGCTTTGGGGTATTTTTCTATTAAGTGGAATGTGCAGGAGTTACCAAGGGCTAAAATTGTAAAAGGAAAGGAATGTATAAAATTAACCTGATAATAAATTTTAAACGATTTACAATAGACGTATCTTAAAGAATGATATCATCCTCATCAGGAATGCAAAGAATACAATAAATAACAAATGTAGCAAAAGACAAAACCCAAGAAAGAAATCTGCATTGCATTTTATCAACTTAGAAAGACAAAACTAATCTTAAATGGCTTAATGTGTATTTTGCTATGAAAGATTGATAGCTGAGCTATACCAAAGCTGTTAATCTGTATTTTAGATTTCCATCCCAGTTTTGTAGGAGTGTGTAACCAATTTGGGTTTGCCCTTGTTTGAGGTGAATGCAATGAGAGATGCACCCTGGAACATCTGTGCAAATGGAAACACAAAACCAGATAGGATGGGAATGACAGAGGAGACTCTGTCAGCTGGGAAAAGAGGTGCAGAAATGCAAAAGAAATGACCCACAGGGGGATAGGAAGGAGAAAAGAACAGATCTTGGACACTGTAATCAGGTTCAATTGTCTGAATTGGGCTGCTCACTCCGACAGTCCCAGGCTGGCAACAAGATCTTTGGGGGCTTTAAGGCATTGCTAGGGAAATGAGGCAAGCCCCAGTTATCAGTGAAACCAATATTTCCTACAGAACCAGTGCATTGATGCAAGGAGAGGACTTTCAGGCAGGGAAATGAGCATGGACAGAGCTGAATCACAGCTTTGGGAGAACCATTTCCAGACAGGAGAGTGGCAAGCACATTCCCCATTAATTCTAGGATGGGTGAGAGAACCCCTGTGAGCAGTGCCCGGGTAGAGCAGGGGTGACACCAAACCACGTCACCCACTCCTCTGTGCAGCCTGGAAGGCACATTTCGGTGCCAGTGGTGACGTTGTGCCCCCGTGTCCCCCTGTGCTCCGGTGCAGTGTACACCTACGTGCAGAGCCGCTTCTATCGCTCGCCGGAGGTGCTTCTTGGCCATCCTTACGCCATGGCTGTGGACATGTGGAGCCTGGGCTGCATCATAGCAGAGCTGTTCACGGGCTACCCGCTCTTCCCGGGGGAAAACGAAGTTGACCAGCTTGCCTGCATCATGGAGGTAACTTTTGGGCTTGCCTTTGGAGGAACTGTGTTACCAGCAGCAAAGGGAGATCTCGAGCAATAATGAAATATTCCCATGGCCTGGCCTTTCAGGGGCAGGTTTGTTGCAGCCACCTGGCTCTTTGAGGGGACGGGATCTAACAGAAACCTGTGATTTACTGACACATTTCATGTGCCAAACACTGCCTTGTACACTCACAGGCTTGCCTCTGAGGGAAACATGCTCTGATTCTGGACAGGATAAACATACCTGAAGGGAAAGGGAAAAAAAATCCAAAGGTTGACAGGCTCCTGTTCTCTTAGAAATCAAATATGCATTGGTCAGCTCAGATGTCTTTAGTCAAAACTCCTGCTGAGAGAGGGTTTTGCTCCCAGCTGAGTAGTAGAACTCGGCGCCAAGTTCTGACCATTCCAGTGTCACATTAGTCCATAAAAGCCTTTACAAAGACAGCACCTGTCCCTGTGGCCTCCTGCTGCAGCTGCCATTAACAGAGGTGCTGCTCTTAGAGCCTTCTGTGGTGCTAAACATCCCAGTTCACCATTTATAAGATCATAGAATCACTGAATCATTCAGGTTGGAAAAGACCTCCAAGATCACTGAGTCCAACCTGTGATTGATCCCCACCTTGTCCCCCAGCCCAGAGCACTGAGTGCCATGTCCAGTTGTTCCTTGAACACCTCCAGGGATGGGGACTCCAGCACCTCCCTGGGCAGCCCCTTACAATGTCCAACCACCCTTTCAGTGAAGAAATTCCTCCTGATGTCCAACCTGAACCTCCCCTGGCACAGCCTGAGGACTTTTCCCTTTGTCCTGTTCCCTGGGAGCAGAGCCCGATCCCACCTGGCTCCCCCTCCTGTCAGGGAATTTGGGGAGCCCTGAGGTGCCCCCCGAGCCTCCTTTTCTGCAGGCTGAGCCCCCCCAGCTCCCCCAGCCGCTCCTCACACGAGTTCCCCTCCAGACCCTTCCCCAGCCCCGTCCCCTTCCCTGGACACGCTCCAGCCCCTCCGTGCCCTTCCTGTGTTGGGGTCCCAGCGCTGGGCACAGGATTTGAGGTGTGCCCTCCGCAGTGCCCGGCACAGGGACAGCCCCTGCCCTGGCCCTGCTGGCCATGCTATTCTTGATACAACGATGTGCACAGGCAGCACTAAGGAATTCCTTGATTCCTTCCACAGTAAGTGACACAGGAGGAAATGTCTCGTAGACATTTCACAGCAAATTGTGACATTCAACTTCTCTTCACACGAAGGGTAGAACACCACATCTCACCTGGTGGGTTTTGTGCATCCTTGTTAAATGAGAAGTCACAGCATGATTTCATTTTCTCTGTGTTGAAGGTATTGGGTTTTCCACCAGATGAGCTCATCCAGGCTTCGACAAGGAAGCGAACGTTCTTTGGTAATTCCTTCTGATTGTTTGGCCTTGCTGGATCCCCCCCTGCTCATTAAGCACTAGTTAATAACTCTGGGAGAGAGCAGGGCCAGAGACTCTCAGATAGTTCCTGGCTAATAAAAATTCTTCCAGGAAGAGGCACTGAGGAGAAGCAAAAGGATATCACAACACCTGCCAATGAACCTGATGCTTTGCTCCTCATGTCTCATGGTCCTCTGATTGCCAGGGGGATAGGGAAGGGGTTGGGAAACCCAGGCCAGTCTTACTCCTTCAAAACTGATTCGCATTGTTTGTTCCTCCCTGTGTAGTTTGGGTTTGGGAACTGCACAACACAAACAAAGCACCAAAGGGGAGGATGCAGCCAATACTGTTTGCCACAATGCCGGCAGACTGACCAATCCAGCAGGGAAAAACTCGGTGGGATGGATGTGGATGCTCTCCTAAATATTCAGAGAGGATTTTGATTGTCATTTTTTTTGAGCCTGTCTTTATTTCTGTAAGATTCCAAAGGTTTTCCTAAATCCGTAACCAACAGCAAGGGAAAAAAGAGGTGCCCAGACTCGAAGGATCTCAGCTCAGTGCTGAAAACTCACGATGCTGGTTTCCTGGACTTCCTCAAAGGATGTCTCATGTCAGTTCATGCTGAAAGCAACAGGCTAAGTTTGACTTTCCTTTCATTCCCTTGTCCCTTTAAAGCCTTTGTATCTGTTTGGGACTTTGTTGGGGGGAGTTGGGTTGGTTTTGTTTGGTGTTTTTTTTTGGTAGGGTGTTTTGGTTTCTAGTCGGTTTTATTTTGTTTGGTTTCCCGCATGGTAGGGTTTGTATAACCGTTGTTATTATTCACACTTCATTGCAAATGATTGCCCGGAAAGGTCTGTGGGATTAGACCAAAATGTGAAAGAAACCTGACATGCAATCACAGCTTCTCAGGATGGTTTGGGGTTGGAAGGCACCTCAAAGATCGTCCTGTTCCAACCCTTTCCCCTAGCCCAGGTTGCTCAGAACCCCATCCAACCCGGGGCTGTTGAGCAGAGCATCACATCTAAAAGCATCACTGTACCCCAAAGCAGCTCTCCTGATGCTGGGGACCAAACTCTGAAAGCGATGCTGTTTTACCTACACAGGCCTTTGGTGTAAATCCCTTCTGTTTTATCAGGGAAAGGTTTATCCAGACAACACAGCTAATGGTCAGGCTCTGTCCCAAGGCAGTGGGCATCTGAAGATCATTTTGGGGGTGTTTTTAAAATCTAGCTCCTGCTCCAGTGGGGATAAACTCTCCCAACCTCCTCCAGCTTGGGTTTTGTTTGGAGCTGACTTAGCTGGCTTGAATGTCTTGACTGGCTGGCCTGTGCTAGGCTTGGAAATGGCCATCAGGTGACACAGCGTGGTCTGTCTGTGAGAGCAGCTCTGCTGCCTTGAACAGATTCTCACCAAGATCTTGTGCCACCTGGGTGAGATGAGGCTTCCTTTAGTTCCAATACCCTACATGCCTTCCCCTTAGCCGAGGAGAAAGAGGCAGAATTTATTCAGCCACACTTCCACCCCATGTGGTCCCACACATTTTCCAACGTTACCTGTAAGTTATGCAAGGTTAATATTTGGTGTCTTCTCTAGCACTGACTCTAAGTCCCTTTCTGGCAGTTCTGTAGCACTTCCCTACAGAAATCCTAAGGAAACTGCCAGCTTGTGGTTGCATGGGGGAAAAAATCATCCCACTCTGTTTCGCAAGAAGGCTGCTTTCCATGGGCTCGGTTTGCTCCGTCAGAATGAATCACTGATCCCTTTTAGGTGGCTGGCTGAGTCAGAGCGTGGGGAAAAAACTTCAGCTTTCAGCAAAAAACCCAAACCTTGAAGGGGTCCTTTTGGGTCCCTTCCCTAACAACGCTGCCCATCACAAACGGTGCGATGCTGCAGAGGGTTTGGGCAGCAGAGAACCCAGGACAGAAGTTTTGAAGGATGGAGAATGCTTTCAGTATTATTTTGTTTCAATAAAAATGCCCCCGTGCCGTGACAAGTGTGAATCCTTTGGCTTAGAGTGGTTTGCAGCTCGAAATTGCTGCATAATTAATTTGCCTGCCCCGTGGGTTTCAGGTGGGAACCCGCCCTGCGCATGACCCCCGACGAGGCGATGAAACACTCCTGGCTCCAGGAACCAAAGACGCACCGAGCGAAGCAGAAGGCGCAGGCTTTGAGGAGGCTGAGCGATGGCTCCTTCTCTGCAGCAGAGAGGAGAACGGAGGAGAGCCGTAAGCAGTAACTCTGGGCGTTTCTCTCACTGTCCTTTGTGGTTGGCATTGTCTGTCGGGGAGGTGGCAGTGGATGGTGGCTGAGACGTGGTGGGTAAAGTCACACTATTCCTCACCTGGGTGGAACTGCATCCCCTTATGCCTTAGAGCAGCTGCCTAAAGGAAGACTGACAGTGCCAAAAATCCACCTTTTCCTTACTGAGAGCAGATGACTTATGGCATCAGACAGCAAGCCCTGTTGCATTTCACTTTCAGAGCACAAGAGCTCACCCACGGTGGGCTGGAAGAGCCCAGGCAGAATTCGACCCGGGTTTGTTGCCCATTTGTGCCCATGGTGTGTTTATCTGCTCTGTTTCACTTTCAGAGCACAAAAGCTCACCCAGGCTGGGCTGGAAGAGCCCAGGCAGAATTCTCCCCGGGTTTGTTGCCCATTTGTGTCCATGGTGTGTTTAGCTGCTCTGTTTCACTTTCAGAGCACCCAGGGTGGGCTGGAAGAGCCCAGGCAGAATTCTCCCCGGGTTTGCTGCCCATTTATGCCCATCATTTTATGTGCCTTTAAGCCTGCAGCCTTACCCTCTCCTTGTCCCTCCTTTTTGATGTTGCAGAGAGTATCTGGGAAGAGCCTGCTGAGCAAGGGCAGGGTGAGCTGGCAGAGAGGCTGAGCCCCTTCACCCAAAGTGCAGTGCAGCACCTCATCCCAGAGGAGTACCTGGAAAGCCAAAGGGAAAGGCCGACTAGACACGATCAAGCAGGGGACAGCGGTGGGACAGCTCTTCCAAAAACCTCTTTTTTTTTCCCCCCCATTAAGTAATGGCCAGCCCAAGCTCTGCTTGGCTCAGGGGCAGAGCTGGCATGGTTTGGAGGTATGATTTGTACTCAGGAATATAAGCGGTATCTGTCTGTAGGGGGGCTGGGCACTTTGTAAGTATATGGAATGTTCTTTTTACCCTGAAATCGTCCGGCCAACCCAACCGGAATGTGCAAAGCAATTCCTTTTCCTCACCTTCAGTCTCGTGGGCAGAGATTCTTCACAACCAGCAGCAATAAAAGGGAGACTGTAGAGGTGGAGAGTGGCTCATCCTTGGTATTACAACACACGTCTGAATGTTATATATTCGTGCATCTGAAGGAGCAAATGTCTTGGCTGGAGAATCTGAATCCTTTCACTTACATCCGTACAAATCAAGAATAATTAATAGATAAGATTACTGTTTCCTTATAAGTAAAAAATAAGAGAAACCAAACCCTGCATCTTCACTTTCCTCCTTCTCTATCTTCCTCTTTTTTTATAGTGAAGCTACTGGCTGGAAACTGTCGTCACACCTTCCTGGCAGATCTAGAAATGTAAATTATGTCCTTTAGCTCTTTAGCAGCAACACAGAAGAGTGATATTCTGGGCCCATTTCTGCAGGGACTCCACTCAGGATTCATTTCAGCAAGGATAGATTAAAGGAAGGCTCAGGGAAATTGTCCTTCACGGCCAGTTTAACTTAATACTCTGAAAAAAAACCACCACAAAACCAACCCAGCAGAACCAGATTTCTATGATCCCTGTGACTTATGTGTTTAATTAATTTAAGCATTTTGCTCTTTGAGCACTGGACTGTCTCTCCATTGCCTTTGTAGAGCACCCATTTCGTCACACCCCTTAGATGGTGGGAGCCTGGAGTAGCTGGGGAGATGGTGGGAGCCTGGAGGAGCTGGGGAGATGGTGGGAGCCTGGAGGAGCTGGGGAGATGGAGGAGCTGGGGAGGTGGTGGGAGCCTGGCGCTGGCTGCGTGTCAGGGCTGAACGTGCTGCCAGCAAAGGCTCCCAGCAGTGGGACAAGCAGGGCTATTTGGCAGCTCACGGGGCAGGGCATTTTCCTCCCTCTCCATCCCTCGGTTTGGGGTGTGTCACCGTAACCCCAGACAGCAAACCCCGGGATCATTCCCCCCCTCCCTCTCCTCGCTGCCGCCCGGGGCGGACCCTCCGAGCTGCCCTCGCATCCTGCGCTTCTCACTCGCCTCCTCCTTTTGGCACTCGGCTCCTGGAGGAGCATTTGGTTTCAAAAGCAGCACTTTGGATGTGCCTCCCCCTTCTCGCGTCATGCACAGTGTTATCCTCCCCTCCGGTTTGTTGCTCACTGCCCATCTGGGGTGGTTCCTCACCCCCGTACCCATCCCACGAGCAGAGAGCACATCCTATTCCATCATACACCGGGCCAGGCTGGGCTCGGCCCCCACCCAAAGCCCCTCTCGGAGCTCCGGGGTGTCAGTGCTCCAGCAGCACCCCGAGGGCATCCCCAGTGAGCGCCCCTCGCTCCTGAAGGGCACACGGGGGGCTCTCCTTCTCTGCCCTGCCCGGCCCTCCCCTGTGCTGGGGGCGCTCAGAGAACCCAGGGTGCGACCCGGGACCCAGAGCAGCCTCCTCAGCCTCCTCAGCTTCCTCAGCCTCCTCACTGCCTCCAGCCCTGCCGCCTGCCCTCTGTCCTCCCTCCTTCCCTCCCTCCCTTCGTCCCTCCCTCCATTCCATCCTCCCTCCCTCCATCCCTCCTTCCCTCCCTCTCTCCCTCCCTCTCTTCCTCCCTCCCTCTCTTCTCTCCCTCCCTCCCTCCTTCCCTCCCTCCCTCCCACCATCCTCCCTCCCACCATCCTCCCTCTTTCTTTCCTTCCCTCCCTCCCTCCTACCCTCCCTCCCTCCATTCCATCCTCCCTTCTCTCCCTCCCTCCGTCCCTCCCTCCCTT
>JAWWEW010000041.1:58384092-58406303 GCA_035583185.1 Anabacerthia variegaticeps | reverse complement strand
GAGTGTCCAAGGCCAGGCTGGATGGGGCTCTGAGTGACCTGGGCTGGTGGAAGGTGTCCCTGCCCATGGCAGGGGGTGGGAATGGGGTGATGTTTAAGGTCCCTTCCAGCCCAGGCCGTTCTGTGATTCTACATTGATTAAATAGTGGCCCAGTGCTGGAGAAACAACTCCACTTGTTACAGTGGCATTAGGGAGTGCTCAATTTAGTCTTAGTGTACTTCTGACATCAATTTTGTAACAGCAAAGCTAGGAATTTAGCTGTGAGGAAGCAACACTATAGCAAACTATAGTTGTCTGGAATATGAGGATCCTTTACTATCACCCTCTCAGCTATTTCTACCGCCCTGTCCCTGATCATTCCTTTGAAGGTACGTCAGGAGCCATAAGAGTGAAGGATCCAGAAAATATAACTAATTTACAGTATTTTTTTCTGCTGGGCAGAGATAATAATGCTGTGTTTAGACTGAGATTATTTTAGATGATGCAGTCAGAAAGCAAACTCAAACACACTCCAGAAACCTTTTCTGTTTGGAAGAAATAGGTAGATTGGTTTTTGTCTTTTCCCAGTAAACCCTCCTTTGGCCAAAGATTTTCCTGTCTGCCCTTCCCTGGAGATCTGCCCACCAGGTTGGCTGTATTTCCAGAGGAAATGCTACTACCTGTCAGAGAAAGAAGCCAACTGGAACTCCAGTCAGAGCCACTGCTCTTTGCACAATGCTTCCCTCCTGGTGCTCGAGAATCCCCGGGAACTGGTAAGGGAACAAAAGGGGGGGATCCTGATGTCACCCCATTTCACTTCCAGGGAGTTTTTCTTCCACCCTCCTAAGCTGAACAGTCGGGGAGCTGATGCAAGCGGACCACGAGTCACAACCTGCAGAAAACTTCCTTCCTCCCTTCTCTCCCTGGAAACAGGAAACTTCAGTTATAACAGTTGGTGTGTTAGAAAATGCCACAGGGCTTATCTGAGTTAAATTTAGTGCTGCTCACAGCTATACATACTCAAGCTGAAGGCAACTATCAGGGTAAATAATGTTTCAACATATTTATCTTTAATTAAACAGCTGTTTTCTCAAGATAGGTTAATGACACACAGGTGTCCTTTGGAGTTAGGAGATAGTTATCCTAACCACTGCTTGGAGCATCTCTTTCTGTGTTATACTACAATATCAGGAAAGATTCCAACCTGTATAGGAAACTGGGAGAATATATTCTTCCATATCTGTTACAAACCTTGATATTTTAAAACAGCCCATCTTGAGGTCAGTCAACCCTATGCCAGGCACTCGTACTCTGTACATTTAGGGTTTAATCTTGGTTCTTCTGTGAGAAAGGCAAGATTTGCTTTCTAGCCCTGGATCAAAGGTGTTGTATTTTGGTAACTGACCTTCTTTTCTCATGTGGGTTTATTCCTCCAGAGTTTTATGATGAAGATAACAAAGCAAGACCCATGGATTGGACTCTATAAAAGAAATGAAGAGTTCTTTTGGGTAAATGGGAAAGCATTAGACAATGAACTGTAAGTTGATGTTGAGGGGGTTTGCTGGTTATAGTAGATTATAGGGGAGTAGGAAAAGAGAACTCATACAGATAGAGACAGTGACTTGAAGGAAACATCTGTACTTAAGTTGGAGGGATGATTATGGGTAGTGCTTGGGATGCAGTAAATATTTCACAAAGCATTGATAAAAGTGTGAGGGGTGAAAGTTAGGAGATAAATTTGTGATGTTCAGAAGCAACATAAGACAGGAGCTCATGGTAACAGGCAGGATGGCAAAGTGAAAGTTAAACCAAGAGATCACCAAGATACCAACACAATGAGAGGAGGAATGGAAGGTTACTATAACACAAAATCCTCATTATAGGATATATTTTGAAGAAGTACAGACCTGCAAGTAACCTTACAGCAAAATAACCTTATAACAAAGAGATTTGGTAGACTTCTAGGAGATGCTTTCACACTCCTTATGGGATGTTCCTACCCAAAGGGCTGCTGGAGGGAAAGAGGAAGCTGTGAGTTTGTTACCTGAGCTGCTCTGTGGTTATGGCCATGGGTTGTGTCCCACCAGTGGCAGCTGTGGGGCACTTTGTTCCTCCCACTGACAGCTGTCCCATCTTCTCAGACACTGCTGTGTGTTGGCCTGGAGCAGCTGCTGGCAGGAGCTGGTAGAAGTCTCAGTGATAGTGACAAGCAGTGAGATTTCACAAGTGTGAAATTAACTTAAAAAGTGGAAAATTTAAATACTTTTAAATTTGTGACATTACTAGTGGTGTGTGACTATGTTCAGTTAATCTCCAAGACTTCAGGGCTTGATGTGATAAAGGCATTTGGTGTGAGATGTGAGGAGCACATAGGCATCTCAAGCTGAAAATTAGTCCTTCCCACTGTTTATCCCCTGCCTGCAATCTAAACATCCAGTGATACTTTCATTTTCAGTGGTGAGGTTCTTCCCATTCTTGGGCTTCTGCCTCAGTGCTTGCCCCTCCTGTGTTTAGGAGGAGGAACACCCCACAGTCCCCTTGGCTTCTAGTTTAGTTGGCCTATCCATAGGCCATTATAGCCCTTTGTTTTCAAGCAGCCGGGGAGGGAGCCCCTCACTGCTTCTGCAGGGGCATGGACAGTGTGGAAACAGCTTCGCTTCCTGTTTTCCACCACCCCCTTAACCCTGGTGTGTTCTGAGGAAGGGAGAAATGAGAGATGTTTCACAGCTGCTGCTGGAACATTGGAGCTGTTTAGGAGAATGTGGAAGTCAAAGCTGGTGCAAGTCCTGATAGCACAGCACCCTGGGGAAGGGCAAGCCTGAGTTTCAGTCTCGCCTCTAAGGGTATATTTCACACTTAGGCACGGCTAGGCAAGATGCAGGAGTACTACAAGTCCCAGATTTTGTATTCTGGGCACAAAATCCCATTGGAAAAAGACAATTTCCATGGTGTTCTCTTCCAAGAACAAGCTTTCATCCTCCTGTGGTGCCTTCCCTGTGGCAACTCAGGCTTTATTCAAGAGAACCCATAGTTGCATTTGCTCTGTTGCCATATTTTATCGTGGGTATCAAAGTAATTGTGGCTTTCATTTTCTCTTGCAGGTTTGAGGTAAAAGGCTCTGGAAATTGTGCCTACCTCGAGTCTCAAGGAGTCTCAGCCTGTGGATGTTATTTAACCAGGAAATGGGTCTGTAGCCTGAATATTAACTCAGCATGATAAAGGGGGGCGAAGCCGCCCCCCTGCCATTTATCACATCTCTCTGAGTGATGTCTGCACGGGCTGTGCCAATGCTCTGGCACCTGGGAACGTGTCTCAGCTCCTGCCTGGAGGGCAGTGACTTTTCTGGTAGCCAGGATTGTCCACCCATGGAGGAAGTCTGGTTTTTAAGGATACCATTTAAAAGGTTTGCTTTGGCACCTTGATAAGTCGTTTCCTTGCCCCATATTTTCATGCACTGCCCAGCCTGGTGTTTCTTTTTGTTGTGCCATCAGTATTTCTTCCATTCACTCTTCTCTTGGAGGAGCAGCAGCTGCTCTTTCTTTTCCATTTTGGTGTGGATTTGGAGGGTTTTGTTCTGCTTTTTCCCCTGTGTGAAGTGGGTCTGTCTGAAGGTCTGCCAGTGCCTCTTGGAGACAAGGGGAATGCAGTGAATAAGCACTGTTGTTCTAGACAGGATCACAGGAGATTCCCCTCTCCCAGTTTGATGGGGTGCATCTTGTGTGACTCTGCACTGTATTCAATGGTGTCTTAATATTGTTTTACATTAGTCTTGTTCAAATCCCAGTGATCATGCTGTCAAGCTAATTTATGTAGCTGCCCTGCACCAGAGGTTATCCTTCCCACAGCACTTATTTTAGCCAAAAAAAAAAGCCTCAGGATAGATAAGAGTATTTATCTACCTGAGGATCTGAACTGATAAGGGGTAAAAATTTGAAAGGGAAAAGTAATAGTGAAGCTGCAGGCGTTAATGTGCAAAGTTTGAAATAGTTCTCAGTGTGTACAGGCAAAATCAGCAGAAGGGAAAAGGAGAATTAAGAGCAAAGAGAGTTTCTCTGTGGTTTCCTCGTGTCCTGTGCCTGTGAGAGTGTGAGGCTTCCAAGCAAGTGGTACATTTTGGGTGGGATGATCAGTGTTTCTACAGAAGGAAAAATGGGAAGCTCACCCTCATTATTTTCCATGGCAATAGGACTTCACTGTAACGGGACCACACAAGAAATCATGACTTTAAGGTGTTAATTAATAAATAATCACAAATTTTGCTGAACTACGCTCTTTTTAATTGCTTGTAGTCTTTATAGCCCCAGTAACTGGACTCTACAGTGTGAAAAGCCTAATAATCTGTGTATTAATTTATATGTTGTGGGGGGAGAGAGTTATTCTGCAATGTTTTTAAATTAACCTGGCTCTGAGGGATATGGTATGTGCAATAGTCCTGAAAAAGTACTCAATAAATATCTTTACAGAGCCTTTGAATTACAAGTGTCTTAATATTGTGCCCTTAAAAGTGTTTTTCACTCAGGCACCATTAGGGGAGGTCAAAAACCCCACCACACTGAAGAAAACTAAGATATTCAAGTTTTGAGTGTGGAAAAATGTTGAATTTTAATGTTGAGGTTGACATGAAACAAGACATTTGACCCCAAAAATAATGCATTTCACTTTCTAGCACTTCCTAATGTGTCAGGCTTCCAACAGAAGCATTTAACCTAAATGCTGAAGTGTTTGTGGAAATGCTGAAATGGGCATAGAGAAGCATGCATGGCACAGTAAATTTGATGGGCTAACATGGAATTTTCCACAGTCCATTATTGGAAAGTTTTCTTAGAATATTTGCACTGGAGAATTCGTGGACCGTGTTGTGTCTCAGCCTTTCTTACTGAGCTGAGTTACCTGAACGTTTTCTTTAACTAAGAAAATAATGTTGTTCTGACAGTTACGGAACCACAGGATGGTTTGGGGTGGAAGGGACATTAAAGATCATCCCATTCCATCCCCTGCCTTGGGCAGGGACACCTTCCACTAGCCCAGGTCACTCAGAGCCCCATCCAACCTGGCCTTGGACACTCCCAGGGATCCAGGGGCAGCCACAGCTTCTCTGCCCAACCTGGGCCAGGGCCTGCCCACCCTCACAGGGAAGCTTTTGTTCCCTATATCACACCTAAATTTCCCCTCTTTCAGTTTGAACCCAAACAGGGTTTTTTTTTATATTTACATTTACATTTACTTTGCTTTACAATTAGTTATTTCTTTTTTTAACAGTTTAAGGTTTTTCCCCCCATAAGTGTCATCTATGGATAGAGTCCCAAAAATGGGAAATTTTGGTACTTAAAGGAAGTTTTGGAGAAACTGAGCACAGTAGATTATAAAGAAAGCTCTTCTGTAATCTGACTTAAGGGGTGCAATTAGCATTTTCTTCTGTGATGTTAAGAAACCAAGGGTCAAGCTGCAAACTCACTTGACTCAGTGGGGTCTGATGAAATACTTCAGTAGCCTTTTTTATTTCTTTTAAATCAGTGACTGCTTAAAATGTAGGTAAGAGCTTCAGTAAAGCCCTGCAAAAACATGTTTAATTACATAAATAATAGCAAGAATGCTCCAATAGCAGATGTTTCATGAATACTGGTAAGACCTAAACACCACTACTCGTGTGAGAGAAGCCACTGAAGTAGTGCAAGTTTTTCTTGTTAAAAGGCTCTTGCCTTGTCTTTGCTTCTCTGTATAGAGGAAACAAAGCAATGCTCTTCCCCACACTTGCTGCACTGAGTTTTTGGGGGATTTTTTTTGTTGTTGGTTCCTTTTACAGAACATTTCTCACATGAGCTACTGACTCTGCATTCTGGGGGGTGAATCTCTGCTGGTTTGTTTTTTTGTCTGAAGGGAAGTTGCTGAAGGTACAGTTCACTTTTTCATCTGTAGCCTCAGAGTCCTCTGTATTTCAAAAGGATCTGTTTCTCTGTCTCATTGCTCATGAGGACTTGAATTCCAGTCTCTGTGGTTTTTGTTAGAGTAGAACCTTCAATTCCTGACATTTGTTCATTTATTTCAACTATATTAATGTAATAAAGGCACCAAGTCAGACTGTGCATAGCATTTCTGTATTCTAGACCCTGAAATGGTGTTTATTCATTCAATACCCAATTAATGTATTTACAGGCATTAATTTCACCACCTCGTCATACCTTCCAGGTGGATACTCTGGTTCCATGTTAAAGAATTAAAGGGACAGAATAAAAGTGCAGAGGAAGGTTTTAATTTTTATTTCTTTGCTCTGCAAAATTGTCTTAAAATCTTAAGAATTTGCTTTCAGGTTCCAAGGTTCAACATGAGAAGAAGATGGGAACAATCAGCTTATTAACCACAAGTGCTCCAAGTCACTATCCATACCCAGCAGCTGTGTAGCAGCTCTGAACAAGACACTGTCCAATAAATGTATTTTTGTCCTAGCCCTTAATTGGCTTCTGTGAGTCACAATTGGACTCCCAAGTTAAAAATAAAATGAAAAAAATAAAAAAAAAAAAACCAGCCAAACCTTCAGAAAACACTAAAATACTGAAACCCAAATAAGAAGTCCTCAGCCCAGCAGCTGCTGAGGGATGTGTATGACAGCGGGGCTCTGCAGGTGCCACCCTTCCTGCACATCACACAGGTCATCTGCACAGTGCTCATCCCCGTCCTCCCCTTCTGCCTCTCCTTGCTGCTCCCAAAAGCTGCCCACGTGGAGGCTCAGCACCCCCAAAAGCCACATGTGCCAACTTGCAGTCCTGTGACCTGCCAGCCCTGACACCTGGCAACTTCTGACTTCTTAGGGAGCACAGAACAGCGAAAGGCAAGTTCCTGTGCGTGTCTCATTGAAATTATTTACATCACAAGTTTGTTTGTCAGTAAAATGGGTCTTCTGACAAGAAAGCCCTGCCTGTTGTCTGGGAATTTGGCTCAGAGCACCAGCAAAGTTGCATTCTTCTTACAGATCCACTTCTTTAAGGTCTGGCAGTTATCATGTTGGATCGTATTTTTCCTTCTGTAAACAGGACAGCTCTTGTCGGTCTCAGTTCTCTCTCGAGCTGTCCTGCTGAGACAACAAAAGGAATGCAGTGAGTTGTCAGCTTTGGATTCAGTCCTGGTTAAAAGCCGTGGTGCAGTCCCTGAGTGAGAGGGTCAGGTGATGCCCCTTTGGTAACCAGCAGGGCCTGTTGGATGCTGAGGGATGGATTCTTGGGAGCATCAGTGTAAGAAGGATGAGGAAACGTCCAAATGCAGCCACAGTTGTGGAATAGAGTGAATATAATGTTCCTGAGGCTGCAGGATTAGATCTGTGCTTTGGGAAATTAGCTCAGGTTCAGGGTTGTATTTCCAACCCTTGCTGTTGCCAAAGACACCCTCTCCCCACAAATCATCACCTGTTTACTTTCACTCCATGGCCTTCAACTGAGCTCCATCGTTTCTTCATGTCTTGAGTCTCTGACCCAATCCAGATATATTTGGGATCTTTCTCTTTGTTGTCTATAAATTCCTGTGGGAAGAGTAGAAGCATGTTAGCTGGCAGGATTGCTGTGCCCAGGTCACTGTCCTGTCTCAGGCACAGCTTTTGGTCCCTTACATGGAGAGTAAGGGCAGGGATCCAGCCATCGGAAAGCAACCCATTCCAACAGCCCATACATGAATGATCAGCCAGAGTTTCAGTTCAGGCTGATGAGTTTCCTGCCAGCTGTCCAAACCCAGACAAAACTGCCGTGATGTCCCTCACCCCAATGAGACAGTTTGCAAATCCTGGTGTTTAAGGTCAGAGACCTGTTCCTCAGGGAATCACAGGTTGCTCAGAAGAACCATTCGGTGGTACCTTGCTATTCATTTTCCCAAAGGAGAAAGACAAGGAGGTTTGGTTGTTTGAATTTCCATTTAGTGGCTGAATCAGAACTCTCTTCCCAGAGCCAAGCCATAGAAATGGGTGGAAAGAATTTCCTCCCAGCATGTCCTCCTCCCAGTCAAAACTACTCTGGCTTCCACACTTTCCATCTCTTGTGCTTCTCCTCTTCAGCTCTGCTCTGTTGCCACTCCCAAAACAAGTTCCTGTCCATGGAGAGCCAGTTGCTTTGCCCTTGACGGGGTTCTTGGATCCCCACCTGACATCTGGGCCCTTTTCCCTTGGAGAAATCCTCGGCTAAGGCATTTCCCTGTCATGTTTGCAGGGCTCCTGCAAGACTCACCATCTCAATTCCATCGTCAATGACAAGAAGCTGGGATTTCCTGGCCAGACACTTTTTCTGGCTGTCATCCCAACTTCTGGTCTCCTCAGAGAAGTAGTAACATCTCCCCCTGTGCAGCTGCCACCCAGGGGGACACAGTTCACATGTTGTTCCTGTGGGTGGAGAGAGGGAACCATTAGTTCCTACCATGGCTTTTTCCAGTTGCCTGGTGGCGTTTTATTCTCATATGCCTGGCTGGTTGCTATGAAAGTGGCCAGTCCACACTCCCAAATGTGTATTTGCTGTGTGTGGAGAGAGGTTTGAAGGCTCCAGTGCCACTTGTCCCCTCAGCTTCCCTCTCCCTTGCCATGACACTGTGCACATCTGCACTTCCACTGGCACATCCCTGGGCTCTCTCCCAGTGCACCTGCTCCTTGGAGAGCACTGGGCACACCTAGTGGGCTGCAAAGACACTTTTTGTCCTCCCACATTCAGCCCTTTGGAAGAGACCCTGTGGGATGTGCCAGGATGTGGAGTGTGTGGATTTGACACACGATGTGACCAGGAATGTAGGTGACATGCAAACTGTGTCCATGAGGCTGGAGAAGGAACTGTGTTAAATAAGTGGAACACTGCTCTTCCCTGGTCTACTTCCCATTTCATGCAGAACATCTGGGAGGAACATCCCCCATATCTTCTGTTTTGGCTTCCTCTAGAGTTTCAAAAGAATAGCATTATGATCAGCCCTCAGAAAAAAAACTTTGGTGTTTGTCAATAAAAAAAAGAACAGGAAGATCTTCCCTTGCCTGGTCCTTGCAAATGGACAGAAAAGCTGAATTCCTCGCCCTGTTTGTGAACAATGGCTGTCTGGAAAGTGTTCTCCAGGACAAGGGGAGGATGTACAATGTATGGTATTTCTGGCAGAAAAAAAAAAGTGAAGAAAGTACCAGAAACTTTGTATCTAAAGAGGAGCAAAACTATTGTCATCGAAAGGGTAGTTTGGATTCTGTTATCACTGCTCTGCAGGAACACGACAAGTTCCCATAAAGTGCAGGGTGTCAGAGAAATGGGAACAGAGTCCACAGAAATGTGCACACACTGAATTCTCTCTGCTGTGAGAGGACTAAGGTGGCTCACCCTGTCCATCTTCACACAGTTCCTCCATGAGCCATTTCAGGTGCACTGCAGAGATGGTCTTCTCTGTAGAGATGGGATTGCTGGTGCTATTCACACCATACTGGGACAAACTTCCTGATTTTCCTGCTCTGCCTTTGGAAGCTTGAAGAGCCCAAAGTAAAAAAAAAAAAAAAAAAAAAAAGAGAGAGAAAGAGAAAGATATTATGGTTAACAGCAAGGATAAGGAAATGTAGTGCTTGTATTCAGTGCTGTACAGAGAGTGTGAGGATGTGTGTGTGTGTACAGTGGCTGGTACAGACAGTCAGTAATGAGCATATTCAGTGGGTAAAACTGCCTGCCAAGAAGGACACATTCATGTCATGGCATGGGTTGGAAGGGACATTAAAGATCATCCCGTTCCATCCACTGCCATGGGCAGGGACACCTTCCACTAGCCCAGGTCACTCAGAGCCCCATCCAACCTGGCCTTGGACACTCCCAGGGATGGGGCAGCCACAGCTTCTCTGCCCAGCCTGTGCCAGGGCCTGCCCACCCTCACAGGGAAGAATTTCTTCCCAATATCCAATCTAACCCTGCTCTCTGTCAGTGTGAAGCCATTCCCCTTGTCCTGTCACTGCAGGCTTTCATTTCCCATATTTGTGTGTGAGTTGACACTTTTAGAGCAACACTGAGGGAATTTTTCCTCCAGCTTGTGAGGTTTAACCATGGCTGCAATGAAGAGATGGGTGGTAGGATCTACTCACATTGCTGGGCTTGTATGGCTATGATTGCCAGGAGGATGAACACAAGGACTCCCAGGACCAGCGCCACGTAGAACCAGGCTGAGCACCTGTGTCGGCAGCCTGGGGGAGGCAGGAGGAAGAGTTGATGAAGGTCTTGGCATTATTAAAATGAACATTGCCTGTATGTAGGCCTGTTGGAAACAACAGAGAAATCATCTGCCTAAAATCAACCTGCTCTTTGACGGATACAGGAATATTTCACTTGTTAAAAATGTGCATCCATTTTGCATTCATGAAAGTGAAATCAAAACATTCTGTCAGATAGAGCAAGTGGTTTTAATCATTTCATTAAGGATTCTCTCTTTCTCCTTTGAGTTACTTTACTGGAGCCTTGCCTCCTCCCACCTACCCACCCACACCCTGCAATACCCTGCAGAGCAGTTCAGGGAAAGTATAAGGGATGGTCTGTGGTGTTGGGGATGGTCTGTGGTGTCGGGGATGGTCTGTGGTGTGAGGGATGGTCTGTGGTGTCGGGGATAGTCTGTGGTGTGAGGGATGGTCTGTGGTGTTGGGGATGGTCTGTGGTGTCAGGGGTGGTCTGTGGTGTTGAGGATGGTCTGTGGTGTCAGGGGTGGTCTGTGGTGTGAGGGATGGTCTGTGGTTTTGGGGCTGGTCTCTGGTATGTTCCTTCTCTCTGATCCCAAGCATTAACGTGCCTGTCCTGCAGCTCAAAGCCAACTTCCCTGAGCACATAGAGAAGGCACCTGGCACAGGGAAGTTCATCTAAGGATCTCTCCAGCTGTTTGGCATTTGTCATCTCGTGGGAGTGAAACACTCCGGAAGAGGCAGAATCCGAGGAAATTTGGGGTCAAGGTGTCAGTTCCACAAGACACAGACTTGCTCTGTCATAACTTCTATTTCCCTGACCTTAAGATGAGCAGCAGCCCCATCCTCTGGCTGCCTGGGACAGATGCTGTGATGTTCCTCTTTCTGAGGGTCTGCCCTTGCCTGGCAGGCAGGTCCTTCAGCACAGCAAGGCTGGAAGTCATCAGTGCACTGACAGCACGTGCAGAGCTGGGTATCACCCTGCTCCCAAAGCCAGCTTTGTCCCTGGGACTCTCCCTGCACAGACACTTGCAGGAGGCTTCCTAAAAAACCTCAGAATTTTACTAAATTTTCAACGTAGGGGCACAAAGGCAGTTCTAAAAATGAGTCTTTAAATGCCTCTCAAGATTGTTTTGATGAGGAAAGTTTGTAGCCTGACAACCCAGCGGAAAAAAACCCAAACCACCGGATGAAATGATAAATCAGTTTCTTATTGAGAGAGTGAACGTAAAGACTCTTCATAACAGGTTTTACTGTTGGGCAATAGGAAAGACTGAATCTATAATTAGTAACCCAAACAAAATAGCTAAAATACACTACCAGAAGAGGAAGTCTCTGGTCTGCTGTTCCCTTTGGGTTTCGGCTTCACGCGCAGCTCGGCGTATGTGATCGTGTTTCCTGTGAGGAGCAGAGAAATGCTGACATTTGTGGTTGTGCAGGTCATTAAGTGTGGAAACAATAAAGGACGACGTAGAAGACTGAGCCTGTATGAAAAGGGGCGTGTGTTTCCACAGCTGCCTGTTCAACTTTTTCTCTTTTTTTCTAGGAAACAACAGGCAAGGTGATGATTTATGGTTTCCTGCTGCTGTCGGAGGGTGAAATCCTCCTCCGTTACCTTTGAGCTGCTTGGGTCCTGTGTGGCTGCACCAGGAGGCAGACAAACAGACTGAAGGATGGATAAAACCCGGGTACCACCCATAGCAAACACCCCACCTGTTGCTCTGCCATCCCAGAAGGTGACACAGGGGCTTGAGGGGCGTCAGAGCTGGGACTGTGGAGCAGAGAGGTGCCAAAGGGAAAGCTGCCACCCAGGGCAATGCTCCTGCAGCAAGGTAATTCTTGGGGCATTCCTGACTTGTGTTTGTGCCAGGACATACGTGGTGCTTGTAGCAGCAGAGGAGTGGAGCTGGTGGTTGAAGGCATCCTTTTGCAGATTCACATTGCCAAAGGAAAACCAGAAAAGGCATTAAGGTGGATGGTGTGGGCTGGAGTCACCTGGATCCTTTCCGAGCATATATCCAGGTTGGTTTAGCTGGGTGCTTTGCAGTTAGTTTTCTTCTTTCCAAACATGGAGAGAGTTTATCAATCTGAATCAAGAACAAGCTTCTGTGCTACTGCCTTGGTTTGTGATCACTGGGGCTTTTAAAAGGAATGGCCTTGTGTTGTACAAAATCTCACTGATCAGGGGAAAACTTGGCAGAAGCAGAGGGTCTCCTTGGGCTAAAATGAGGGAGCATTTTTTATGAGAATTGCTGAAGTGTGGGGAGATTTTACAGCAAGAAAAATACTGAGGACCTCACTGGCAAATAAAGTTTATTCATACAGGTGAGATATTTTGTGCTTTAGAGAGCCTGACCTAATACACTTGGTTGTTTGCTTTATTTCAATGCATTAGTTCAATGAACTAGAGAAAATTTGGTAATTATATTTAACTGTTCTCAAAAACAAATGTTCAGGAAAGTTTTTCTTCTTAGCATATAAATAATTTAAAAAAACCCCAACAGTCAGGACTTTTAAATCTCCACTGTAAATGGAGATACTTCTAGACTATGTACTTTAGACAATCTGCTACTATACTAAAAAATTTGTCTCTCAAATAAAGATCCATTCCTTTAAAGAATAGCTGTAACTCTGTAAGAAAAAAAATTACCATGCAAGCTGAATATTAAAAAAAACCTATTCCTTCTCTATCAGTGTGTTTTGGCACATAACTATTTGCATGTGAGACCCTCAGAAGTCAGCAAGTGGTTTTAAAATACCAGATAACCTTAATTTTTGCCTGATGCTTCCACAGCCTTCCCTAATTCAGCTACAAGGAGCCCTGGTAGTGGGAGGGACATCTCTGTCACTTACTAAGGCTGAAATGTCCCTTCATTTTGCTGTGCCAATCATGGGGTGCACAAAACCATCTCTGCTTATTGGAAGCTTCTGCTTGGTGGCTGTGAAGGTAGGGAGTGCTCCTGGCAGGTTGTCCTTTATGGCCACTCCATTCAGGGGGGACTGGTGGAAGCTGGAGAGGGTCCAGCAGAAGGTGGAACTGGTCAAGAGGAGGTTAAAGAGGGGAAAAAGAAGCTCAAGGGGACAACTAATAGCAGTCTACAACTACTGGTAGACTAGTTTAATGATGGAGTTGAATTCTTCTTGGTTTGGTTTTCTGCTAAGGAAAGTTCCAGTCTATCAAGTTTATCCCAATATTTTCCCATGAATGAGTTTTCCTTAGACTACAAACTTACCCATTCTCTGCAACTGTGCCACCAGTGGGTTTTTTATACCTTTTCCTTTATTCCCCAAAAATGCATTGAATAGACTTTGAGATAAGAACAGCATTTGGGAGAGCTCCAAGAAACTCCGCATAATTTGATCTCATGGAGAAAAGATCTGTCGAGGGGCTTTCATTCTCAAACCCAGATTGCACATGTGTAAAACACCTCCTCAGCTGCTGGAGAACACTGGCAGAAGTTCAGCTCCCTGCTCACCTCTCCTGGCCACCAGAGCTTGGCAGCAGCTCTACCTGAGCAGAGCCAAGCTGTGTCCCACAGCCGTGTTTTTCAGTATCTACTGCAGGAAATCGCATCTAATTATCTGCAAGTTGCACAAAACACAGCCAGGAGGAGGTGGGCATGTTCCACTTTCCTAGTTGTTTGGAGTCCTGCCCAAACTCTGGGAATCTGCCACTCAGAATAGCCATCTACTGAATTTTCTCTGGTGATTAAATTAAACCCAGCCCTCCCTGCTTCGTGGTGAGAGTTTGAACCATGGTATTTGCCACAGGGAGCCACTTGGAGTATCAGCTTCAAATTCCTGCTCCAGACTATTTTAGTAGCAATAAAGTCCACGTTAATCATGAGCACAGGGAAATAATTGTCATCAAGGAAATATTTCTAGCACACTCTATATTGATATGAGGTCCAGTACTGCTTGATACCATTTGGTGCTTTTCCCACTTGTGTCAAGTAAGCAGAAATATAATTGCTAATGAAACTGGAAAATAATAGAAAGGTTAACAAAGCAACAAATAAAGAGAGCCCTGGAAGTGCAAGCCCAGTCACACAAAAGGTATTTGAGTATAATCAGATATAAGAGTGGGGGAAGGTGATACTTGAAGTTATAAACAGCGAAGAAAAGATAATGTCAGTGATTTTTGTCTCTATATAACAAGCGTAACCAAGACTTGTAGTAATACCGTGTGGGTCCCTGGTGTCCATGTTTTTTAAAGGAGGTGGAAACACTGGAGTATGAACAGAAAACCATCCACAAAAATAATGAGCATTTTTGAGAAGTTAAATGTTTCAAAGCAAAAGGATGCTCAGAAATTACTCGATTATTGTGGTCAGTGACTTCATGTGAGAAGATACTGAGCACTAAAATCTGTTTGAGAAAGAAAAATTTCAATGGAAATTAAAGCCTGGCCGGTTCAAACTCAATCCCTTCCTTTAGAAATGTGATATTTTTGGATGTCCTCAAATCAAAATTTGATGTCTGCCTCCCTTTATAAAGAAATTATATCATTTTAGATACTGGGTAAAATTCTAGGCAAACCCTCTGTGCTTTGTGTAGCACAGGTTACAGCAGTACAAAAACATCCATGGATGCACGAACATACAGTCTGAGGGACTATTTTCTGTTATACATATAATAAAGTGAACTCCTTTTTACTTTTTAAAGACAGGTCTTGTAAAAATATATTAAAAATACTATTTTCTGTCATTGAAGTGCATGTATTCAGAGCAGTATCACCACTATTGACCTACATTGTAACTAGAACATCTTTTAGAGTGCTCATTTCACAATGTTGTTTCCTTAAGTGATTAAACACATTAATTACTAATGACTCTTGAAAGCATGAAAATATCCACTACAAGCACTTCCTGTTTTCTCATAGTGAGAAGTTGTTATTCATATCTGCTGTGGTCCAGAATTTTGTCCAAATGCTTTCATGAACGATTTTTTTTCCAAAGAGTAGAAATGATACTTCTTAACAATAAACGGTTTAAATCATCTCCTCACCCGGAATATTGACTTAATTCGTTACAAATATACGAAGGGATCACAGACTGATGATTTTGTTCTGGGAGAATCACACTGGAAGGTTCAAGAGAAAGAGCAGGAAGGTTTTAGGAGTCATTCAGTACTTCCTTCAGTGACAGTGCCTGAACTAGTTTTCTGATTTACCAGTTAGTTTACTATTCCTTTTCCACAAACACATCATAAACCACATTGCTCTGATTTTAGGACTGGGTAGCAATTTGGTGGAGTGTTGTTTTCATCATGTGGTTCATTTAAAAAGAAATATTACACCCATTATTCAAAAATGAATACTTTTTCAGTCTGTTTCTCAAACCAAGGCACCAGGTCTGAGCCACTGCTCCTCAGTGGTTCTGACTTCAGAGGAGCTTTGCTGACCTGCACCTCACAAGAATCTCTTCCCCTCTTTCCAACTTTTTGCCCTTCCCATGACTTCTGTGCACAGCATTTTATAACATTCTTCCAGTTTTATCCAACGACAGTATTAAATATGAGAGAGAGAGAGAGACAGCACACGAGAGAGAGCAAAGAGTGTCCTCCCAGGAGAGGATGAGATGTTGTACCTGGCGCTGGTGTCCGAGAAGGGATGTGTGGCCTCTCCCTGGGCAGCATCGCCACGTCCGCGTATGTGACATCCCCTGCCATGGAGGAGCAGGTCCCTCTGAGCTCTGGGAAGAGCAGCTTTCATGCAGTGGGCTGCATCCTGCATCAGCTTCGCCTGCCTCCAGAAGTCACACACACTGTGCTATGGCTCTGAGGAAGGCTGAGAGACATCAAAAACAGAGGAAGTTACTTCTTTCAATGCAGCTTCAAAGCCTATTTGCAGCCATTCTGCCTCTTCTTTTGTGAACTCTTGCCCTTCAGAATACAGGAGAAAATGAAGGTTTAAAAACGTTATTTTCATTAATACTTTGAAAATTCTTGTTCATCAAAGCGGAGTGAAGTCTCTAAGGAACAGCCAAAAATGGGCTTGCACAGGTCCAAAAGCTTTGCTAGTTCTCGTGAGAAGACCCAAAGCAGTGCAATGTGTGTTGGGGCTGTATCATCCTCCTGTCCGTGATCTTAGACAGCCTGTTCACCTGAAAGGAAGATAAACAAGATATGTAGCAGCATAAGATGTTTCAGGGTTCATGTAACTGCAACCACACAGCTATAAAAACGTAGCTCAAATTCTAACCTGCTCCACCCACAAAGCCCTTCAATGTTTAATGACTGGATTTGGATGATATTGATGAGGTGCTAAACTTAACTCAAAATACAATTAAAAGTAATATGATCAATGCTTTTTGCAGGCATGCTCCAATAGTTTACTGTAATGGTAGTTACCAGGCTGTTTTTAAGCTTCTTGAACTATTCCCTGCTTGACCCAACAACTCCACAGGTGGGAACCCTGGATTACCTTTAACTCCTCACTTATGACCCACCTGTTTGCTGCAGGATATTTTGATGGCTGTGTTTTTCTTCTCTATTTGTGAGGGTTGGAGTGAGGGAAACCTCATAGATTTTAATTGAACCCTAAAGACCTTGTAAAACCTGAAAACACATTTCAGGACAAGCAGCCCTGTGAGTCCACAGTCCTGATGTTTCCTCTAAAATGGTTTTGTGCCTTGTTCCCGCTTAGAAAATTCCCTCAGAGCTCTACAGGGTCAACTGAAAATAATGTTTCTGTTCTGCGATGGAGCCTGTTTGCAGTTTTTGCTGCATTCAGCAGGATTTAAAATGAAAAACAAAAAAAAACCCAACCAGCAAAAGTTTGGTTCTTAATCTTGTATTACCCATCTTTTCCCTTCTGATGTTCAACGCTGGTAACGGTGTTAAATGCAGAGACAAAAAGGTTTAAGGGGAAAAAACAGAACCTTTGATAATCACGGAACAGATTACTCAGAAGGCGTGCTCAAGTACAATTTATATGCAAGGTGTCTCAATTATGATTTATCACCAGTGATAACTTGCCACTGCAAATGGGATACTGATAAGGTTTGTTTCATGGACACCTACAGAGCAGCCGTATCAGTAATCCTAGCGTGAAACAAAATGTTTCCTCTGATTCAATCAGTTTCCATCGCTTCCCCCGAACTTCTCATTGTCCTTTACAGCAGGATATCTAGGCTCTGAAATGGAAAAAAAAAAAAAAAAATAAAAAAAAAGCAAAGCAAACCAAAAAACCAACCCTGAACCAAAACCCACTCTCCTTATTTGGGCTTTTATTTTTTATTTGTTTTTTTTTAAACTTTAGTCCATAAAGGAGAGCCAGAGGGCTTGCTTGAACTCTTGGTCTCTCTTTCCATCCTGTACAGACACTTCAACAGCCTTTTCTCACGAGTCCCTCCCAAACTAGCCCAAACCATCAAGATGTAACCATGTATAGTCAGGGAACACAGGGTCTTTGTGAAGGAGTGGAAAAACCCCAGTGTTTCTATTTGAAGGGAAGGTGTGTTCCCCTCTCCCCTGAAAAACTCATTTTCAGACTCCTTAAGTGTGCAGTGCAGAGCAGGCAGCTGTGTCCTTTTGGACTGAGCAGATTCTCACTTGCCTGAAGGAAATTAGGAATCCACAGAGTTATTTTCCAGAGGAAACTTCCAATAGCCATAAGCGGTTCCCATTTTGGATTTGAAGTCTACGTGCTGTGCTCACTGTGACGACAGATAACAAAAGGAAGGTGAATTTTAATTTTTAGGAGAAATAGATGAGTAGATGCCTTTGCTTGTCATTTTTCTTGAATTCTTTCTTTTCTATTGGAAAACTATCATTTCTTCCTCCCTTTTAAAACCAATTGTGCACTGCCACAGAATTTTCATTCACTAAGTATTTTCTTTAGTGTTAATAGTTTCAGCTCTGTGTTTTATTTTCTGTTGTTTTCATTTGAAATTCTAGCTTTATTCATGAATACTCGTATGTGGGTCACTAAGCTGACCTAGTGATGTCTCAGCCAGAAGAAAAAACCCAGGCTGTTGTAGGAAAAGGTCATTGTAGAACCGAGAGATCTTTGTTAGCAAAATGGCTCAGTGCTCATAAAGGTGATGGAAATGCCTAGTCCAACCTCTGCTCAAAGCAGGACAAATTCCACAGCTAAATCGGGTCACTCAGGGCTTTGTCCAGGCAGGATTCAGACATTTCCATGGGCAGAGATCTCAGGGGTGCCTGTTGCAGTGCTGCAGCTTTGTCGTGAAGGAAGAATCCTTCTGCTTTGTTCAGACAGTGTCACAGAGGCATTTTTGTCACCTTTCCAGAACCTGAGCAGACCTTTTGCTTGTGACCATGCCCTGCTGTCTGCTGGGAGATGTCACTGAGTAAATGCTTCAGAACAGAGCCTGGTTCTGCCCAGTCATATCCCTGCTATGATCTTTTCACGTTCTGGTGTCACAGTCATTTTGGTTTGTTACTCCTGGGGAAAAAAAGTGGCTCAGATATCAAAGTCATAAAGTCATTTCTCTTGGAAAAGACCTCCAAGATCATCCAGTTCAACCTGTGACTGATCCCCACCTTGTCCCCCAGCCCAGAGCACTGAGTGCCACATCCAGTTGTCGCTTGAACACCTCCAGGGATGGGGACTCCAACACCTCCCTGGGCAGCCCCTTCCAATGCCCAACCACCCTTTCAGTGAAGAAATTCCTCCTGATGACCAACCTGAACCTCCTGTGGTGCAGCTTGAGGCCAATTCCTCTTGTCCTGTCCCTTGTTCCCTGGGAGAAGAGCCCGACCCCCACTTGGCCACAATCTCCTGTCATGGAGTTGTAGAGAGCAAGAAGGTCTTTCCTGAGCCTCCTTTTTTTCCCAGACTAAACATCCCCAGCTCCCTCAGACACTTCTTCACAAATTAATCTGAGTTGAGCTTAATTTATCATATGATCCACCTTTTGGTGTCTTTTGGGTGCTCTCCTCCTCACCATGTGATTAATATGCAGGTGAGGCCCCTAAAACATCAGAGCTTGCTGTGTGTCACCCAGCCACATGTCTGGGAAGCAGGGAGTGATTTTTTTAGCCTTGAGCTTTCCAACTGGAGATATCTTGGGGCTCAGACCTTCCTGCAGCACCTGCAAGGAAAGATGGTGGGATTGTTGTGTGGGATTGTTGTACGGGGTTCCTCTGCCACTGTTCACTGAGAGCTTTGGGGGCTCTGCTGGGGCAAAGGGATGTGAGCCCACATCACTGCCCATCCTGACATGAACATTGACACATTGGCTTGTAACTGTCACGCCTGAGAAATGTCACACGGTGCTGTTCTGGTGTCAGTGGTTACCAGCTCCAGTTATGCATGGAGTAAATGTGACAACACCTGCAGATGACACCCCTCCTGTGGGTGTGACAGCGTGTCCCTCGCTGCGGGCAAAGGCTGAGAATGGCAACGTGGGCTGCAAAGCAGGACTCAGCAAAGCAGGACTCAGCAAAGCAGGACTCAGCACCTCCTGCCACAGAACAGGCAGCTCAGCCCAGGGCTGCTGCTGCCTCATGGTGCACGTTCTGAAGACCTTGAACTGCTGGTCTGCCAACAAAATGGACCTTTCATAGACTCAGAGAATCAGCTGGGTTGGAAGAGACCTCTGAGGTCATCGAGTCCAACCCTTGATCCAACCACTGTGATTACCAGATCATGGCACAGAGTGCCACATCCAATCCCATCTTAAAAACCTCCAGAGATGGTGAATCCTCCACCTCTTTAGGCAGGCTATTCCAATGCCTGATTACTCCCTCCTTCCTAATATCCAACCAAAACCTCCCCAGCAGAGCTTAAGCCCGTACCCTCTTGTCCTTTGAGCTTCCCAAAAGCTGAGCTGCAACACAAAGACTTCCAGGCTAAGCTGAGTGAGTCCCATGAGTAAATCTGCAGTGTGGGTTTCAATTCTTACCCTCTACTGTGTCACAGCAGAGCATGTACACACAATGAGATGCAGAAGGCACAATCAGAGCTAAGGCTGAAGACAAAGACACCTATTGCCATAAATTAAAGTTCGTGCATTGTTATCCCACACCGCAGCAAAAAAAATACGATGTTATTTAAACAGAGAAAACCCATGAATTCACCAAGATAAAGGGGAATAAAAGAGAGAGCTCAGTGAAGCAGCAGTGCCTACAGATTGCAAGCTGAACAGCAGCAGCTCTTCAGCCAGCACCTTCCCATTCAGCCAGGGGGACATGGATTAGGTGGGAAGCAGACAGGATTAGAAGCCTGTGAGATGGGTTTCTTCCCTGTGCAGGGTTTGGGATTTTTTATTGAGCATGTCAACCCTTTTTGGGGCTTCAGAGTAATTCACAAAGATGTTGCTGTACAAATTATTTATTCTGAGTGCCATGTGGTCCCCGGGATGCATTTTTCACTGCTAACCAGTGGTGGGGTGAATATGTGGACAGGATGGTGATGCCATGTCAGGAAAGGTCTGGTGAAGACCCTTCCAAGCTCACTGCCACATTGCCTTCTCTCCTTTCCTGCAGTCTCACATGCTGAGTTAGTTTTCCTTCAAATGATTGAAGTGGTGAGCCTCCTGGGAGTGCTTCCATAGGCAACACGTTCTTGGTGATGTTATAAGTTAGTCTGGTCTTCTGCAACCCTGTATCTGTGGCTTGGATAATGGTGGGGACAAAGTAGCGTATCCTGCAGACTATAGAACAGCCTGGGTTGGAAGGGACCTTAAAGCTCCAACTCCCTGCCATGGGCAGGGACACCTTCCACTATCTCAAGTTGTTCAGAGCCCCATCCAACCTGTCCTTGGACACCTCCAGGGATGGGGCAGCCACAGCTTCTCTGCCCAGCCTGTACCAGGACCTCACAGGGAAGAATTTCTCCCTAATATCCATCCTAAACCTCCTCTCTGTCAGTGTGAAGCCATTCCCCCTTGTCCTATCACTACATGCACTTGTAAACAGTCTCTCTCCATCTTCCTTGCAGCCCCTTTAGGTACTGGAAAGCTGCTCTAAGGTCTCCCTGAAGCCTTCTCTTCTCCAGACACCTACACTAAGCAGCTATTGCTGTGGACAGCAAAGGATGTCTCTGCAAACTGAAACACAGCAGGGGTGCTAGTACAGCTGCAGGTCAGCTGGGTGAGATTCTTGCAAACAAACCAAAGCAAAGCAAAGCAACCTAACAAAAACAAAAAAATCACATACAAACAATCCTCACACCCCCACAAAACTAACAGAAGAAACCCCAAACCAAATCCCAAATAAAAATCCCAGTAAATTAATAGGGCTGATGAGCTCGCCCACTGACAAACCTGCTCTCAGCTACTGCCTCACATTTATATCCCTCTGTGTCCCAGTCTCTACTTTGCACTGGGACTCTTAGCACCAGTACGCCAAGCCTGGTATTAGTACTGTATTTTATCCATTTTCCATCTTATTTCTCTGTATACTGACAGATATCATTGGCAACTTTAGTAGCACCAAGAAACATTGTGGCAGCTTGGTGGGGTTTTTTTGAAAATTCAAATGCAAGATTTGTTATTACAGAACAACCCACAAATGCTTATGTGCTCACTTGCACTGGGGCTTCTCTTCCTTGCTCTGAAATAAAGTTCTGTGTAACCCTCTTCATTCTCCATCTCAATATTACAGTCTTTTGTTTCACTTGCACTAAATCCCCTTTACAGTCTCAAATCAGGTTTTGCAAGTCTGGAATAGAAGTGAAAATATTTTCACATGTAGTGGTTTAGTTTAGGATTTTTCCTGGCAGGCAGGTCAGCCCTAAGGAAGTATTCCATCCTACTCTTTACGTAAGCAGAGATATGAAATGAAGGGGAGGAAGCCAGAGGTCCGTGTTGGAGAGCAGAGATGCCCCTTGTGGCCATCCCTTGGTGTGGGAGTGGACTGTGGGTTCAGGCAGCAGTCTGTCAGCCTGGGTGGGTTGTTTTTGGTGAGAGGGGAGGAAAAACCTTGTCTTTTTATTCTTTATTGTGTGTATGCATATAGAGATACTAGATTTTCTCTCCTTTTTTCTCTGTATATATGTGTAAATATATATGAACTGTTTCAGTTCTGCTGAAATTCGGTTTGCAAGGTTTTTTTCTTCCCTTCTTTTCCCTGTGGCCACAGTGGGGGGGGGGGGGGGGGGGGCCGTTGGGGGGGT
>JAWWEW010000041.1:58337050-58383992 GCA_035583185.1 Anabacerthia variegaticeps | reverse complement strand
GGGTTGGCCACGGGGAGGAATTCCCTGCGGAGCTGTGGGCGATCGCGGCCCGAGGGGCTGCCCGGGGCGGCGGCGCCTCAGGAGAGCCCACACGGGGCACTCGTGGTGCTGCCGGGCCGCCTTCCCGCGGCTCTGCGAGGCGAGCAGGTGCCCTTTTAAACTTATTTATTTATTTATTCTGTCTATTTCCCCCCCCGCACGGGGCCGGTCTCCGCGGTAACCGGGCGGGGCCGCGCCGCCCCCGGGCGGAGCCTCCCGGCCCGGCCGTACCCACACCCACAGCGCCGGCCCCAGCGCCCTCGTCCCCTCCGCCCGCCGCCCCTGCCGCCCCCCGGGGCTCTCCCCCGCCATGGGCGAGCCCAGCAAGCAGGACATCGCTGCCATCTTCAAGCGGCTGCGCTCCGTGCCCACCAACAAGGTAGGCCGGGCGGGCCGGGCCGGGCCGTGAGGGGGGAAGGCGGCCCTGACACGTCGCACTGCTGCGGGGCCGGGGGAGGAGCCGGGAATGCCGCCGGGAATACCGCCGGGAATGCCGCCGGCTGGGGGCCCGGGGCCGGGGGACAGGCCGGGCAGCTCTTGGGGAGCCGGGGGAAACCTTTCCCAAACCTTCCCTCCCTTCCCGGCCGGCATCCCGAGGGAGGGAGGTGCGGCGCCCGCCGCTCCGCTAGGAGGCCGTAAAACCCGGTATACCCCAGCAAACCCCAGGAGAACCCCATCAAAACCCAGAGGAACCCCAGCAAAACCCAGAGGAACCCCAGCAAAACCCAGAGGAACCCCAGCAAAAGCCCAGGAGAACCCAGCAAAACCCAGTAGAACCCCAGTAAAACCCCGGCAGAACCCAGTATAACCCAGCAAAACCCAGCATAACCCAGCAAAACCCATGTTGGGACCACCGACAGCATCGCGTTGGCTGAGTTTATTTGTATGTGTGTCTGTTTCTTTATTTCTTCCTCCTTTTTTATTTATTTTTTAATTTATTTATCTAAGTCAGTTTCTAAGGTGAGAAAAGAAAAAAAAAAAAGAAGTTTGTTGTTTTTCTCGCTTGCCCCGAGCTGAGCTGGGTGTTCCCCCCTCCCCATCGCGTTGTGGGGCTGTGTCTGCAGCATCCATCCATTGCCTGTGTGTGTGGAGGTGTGAGCTGGGAAAGGTGCCCCTCCAGGTGACACACGGCGGGTTTTTGGGTGCCTGTGTTGGCTGCGAGCACAGCCAAATACACCGGGAGAAACACCGTGGGCTTGCTTTGTGGGAACAGGGAATGTGGTGTCCGTCTCTGGTCCCAAAAGCACACCAAGGCTGTGCAGGTAGTGGGGCAGGTGTCTGGGTTCTCAGAGCTTGGAGGTGAACACTTAGCTTCCAACACAAGTATTGCTTAAACTTGGCTTTGCAGTGGGGTAAAAAGCTGTCAGGGAAAGGTTCTGGTCGCACACAAGGTCCCTCACAGGGACGGTGAGAAAGGAGATCTTCTACAAGCTCCTGAGATTCGCTGGCACTATGCCTAAAAACTGAGCGGTTCTGTAAGGCTGTTGTGATGATTTTTCTCTGTTGGGATCACAGGAGAGCTGGAGAGTGCCGTCCCTGCCTGGCGAGGATGGAGTTCCCCTGCGTTGAACCCCTTGTTATAGTGTTAGATTTAATCAGGTGCCTGGATGTGGGACCTGTGGCTGCTCACGCAGATCTGTCTCTGCTTGCAATCACGTCAGATCCTACAGAGAAATGTAGTGCCAGTGTTGACAAAGCAATAGGAGCACAATGTGTGCTGCCACTCACGCTGGGTCAGTGGGAAAGAAGTAGCTCAGGCACAGAGAACTTGGAACACTGCGGTGCTTGTTGACCTGTGAAGACAGAGTGGGAAACGTCAGCGGCTTAGACCTCACAACTCTCCCGTGCCCACCCGTCTGTTCAATTTCTTTAAGTAAAAGTTGTTTCTGTTTATCCTCTCGTGTTTGATTACATCTGTGTTTGTTTCCTTTCTTTTGTGTTCCTCTTAAGCGGTCTCCCGCTTTGATATGCAAGGCTTTTCTGCTGGGGAAGAAACACGTGAGAAAGTGCAAATATTGACAAGGTTCTGTATTAAAAGCTTAGTGATTTGCTTTAACTGTAGTTTATGTATAGACTTCGGGAAGAATTGGTCTCTCTTCTGTGTAGCATCTGGGCTTTCTGGCTGCCTACTCTAGGCTGACATGCATTTACGCTGTGCTGAGTGCTCTTAGGAAAAGAATTATCACTTAAATGTGCAGTTTAATTTGTGCATTTAGTGTGTTGAAGCTGATATTTGAATAATTGTCTTGAAATTAACATTTGTAACTCGATATTATTTTACTATGAGGAATAGTAAACAGTAACAAACTTCTGTGAGTGCCTGGTGTATCTCTGGTTGTTACATGTTCCAGAACTGCCTGATGACATCAGACTGGTGATCAGCTGCCTGATGACTTAAGGAATGTGTTACAATTATTAAGTAGGATGTATTTTGTACCCATAAAAATGTTCATAGTCCTTAAGTGTTGACTTGAGTGTTTCAGCTTTACAGCTCATCTGTTTTGAAGACTTGCACACTCAGGCTTGAATCCGGCATAGATCTATTCCTCTAAAACTTAGTTTTTCATTTCCTTCTCCCTGGCTCTTTCTTTTCTTGGGTTGATGATGTCTCTGCTTGGACTCCCAGATCAAGGATCTAAACTGGCTGAAAACTCTGTGTGTGTTGTGGTGGTGCTTATCAGTTGCTGAGTTTTGTTATTGCAGTGTGTGGTGTGGGTGTGTTAAAGGGTAGGTTGGTTTTTGACCTAGAGTAGACTGTAGTTTATCTTGTCTCTCTTGAGTCGTTTTAAGATCATGACGCCTCCAAAAAGAGCAGTCCTGTCTTTTGCCCGTGGCCAATATTCCTGTTCCCTCCCTTATATTGGCATTCCTGGTCATGTGGCTGTGATGTGAGTTGGACCTACCTTTGCTCTGGGTCCATGTTCCTGAGCAGAGCTTGTTCCCAGTGGGATCAACAAGTGTGATTCTTATTGCTGATGCAGGGAAAGAAGGAAAACACATCTGGGTATGGTGGCTGGTAGTGAGGAGAGGAGCTTCTCTATATCCAATAACAATACATTATGTATTTGTTTATTAACACAGGGGTTTTGTGCCAGGTGGATGTTGTGTGATTTGGTGAGTCCTGCTGTGCATTATACCCAGGTCTCTGTGTTTGCTCTTATCTTGTACAAACATCTCAATTAGGTCTTTGGCTCTTTCTCTCCAGTGTGACTCTTACTGAATCTACACTGTCATGAAATGCTTTAACACAAAATAAGCCAAAAGAATGCAAGTGTATTTTAGGAGCAATAGGTTATTTATGCATATTCTTCGTATTGATTTTCAGTTGTTATTTTGAGTGTAGTTGTACCTAAATTGGTTCAGAAAATACACTTTATCTGGCTTTAAAATGGAAACAGTTTCATAGGGCAGCTCTGAAACATTTTAAATTGTTTCCCCCCAATTCTTGTTTAAATTTATGTGGCGAGAAGCACTTTTAAAACTGAGAAAACTAAGCAGATTTAGTCTAAATGGTAGTGAAACACCTGTTTTTGTGGCATAACGTGATGGGAATGGCAATTCATATGTTACTTGCACAATAAAATTAAACGTCCCTACTTGCATCTAAATCCTAAAAGCTACATTTTTAGGTATATGAATAATTTCCACAGGTTAATAGCTGAAAGGGAGTCCTTTAAGATCCTGAGCTGTGTTGCTTTGTCAACTGCCAAGGTGATGCAATTGCCTTTTAGATGTTGAAATTATGAAGTGCTTATCATTGTACCAGGGAAAGGAGGAGAATCTTCAGGGATGTTTAGAACTGAGCTTTTTAAAACCTGGGTGTTTTTTTAAGCCACCCACTCAAGATTATCATTTTCCACTCATACTCCAGAGAATTTCCTGGCTCTGAGTCTGCTCTGCTCTCCTGTATTAGAAGCCAGACCAGGCCGCTTCTCGTAACTGTGGTTTCAAGCAGAATCTTCTTTTTTGTTGGCCCTGTTCTTCTTTTGGCCTTTTAAGAAAAAGCCTAAGAATAGCCATTTTAAAATGAAGATGAGACACAGGTTGTGTTTTAAGGAACTGCTTCAAGTAATGCGGAGAATTGGGAAAAAGTGAATGAGTTCTGACTATTTGGGTATGTGTTTTCTTAGAATATGGCATATATGAAGTCTTAGTCTTCTCTTTCCTTAACTCCTTGTGTATCATTCTTCCACCTGAGCTTGTTTCAGGGACTCCCTCTAACCCCTCCTGTTGTCAGACATTCTGTGTAGACTTTTATCTTACTCCTTTCTGCTTTGTCAGTGAATGACCCATTTCCACATTCACCGGTGGGATAGGTAAATAATAAATACAAATTCTTTGTTGAGAGGGAAAGAGGGGACTTGGATGTGCAGAAAGTGTGACCTCTCTGTTTTGTGTTTCTTACCAGTCATGAGCCAAACTGAAGCTCAGCTTTAAAAATGTTCCAGTGTTGGAAGAGTTAATGCTGGATCTGCTGGTGAACTGTACTTGCACCTAATAAGTTTGGACTGTGCAAGCTAAATGGACCCATGCTAAAGCAAGGAGTTTAGCTTCAAACTGCTCCTGGGCATGTACTTGAAATCAGCCTGGGTGGATTATGAGAGAGCTGACTTGAACACAGACTTAGTGCTTGTTTGACTCTGTATATGCAAAAAATAGAGACAAAAACCTCTGTTTAGTTGTAGAGATGGAGTTTCTGTGAGAAGAGTTCTTAAATTTTTTTACTGTCTGTGCCCTGTGTATCTGGTGTTCCATATGTCCCCAGCTGACTTGGAATGAATCTTTTTTTATTATTATTATTATCTGCATAAGCTAGACCTTCCCTTTTTGTCTGAGGGTGCATTAGATATACAGGAGAGTATTAAAGGATAAAGCTGCAGGTTGGAGCATTGTCAATTTGTGTGTAAAAGCTTCTCTTTGTGGAGTTACTTCTTAACAGATGCCACTGACTGTACCTATAGGTGGATGCTTTTACTGTAGAGGTACTTCTTTGCAGCCTTTACAAATATCACTGAAAAAGCATTGATCAGATAGTGAAGTCTTGTCATACAGGGTTAGGTGTGTGCACATGGAATTAACTAGGAACACCTGCATTTGAAAGCTGATTTGTATCAGATCGTTTTTTTTGATTCTTGCTTTCCTGGGCCAGAGAAGCACAAAACTCAGAACAGCTGGAAAAGGACTTTAAAGTCATGATCTGCAGACCTGCAAAGTGTGTCAGATGTGGACAGGCACATCTCTTGTAGTTTTGGCTGAATGTGAGAGGTCTGACGTGGTGGCAGAGGATAAGTAATTCATGGGTTTGTCTGTGCAGTAACTGTGGACCTGATTTATTTTTAACCAGCGTGTTACAGACAGTCAAAGGCTGATGTGGCAGTACATGTGTGATGAATCATCCAAAGGTCTGGCAGAGGGAGCTGGGATAAGCTCTGCATGGAGAGGAGGTTCCTTCACACAGCTGGATTTCCCCGGCTTGCCCTACAGGTCAGGGTTTCTATAGAGGAAAGTAGATAATGATGTCATTAGCACTGCTGATAATGATGTCATTAGCACTGCTAATGCCTTCTGTGGTGTGTCCTGAGCAGAGCCTGCCCTTCGGGAAATAGTTCTGAAACCCTTCCCTGTTTCGGGAGTGCTGGAAGTGCTGCCTTAAATGTGTGTTTGAACTAGACCGGTGTGGGTTCTGTGACCTGATTTCCCAACCTGTGTACACGGGGTGGAATTGGAAATAGGGAAGGCACGTAGTCATCTGGGCAGAGTGTGGAACTGCTCTTTGTAGTTAGAAAATTGGGATAGCATGGAGTTGTCATGTCAACAAAAGCTGTAAGGAATTAAGTTTCCACCACTGCAGGGCTGTTGTAATGATCTCTGATACAGCTCTAAGGCCTGGTTGTGCTCAGGTTCTGTCTCTTTGTTTGCTCCAAGGTGTGTTTTGACTGTGGAGCGAAGAACCCGAGCTGGGCCAGCGTAACCTATGGAGTGTTCCTGTGTATTGATTGTTCAGGGACCCATCGATCCCTCGGTGTTCATCTGAGCTTCATTAGGTAAGTATTTTTTATGTTCTTGCAGTTAAAATTGCACCTTTTAATGGGTTGGTTTGTTTTGCTCAGGCACCTGCTAGGAGAGGAAAAGCTGTTCTTCCCTTTTAATGGGTTGGTTTGTTTTGCTCAGGCACCTGCTAGGAGAGGAAAAGCTGTTCTTCCCTCAACTTCTGTTTCAAACCTGTTCAGTGTTTGTGTTGGCTTTGATGTATCTGATGGGAATTGTGTTAGGTTTTGCCATCTTTGCTTCCTGAAGTTGTGCATTGTGGTGTCACCTGAGTGCTGGTCCCTTCCACCCCAAACTATGCTATTATTCTATGATTCTCTACACTTGTGTTTAGCTCAATCAATCACTTGATGCAGTAAACCTGCACCGTGAGCTTGTCCCTTATCAAGTCAGTGTCCTGAGTGCTGCTCTCTGGGCCTTTGTGGTCTGATAAATAACTATTTATTTGAAATCTGAGGTTCTGCTTGCCATGAGTGAGAGCAGTGCATCCAAGAATGGATTGAAGGTAAAAGCTGTCATTTTCCACCAGCCAAAATTCTTCGTCTGCTGCATGTTTGCTGTGTACAAGAGTGTTACAGGAGGCCTCTCAAGAATCCACTCCTAATGATCCCAGTGTTCTCCTCATACTCACTGAGCCCCAAAATGTTGTTCTTGTGCTATGACGTTCCAATTGTCACTTTCTCCTTACATGTGATTGTCAAATGGGATTCCTGGAAATGTACCCTGTTGGTGCTTTTGAAAAAGAAAACCTGTCAGCCAGAGGGTGCCTTTTCTTTCAGGCTTTTACAGTTTGAAAAACTTGCAATTCTACATGGCTTTATTAATATTGTCACAGATTTTTTTTTTCTATAGATACATGCTTTTCATGTTACAAAAAAAGGGGGGGAGAGAAACACTTGGAAAAAAAGTTGGATTTTAAATGGCTTTGGAGGTAACATTAAAAAGGTTTCCTTCTGTTTAGATCCACAGAACTGGATTCCAACTGGTCTTGGTTCCAGCTGAGGTGCATGCAGGTTGGAGGAAATGCAAATGCTGTATGTACTCCTGAGTTTTTGCTTTGCCCATTGAATCTTGGTAGGCTTGGAAGCTCTTCCTTGTTGGCTCCCATCTTGGGGGCATTTTTATTTTTCCAGCCCATTTTCTTCCTTATGCTCCCCACCCCCCATTTTTTAAAAATTCCTCTGAATGCTGATTTCATCCTCCATATTTTTTTTATGTGTTTACAAATAAATTGGTTACACAACATGCTTGTAAACTGAAATTATGTTGACAGCTGTTCTCAATCTCCTGTTTAAAAAGGTGTGTTTTCCTTTGTCAGCTCTTTGGGATTCTTGCCTGTTTTCCCATCTTCTTTCAAAGCTTGATCACCAATAACTGAAGTTGCTTCTCTAAGTTGACCCCCGTGGGAACATGCAACTTCCATAAGCAATCTCTACCCCTCTTCTAATTCCCTCAGTGCTTATCCTTTATCTTTCTTCATTTGTGCTTTGTCCTTAATGTAGTTTCTTTAAAACACTTCACCCAAACTTGCTTTCCATAGGAGTTTCCTTAACAGGTGTAACACTCTTTCCTGAAGTCTAGCCCTTTAATATTCTGTTGGTTGTTTGTATTTTTTTCTATTTATATACACAAAAAAAAAAAACCCAACAATATGAGTTCAGGATTATTATTAATCTTCCACTTTTGCATTTTTCAATCAAACGTGTTTCTTTACATTAGGCATTCATCAGGTCACTATCTCTGACTTGCAGACCTGGTGTCTTCTCCCTCTTTTTGTTCTGCCTGTCCTTTCTAAGTTATTCCTTTCCACATTAATACTCCATAAATTTACTCACTGAGTTTGTTATGCCACTTAGTACATAAACCCCACAGTTTTGGCTTATGAGAAGAGGGAGATTTTCCATTAAAAATAGCTTCTTTTAAAACAAATGCTTAAAAGCTTTGGGTAAACTGTATAAATTTTACTATGTGAAGGATTTAAGGCAGTTGAAAAAAAGAGAAGGCAGAGTTTGAAAAAGTGCTTCAGTTGTGACCAGAAGAATAACAATAAACCTTAATTATTTAATTTGGGAAGTGTTTGTCTTCCTGATTGGGTGTTACTGTTTCCTGCCATTGTACCAAGAGGTGCACGATACCCAGAGCCACCCTGAAGATACCTCACATTCTTCATGGCCTGTTTTGGCATAATTAACATTAATACATGAAACTGGAAAGATCAGATCGGTAAATTGTCTGGATGTTTAAAGTATAATTAGCATTTTTCTTTTAATTGCACTAAAAAGCCATTCCCGTTTTGTTCCAATTAAATACCAAATTCTAGTTTTGCTAACTAGTGGCTCAAAGCACTGTTAGATTAACATTAATAATTTTTATATCTCTCTCTATATAAAAATAACTTCTATTCTGTAATGGCCTCATGAAGCTGAATAACAGCAGTCCTGAGCTTCCTGCTGTGTATCAGATTGCTAGAAAATCCAAAGTATCCTTAGTTCCTTTTGTTTTCAGATTAAATCTCTATGATAAATGGAATTAGGGTTTCTAAAAAACCCTTCTGAATATCAAGTTAATAGGTGTATATATTTAAGTGCAGAAGTGCCCAAGCTTCATTTATTCATTTTACATAAACGCACAAGGCTATAAATGTACATACATATGTTCCTAAACTCGCTTTTCATTTGAAGGAAGGTCATTTTTGGATCTCCATTTTGATGCCATTGAACATACATTGTTCTCTCTAGCCAAGGAATGCCTTTTAAAATATCAGGAATGTCCTGTGAAACATAAGTATTGGCAATCAATTTTCCCTCTTCCTTTCACTTAATCACTTAATCTCAGGACTAGGGTTCTTCATATCTGATGGAAGCTTGCATTTGTACATGCTTTTAAATATGTATATATATGTACTATGTATTTGGGTTTTTCCCGTTCTTTTATTTATATATAAAGAGGTTGTCAGAGTAGGATTTTCTTTGTATTTTGGAGCTCTACTTATACTTGATAATTTCAAAGATTAAATTCAGGTAGAGGAGCAGAGTATTTTGCCACATTGTGATAAATCTTTGTGTTAAATAGCATTGCTTTTCAAGCCCGTCTCTCATCCCATTCCCTGTGTTGTGCTTCCCAGTCAGCCTTTTTCCACCAGCATGGCTGCACAACCAATGACACCAATGCCAAGTACAACAGTCGTGGGGCTCAGCTCTACAAGGACAAGATTAAATCCCTTGCAACACAGGCTACGAGGAAGCACGGCACTGATGTGAGTAGTGAGTGCCTTGTGTCCTTGGCATCTCTCCCCACAGAGCCACTTGGTTTCTAAGGAGTTCTCGGGGGTCATTGCTCCAGCAACTATGGAGGGGTCTTATTTTTGCTTATCTGAAACAATTAGTGGAGAAGTACAGCATGTAAAAGTTCTAATAGCATTAACCGCAGAATAGTTGTGATTTAAGCGGGATTTGTTTTGAACATGTAAATGTGTGGGTTTGGGTTTTTCCCTGCAAGGAGAATATTTGAAAAATTAGCAGGTTATGTATGTCCTGAACTTGCTGTTCTCCATTAAAAATTCTGGAACAGTTCATGCAAGCTGTCAAAACATTGTTAGATTGCTGAAAGGAAGAAGTTACTAGCAAAGTTACCCAGATCTGGTTTGCTGAGGTGTGAAATAATTTTGACAGCAGTTCTCTCTTCATGCACAGAAAGCATGTTTGGATTGTTTAATTCAGGTTGTTGAAAGTTCCTGGCCGGTTCATTTGAAGTTGATCAAATGAGTGGGAATTAAAAAAGAGAAAGAAAGCTGGGGTTTTCTTCCTCTATGCATCAAGTAACATGAATTTGAGTGGACTGTAATTATTGTTAATTATTCATGCTATAGACAATATAGTTCACATCACCAGCTTTAGAGAACATTTCTTTTGACTTAATATAACAGCTTTAGATGTAAAATGTGGTCAAGTACCTATAATATACTTTATGTATTTAAGTTGATGGTAAGTTCCCCAAATAACACTTGGAGGAACTGTGCTCATCTGCTTCAATTACAGATCCCATCCAATTGTTTGATATTAATTATTTGAAAAATTTGGCAAATATATGTTTTTAGTTGTGTACTGCAAACTTAAGTTTATAGTCTTGTCCTGTAATCCTGTGACACTTGGGCCCTTCAGCCTGCCCTGAGACCAGGCAGTGCTCAAAGCTGTCAGCTGTTAAACAGGGAACACACAGAGTCTGGGTGAATTTAATAAAAAAGGAATGTCATATATTGAATAAATTTGTAAAGAAAAATTGCATACCCAGAAAAAAAACCCGGTAATTTTTAACCTGAAGAAGAAGTCATTGTAAGATTAATGCATTTGAAAAAAATAAAATATTCATGTAATTGTTCTATAAAATTGTCTCATTTTCAGCTGTGGACAGATGGCTGTGGAATGCCCCCTGCATCCCCTCAAAACAAAGAGGAGGAAGACTTTTTTGCATCCCATGTTTCTCCTAAGGTATAGATGACCTGTATTTAATTCTTGTTTGCTTTCTAAACCCTTTGATTAACTCTGTGCTCTGTGGGGAAGGTTAAACCCTGAAAGAAAACCTTATAGAGAAAAGGTAGGTCAGGGAGTTAACATTTATCTGCTTTTCCTTCTGTGGTCTGAGAATTCTTCCTGGATATGATCCACTTTCTAAGATGATAGTTAAGAATTATCCAAACAGTAGCTAAATGTGGAATGGAACACCATCTTTTGTAGGTATGAAATTCCACTTGGACTCAGGATTATTTGCTTGGAAATGCTCTAATTTAAATTACTGATTAAAAACCAAAGGTATCACACAGTATAAGTGTAACAGTTCTTTAAACATTTGTTAAGCAGAAGCCTTTTTTCTTCCTCCAAAATAGTTACACCCCCTTGCTTGCTTTTAATAAAGGTAAGCATTTCTTGTAATTCTAATAACTGCCCTTCTGAGTACAGGTTTTAATCCTAAAAGCTGTAATCCTGAGAATCCAATATTAGCAAGTCAGTGATGCTTAGGCAATCTTGGAGCTCAGTGCTCCTCTTTCTTTATTTGCTATATTCTATTTCCTGTGCACTTTTGATTTTGGCCTTTTTTTCAAGGCAAAGAGTACAGAGTGGATATTACCAGAACCAGTTTCCCTCCAGCAGAAAACTTCAGAAAATATTCCAGAATCCCTTGAAGGTAGGACTGATTATTTGTTAACATATTTCTTCTTTAGACTCTTTTTACCCTACTTTAGCAGTTAAACAGCCTAACCATCCTAATAACATAAGAATTTTGGAGAGGAAGGATTTTACAGAAGGGTTATGCTTGAATATGTGGGATTGAATGCTCCTTTAATAGTGATTACTAGATATCCAAATCAAAATTTCACTCAAAAGACTTCAGATGAATCTCTACTCTTTTAGTAACTGGTAAAGGTGTGATAGAAATTACATGTTATGCTGTGTCTGCCAGGCAGTTCCCTGAGTACAATGAGTTGTGTTTTGGTGTTTTATGCATTTTTGAAGAGCCTTCTGACATTCTTACCCTTGTTATTCATTATTTTTTAGGAGCAGAACATGGACCAAGTGTTGACTGCCTTAACACCTCCCCACAACCTGCATTAGGTAATGAGAGCAACAGGTGTAGTGTACTTAAATGTCCTTTTGTACAGAGAATGTGACTGGGAAGAGATGTGCAATTCTTCCTTCAGCATCGCTGGCCATGAGTTAATTGAAACATCTGAATTTCTACGACAATTTATTCTGTTCAATTCATTTTAGTCAGTGCTCTGGTGTTGTAGCCAGCATGATGGATTTAAATGCTGCAGGTATCACACCTAATGAAGAGGGCCACTAATGTTTTACACCCCCTGTTAGACTGCTCCAGGTTCTGCATTGAAAGCAGAATTGAGCCTTGTGCTGTGTTCAGTGGCCTGTTGTTACTGATGTGAAGCAAACACGGGTCAGCCTCTCTATCTAGACATAGTGTCTTCTCCCTTTTCAGAAAACTGAACATAAAAATTTAGACTGGAAAAATCTTGTATTGATAATACAATATCTTCAATGTCCAGGGTCTTACACTTAGCACTGAAGAGTTTCATATTTATCATACTGTAAGTAAAGTAAGAAAAGCTGATGGAGATGGAATGGAATGGAATAGGTCAGTGATTTGTCATTTTGAGGATCATCTTGCAGGAGCAGGTTGCTGAGAATGAAGAGTATTGCAGCACAGGGGTAGTAAAGAAGTGGTGTCTGGGGATAACTCCAAACTTTAGGAAGGCATGATCTTCACCACCATTTTTATATTCACTTTGTTGGGTTTGGGTTTTGTTTTTTGAGAGCTGCAGACTAATAAAAACTGCATGCACTTCCTAGTTTGCTCATTTGTACCTTTAACACATTCTCAGAAAGCAAGTGCTTTTCTTGGTAGTTTTGAACATCACAAGTTTTGTCTTTTATGAAGGATCTCTGCTCTGTGTATGCCTATTTCCACCTAAATTTCAGCTCAACCAGTTTTTCTGCAGTTCTGGAATTATTAAAGTAAGCAATGTCCCTTTAATCCTTGCAGAGAACACCACCTTCATAAAAAAGAAGCCAAATCAGCCTAAGAAGGGGGTAAGTGGATATATACAATGAGTCTTTTTAACTGTTATAGATCTGTGGAAACATGTAGATTACAATGTATGGAAATGTATTATGTAAGTTAGCACCAAACACTACTTGTGCTGGTAGCAATTTATGAAAGTACAATGGAATTGGGAGTGGTTTCTATAGCAAAAGAGCCAATTGCCTGTTTGAAAAGGGGTTATTGTGAAGAAAACTTGTCAAACAGGATATTGTTATTATGTGGTAGACTGCTGCAGCTCTGTGGGTTCTTTCTGACCTCAGATAAATTCTGTTCACATGTATATATAGCTCAGTGAACTGTCATTTCCTTTGGGATGTCTGGACCTGAACAGCAGGTGATATTTTTTAAAAGATAAGGAAAATAAAAATGTCAAGGGCTGTATCCCATTTTAGTTCTTTTCACAGCTATTGTCCCTGCAACTCCTCTGATGCCCTGTAACCTCTCTTCTCACTTGCTGATAGTTGGTTCCAGGGCTTCTTCAGGCTTTCCCCTCATGTAGTTGGCACTTAGATCTTCATGTAGCAAAGCCTGAGAACAGAGGGAGTTCCAATAGCATTTTTGAGTGGCTAAATGTGCACGTGGGGTATAATCTGTCAGTGCAAGATGAGCTTGAGACAGTCAGATCTGTATTTCTGGGGGAGTCCTCATCTCACACCACACAGCAGTATGGATAAATATAAATATAGAGAAGTTATATAAGATATAAATTAATCTTTTTAATATATGTATATTTAGAGAGAGAGAAGTTATAAATAACTTGCAGCTGCATTCAGTTCAAGTTTAAAGGCAGTTTGCAGACTTGTTTCTGGATGGGTCTTAGCTGAGACTTTTCTGAGATTTAGCTCTTCCTTAGGCATCTGTTTGCTGTAAAAAGGCATGAAGAGGGTTGAGTGTCTCAGAATGATGGTTCAAGGAACATGAAACTGAGGAGGACAGCTCAGGTTAACCAGAAAAAACAGGTTTTGGATGTGTGGCTCTTGAGACTCAAGAGCCCTAATCTTGGGCTGTTGGGGTGACAGTATGTTAGAGAGAGTCGCTCCTTTTAAGTCTGGGCTGTTGTGGACAAAAGGATTTTGGAGGTTTATTGGAGCAGACTAATTTAGATGAAGTCCTCTGATTTTGTGCTCCCACTAGAGGGCCCTGATAGACAGGAGGCGTTTTTTTATTCCAAGTGGTACCTGCAGGTGTGTTCCCTTGTGGGTTCACAGGTTCATGTCCAGTCTGTGAACTGTAGTGTCAGAGCCCAAAGGATGTGTAAATAAGCCAGAGCTTTTCCATGGAGAGTTTAAAGCTTTAAAAAGTTAAGATAAATGCATTGTGAAATATACTATTACTGCAGTGGTGCAGGTGGGGAGTGAAACACACAGGAGACTCAGAACAGCAGTTTGAGTGCTGTGCCACTATCTGAATCAGCATCATTGCATCCATATTTGTAGTATTAAGTGGGTTTTAAGTCTTTTCATCAAAATGAAAGAGTATATATCCCTATATTGAAGTAATATGAACTAAAACCAGAATTATTTTAAAAAACCAAGTGCAGAACTAGAATCTCTCAACTGACATGTTTATCAAAAATAAGTTTACAAAGCTTTGTCATGTGCAAAAAATCAGTAAATACCTATCTACATGTTTATTAAAATATGAATAAGTCAGTACTTATGATTAAGATACCACACCTAGCACTGGTCAGTGAGAACAAATTCAAGAATCTTTGCACTTCTAAATGTAAATTGTGGTGTAAATGAGTGAGCACCGAGTGGTTCCATTGCAACAAATTTTATTATGTTATTCCTATACATCAAAACAACCTGTCAGAGGCAGTAGAAACAGCATATTTAGGATCAAAATATGGAAAAAAAAGTATTTTCTCTGCTCCACATTTTTCTTGCTGTCTGCATATGCTCCCAAACAGAGTGTAGTGTTGGCTGCCAAGTCAAAGTGATTGTCTCCAGTACAGTATTGGGACTTCGGGTTTTAATTTGTTTTTCAATAATTCCAGCTCGGTGCCAAAAAAGGTGGTTTGGGGGCCCAAAAAGTGAGCAGCCAAAGCTTCAGTGAGATTGAAAAACAAGCCCAAGCTGTAGATAAAATGAAGGAACACGAGGATCTTCATAGCAATAAGAAAAGTGAGAAGGAAGAGCCACTGTAAGTATGAATTAAATGGCAAACAATGATGCCTAATTTGATGAGGTAATTAACAGTATTTTAAATACTACCACAGATCAGCTTATGCAAATAAAATTCTGTTCTTACTTAAAAAAACCCAGCATATGTGGATAAAATGAGCTAAACAGCAATTTTCCCAGTCCCCATTTTTTTCAGCCATTAATTATGTTTCTAGAGTTGATAATTTACTGTAGAAATAGCCCAATGCTGTCCTTTAAAATAACCTTATTTTTTTGTTTAGAGGTGAGGGATGGAGATGCAGCTGTGCCTTAGGGGAAGACATTACTAGTCTTATGAATACCACAGAAGTGGATAATTTTGGCGATTGTTTGGTATCATATAGAATTAGGACTGTGGAAAAAAAGACTCTTTCAGGTTGACTTAATGGTGATGCAGAACTGTGTCCTGAACTTCAGCAGCAGCATGTTTCAAATTAGGTCTGAACAGGACTATGTGCTCATCCACAGATCATCCTCTCTCCTGGCTTTCTTCCATCCTTATAGTTGGAATTCAATGCAATTAATAATGATTAGCCTGGAAAAGCCTGAATATGAACCATCTTCAAACACAGATGAGGCACAATGAAAATAATGAATATTTTCGCTAACCACAGAGCATGGAAAACACCGTGCTAATAGATGTTGTTAATGTTCTGCCAGTGTAATTGGGTTGGCCATTCAGTGTGACACTTTACATTTCTGTATTCACTCTGTTTTGTTTCAGTGTATCATCTTTACGGTTGGCCTACAGAGACTTGGATATTAAAGCAAAGGAAGAAAACTTAATTCTGGCTGGTAAGAAGAAAGCTGAATTGGAGAGACTTGGCATGGGATTGGGCAGCAGTAGAAGGTATGTGCAGGTCAATAAACTGTACTGAAAATACTCTCTGGCTTTATGCAGCTATCCTTCATTTTACTCAGGAAATGAAAAATATCTACTGGAGCATGTTATGGAAACTATGTATCCTTACAGCATCTAGGATTTGTCCAGGGGGAGCTTCTGATAGAGTTAAGTTCTAACCTGCCAGAGGTTACCCTAAATTGTGTTTCCAGCTGTCAGAATGGCTTTTGTGATCAGAAGTCAAGTCACAGCTTCAGAGAGCTACAGTTTTCCAAGGCTTTTCTTTATTTGGTTTAACCCCTCCTTTTTCTTAACTGTTTGTATGGCTTGGGCTTTCTGGGCAAACTTCAGAAACTAGATTTGAGCTTTCTTTTTTCCTTTTAGGGTGTGAGCTTTGCCATCTCTTGACATACTTGTTTTCTTCCTGTCCCCAGTGGCATTTCTCACTCAGTCACCTCAGATATGCAAACAATAGAGCAGGAAACACCTGTAATTGCAAAGCCCAAGAAGAAGTACACTGATGATGTGGAGGACTCGTATTTCTCTTCTAGCTCAAGGTATTGTGTGAGCTTTTTATTTTGGGGGGGTGCAGAGGTACATGCAAGTTACAAAGTCAGGTATGCACAGTATGTTGGAAGCCTCTGATCAAAGCAGAAGGCAGTTGAACCTGTGTACACACCCAGCATGGTTTTAGGGGGCATCTGAATCCGAAAAATTGTGAAAAAGGAGGCTTTACCTAGTGCTGGATGTGTTGTGAGAAGAAGGTAGTCTGAACTTTGTGTTTACAGGTTTTGTCTTGTCCAGGGTCTAGTCTCTTCTTGCACTCATAATTGCCATATAAGCTTTTATTTGCTGTATTCCAAATGCTGTCAGAATGACTTGTGTCCGTTCTCCTTTTATTATTATTCATTTCTCTTGGTGCTGTCTTCAACTTTCGGTTTAAAATTAAACAAGTTTTGAAGTCTACTAAATACACTACAGTTGCATCAGTGTTTTGTCTGAACACTTGTCAAATGGAAAACCAAATTTTTGTGAGGTATTTTGTGTTGGGTGTGTTGTGTAGATGTCTGCAGTCAGGCAAACATGCAAATGTAAGCAAAAAATAATAGAAAAGGTACCAGAGTGTGAATGCCATGTAAATTATCAAATACTGCTATTGGGAAGGAGAAGAGAAATAACCAGTCCTACAGGCACTAATTGCAGTGAAACTGCTGTTTCTGGCCTGAGAGATAGGAAAAGGTGTTGCTTTTATAAACTGCCTGTATTGGGTTGGTGCCACAGAAACATGAGAAATTGTCCCTGATTACTTGGGGACAGACAAATAAAAGCACAAAAGCTTTTGTAGTGTAGTCAGTGGCAGCTGAAATGCAAATGTGGGACCAAGCCAAGTGGCAGCAACCTTGTAAAATAAAACACTGCATTTCAGTGCTTCCCTCTTTGTTCCTTGCAAAGAACTGGCACTGCTCTCAAGTTATTCATAGAAGGCAAAGGATAAATTATGGAAGAGGCTTTTTAATGTGTTTTGGTTCAATAATTAGATGATAAATTGTAACTTAGCTGTTCCCTGCTCTTGTTCTAGCTACAGCAATAGTAGAATCTAACTGGAGTTGCTATGCAAGTTCATTCTCTTTAAAGTATAAAGTCAGAGTGGGACTTTAGGTTGTTATTATCCTTTATTTCAAGCTGTGACTTTGAAATAGAGGTAATTTTAATATCATTGCCCAAAAGCAAAATAATCATACTGTATATCAGTGTTGATCAGCAAGTTAAATGTTTCAAGGTTTAGATATATAATCGTAGCCTCTGAAAATTGGGGTTTGTTTTTGCTACCATTAATAAAATCTTTAGCAATGTAACAATGTAAAAAGTTATTTTCTGTTAAATGCAATTTTCCTTTCTCTCCCCCATTCCAAATGCTGAAGAAGCATTTTGCAAAGTATATTACAAAACTCTGAGAGGGAAGGGTGGAGAAAAGAAATAGTTTTATTGAAATCAGCCCTTGCAGCCCCTGCCCAATGCCATAGTTTTGATGGCCATTGTGAGCCTGAAAAGCTTCCCATCCACACAAACCCCTTGGTTGTTATTGCACCTCCATATGGAATTTGTAGAGGTAGCTGTGGTTCTTTTTTCTGTTTTGTAATTTCCCTGCAGTTTTGATATGCAAGAGAAGACTGTCTTATTAAAGAAAGAAATATATTTTTAGCATCACTACAAAACTCAGAGGTGCTTAATATTTGGGTTAAAAAAATACACAGAGCCAGAGGCAAGGGCTTTCCTTACTGCTCTGAGCCATTGGATTCAACCAGGATTATGAAATCCAAATCATTCACTGACAACTGTCATTTTGCTGAAAACATACCACTTATTGTAACAGTAAATACTTATAGTTCCCACTTTTCAATAGGTTTTTTTCCCCTTTTATTCTAGGTACTATGATTCTTCAGATTTGAGGAGCAGCACTTTCTCTAAGTGGGATGACAACTCAGATTCTTTTTGGAAGAAAGAAAATAACAGTAGAGACATTGATATAATGTTAACTTCAAAAAGCACAGCGTTTTCAGACAGGTATGTCAAGAAAATCACTGATTTTTGTACACAAAGCCCAAGTTTGTTATGTGATTTGAGTCCTGGTCATAGAGGTGGGGGTTTTTTTCAGTCTATAGAAAGAAAATTTGGCCTTGACTTTCCTCGAGGGACCTCGAGGCTGAACTTCTTTTGTGAGCTGAATTTCTTATTTACATTTTAAGCATTGACTGGTTTGTTTTTTTTTTTGTTTGTACTGGAGATAAATTTCCAAAGCTTTTCAGAAAAAAAAAAAGTGGACAAAAGCTGTGGAGAGAAACTCAAATATTTGCCCTGTTCTGAGCACATACTTGCTTTGTTTATTGTGTAACGAACCAAAGAAAACCCAGGTACCAACTGAATGAAACTGTAGGGACCCAGCTCTGAGGATGAGGGTACTGGAGGCACTTAAAAACAACAAGTCTGATTGTTGTCATGATGAAAAATGTCCTTCTTCTCTGACAACTGTGTTTTTTATCTTTGTTACCAAGTAGAAGATAGAAGGATGTGGGGGGTTATGGGCTTGGTTGGTGTTTTCTGCGTCCGTTTCTCTGAATTTTAACCGTATTTTTCATTTACCTGTTAAATACAGTTTGTGCACCTCAGTAAAAGTTGGGTCTGTTGTTTGATAAAGGGTAGATCAGTGATGCAAGTTACACAAGATAGGCATTCATGTCCATAATGACACTTATTTCCTGATTTGGGTCCCTTTAGAACACCCCAAAAATGGGCAATGCTGAATATGAATGTTTGAGGTGGAAGGCTGCTGAATCTTTCTTGGGCTGTTGCATTTAAATCCAAATTTCACTGCCATTGTTTGGGGTTTTTTGAGGTTTTGCAGAAATGTTCTCTCCTTGTTCACATAATTTAACTTGCTTTTGACATGAACTCTGAAAAGAAAGGTACAAGGTTAAGGAATCAGAACCACTTGAATTTCACTGTCTTGTGAAACTGTCATAAAACTTTGATTTCTTACATTTTGACATGGTGTAAACAAAGTTCCACTCACTAATGCAGTTTATTTTATTTCTAGATCTGCATCTCGGCGTAAACCTGAGTATGAACCACCCTCAAACACAGATGAGGCACAAAAAAAGTTTGGCAATGTCAAAGCAATTTCTTCAGACATGTATTTTGGAAGGCAAGATCATGCTGATGTGAGTAGAGAGCAGGGATCAGTATTTTTGAATGTTGAAATATCCTGTTATTATAAAAAGAAGTTTCTGTATCAAGTTTCCTTCTTGTATAAAGTCTTGTTCTTGTATAAAGAGAATATATTTATATTACATAGAAATAGTTAAACTGGTAGAATTAGTGAGCTTATAGAATTATGTCCACTTGAATATTTGTTTGGTGGAATGGTACAAATTTCTGTTAACTGATGATTTAGTATTTAATTTTAAGGAATTGTAGCTGCTTGTGGGACCAAACCTCCTTCATTCTTTTTTTCTGATAGATTCAGCACTCATTTTTTGTAGAATCTGCTTAACTAATTTGCTCTAAATACCAAACAGATGCCAACAAACCACTGGTAAAACTGTGTTTGTTACATGAAAACATTATTACTGTTGTAAAATTAAATAGATTAATTGTTCAGCATGTAGTTAAATCAGCCTAGAAATAAAAACCAGATGAATATTACATTGTATTTTGGAGGTGAGAGATCTTTTTAAAAAAACCCTAGTTTTAATGAAAAAAATACAATGTAAAGGGTGATGTGAAAATATAATTCCCATTCCCAGGGAAATTGGAAACAGTTGGCTTTCTGTGATTAGAAGGGTCAGCACAGTGTTAACTGCAGTGCTTTCTCCTTCTACCCAGCCACTCCATTTCACATTTGTAGTTAGTTTTTTTAATGGTTGCATAGTTTTTGTGCAGTTTTAGTGTTAGTAACAGTGAGTTGTTGTTGCAGTGGTAAATGTCATTCTTTGATAGCTCAGAAATGAGTTGATGACAAACTCAGTGTGATGTGAAAACCATGAAATGGGAACAACCTCCAGCATGGTCAAATTAAGCTGGATTTGTATGTTCTAAAAGTATGTCTATAATCTCTTGAATTATTGATGTGACCTGAAGGTGAGAGCATAAAACTAAAATACCTTTTCTTCTCAATTCTTTTGAAGTATGAAGCAAGGGCTCGACTAGAAAGGCTTTCTGGAAGCACATCTATAAGTTCAGCTGACTTGTTTGAAGATCAGAAAAAACAACCAACAGGTACACATTGAACAAATGAACACTAATATTTTGTTGTGAGGTAACAGCTAAATAGTTTTTGTGATAAGTTGCCCTAAGTAACTTACTGTCGTGAGAACATTGGATCTAAGAAAAGTCATTAATAAAATGATAGTGGCTTTGACAGTCCCATGAAATCATGGCATATCAAGCCATCAGGATATTTGTTTCTAACTCTGGTCTTGCCAAATGGTTAAAGAAGCTTTTCAACAGGTTTCCCTGTTTCAAAGACTTGTTGGAAGAGAGTTGTTCATCAAATTAGAAAGGAGGAGGTATTAGATTAGACCAACTGAAAAGTAGCCCTTTAGGGCTGTTGAAAATCTCCCATGTTTTCTTTCCAACAAAGTGCAATAATGTGTAATAGAAAAGGTAGGAAATACTGGAACAATTTATTGACTTATCAGTTGGGTTTCATTCCTTAAATTATGAAGAAATGGGGGAGGAAGGGAAAAGCTACTGAAAAAGTGAATAATTCTTAAAACAGGCTGAAAAAGCAAACAGTTCACAGCAACTGATTTTACTTTGGAAATTTGGAGGGGAAAAACCCAAAACTTGTGACTGGTTAGTTTTGATCCCCTGAAAGCAAGTTCTGAATACAATGACAGAGAAAGAAGTCCTGTTACTAGTTACTTAAGCAAAACTGGGATTTAGTAATTTGAAATGTGAAAAAAAATTAAGGAGGGAAGGAGACTTTAAAGTTGTATTATAAAGACTAAACTAAATTTTGAGGGTTCTTACCTGCTCTTTGATAATAGTGAGGAAAAAATACAGCAGGAATTATTAGTTTATTATAAATTCACACTATAGTCAATGTCCTTTCCTGCATGTCTTTGTTACACCTCTCTCTATATTTATATTCTGTGATTGTGGTTCTGTGCTGCTGCTTTACTGCTATTTGTGCCTTTTACAGTACCAGGTATTTAATCTTCAGGTGTGCCAGTAATTATTTTCACCAAGAAGTGGGTGATGGTAATTATTAGCATGTTAATAATTATTGTGCAGTTAGTTTTGAAGCATCTTTGATTTCTCTTACCTGCACTTTTCATAGCACCAGTAGAGCTAACTCTGCCCAAATATATTGACTTTAAGGAAGGCTAGATTGACAGCATTGTTCCAGAGATTTAAAACCAAGCTTATATATATTGTAATTTCTATAGAATTTTCCAAGCTTAGATGCAGTTATGCAGAATATGTGTATATACAGCATGGAAATCATCCCTGTGCATGGACACAAACAGGGTTCAGCACTTCAGCACTGAAGCACATTCATCTTTAAGTTTCAAGGGAATAACAGCTGTTTAGGATACCAGACAACATTGTCACAGGTTGGAAGTGCAGGATAAATCCTCTGTTACCCAAACATCAATTGCTCAGCTGGGAATACAAAGTGCAGAAGATGACACTGTGGGTGGAATTAGGAAAAACTGGAAATAAAATCATAATAAAGATAGATTTAAGACATTTGAGATCTATGTCTAGTGGTCCTAGTTATACATTATATTCCAGGAAACAAAAAAAAGGTTGCTTTTAATATAAAATTGTCTTCTTTGTGTGTGTGTTTCTCCTTTTAGGAAGCTACAATATTACAAATGTCTTGCCTTCAGCTCCTGATATAGCTCAGTTTAAAGAAGGAGTGAAATCAGTGGCTGGAAAACTTTCTGTACTTGCCAATGGGGTCATGACATCTATACAGGTAAGCAAAACTGGTACAATATATTAACCATCACTTAAAGGCTTTCTGTAGGGATTTAGTGTCATGAAGCCTGCTGGTTAATTATTTTCAGGGAGAAAGGAATGAATTTAGGTTTGAGCTTTGTAGACCTCTCATAGTGGGCAGTAGATCTTTATATTTTCAGAAATACATCTGCATCTGATAGGTCACCTTTCTTAGAATATCTTTTTTTGTCTTTCTTACAATTAAAACAAACATTCCATCGTGGAAGTGACTTGCTGTCACTTTATTTTTAAAGTGACATTCATTCCATCCTTGGAATGAAGTGGTTTATTTGGAAGGCACCTGCAGTGATCAGCCAGCCCAACTCCTGATTTGACAGCAATGCCTTTGAATGTTTGTGCACCAAATCCAGACCTCCTGGAGTGGACAAATCTTTTGTGCTCCAGACACTTGGAATTCCTAGAGGAGGTCACTGGGAGCTCTTGGGTGTTTGAAAATCACACTGAGTATCCTAGAGTTCAACCCTGAACTCCAGTTCTTGGAAGTCCTGCTCAGTTTTCTTGAAGTCTTTAGGCATTAAGCTGCTGTTTGTTGTACAAATGCAAGTCAAACTGATTTCTTTCAATGGAAAACAAACTCATGTCTGGTTTTGTTTTTTTTTTTTGCTTTTGTAGGACCGATATGGTTCGTAACATAAAGATTTCCCTTCAGACCCACAAGTGATCCCCCTGCTGATTGAAATGAAGGTGGCCTTAAGACTGATGATGTTTTTACTTGTTTCTTTGTGCAGCTTTCTGACTCAGCCTCTTCTACTGCTGTTTCATCTTCACAGAGCAGAAATTTTGCAGCAACTTGTTACATTGCATCAGCTTTTATTTTTCCCCCTCCTTTACAGTCTTTATTTCTTTACAACCTTATTGTAGATGTTGGAAGCTTTATTTTATTACAGGTTTTGTCAGGCAGGAAAGAGGAGGAAGGATGAACTCATATGCTGAGGTGGTATTTAGTAAACCGTAGCAAAATACACTCTTAAGGTAAACCTGTGCTTACCAGGAAGTGGAAGCTTCCCTCATAAATTGACGTTCATTAAAACGGTGGGCAATTAGTGTTTTGAAACAATATTCCAGCTAGAAAGTTATATGCTTAGATGTGAAGTATGGAGAAGTCAAAATGTGGTGTATTGAATAGTGGAATTCATCTTGTTCTGGGAACAATCTATTTATTCCTAGTTTTGAAAGTTACAAAAAAATCGCAATATAAGATCCTTAAGTGCTTTTTAAAAATCTCTGTTGTATACAAAAATGAGAAAAAAAACCTTAAAATATATAAAGGGCCTAACAGAGTAGTTAATGAAATACTTGCTAAAAATGTTCAGACCAATTTTAGATTTTTGATAAATTATCAATTATTGAAGGAGGAAATAGTGGGGCTGTGTTTTAGACAGTCTAGAATTTATTGCTGATGACATCCTGCATAAAAGTTATGACCTTAAAGAAAGAAACCCTCACAACCAACAATGAACTCAAGGTAATTCCATTCTGTAATTTTATTTCTTAATTCAAATTTGTAAACTGCTGATATCTAATAAAACAATTGATATAAACTCCTTTTAAAATTAAATTTTATGTGTGGAAACCAATCTCCATCTTTCTAAGTACTGCCATTTGTGTTTTGTCTCTACAGTTGTCTGGTAAAATTAGCCTTTAATCTCAGTTAGTGAAAGTAGCTTTCTTATTAAATTGCTGTAGTAATTAAGATACCAAAACACCAAGGCTGGGGTAGAAAATAAGCCACTGAACTGAAATACTGTGTTGAAATCTGGTTAACAGTGTAGCTGTATGTAGACTTTATTTCTAACTGCCTCATATTTAACTCTCAGTTCTGGTGACTTCCTCTTGTGGCTGTTGCCTTTAGATTTATTAATTAAATTTATTGATCAAAAATTATCTTTTTAAGAGTAGTACAAGATAAGTATTTGTTCTTTACTGTAGAGCTTGACAGTAAAAGACTTGCTTTATCTCCTTTCTCACCCTAGAGAGATTTTGGTAATTTATAAAGGAAAGGTACTGGTCTGCTTTGATTTTCTCTAATTACAGGTAACAATTTTGGGGTTTCAATCTTCCTCATATAAGTGTACACGCAGTAGTGGATTTAATACAGGTATAAGTGCTCTGATTTTTGGATTGTGATGTACCAACTGCACCCAGTGACTTGCAGAAGAGCTGCTCCTCCAGTGACATTTGTATTTAGATATTTGTGTATGGGTGCAGATGCTTAAATTAAGTCTGACACATGCAGTTCTATCCCTTCATGGTTTCTTGTGACATCACCTCCACTGAAATAATTCTGTGTGGTTTCTATGCATTGTTGCAATACAGCAGACCACTCACAGATGGAAAAATGCAGTAAATTTATATTTTCAGTACAACAGAAGAAGAAATTCTAGGAGGAAACAACTGTGGGGTTGTCTTAAATGGCAAAAAGCTTGTGCAACTCTCCAACTTTTTCCTCTTTGCTGCAATCTGAAAATTACACCACAGAGTTCTCTTATGGGTGGACAGCAATGCAGTATTTCCAGGAATATTGTGCAGTTCAACATCATAATGCATTCTCTTGGCTGGATGAACATCTCAAGACCTCTTTGTGTCTTGAATAAACCTGTGAGGTGTCACTGTATTTCAGCCAGTAAAGGTGGGGAGAGGTTGCCAAGTGCTCTAGAAGAGCTTTTACTCCTCTGGTCTCCTGGGAATTCGGGACTCCATGACAGGATTTGATTGGACTGGGTCAAGGGAACAATACTCTAAACCTAAAACTAGGTTTAAAAATTGGGCATTAAAACACCAGCAGGAGCATTAATTAAGTCCTGTAGTCTGTGTAAGCTGTGAAGGGGCTCTTGTGACACTTTGTTTCTCTTGCTTTCTCATTCTGGTCTGCTCCACATCAATTTGTTCCGCTGCTGGCAGAAGCAGTTCCAGGGCCATCCAAGTTGTTTTTCAGAAGGATTCTGTAGTGCAGGAGTGGGCTGAGTGACTCCACAGCATGGCAGTGGCTGTAACAACATGTGTTTCAACACTGCTCTTGTCCAGCTTGAGTCAGAGAAGTCCAGCTGTCACTGTAAGTGTGTTACTTGTCATTTTAGTGCTTTGAATTTAAATTTGCTCTCGGTGTTTACTGTTTAAAACCTTCAAAGGGAGTCCAGCCATGAGGTCTCCCACACAAAGTATCTCATGGTTCTCTTCCAGCTTTGGTTTATGTGAGGCTTTTCTTTACATGGTAAGCAACACTGGTTTCTTCCCAAGCTGTGAAAATAGAGAAGTACAGCCCTGCTGCAGCATTCCAGGGAGCCTTGTGGTGCTTGGGGTTGTGTCTGTGCTGTTTGCAAACTGTGCAACAACAGTTTGGCCTCTGGTTTGCAAACCTGCCCAGGGTGCACCTACTTCAACAGCCTCCCTGCTTTGAGAGGGAAAAAAAGGAGAGATAAGAGCACTTGAAATTTCTCTCTACCACTTATTCATTTCTAGTTTTGAATTTTGTATGGTTTTCCTGACCTTTGTTCGCCTCAGATGTCTCTAAGAGCAGATTTTGATATTAAAGGTAGTCCAAGGAATGTTCCAGGTGTGTTTCTGGTGTGTTCCATCTACTCTCTAGGTGTGCTCCACGTATGTTTTGGGAGTGTTCCAGGTGTTCTCTAGATGTGTTTGAGGCATATTCCAGGTTTGTTCTACTGCCCAAAACTGGAAAGCTGATAGCTATGTGAGAAACAGAGCCTCAACCAAATGATTTATTTTTATTTTTTTTTTTTATAAAAGGTTTATTACATGGTAAGAGCAATGCAGGCCTGGACACGAGGGGGGAGTCTTCGCTCCACCAACTCATGTGTCAGGTACAATGTGTGTCTGCCTTTTATCCAGCCACTTTATACATATTCATTACATGGTATACGTATGAATTTTTACATACTTCTCCTTATATGGCTACAGTTAAGTTATTATTTCTACAACTGGTTAATTACTACGTTAGTATCTTGATAACTTCCCATCATAATTCAGGTATTCCTAGATAAAGGTTCAGGGAAACTGGTGACCTTACAACAGTTGGTTTTATTGTTTTATGAGGGTGCAATAAAACCATTTGTTTCCCTACTGGCACGAATCGTATACATACTTAGTACGGCTAGGAACCAAAGATGCCTGAAATTATTTGGGTGTCCTCAAAGTCCCAGGAGAGCAGGAGGGGCATGTAAGAGCACAAGAAGGCAGCTCTGGGCTCTGTGACATCTCAGAGCACTGGCTCCCACATGTGACATGCTGGCAGCCACCTCAGGGAAAACCCAGTGCCATTGGGAAACCCCTTTGGAGCTGTCATGGTTCCCAGCCTGGCATGTTGAAAGGCTCTCCCAGGTCAGCTCCTGTTTGCTTTAATACCCTTTGGAAAGAGCTGAAGCTGCTTTTATTAGGACATGTGCCTTCACTTGTGGACTACAAGGGCTGGGAAGAGGCCAGCACTGAGCATGGGATGGCTCCAGGTGGGACATCTCAGCTGTCAGTGCTGATTCACTGCAGGGAAGTCCGTGCTGCCACTGCTCCCAGAGTAGGACAGTCCCCTCCCTTGACTGGATGGCCACTCCTTCTCTCTCTATTGTCCTTCCAAGGGCCTAAGGCACACCTGGCTGCTGCCACCAGTTAAGATTAAGAGCCACAGTCCTGCCATGTTTACTGACTCCATGGCTACTATGGAACACCATGGTTTTCATGCCCGTTCCTCCTTCTTTATCAACCCCAAGTTGCCTGGGAGGAATGATTAGAGGCAACTGCAAATATTATGCCTGTGCTACTAATTCTGCTTTCCAAATGAAAACCAAACAACATTAAGCCTGACACAAATGCCCAGGAAGGATGTTGGGGCTGTTGAAACACCATTAAATTTCAAGGAGAGGATGGTTTGCAGGAAACGTTCCGTAATTAACGTCAGCTCCCCGCAGCCTGCTGGAGTCCTGGAAAACCACAGCAAACAGGAGCAGCAAAAGCATTTTATTTCACTTGTTAAATGCTTACTCTAAACTTGGTAAGTGCTGTGTGCTAGCACTGGTTGTCTCACGGAGGGTGAAAATCTTCTGTCTCTGTTTTTCCCTGGCATTTTGGTGGGTCTGTTAACCCTGCTGTCATGCCCAGTCCCAAAGACGGATAAAATTCACTTGGGATGAGTAATTTCATCCCTGTGTAGGTGTTGTGGGATTTGGGGCTTATCCAGCACCTCTAGCACATGGCAAGGTCAGTGCTTAAGTATCTGCTAAAGTATCCTTTAGACCTGGGCTTTGGCTTCATGCTCAGGAGGCTGGAGCTCTGCCCAGCCAGACCAGTGGGCACCAAGATGGGACTGAGGAGGGAAAGCCAGACAGTTCTGCTGGAATTAGCCCAGACGAACATGAAACCCTTTGCAACACGCAAAGTAGGGGAAAAAACCAAACCTACTACATGGTATTTTTGTGATCTGGCTGACAAGCATGAAATGTAGCCATGCCTAGTCCTCTGCTGGAGGATTTTTGCCTTGTTCACAAGTTATCTGTAGTGACTCAAACATTTCAGCCACGTGCTGCTTTCAGATTGGTACATGGTGCATCTACTCCAATAGGATGATGCCAAAATAGCACGGAAAAACTGCTCAAAGGCAGAATTTTATCTTTAAGCAGCAAAGGTATTTGTTGGATACAAGGTTGGAGAGCCTCCGATTCGCATTGGACAAAGTAGCTCTGAAGTTCCAGAATAAAGTTAGGGGGTTTAGACAGTTTTTCGGGGTGGGGGGGTGGAGTACAACATTTTACATACCTATTCATTAGGTCTAGACATCTAATTATAATATTCATAGTAGGCGGGGTTTGGGCGGGGCCTTGGGTGAAGTGATCTTTTGGGGAGGTTTTTGGTTGGAAGTCCCTTGTTTCTTTGATCTCAAAGGGGTTGTTTCCTCTTCCTTGGTTGAACTTTTCACCTTTTCTCTACATGTCCAGGCTTGCAAAGAAAACCTTCTGACTCATCCTGACTCAGGACTTTACCTCTCTGGATGCCCACTCTCCGTGATATCTCTCTGGTAACACAATGGGAGGCATTCCTTTGGGCAGTTCATGTTTGGGAACCTGTTTTCTCAGTTTAAGACAGCATATTTCTTAGGGCAAGGTGCTGAGTCTCTTTCCAAATTAGCTTTTTTAATCCTTGCCCTGTTTCAAGGACACCTTTTAAATGAAAATGGCCAGCTCCCCAGAACTCCAGCCCTCCCTCTAGACCAAAGGAAGGTGCATTAGGGCCTTAAAAGAGCAGCCCCAGGTCAGCACCAAGCCAGGCCCTTCTGCATCTATGGTTATAGACCTAAATGTGTTTTACTTCCAAATAGCCTCTGAGTAAAGAGTAATTCACATCTGAAGTGTAGTGAAGAGTTGTAGTTCAACAAATATTCTCGAGGGCCATGTTGAACAAAGGAGGAACAGAGTACTTATAATGTCCTTTGTTTATGCAGGAACACAGCTGGTTTTAGGGTGTCCTCACATTCCTATTTACCTCTACACCTTAGGGTAGGTTAAAGTGTGGAGCATTTCATCCTGTGCTGCACTGGAGCTGGGAAATGCTGCAGCTGCTTTCCTTACTTTAGGAAAACACCCCTTTATGGCTGTGAATGATAACATTAGTCCGGTAAGAAACAAATATTTGCAAATATTTGTAAACTCAGGACAAGGGAGTCAAACACTGGGCGTTTGTAACTTAATCTTGGTGCCTGAATCAGAATCACTCGATTTATGGGACCTGGCAACTCTCACAGACTGCAGCTTTACAGATACGGGCCCTTATTATTAGCTGCAAAATCTGTCCTGGAAAATCATTGCTCAAATCAGTGGGGTTAGTTTGGGATTTTCCAGGGATTTGGGGCTTTTTCAAACTGGTCTTCTGGCAGCAAGAAGCGATTTTTAGTGACTATCAAAACTAAAGGGAAACGTGGTGAGACAAACTAAAGGTCCACAAAAATTTTCCAAATTCGACATTTTCTAAGCAAAAATCTTCCCTCCAACTCAAAAGAATTATTCCTTTTGAAACAATATTTGAGTTTTGAATATAAATGTCTTTAAATATGACGGAAATTGCAATGATTTGATACAGCATGAAACTTTACAGTATGTCCCAAACCGATTTGGTGAGGATGATTAATTCAATACTCTTACTTTGGGTTGGGCCAGGGCAAGCTTTTGCAATCTCAGGCTCTTACAGAGAGGGACAAACAGCCTTGATTTCCATGTACTCAAATGTTTCCAGGTCTCCCCGCAGCCAGCTCTGGATACAGAGGTTTGCCTTTACTGCTTCCTGGCTGGAGCGAGCTTGGCCAGGTGGAAAGCTCAAGTCCTTTTGCTCAGCTCTTGTGTCTATGGTAGAACACCTCCCTTTGGGTTTAAATTACAGCCAGCCTGCCCTCTGGCTGAAAGTGTTCCAATTTCCATCACATCTTCACTCGTTGGACATAGCATTTATTATCACGTTTGACTCAACTGGCAGAATTAATCAGAGTGCATCCCTTGTTGGTCCATGCTGATCAGTAAATATGATAACATCCTAACAAAAGCTAATGTCTCTAAAAGGAAAAAAAAAAAAAGCTCTTGGTAGAGGCTCAGGAACTTTGTTCCAAGGGGTGACTGTCTGTTAGCAAAGCCATTCACTGGTTTTGTTCTTTTTTCCTCTCACAGAAATTTGATCAAGAAAGCCTGGCAATGGGAGCACGCTCTGGTTTCAGTCCCATTGTGGCTGATTGGGAATATCATCCCCTTGGCACCATAGCACAAAAAAGGCAGGTGGTTTAAGGGTCTCAGTCTGCAATCTGGCTCCTGCCAGGAGAAGACCAGGAAAGAACATCATAAGAGGGTTTCATTCGCTTTCCCAAAGAGAAGGGAAAGCTTCTGTTTTGCTTAAAACCGAAGCCAGAAGAGACACAGGAGACAAGCCAAGAGCTGAGGCTGAAATGTGTGAGGAGAGATGGCAGTGTCTTTCAGCCCAGCCACTGGGTCACCCACTGCCCCCTGCCATGACCCCTTGGACACAGAGGCAGGAGCAGAGCTGCACCAGACATCCCTGTGCCTGCAGGAGACTGCCCTCAGGCAGGACAGAAGAGCCCCAAGGGCAAGACCGTGCCCTCGGTTACACCCATTTACCCTTTTGGGTGTCTCAGCTCCGTGAACATCGAGGCTGCAGTCTGTGCACCGAGGAAATGGTGTAAGAGCAACAAAGCTCTGCGTAATGTCTGGGAGACTGACACTGCATGGCCTTGGTAACCCTGCTGGCTGCCTTCCCTCTCCTATGCTGTGTGTAGGTAACCCCAAGCCCTTGGCATGGGCTTCCTCTGCTCCACACCGTGTCCACTCTCCTCTAACCTCAGTCCTGATGCTGGACATCACAATCTAATCACCAAGTGCCAGCCACACCTCACCCTTCTCCGTTGCCACCTTCTATAAGCCATTTATGTGCCAGGCTGAGAGACCAGCGCTGGGATCATGCTGCTTTCATAGGAATCATTCTTGTAGGAGCTCTTTCCAGCAGCAGCACCTGACGCACAAACCTCTCCAGAAGCAGGGCTGGCCAGGGCTGAGCCTCTCTGAGCAGCTCGCTGGCTCAGTTTGAGGCAGAGACGAGGATGAGCCACCTGTAGTGTCACAGCATCCCTCTCCAGCGGCTCTCCTGGCCCGGTGCAAACCCAAACCCTTCACTGGCTGAGACACGACACAAGAAACCACTCACCAAACCAAAACCAGGCGAAAAGCACTTGAGAACTGTTTGCCCTGGTGATCTACACTGTGAAATCAGCTCACAGGTGCTGCTGCTGCCGTTCTGCCGGGTGCTTTGGAGGCTGATTTGGATGTTGCTGTTCTCTCTGCATGGCTCGGGGGAGATCATTTACCTCCCACATCCTGTCTCGGCTCCCTGAGACCCCACGTACCCCAGCCCTGATTTGTGAGAGGGGCTGGTTGGCATCCTTGGGGTACTGCCCCCGCTTCAGGCTTCAGGAAGGAATGGTTCCCCTGGTAAGATACATCTCCGTGTCTAGGGATTAAGACTTCACAATCCCTGCTGTGGTAGCCCCGCAGGAGATGCATTCCGGCTCTGACAACCCTCTAGAAGGTGTCAGGCACTCCTTGTCCACTTTGTTCCCGTTCCACAGGTACAGCCGCAGCTCCGCCCTTGCGCTCCCGGCTCCCGGGATCCAGCTGCTTGTCCCTGAGCGCACCAGCCCCTGTTCACAACCCCAATGCCGCCTCCCTCCGCATCCAGTGACTGCCTTCACGCAGGGATCAGGCGAGGAGGAGCAGCATCTCTGGGCTGGGCACCGCGGGCTGCTCAGAGATGCGGTGAAATTGGGATGGGAAGGGATCTCGGGAGGTGCTGCAGTCCGAACGCTCCCTCCGAGCAGGGCGAGCACCGACCCCTTCAGCTGCAGCTCTGCCCCGATAATTAAATTCCATTCCGCTGCGCTGGCAAAAATACCTTGAAGTCCATTTTAACTTCGACCATGACTAAGACCCGTTCTTATAAAAGAAACAGTTTGACATTTTGGGAGAGGCAGGTTCAGACTACCTCAGTGCGGGAAAAGCCCTTTTGTTTAGTTGTTTGATTTTGGGTTAGTTTTTTTTTTCTGTAGTGACTCGTGTCGGCTTTGGAGGCTTCATTTCCCTTGGCGTCACCCCGAGCGGGAAGCTCCCACCCTTTCCTTTCCTGCCGCTCGTACTGCCCGCAGCTGAGCGGCCCCGAGGGTCGGGAGGTCTCTGACCAAGGTGGGTTTCACCCCCCGTGGGAGCCACACCAGGCACCGACACGCACCGCGACAGCAGGTACGGCTGGCGGCGGGACACGCCGGGGGCTGGGAAGGACACAAGGAAGTGGGGGGAAAACCAACGAACAACCTTACGGCAATTTCAAGGGGTGCGTTACGAATTAAACACGCCGATAAGCGGCGGTGCCGGGGAGGGGCCGCTCCCGGGGAGATGCCGGGGCACGGGGCGGAGCGGGAGGGTACCAGGGGTGTTCTCCCGGGTCTCTCCGAGCGGACCCGCCCGGGGGACAGCGGGGGATGGCGATGCTCGGGTTGGGGGACGGAGCCGCTCGTCTCGGCGGGCGCGGAGGTGAGCCCGGGGCTGCGGGACGGGCTGCGGGGGGAGGCGGGTCCTGGGATGCCCGTGGGACGGGGCGGGGATGGGCGGCTTCGCCCTCCCAGCGCTCGGGGAAAGGGGTGTTTTTCCCACAGGGAGCTTTTCCACCAGCCCGGAGGGGACCCCCGAGCGAAGGGACCCTCCCGGGCAGCCCCAAGCTGGCTCCGTGCGGCCGTCGGGGCTCCCTCCCGGGAGGGAGCAAGGCGTTTGGGCTGAGAGGTGTGTGATGGGGGAGCTCCTCTGTGTGCTGGGGAGCCCCTCTGGGGATGAAGAGAAATGAGCAATTCTGAGGAATTCTGCTCTGCCAGCGGGACGGGCTGGCTTGGCTGAGAGGGTGGAAAGACAGCAGAGCTGCTGAGCTTGGCCGTCGCGTTTCCCAGGCAGACGTGCCCTGGAAAACATTGGAGTCTGAGCAGGGAAAAGGCTTGAGGAGGAAAGATGGAGACTCTACAGCAACAGAGCTGTAGAAATGCTCACTGTGGTGAGAGGGGGAAGAAAGCACTTCCCAAAGAGGCATAAAAAAAATACTTAACTCTTGTAACTGTAGTAACAAACTGAAACTCTTAATACTGCTGAAAGGAGGCGAGTTTAGAGGCTTTGGGTAAAAATGAGCTGTCCTAGTTAAGTGAATATGTTGGTTTCTAATGCATGAGAGGTTTCTCAGGATAAACTGGATGCTTCTTAACCCTGACGAAACCTCTCTAGCTTCTGCTGAGCTCAGATGGGTTGCACTGTTATTCATGTGGTTTGTTGTGGTGGAAGTCAGAGGTGTAAATCCTAAGAAACACCAATTCCTCTGGTTTTGGTTCTTATAGCAATCCCATCAATGTCTCGAGTCACTGGCGCTGTAGGAGGAGGCACTGACTTCTTTGCTTTTAACTCAATTCTTTGCTATCTCAACTGGTTCTTCAAATTATCTTAAACAGGGGCTGGGAACTCTGTCCCAACAGTTTAAATGAGGTCTGGTGGGACTTCAGATTCCACCACTGCCCTGTCAGCAAAGAATTAAGTACAATCAGGTTTATTTAGATTTTTATTTGTTAAAAAAGAAAACACATTCTTATTTTTTTTTGTACAATTGCATAGAACCTCCCATCTGTGCAAGGTGCATGGGTTAATGTCACCCAGCCTTTAATATGTGCAGCTCTGCCGTTGCTCTGTCAGATAGAAAAGTACTTCTTTAATATTCATAGGTTGTGTTAGAGACAGAAAAACAACCCCTGAGATCCTTGAAGAAGTTTAGACATCGACTTCTCTATCATTTCAAACCAGAAGTGAAACCAGAGCAGCAAAATGAACAGAAATCCCCTGAATCCATGTGTAGCCTGCTGTTGGACCATCTTTCCAGCATGTCTCTGGATTTTAAAAACAGAGGAAAAAAGTGTCATTCAGGTTAGGGGAAGAAGGAAAAAAATCACTCCATAGCAGCCTAATAGGTCTGACATGTTTAATCATGAATATGCTCTACTATACTCTGCTTATTAACACTGCTGAATTCCTGGTCATGGACAACTGACCTTCCCTGGGGAAGAGGACATCATCTTTGATGCCTTCTCTCTGCTGTGCAGGGCCTGCTGTGACACCCTTGCACCGGTTTGCAGTTAGCAGTGATCCTGTGGGCCGACAGGATTCATTCCCTTCAGTACCAGAGCTAGTTCTGACTGTTCTCGTGGCCTCCTTGGGTGTGCATTTCCTTCCAAAGAGCTGCTCCTTTACCAGTCATGTGCCAACATTCTCTTGAGCTGTGAGGGCTAAAATAGTGTTCAGCCTTAAATTTTAGACACGTGCACACATGCAGATGTGCAGTAATAGGAGACTCCTGTTTGGAAGCTCTTGGTGCCACAGAGCTGTATCAGTTTCCTGGCTGACCCACGGAGAGCATCTGTCCCTTTTGTCTGTCTGCCCTTTCCAGCAGCTTTCCACAGCCAAATCCTGCCTTCCCTTTCATTTTAAGTATTGATGAGGGAGTTGTGTGGTCTGCTTTCTGAAGGCTAAAAGCTGTGAGGTGCAAAACTGCTCCTTTCAGGTGAAGAAGACCCAAAAGACACTCCAGCAAAAAGCACTGGGAAACTTTTCTTGACGGGGTGCTGAGTAGGGTTCTCCTGTATTAAAGTGGAAGGAGTTTGACTACAGACTGTAGGTGGGTTCCTCATTTTGGCAGCCTTTCTCCACCCAGCTCTGCCTGCAAGTGCTCCTGCTCCCCTTCGTGCCCTGCAGTGCCTCTTTCCTTCCTCCACCACACTCACCACATTTCTTGGTGCTTCCACCCTTCCCTGCTCCATCCCGAGGGAGCTGGGTCGGGCACAGTGAAGCCCAGCACCCTGACACTGCATGGTGTTACCCCAGCAGTATTTTGGGGAGCCACAGGGACATGATGCTCTCCCTGCCCCATTCAAGCCTGACAAGCCCAGTGTGGCAGCCCTGGGGTTCAGGGGGCTCAGCCAGGAGCCCCACACAAGGCCCAGCCATGGGGACAAGGGGTCACTGTTTGGGGCAAGGGCCAGATGGACAGGGTACAGGGCCAGACATACTCATGGCTGCAATGGCAGGGACAAGAACCTCAGCTTAAAAGCTCTCTATGTGGTTCTGTAGCTGCTCTGATACCTGTTTGCTGCATTGTCCCAGCAAAGTCCTCAAGCGCCTCTTTCTGCCCAGGGTTGGGCAAAAAAAAGCTTGCTCAGAGCTTATTAATGTTTGCCTTGCTTTTTAGACAGACACAGAGCCCCTCTAAGGTGAATTTCAAGCAAACACAGCTGCATGTTTGCTTTGGAGGGGCGATCCTTTCTGTACCTGTGGTTGTTCCTCTTCCTTCCTCAGTCAGAATTGCTAGATGGGATTCCAGTGTTGCATCACCTTCAGCTGTTGTGTGGCTTCAGGTAGGACTTCATCAGACACGACAGGAACAAGTGGAGCTTTGGCTTTGGCTTCAGAGGTGCTTGCAGTGCCCTGGAGGAGCCTGTGGGTTCCCTGGTGCCTTCACTGCTGTTGCTGGAACAGCACCTATTTCCTCTGCCAGGGATTTCTCTCATTGAGCCATGGAGTGTCTCTAAGAGAATCCAAACCAGGACATTGCCATTTCCAAGCTGCTCATGAGGGAGAAGTGTTTGAGGGAGCAGCAGTGCTGTCTTTACTCTCCGCTGGACCTGTGCTTCAGTGGAGCTGTTCCCTGGAAGCTAAACCATCAGAAAAGCTTCATGTTTGTTTTGCAGGCAAAGGTTTCTGCCTCACATACCTGAGGGAATGCCCCTTTTGTTGGAAACTCCTCCTCAGCTCCTCCTTTAGCTGCCACACAAAGCCTTGCTCTCTGGAGCTGTTTGGGAGAAGCTGTCGGCAGGTTTGGACAAATATTAAGTTCTGTGGGACAAGAAGAAATCAATAAAGGGGTGGCAAGGCCTTTGCAGTGCAATTACGTAAAGGAAGAGATGCCACTTAGGGTCACTCATTTGCTTCCTCTAAGGAATTTCTAAAGAATTGGACAGGTGAGTTCTGGAAAGACGTGTTCCCACAGAGGGAAGGGTGTTGCCAGAGGACAATATATGATACCAGATGATGTGTCATTGCCTAAAGGGAGTGTAAAAACACTCCAAAGCGGCCAGTCTGAGAGACTGAAGGTGTGTTGGGAAAAAATCATAGAACAATAAGGCTTTTGTTCAATGGAGTTAAAAACAAATGGCTGAGAAAAAATCTCGGAGATTTTTCCTTTTTTTTTTTTCCCAATTGAAGAATTATTAATCTGATATGGAAAATTGTGTTCTGTTATCGTGCTGACCTATAGTTGTTTATAGCAAGCACAGTATAGTTCTCTGTTACCTTTTGCACATTTTGGGTTTGTCTCACAGAACTTCTGTCTTTACTGTTGGATTGTATGGATTTTATTTCTTTTAAATTGTGCAACCTTTTACCAAAAAATCTACACTTTGGGCTTCTGAGATCTAAACTTGGGGGGTGACCGGGACAGTCCCCAGGCTTGTAAAAGCACAAATGAAACACATTGGAAGCAGCTCACTGTGAGGTGTCAGGACCCTCAGTATGGCAGCAAACTAGAGGACAACAGAGTCTGAAATCCTGGTATCCAGGATCCTTCCTCTGTGTGTCTGACTTGAAAATAAAAGATTAATGAAGATAAAATGGAATTATTGCTGTGTGTCCTTACAAATGGCAAGCCCAGCATGGATCTGGGGAAGTAGGGGTTGGTTTGTGATAAAGGGAGAAGTCTCAGTGTCTTTTGGTTTGAAGGAGGGTAATCTTTGCTAGCAGACAATATATGATAGCAGATCCATCAGCCTGAGAGAGGCGAGGCTGCTGCCGCCCTGGGTCTGCGTGGCAGGCAGGCTGAGGGTGTGCTCAGCACACTCACAGCATTGAAGGCCCTCACCCAGGCAGGAGTGAGAAAGGAATTGAACCAGAGGACAAAAGAGTCTGCACTGATCAGGCACAGGGCATGGCCAGTCAAGGCTACTGATCAGCAAGCTGGTTCCCTGGCCCTTTTTATCCCTCCACACCTCTATTTCCTCATTCTTCCTCCTAAATCCCCTAAACCCCTCCCTTGCCCCACCTTTGGTTCATTTTCTAAATAACTCATTAGCTAGTTGTAATTCCAAACTGCTCCTCTCTTGAACCCACCTTTTTCCCCTCTCTGGTTTTGCCACTGAGTTTGTAGCAGATTTACTCACTCACCACCGTGTTTGTCACTTCAACCTCCATCTCTCTTGTTTTCTTTGCAGAAGAAGGAAGTGCCAGACCACAGAGCTGAAGGTGCTCTCTGAGACACCAAACTGTTAGCAAACCTTGTCCATCTGAGCAGTGAATTCTCTGGTGTCTTGAAAGCAGCGACAGGTGAGTTTCCTGCTTTCTTTGGGTGCGACCCCAAACCTCGCTCTGCTGAGTCCACCACTAAGCCAAGTCCCTGCGTGTGGACCATCATGACCAGAAGAGGTTCACAAAGGGTTACTGAAGTGGAAGAGGATGTCAGAGGCAAAAATGAAATGTAGCAAAAGGAAGTGACTACGGAGTGCCCGGAGTCCAGAAGTCGAGGGTGCAATTATCGCGTGAGCCAGGACAGAAAGCTGATTGAAGGAAGAAGGACTCATGTTGAAAGCTGATAGGTAAAGGTGAATGTTTGTTGCTCATAGGTAGAAGTTTGCATACTGTGTCTTGATAGAGCCAAATACTGGCAGCTCATAGGCCACAAAACTGGCTTCTGTATAAATAAAGGAAGGTAATAAATGGTAAATTATTATCTTGTATCTCACAGGAGGGTCCGTGCAGCATTTCCTTATACGTAAGTGCCACGTCTACATGTCTGTCAAACACCTCCAGGGATGGTGACCACTCTCCTGGGCAGCCTGTGCCAAAGCTCTTCAAGTGAGTAAATGTTTCCTGCTGTCCACTCTGAACCTCCCTGGTGCAACTTAAGGCCATTTCCTCTGGTCCTAAAATGCCCCAACCTTGCCTTGCTGCTTCTTCCTGTGCCTTTGTGCATTGACCTTTGGGGCCTCAGTGGTGGGCCCAGGATGTGCTGGTTCTGCTTTAGCTTCACTTTAAGGGCAGCAAAGGCCAGAAATGCTGATGAGAATGCTGAGGGTGTAGCTAGAGTGATTTTCCCATTTGTTGCTGCATCATTAATGATCTCTTCCTCTCCATCCCTCCCTTTTACCAAAAGAAGAGAGCAAGTGAGGGCAGGAGGAGAGAGGGATTCACTATCCATCTCCAAGATCCACTGGGAGAGCTGGGGAGCTCAAAGCCAGCATGGCCTTGGCAGGGTTGGGAAGCAGCCTTGACACTCTCTTTTCCAAGGGAGTTCTTGTCCTTATTGTCTGCTGCTGCCTCGTATCCATTCCCCTCCCGCCCCCCATCCTTTCCACTGAGCTACAGTGCCATGCAAAATGAGCCAGGCTCTCTGTAGGGCTGCCTGCATGGGTTCAAAAGCCAGAGACTGCTGCTTCAACACCCTGGGACACTGAGGCTTCTGGGTGGTTTGGGGGGAATGGCATGTTGTGTATGAGGAGCAAAAAAGTGATCTGGAAAAACAGCTCTCGGGGCAGCAGCTCCACACAATGCCTGTTGACAGAGCTCCAGGGATATCCATAAGGAGCACTCCCATTTCCTCGTTCTGGGGCTGTGGGGTTTTTGTTTTCTGTTTTTGTTTTTTGGCATATGTGTCTCATGTCCAGAATGGCCTGAAGTTCTGGGAGGTTATAGACAGGGTCTCTAATGGTGTTCCCAGATCTATGAAGATGGTCCCCAAGGGTGAAGGAAGGCCCAGTCTGCCGCCCCCTCTCTCACTGTGTCTTTCTGCTTTCCTCCCCTTCAGATGCCGACAGCTGTTTCAGGAGAGTAGGCTCTGCGTGGAGAGGGAGTGTTCAGGATGCCCAGCTGCCTGCCAAAGCTGACCAGGGTGCTGCTGAGCAACAAGCTCAGGGCTCTCTTCATCCTCATCTTCATGCTGGTGTTCCTTGGCTACCTCACCTTGTATTGGAGAGCCATGGAGGACTCCAATGACACTGCCCTCTACAGCTTGCCCATGGAATCCAGCTGTGCTCACTCCGTGCCTTTTTCCCATCCCCAACCCTCTGGGACCCGTCCTTCCAGAGGGAATGTGTTTTTCGTGGAGACCTCAAAGCAGACTAAGCCAGGGTACCTGTTCTCATGCTCCGTGGAGTCAGCGGCCAGGACACACCCTGAGACAAGCGTGGTGGTGCTCATGAGAGGCTTGGGAAAAGGGAACGCCTCGCTACCCAAGCACTGGGTTTTCTCCTTGCTGAGCTGCTTCCCCAACGTGCAAATCCGGCCCCTGGACTTGCCAGAGCTCTTCTCTGGAACGCCTCTGGAGAAGTGGTACATGTGGCCTCTGCGGCACTGGGAGCCTTATTTTTTACCTGTCCTCTCTGATGCCTGCAGGATTGTCCTCATGTGGAAATACGGTGGCATCTACCTTGACACAGACTTCATTGTGCTTAGGAACTTGGAGAACCTCACCAATGCCATGGGGATCCAGAAAAAGGATGAATTGAACGGGGCCTTTCTGTCCTTTAGTCCCAAGCACAAGTTCGTGGAGCTTTGCATGAAAGATTTTGTGGAGCATTACAATCCCTTGATCTGGGGGCACCAGGGCCCAAAGCTCCTAACGCGTGTCTTCAAGAGGTGGTGCCCCACCAGGACTATCCAGAGCATGAGCTGCAAAGGTGTGAGGGCTCTTGCCCCAGAAGTTCTTTATCCCATTCCCTGGGAGAACTGGAAGAGGTTATTTGAGGCCACCAGTGCCTTGGAGCTTCAGAAGCTCCTTAAGAACACCTTTGCAGTGCACGTCTGGAATAAACTGAGCCACAGCACCAGGCTAGAGATCCCCTCTCAGGCTCTGCTGGCCCAGCTCTATTCTCAGTTCTGCCCTGCCACCTATGCCAAGATGAAACAGGACTATCAAAAGGAGCCAAGATCCACAATGTGACCCAAACCCGAACACACCAAGTGCCCTCAGCTGCTCCTCATGGCTTCCCCTCAGATCCTGCACCATCTTTGTAGCCTTTTTCGGACACTCTCTAAGAGCTTTATATCTCCCTTACATCGTGGCCCCCCAAACTGCCCCACTCTTGCAGATGAGGCCTCCCCAGTGCAGAGCAGAGTGGGACAGTCCTCTCCCTCTCCCAGCCACTGATGCTTTGCCTGATGCCTCCCAGGACAGGGATGTCCCTCCTGGCTCCAGGCACTGCTGACTCAGGGATTACTGGCCCTGGACCAGGATGCCCAGGGCCCTTTTCCAGCTCTGCTTTCCAGCACCTTATCCCCAGTCTGTCCGTACATCCTGGGTTGCCCCAGGGGCAGAATCCAGCACTTTCTCGCTTGTTGAACTTCCCAGGGTTGGCAATTCCCAGTTCAGGTCTCTCTGCAGGGCCCCCCTGCCCTCAAGGGACTCAGCATCTCCTCCCAGTTTTGTGTCACCTGCAGACTTGCTCAGTGTGCCTTCCAGTGCTGCGTCCAAGTCACTGAGGGGGATGTTGAAGGGCACAGGTTCCCTGTGGAGCATCACTTGTGACAGTCCCCAGCCTGGTGTCACCCCAGTCACTGTCACCCTCCGTGCCTGACCCGTGAGCCAATTGCTCACCCATCACAGGCTGGGTTTGTCCAGCAGGATCCTGGGACACACAGTGTCCAAAGCTCTACTGAAATCCAGAAGGATCACAGCAACTGGCTCAGCCTGGAGAGTCCCCTTGTCATGGAAGGAAATCAGGTTTGATCAGCTGGACTTTTGTCTTGTGAAGCCTTCATGACTGTGACCAGTGACTGCATTGTCCTCCAGGTGTTTTCCAATACTTCCAAGAATAATCTTCTCCATAAGTTTACCAGGCTCTGAAGGGACACTCACAGGCCTGCAGTTTCCACAGTCGACCTGTTCCCTTAGGATTTCATCTGTCTGTAGGGTTTTATAAGGTTCTGTAGTTTCTCACATTTAAAGCAGTAGCTAACAGCTTCCAACCTCTGTGTCACATCCCTGAACCTCTCTGCAAAGGGGAAGGTAGTGGTTAAGAGCATCTCCTATAGGACACTTGTACCCAGATAGCCAAGAGAACATATTAGAGTCCAAATATGACACCGCTTTTGCCACAGCATAAGCAAGCCCAGAAACCTTGGAGGAGCTCCAAAAGGAAGATGTAATGTGAAGGAGATGAAGATGATGAAGTACAGGGGTCCTGAGACTCATCTATTTCACTGTTTCTCGTGTGACTTTTTCTTCAGACAGCAGGAAAATGACGGTGTAAAGGGCAAATTCGAACTCGAGGCTGACACCAATAAAGGTGCTTCCAGTTGGCTTGACCGAGCCCTTCAGCAGAACTGGATGCTCAGAACTTGGTCATCTTGGTCAGGCTGAAAGCACAAACAGAACAACAGGCTCATCTCAAACACAGCTGTGGTAGGACAGATGGAATTTCTGATGGCAGCTTTTGAGAGCTTTGCAAGATTCAGTCACCCTTGGCATGCCAGGGTGCCACCTTCTTTTGGGGGAGGCTCTTTGCAACAGCAGCTCTGGTGCACCAGCAGTGTGGCTAAAGCAAAACAATCTGTCATTTTATTACAGCTTTCAAGTGAAATATTCATGGTGTGCCTGATTTTTCCGACTGATTTTCATGTATGGAGCCTTCACTCTACGCAAAACAAGGATTTTATTGCTATAAATCAGAAGTGGCTCAAGACATGAAGAGAATTAAAGGTCAGTGGCAAATAATGTGAGCAAGTCAACAGTGTCAAAGCAAGAAAAACATGTATTGCAGCTGGGTCACATGGAGCACTGCAAGGAAAGTTTGATCAAACATCATCTCCAAAGTAAATTTACCTTCAGAGATCCTTTGACCAACATCCAGTTTTAAACAGCCTTTAATCTCTACCTAGAGAACAAAAGCATTTGGATCACCGGAACATTTACAAGAAATTTCCAATCGTTGAACAGAATTGGGTCGATGTTGTGAAATACATGCATCAGCTTATGTGGTTAATAGAAGATAGAAGCAATTCTCTCCATTTCCCTCTTATGCCAGTGTGTGTGTCTTTTATTTGAGCCCAGTATTTTTTTATTTTATTTTTTTTAATTTAAAGCTGCTGTTTGAAACACCAAAGCTTGAATAAGGCAGGTTCTGTAGGTGGAAATGAAAAGGCATTGTGAAGGAACCAACACAAGAGTGGGCAAAAGTCTCTCAGGGTCCTGAGCAGGCAGGTGATGTTTGAAGAAGCAACTCTATGTTATCAGCTATGTTTAAGCAAAATCTGATCTTAGCATCACCTTTAGTTTAAGCTAAACCAGCTTATGACTCAGAAGTCTCACTGACTTTTTACACTGCAGTGAGTTAGTAAAACAGTAAAAAGAGGAAACAGGGTTACTGCTGTGCTGCATGTCCTGCAGTTTTCCCCCTTTCACACGTCTCCCAGATGAATATATCCCATCCCCACCACCCTTCAAGAATTAATATGATCTTCTCTTACCCACTTGCCATGCCTGGAAGAAGTTTTTCTCTTAGCAAATACTCTGAGCAGGGGTAAGACAACCTCAGAAATCCTCCTGGTATTTCAGGGCATGGAGTTGCCTTGCTCTCATGGTCCACTCACCCGCTGAGGACGGTCACTCACAATGCCAGGCAGCCCAAGGAGGGAAGGGAGACAGAGACAGGAGGTGCCAAACCCCACGAAACCCCGTGGAGCGTAAGGAGAGCAGCAGAGCTGCCTCCTCTCTTGGCACAGGAAGGCAGAGCCACCTGCACCTGGCTCCTGCCTCTCCTGTGACCAGCAGGAGGTGACAGCAGGGACACGCCGCCTTCTCCCGCCTGCATTTCCAGGTGCAGCCCTGCAATCCATGTCAGGCACAAGTCACAGCGCTGCATCTTAGGGCTGCATTGTTTGCCAAGCAGAACTGAGATCTCCGTGTGAGTTTTGGGGGCCAGAAATAAGGACTGCCAGGCTGAGAGCCTTGAGATGGACGGGACATGCCAGTCTTGCTAGTCCACATACAGTTATTGTTTGACAATAGAAGGGAACACGCTAGTAAATCTGAGGTCGAGGTGGCACTGTTGTCCAGCTGTTAGGAAGATCAATTACTTCTCTGCAGAGCTGCCGTGCCAAAATTAAGAGCTCGATGTGTTTCAGTGATTTGAGACCCAGGGGGAGCTTAACAAAGCTTGGCAAGAAGGATGTGCCACTTACAGTGGACACTGAGAACGCAGAACTTACGGGTCACAGGGACATCCGGGAGAACTCTCAAAATAAGGAAGAAACTGCTAAAGCCAACTGTGCTGAAATGAGCTCTGAGTAATTCCAGGAGGGGCAGATCACCACCACCAACCCAAGAAACCCACTGACCCCAAAGGAAAGACAGGCTGAGCACGCTGACTAATTAGCATAGGAAACGAGGGAATCATTTAACCAACAGAAGACAGAACACTAATTAATAAGAGAACCATGTCACTTGTGGCCAATGAGCATCAGTTCCTTCGTTTGCACCGTGGGACATCCCCGCCCCGGTGACGTCACGGGGCGGAGCGGGGGAATCCCCGCCCCGGTGACATCACGGTGGGACATCCCCGCCCCGGTGACATCACGGGCCGGGGCGGGTCCTGCCGAGGAGGATCCGTCGGGGCCGCGATGGGGTCGCAGCTGAGCGCGGTGAGTGCGGGCGGCGCGGCCGGGAGGGAGGCGGGGGGAGCGGTCCCGGTGCGGGGTGCCGGGGTGGTCCCTGCTGCCCCGAGCCCCCCGACCTTCCCCCGGGGACACCCGAGGCCTGCGGGGCCCCCGCGGTGTCCCCGCTGCATCCCGCGGGTCGGGTACCGGGGCTGGCGGGGGGACCGGGTTTGTTGGTGGGGCTGCCCGTGGTTGGGGTACCAGTGGTGGGGGTATCGGTGGTGGGGTTGCCTGTGATGGTGGTACCCGTAGTGGGGCTCCCCGTGATGGGAATGGGGGTACCCGCGGTGGGGCCCCCCGTAATAGGGATGGGGGTACCCGTGGTGGTGATACCCATGATGGTGGTACCCGTGGTGGAGGTGCGCATTTGAAAATGGTAACATTATATATATATTTATAGGATGGTTCTTTAAGATGTGAAGATTCAATAAAATCTACTGAGTTGATATATCCTGAAAGCATTTCTATGTACAGAAGCCTTTGTATGTCATTTCAAAGGAAGGCTTAGGGGGGAAAAACCGAGGGAACAGAGGTGCAACATTGCACTTGGGTTTTTTTTCAGTGATAGCGTGAGTTTTCAGGTGATAGTGACGCAGAAGTCAGCAATAAAAAAGCTTTTGTGGTGGGGATGGGAGTGCCTATGACGGGGGTGGTGTCCGTGCTGGTGTCGCTGTGTGTGTTTTTCCACCCTCAGCTCCCCGGATAACTCTGCTGGCTGTTGTTGCTCATTGCAGACCCACCCCGGGCAGCTGCGCTGGTGCCTTTTGCCTCCGTGGGGATTGGCTGAAACAGAGCAGGGTTAGATTGGCAATTAGGGAAGGAATTCCTCCCTGGGAGGGTGGGCAGAGAAGCTGTGGCTGCCCCTGGTTCCCTGGGAGTGTCCGAGGCCAGGTTGGATGGGGCTCTGAGTGACCTGGGCTGGTGGGAGGTGTCCCTGCCCGTGGCAGGGGAGTGGGATGGGATGATTTTAGGGTCCATTCCATCCCAGCCCATTCTGTGACCATTCCTGCTGCATGGTGGGTCTGCAGGGCTCTCATCTCTCCCACGCACCATCACCTGCTCTCCCCAGACCTCCATCCCTGGTTCTTTTGTCCTCTGCCCCTGCTCAAACACCTCTGGGGTTGTGAGAGGGGCTTTGGGTACCGCTCCCTACTGGGGACATTGGACAGAGATGGGGCGGATGCTGAAGCTGCGCAAGGGAAGAAACCCCTTCATGCTCTCAGACGAGAAGAGTGTTTGGCCAAGACCTCTTCAGAAGTGTGGGAGGGGGGATTGGAGCGGAGGGTACGAGGGGTTTTGTGCCGGAGCAGGCTTTGGTTTGGCTGTGATGGAGCTCGCAGCCCTGGGTGTCTGGCTGTGCCCACCACGCCCCAGCAGCTGTGGCTTTTGTCTTTGTTATCACGCTGAGGTCTGTTTCCATCAATAAAAATTCCTGCTCGGTTACTAATTCCGTGTTCTCTGCTAGCAGAGATTGGTGTAGCTGGGAGTGATGAGTCACCAGCCCCTCATTTAGTGATTCCCAGGGCTTTTGATCCAGGCTGCTGTGCCATGGATGCGCTGCAGTTCTCTCCATTAACACCTCGCTCTGCCCCGTGGGGAGAGCACAGAGATCATTTTTAACCCAGAAAATGTTTTTCTTGGCAAGCATAACCTTTTGTGCATTCAGCCTTTTGCTTCCCCCCTTTTTTTCTGCCCACCCACCTCCCGACAGCTTGTGAATGAGGAACTGGAATGAGCTGAATTGGTGGGTGGGCTGTTCCTTCCCAGGCCAGATCCCTGTGAGGCTTTTGCCTTAATTGACCGTGAATAACAAATTGCCTTCCACGAGGCTAATGCCGTGTGAAAATTATTTGTGGAATCCAAAGTGCATTCTGCCCCGGTACCCTCCCTGCTCCGCAAAGCGATGATGGTGCACATTTGGGGAGAGAGGGTGTTAATCTCGTTTATTGAACAGCTGGGGGAGTTTTCACTTGACAGCCGAGGACCCCAAAATTGTCTGCAAAGGTGGAAGAAAACATTTATCTCTGCCTGCAGGTGGAGAAACAGCCTTGCAGAGGTGATAGCTGGAACTCCACCCTCCTTCTGCCTTCCCCAGTGTTGGGGCAGAACCTTAAGGTTTTGAATTCCCATTTCCAGCCGCAGTTTTTGGGTCTGTTTTAGATGGGCACATTTGTAAATGAAATTGCTTTGACATATTAATGTTTCATTTGGAACACCATCTGCTCCAGAGTCAGCTTGCTGTCACCACCAGCTCTCGGTCACCTGTTAATTTCTCATTAGGGTGTTTATTTGCTGCTTTGTCACTTTCTTAAACAAATCCCCTCCCTTCCCCTTTTTTGGTTCTCAGCAACAAAAGTGTTTTCCGGAGCTGCAGTAATTCTGGTGGATCATTATAATAACATCCCTATAAACTTCAGCTTCTTCACAACCAACCTATTTGCTTCACATAGAAGCAGAAATGCAGTGTGTGTGTGGTGTGTCCTGAAACTGTCCACAGTGTTGATATATTTTAAGACCGTACAACAGCATTTTAAGAAGGGAGAAATTATGCTGTCATTTACTTACCACAGTTTTGGTAACAATGATGTAGAGGTTTTGTTGTTTTCTCTTTATTTAATAGCCTCCTGCCTGCTGTCACACTTGCAGGAATGGCATTCTAAAATACTGGCCGGGTCCCTTTAAACTGAAATGGAAGTGAGAGCTAACCAGGCAGGATTTGAGCTCCCTCTTTGGTGTTTGCTGTAGCCGTGCTTTCCTCCTCCCCTCTGTTAAAGCCTTGAATAACAAATTACAGGGTCAGAGAGGATTTTTGCAAGCATGTTTTTGGGTTTATTCCCCTGCCCTGAGTTAAGACCGAGGCTGCCCACGCAGGTGATGGTGGAGGCTGTTGCAGTGCTTATCCAACCTTGCAAGGACAGGACTGTCCCTGGGGACGGTCCCTGCAGAACAAGGTGGGGGCTTCTGGCTGAGCATGGTCCTGGCAGGTTCTGCTCTTGTGGCCTGTGGGTTTCCCATCCTCAGCCCCTTGACCTGCCAAGTGCTGAGCGTCCTGGAAGTACCCTGATGGCTGCCAGGGAATAGGATAAACAGCTTCTGGGACAAAAGCACTCCCACCTGTGCAGCTCGTGTTCTGGAGAGCCCTGGTGGAAGCACAACAGCGGGTGGGGAACGTGGGTGATGCCCTGAGCCAGCTATTCCATCACAGGAGAGCAGCCAGGAGAGCATCATGATGGAGGAGCACAGAGACACTGGCATGCCAGGGAGCCCAAATACTCAGAGACAGGAGCCCTGGCCTTGCCCAGAGCTTCTGGGGGACCCATTGCCCCGTGGGCCCTGGGGGATGCCCAGCAGAGGCTGCAAAGATGCTGAAGGGGCTGGAGCATCTCTCTTAGGAGGGAAGGCTGAGGGAGCTGGGGCTGTTCAGCCTCCAGAGGAGA
>JAWWEW010000041.1:58275558-58336950 GCA_035583185.1 Anabacerthia variegaticeps | reverse complement strand
GGATCCAGGGGCAGCCACAGCTTCTCTGCCCAACCTGGGCCAGGGCCTGCCCACCCTCACAGGGAGGAATTTCTTCCATATGTCTAACCTAAATAGATATTATAATAATAGACAAATAGCCTGCAAATGCTCAAATTGAATTCTAGACCATACTGAGGGAAATAGAAGAAGACCTTGCTTTACTGCACGTGCTTATAAGAGCACTCTGCTGCTCTGACAGGGCTGTTGTGTTGAGGCAGCTGGGAATGTTCTTGCAACTTCCCATAATATCACAGTCAGCAAACAAGGCAGGTTTTCTCAGCTTGCACCAGTCAAGTATTGGTATGAAAAAAAAATAAATCATTTATTTCCTGGCCCTCTCTGCCACACAAAACAATTCACTACCACAAAGCTTCTCTAACCTGACCCATGGAAAGTCCCCATCTCCAGGTGCTTAAGACTCTCCATCTACAAAATATGTTGGTGCCACTTAACCCCTTCACAGCGAGATGGAAGTCACCTTATTATGAACCTGTTTGGTCGTTCTGCTTCTTGATTATTTTAGATTTAGTTGCATGTCAGTTTTGGATTAACTTTGCCAATGGCCAACTCTCTTCACACTTGTCTGTCTTAACAGATGCTCTGACCTTGGAAACCTCCTGCCCAAATAACCCTCCTGGGCACAGCTGGCAGAGCTGTGGGAGCTGCACCTTTGGAAGGGGTGAGCTGGGACGGGTGTCCGTGTCAGATGTGACATCAGAGGAGTGCAGGTAAGAGGGCAGAATAACCTCTTTGGGGAGGAGGGTGGAGGAGTCCATGGGATGTGCTGAATTCAACAGCAGGGCCTCTGGTAGGAAATACTGGACACTTTGGTGATCAGCTCTTGGTTATTATATTACGAATATTAAAACTCTTCTCTGGAACTGTTGATAACCAGCCAAATGCAGTGATAGTGTTTCCACTTCATGCTGAAGGACTGGGGCAAGACTTAGGCATTCTTGTCTATTTTCCATGTTTCCCTCACAACTGATGCTTCCATTAGGTGCCAAAATCCCATTGGCTTGGAGGAGTCACTTTTTTAATCTGTGCAGAGTTTAGAGCAGGAATTCTGTGGTCTTTGCTTACCAAGCTGCCTCCTTAGATCTTTAAAATAGAGGTTGAACTGGCTAAGCTTGTGAAAGCTGAAGGGAATTGCAGTGAATATTTCAGAAGATAAGGATGTTCCTGAAGGTGCAGAGGCAGGCAGTCTGCAGCAAAAGACTCAGCAGCTCTTGAAGCTTTTGCCACTGGTTTTCTGTCGAGCTGTGCGGTGTGGAGGAGGTTGGGAAAAGGACTGGTGGTGGTTCTTGCTGCTCGGGGGAGGAGGGATTGATGTTAGTGATGAATTTGTCTTTCTCTGAGAGATCAGCTGACTGAGGGTACGGGTAGTGGTGACTTCACTTCAGTTGTTATGTGCTTAAGGAAAATGGGCAATACATCTCACTGTTGTTTGGGCAAGATGCAAATAAAGTGTGTGTTGCCAGGTGGAAAATATGCTCCGCTGGTGCCTACACTGATGCAGACCTTCCTGTTTCCATTACAATGATGGACTCTTCACTTACTGAGGTGAGTGCTGTCTCTGATGCCTGAGATGTGGCTTTGAATGGGTTCAGGCATTTGGTGCCTTGCTTAGACCCGGGTCCAGGTTGACCAGCTATGAATCAGCACTGCTGCAAGGTGAACAGGGTGCTGGGTGGGATGTTCCCTCCGTTTTGGGCACGCTTCTGGAATACCGTGGTTACAGATCTGAATGTCTTGATGTTCATGTGCAACTGGGTCATTCTTTTAGCTGAGGAGTGTTTTCAATGTGGTTTCAAGGCTTGAGGCAGTGCTGGTTTTGCAGTAGTGCTCAGTTCTGCCAGGGCAGTCTGAGTGCTTTCGCTCTTCATATCCACCTGCAAGGAGCCACGGGATGCTTTAGTTGGGAGGGCTGCCTTTCTTTGCACTCTCTCCCACGGCCACCATGTAAGTGCTGAGAAATGCCATCTTTGCTGTATGAAAGCTTTCCTTCAGCTGGTACACTCAGCTCTGCCTTCGCTGCTGTCTTGAATTCTGCACCCCCAGCTTTAGCTGTCAGTCACTTCTCTCGTGGCAACAGCAAGATGAGCTGCAGCTCAGCACACCCAGTTGTGCCACGATACTCACTACTGAAATCTCAACCTCAGCTCTGCCACACAGGGCTTTACAAAGGGCTTTACAGACTCTGGTGTTGGTGGTGATGATGGAAGAGCCCTGGTCAGTGGTTTCTGTGAACCTGGAAGTAACCTTTGGGACTAAATCTTTATGCTTTATTGACCTTAATAACCTTTGGTCCAGCTGTAGCAGCAAATCAAAGCAAAAAGGGCAGTGAGGAGAGAAAGTAAGAGTGATGGGGACTGCCTGTGATTCCAAGACACTGCTTGCTTGGGATAGAGCAGGGGAAGAACTCCCAGCTTGTGCTGCTACTGCCTAAGTCACCTTAAGGAGGATAATCTGAAGGGCTCTTGCTTTATCCAGTCCTTCATGAAAGCCACAGCCTTGCAAAGGTGTCTGAAGCACCTGTGCTTCATTGCTCTGGAGCTTTCTGTAGTTCCAGATGGGCTCAGAACTGTCATTTTCCATTCTTGGTATTGCTTTTCAACATAAGCTTTCCATGTGAAGGTTTTAAAGGGGGAAAATAAAAAGGTTAAAGCTTGTCCCCAAGAGAAGACAGACAGTCTGTGCCTGGTATCTGTTCCAAAAACTGGCATGCAGCAAAGTTGGCATGTCCTGGTTTAAGAGGGAAAGTCCTCCCTAGTTCTCTTCAGAGTTTTATTACACTGCCATTGCAGATGTATTTGAGCAGCTTGAGTCTTTCAGCATGCCCGTAGCTCATTATTGATGTTGAGCCATTATCATCATAGGAGTCTAAGGGCTTTTTAATAAAGGAGCACTTGGGAGAGCCAAGTGAAGCTTGGGCTTTTTATACTTGTTTTGCTTTATATATGTGGAAGTTGTATCAGTCTGAAAACCAGATGACAGGCCTTCCAAATGTTAATGCTTGTTTGGGAGGCGTTACACAAGACTGTGGCCAGAATTTATCTTATTATTATATTATTATTATGTTAATCAAGGGAATGGAGGGGGACAAAGTGAATAGGAATGTACTGCAGGATCTTCTTTGACACTGTCCTTTTATGAGGAGGGAGAACCATTCTCTAATGCCCTGGGCAAACAGATTTTATTAGAAAATCTGGAATGTGGTCTTTTTGATTTTTTTTTTTTTCCTTTAAGTGTAATCCATGGGAATACACAATCCTGATAGTATTTTTAAAGACTGAATTGAGGATGTTCTTTCATTGCAAACAGAAACCACTGACCCTGTGATTAAGTGGGGAGGGAGAGGGCACGTAGAGCAATGAATTGCATCAGTCAGTTCCTGGTGGTGCAAGGGCCTTTCTGCCTATTTGGGTGCTGTGTGTAAGTTCAGAAGCCCTTTAAGTTCCTTCTGTGTTCTTTCCAACATGCTATTTTCCACCTCCTCCTTCCCCAGTACTGCAGCAGACCTAGTGGCCCGAACAAGGCAAATGCAGTGCTGTACTTCCTTAAGCTTGAGAGAATTCAAATAATAATAAAAATAGCCTGAATTTGCATCAGAGGAAGCATCCATCTGGCTGGGGCAAAGCTTTGCAAGCAGAACCCCACTCTGATGGTGGAGGAGAGGAGAGGCACTTAGTGATGCTGGCAGTACTTGGTTGGTCACAGGAGTGACCAGGGGCCTTGGACTCCTCCTGTTCTCCTTTGCTGGGTTCCCTGGGCCCTGTGAGGCTGTTTGAGGGGCAATCATTTGCTGATATGGTTTTGCTGTTGGTCCCACACACACAATTCAATAGTGCTCTTGGACTTGATATGCAGGGAGCTGGCCTGGCCTCATACCTTCCCTGCTTGGAGAGTGCTTTTGGGTTGGTTTTGGGGTTTTTTTATCTATTCAACACTCCTCTTCAACAGAGGGTGCAGTTCATCACAACTCATTACCAACTTAAGCCTTTAAACATCAGTTTTGTCCTGTGTTTTCATGCATAAAGAGAGATCAGTCTAATAACTGAACAAGTAAGCTGGAATTATCCAGGCTGAAATGAGGAGGAGGGATAATACCCCTACAGTGCCTCCCTTGACACATGAAAAGACTTAACAGGATATTGGTTTTGTCTGTGGTGTGATAAGACTCAGGCCCAGAACCACACTGGAGCAGCTGAAAGGAACATGAGGAAAAACTGTGCACCCACATTTCACTGCTTCACTCCTCTTTGCACACCAGGGAGGAGGCCTGGGGCCCTCTGGAGGGGCTGGAGAACTTTTATATACAAAATTCTGTAAAACTGGAGTCGTTCAAAGGCAGACACTAAAATGTACAACCCAACATGTAAGTTTTCTCTGTTCTGAATCCTCTGCTCAGTCCTGCTGTTACTATTCACACTTTCATTTACCTAACCAAGCCTGGTACCTATAGCCAAGTGAAGCTCAGAGCTCTTGTGGGGTTTGAGGTGGAGACCTTAAAAATGGGTATATCTTGGTACTGCACCACTTGCAGGGTTTGAGGTGGAGACCTTAAAAATGGATATATCTTGGGACTGCACCACTGTCCCATCTTAATGCTGTGTAACATGGACATTGGTAATTTGAAAATGTGTGCTAGAAGAAGTAAACCATGAAGTTGGGAATTAATATACACATGATATTCCTGAGACAAGACTCTTGCAGAATTGCAGTGATCACTCCTAATGCTGGTAATGAACTAAACCACTCGCTGTATCTATTGGTGGCTCTAGACCAGAGGGTGAATTTGTGTGCATTTACCATCTAGCTTGTCACTGCTGAAATAATTTAGGCCCAGCTGGGGAAATTATTCAAGCTTTGACATAGAAATTTTATGCTGGCATGGCAACCCTGTCCCTGACACTGACTCTTCTCTCTTTTTGTGAAGCTTGACCGTGCGGAGTCAACGCTACCAGCCAGTCTGATCCCAGCCAGGTCAGGTCTTGTGCAAAACTTAAAAGTCTTTGTGGAGGTTGTAAAATATGGATGAGTGTCTGAAAGAGTTTTGCTTTGGCAGTGACCACTTCCCTTCAGCCCAAGAAGCTCTTCCATCCTCTGTGGCAAGCACAGCGCCGGTGACGGGTAAGTCCTCAATTTGGGGCTCGGAGCTTTGCCCTGGAAGTCTTGGATGTGCTGGGGTGTGTGCATTCACTGCACCTTCTGCCTGGGACTGTAGGTTGCCTTGTTATGGAGGAGAAAACACCCAAGGGCTTACATGAGAAGGAGGAAGATGTGCCAACTTCCCCAGCAGCAGAGCCCAGCAGCGATAAGGACCCAGCTGGTGCCGTGTCAGGTACTGTGAGTGCTGCAGGGCTCTGGCACTCAGCCACTGCTTTGCTTCCAGCACAGCCTTTCAAGGGAGGAAGCTGAGGAAGAAGAACAGCAGCTTCTGCATTTCTATCTCTCTTTGCAAATACTTTCATCACCTGTGAGCGCTCCCTGAAACTCTGAGTAGGAATGAGGCTTTAGGTGTTTACAGGAGCTGGAAGGCAACACACTGCAAGCAAACATGACATAGTTGTGTGAAATGTGGGTGCTTGCTCAGCTGGCAAAGCATTGCATGGGTACTAAAGCCCAGGTAATTTGGGGAGGGGAGAGAGAGTGAGTGTTTGTGAGGGTTTAAAGAGTTTAGTGCCACCATTAGGCCAAATAACACTGTCCTCTCAAAACTCTCAAAACAAGTTGCTGGGCTGGGTCAAGAGGAGAGGTGAGGATAGAGACACCCAAAAGAATTATTCTTACCAGATCTGGTGGTGCTTCTTCCACTTAAAAGCTATAAAAGCAAACCACAACTGGAGGTGTACACAGTGTATTTAAGCTATTTTTATAAAAACAAATCTGAACAAGCAGCACTGAATACGTGTGCTTGTTTGTAACCATCTTTTAATATTTACCTAAATACAACACTTTATTGCTTGTTTGGTTTTTGTTTCTTTCTTTAGTACTGTCTTCCTGAATTCAGTCCCCTCACTTAAAAGTATTTTCTTCCTGCTAATTTGCCTCTACTGTTAATTTTCATATGTGGTCCAGGTGCTTTTGGCAAGGAGGAAACAGAAATGCAGAACAGATCAGAAAGAGTCCCAATAGCTTTAAAGCCTGAGAATCCATCGGAGTGTTGTGCATATCTGAAAAGAAAGTGTTTCTAGGATTAGTAGTGAGGAATCTCCACTTGTGGGCTTTGCTAGTGTCATACAATGTTTTTCCTTTTGTTTTTCCCTGTGCCTTTTCTTTGGCTTGCATCTGTCTGTGTGTGTGACTACTTAAAGAGAAAATGAAAGAATAATTCCAGATGTTCTTAAATCTACCAGAGTTACTGCTACACAAGAAATCAGCATGACTCTCAGACATCCTTCAGTTTCTTAATTGTTTTTGTTTTTAAATACCTTTAGTAACTGTCTCCCTCAAGGTTATTTTTGCCTGCTTTAAAGCTTTTCTGAATTGTGGCACTTGAAAGTTTTGTGTTGCATTTGAACTGGCATCAGCAGTTCCTGAATTTACCAGTTTGTTACTACTCAGCTTCTGGGGAAAAGAGTTATTTTGTTGGCTCTGTCAGCACCCTGATGGTTCATTTTTTGGGTTCATTTTTTGGACAGTCCAAGTGGGTGACCATGCTCAGAGTTGATGGGTACCTGAAACACCACAACTGTGTGCAAACTATGCAGTTCATGACCTGGTTGTGCTCAAGCTCCTCAGTAACAGCAGCTGGATCAGCATCTGTTTCTTGTCATCATCTGATATTCCGTAATGTGAAAGAAGAGAATGGCAAACATTCATCACTTCTCTTGTTATTTTGTGCATGGGACTTTTTTTACCTATTTCTGTGCCTATAGAATTTAAAACAAAAACTAATAATGAAGTGTCTCTTTAAATGGCAAACACAACCAGAAAAAAACCCAACAAGCCAAAACCAACTCTGTGCTTGTAGCAATGCAATAAAATTCATTTATCCAAGGAAATATTACTATAACTCTTGCAATTTCAACTACAGCAAGCACAACCAGGAGCGATCATCTCAGCTGTAGACTTATAACACTGCTTAGTAGGATTTTTTTCCAAGACAAACATAACTATCCTCACACTTCTTCCTGTGTGTCTTTAGAGTGTTTTTTGCTGCTGCCTCTCCTGGCATTTGCTGTGGTTTCTTCTAGCCCTGCTGGCCCTTGGCTCATATGGTGGGTGTTAAAGCTTGGTGGGTTTTTTATCGTTAGATTTAATTTTTGGGACTGTTTCTCCACAGGACCAATCAAGAAGGAATTCTGCCCTGTGATGGAGGAACACAGACCTGCATTTCAAAATGTTTTAAAGCAAGACCCGGTAAGAACCCTGGTGACAGTGAAAGACCAAACTGGTTTGGCTGAGCAGTAACAAAAGTGGTGTTGTGGCTGTTCCCTTGCTCTAAATATTCTGCTGTGCCTTTAGGAGGTGGACCAGGAAAAGAAAAATAACAAAGAGCAGAGCGAAGAAGCCCCAGCTGTGGTTCCCAGTAGGAAAGGTAAGAGGTTTTTGCTGAAAACATCCACATTACTCACTGGAGCACAAATCTTGGTCACCTGAGCAAGGAGAGAGGGGCAGAGAGCTGCCTGCCCCACTCCAAGTGTTACCATAGGGGTTTGTTTTAAGGAGTAGAGATCAAAATGGATTAGCAATGGAGAGAGGGACAGGGATGTCCTGCAAAATCTGGTTTGTATGGATGCTGATCTAACCAGCTCTGTGTTCCTCTGGACAGCAGGGAACAATCCATAGGAGCTGGGATGTTTGAACTGGGTCTGGCACACCTGCTCTCCCAAAGATTTGTAAAGCAGCATTGCCATGCCAGGCACAATATGGATAAGCAGGATGCTGTTTTTACTTAGACACCTCCACTCTTCTGCTCCCCTCACCTCTTGCCTTTGGAGTGCACTAAAAGCTGGTGATGTAGTATATCATGTCACATCCTGAAGCCAAACCCTGTAATTAACCATTTCAGGGCTTAACAGGATGCCAGTTGAACCCACCCAAACAACTAACCTTTGGGGCTTTGCACAAGTCTCACACCTAAAATACTGAGTTGTTTTTATTGGCAAGAGCTTAACATTGGAAATCTTTCATGGTGGCTTCTGTTGAAGCTTAAAACACTTTCACAGGTTGGTTTGGGGAGGCTGTTCTTTCATTTTTGTCTGAATTATCTTTATTTTTTGTTGGTCTCTTGGCAGGGAGTTCACCCACTGCAGGTGGCATTAAAGGAGATAAAGCAAAGCAAAATGAGCCGTAAGTGTTTTGAATTCGAGTGATCAGCAGCAGGTAGGAATTTAAAGCTGCACTGTGTTACATGGCTGTTCTTCTTATCCTGCAGTGAATCCCCTAGTGAGAAGGAAGTGGAGGTAAGTCTCAACTCCATGTATCCTTAATATTGTGTAGAACAAAAAGGTCTTGTAGTTAAGCCCTGATTAATATTTTGCCCTGTGCAAAAGAATGATGCTGAGTAGTTTAAACTGATCTATTTCTACATGTTAGCTTCTGAAATCTGCCTTTTCAAGCCTAATGCAAATTTTGGAAGGGATGGGATGGAAAAAGGTGGAAATCAGTAAAACTGAACAAAGGACTTGTCACTACAGTGACATTTGTTTGCAAGCATAAAGGAGCATAGCTGTGACCTCCTCCCAGGCAGAATGTGCCGATTTTAGAGTTATGTCAAGAGGCACAGATGGCACACTCTGTGCTGCCAGGATGTCACCTCTTCTGGCTGCAGAATATTCCCCCCATCACTACAGATGGGAAGACTTGCTTTGGGAAAGCAGGCCATGCTCACTTAGTCTTCTGTGTCTCTCCTGTAACTTTGTTTTTGGGATATAGTCACAAGTGTCATGTCAATGGTCAAGTCCACTTTTAAAACGTCTGCATCACTTGGATTCCTCTGAAGTCCTTTCCTCTCCCACAACAGGCTGAATTTCTGAGGTTGTCTTTAGGCTTTAAGTGTGACTTGTTTACCTTGGACAAGAGAGTGAGGCTCGAAGAAAGGTCCCGAGACTTGGCTGAAGAAAACTTGAAAAAGGAGATCACAAATGCTGTGAAGATGTTAGAGGTTAGTACTGGCCAAGGCTGGAGGGGTGGGGGGGTGAACTGCTGGGAAAGTCTCCCCTGAAAAGTCTCCCTTGAAACAGCTCTTTTAAGGATGTGTGTGATATATTATAAGCAAATCTGAATGAAGTTCTTGAGCAATGACATTGAAATATGAGAGACTGAGGGGGAACCTTCATCTGTGTGTATTGTGTACTCAGACAACACATATATGACCTGAATCCCTCCTTTCATCTGATTTTTCTGCCAGATAAGCTGAAGTGTCTGCTCACTGGAGCCCTGTATCCCAGTTATACTGGTTTGAGGGTGTGGGATGCTGGTCTTGTAGATGAGTGGGCCTGAACACAACTCCTCAGTCCTCAGCTGTGCTCACCCTTCATTCTCTATTGGTAACTCACACTGATTTCCTTTCCCATGTGCCCCTCAGGCTTTAGTTCCATTGTTTGAAGAAGACAACCAAGCACAGGAGATCATTAAGAAGCTGCAGAAAAGCTTGCAGTTCCTCAGCCAGTATGCAGCCCGAGTTGCCAGCAGAGCAGAGATGTTGGGAGCTATTAATCAGGTACCTGTTTCTGTGTGCAAGTTCTCTGTCTAAGTGTAAAGAGGTAGTCACATCTGTTTGCTGGGTTTCTGGCTCCAGAACTGGATTTGGGAATCTGGTGCATATAGTGTAGAGTGACCAGTGTAGCCTAGTCCTGGCTTTCTCTTCTCAGATCACTGTTTGTGTTGTTCCAGGGAATCCCAGGCAACTGGAGGGTTGTACTAGAACTGTGCAAAAACCCATGACAGAAATAAGGTCCTGATTTTAAAGAAAAAAAAAAGAAAAAGACTTTGCAGTGGGACATACATAAGAGCAGGCACAAAGAAAGTAATTTGACAGCAATAGGCTTGAAGCTCTAATGATGTTTCTGTGCCTTATGGAAAGGGCAGCTAATGAGCTAAATCTATGGAAATTCACAAAGACCTGCTCAAGTGCTTGGTGTCATTGTGTAAAATGCCACAGAACAGCATGAAAACACAACTTGGCAGCACCAGCAAATGCGTGGTGGCAGCTGAGATTGTAGATCAGAGAAGGAGATGAGGAGGAGTGTAAGTAAGGCCTTGGCAAACTGAAGGCTTAATTATTTATTTCAGGGTAGGAGTAATCACTGGAGAAATGAAACCTGGGCACGTGTTGGGACATGGCTTTGCAGTGAGACTTTGAAAGGGTGGACAAAAACGGGAGGATGCTGCATCACGGGGATAAAACAGGAGAGTGGATGCTGAAAGAGGGAAATCTCTAAATATGAATGATGCCCTTCCTCAGAGTTGCTTCTTTTTCCCCCTGCTGTTGCCCTGGCCCTGTTAGGAGAGCCGGGTCAGCAAGGCTGTGGAGGTGATGATTCAGCACGTGGAAAACCTGAAGCGCACGTACGCGAAAGAGCACGCGGAGCTCCAGGAGCTGAAACAGGTCCTGCTCCAGAACGAGAGATCCTTTAGTTCCCTTGGAGACCGAGGTAACCAGGAAAAGCCCTTTCTAGCCCTTAGAGGGGAAGCTTAGATGAAGGGGAAATAGAGATTTATCAACAGTATTAAAAACCAGCTCCCTGCAATTAGACTTGCATGTAAACTGTGGTGGATCTCGGAGTGTGGGGGGGACCATTGCAAGTGCACAGGAACATTCTGGCCTTCAGAGAAGTGCACTGCATGTGTTGGTGATAATCTTATTCCTTGTGAGCAGTAAATTTGGGTGCTGGTTCACACTGGAGCGTTTGCAGGAGCTATTTCTAGGTAGCTGAGCTTTGACTGCTCTCTACAGATGCTTCCTGCTCTTTTCTAAATACAAGTTACAGGCTCCTGAAGTGCAGGGGGCTTGAATTTCCCCCTCTAAGCAGGTGGCACAGCAGCCAGGTTCTCAGATGGTGCTGTGCACTTGTGGCTTTGCCAGAGAAGTATTAAAATCTCAGGAGAAACAGGATTTGTCTTTTTTATACGCCAAAAGGAGAGTCTCACACCTTACAGGAGCCTTCTGATTCACAGGCTGTTCTGTTCTGACTGTAAAAGGCAGTCGTGTAACAGGACACTGCCTTGATAATAGAATGTATTCAAAGGCAGTGACAAAAACTGATGCTTGCAGAGGATGTGCAACGTGTGAATATTGTGAACTTAATGAATTAGAAAGCTTCTTCCATTTCTGCTTTCTGAGAGTGCTCTCATACTTTCTTTTGCCTAAACACTGCAAAAAGTCAGACCTTCAGCTGAAAACAGAGCTCAGTGTGTTCCTGTAAGCTGTTCTGATGTTTGATCTCTTCACAGATGAATCCACAAATAAAAAGCTTCCAAGTCCTTTTAACTTCAAGGTACAGCCTTATGTGCAATGTTGAGTTTTTAAGCATGTTTTGTGTTTTCCTTTGCTTTGCCATGTGCTGGTGTTCTGCTACATGCTTGGCTTGGTGGTTTTCTGTCACAAATATGGGCTGATATCCTCAAACATGAGGTTCATGTCACCCCACCAGCCTTCTAAGCCCCACAGAAGCTGAAATGGTCAGGCTCTCACTCAGTGGTTAACTCATGGGGTTAAAGAAGGGTTTAGCAGAGAAATATGGGCCGGGGGGGCAATAGATGGGAGCAATTCAAATTGAATTAGGAGTTTGTGAACAGCACTAAGGGAATTCAGACAGACTGAGTTTTGCTATTTAGCTGGGAGCTGTTTAACTCAGGTTCTTGTGGGCAAAATGTGGTGCTTCAAAGGGGTTCACTTATTCTTTGTGTGTCACTTCAAGCCAAGGATCAACACCTCCTTTTTTAATATGGCTTGTGTAAAACCAGACGGTGTCTTGTGTGCTCAGTGAGTAACCCAGTGGTTCCTTGGTAAGAGCCAGTAATGCCTCTTGTTCGTGCAGCCCTCGGCAGCCCTGCGGAGAGTCAGCATTGCAACAGTGCCTCGGAGTGCTGGGAATGCAGGGATGGGCTTGCCCCTGGTGAGTGGGGCTTCCCAGATGGATGGGGAGGTGCCTCATCTGCTCCAAACTGGCTGGGCTGAAGGGTGAGAGGGACAGTGCAGTAAATGTGTCAAACTTCTTCTTCTCCAGGCCCAACTCCATGACCCTGATGGAGAGGAACGGAGTGAGAGATTCAACAGGAGATCAAGCAGTTGGTAAATGTCCTTGGGTCGGCCTTTGAAAAGGGTGAAATATATTTTTTCAGCTCTAACTGTGCTCACAGTAAGCAGCTTATGGGGCATCTTGAGGTGTAATAATGTTTAGGCTATGCCTTTCACATTAAAGTGCTACAACAGGTAAATGATCCTTCATTTTTTTATTTATTAAGCACTGAAAGCTTTAAAAAAAATACCTCAACTTTCTTGCTTTAGAACTAAAATGTGAAATCTAAGTATCAGCCATTGATGGATCTCTGGTTTCATTTGGCTGGGTTTTTTGGTGTTTTATAAATAATTGTCATTTCAGGCAACTAATTTTGAAAGTTATTAGTCTAAGGCCTATATAAATGAGCAGGTTTTGCTACACTTATAACTGCTGTGTATATCTAATGGGGAAATTCAGGCAAATCTGTTTCAACTCTGACAGGGGGAAACTGGGGCTGAAGCAAAATGAGAAGCGTCCCTCACTGCAGCGATTCCTCAGCACCTATTCCTGGGCAGAGTACGACGAGGAACACTTTGCAACCAGGTAAGTCCAACAGCAACCTCCTCACATGTGTGAGCAGGGTGGCTTGGTTTGGTTTTAATGAACTCTTTAATGACCAGGGCCATAAAGCCCAGCTGGTGTGCATTTAGCTTGGTGGCAAAGCTGTGGAACTGTTGCCTCTTGCCTACAGAAAGGAGCAGTCAGAATTGCCTGCTGAAGTACAGGAACAACCAGCCAGAAAGCAAAGTGTCTCTGAGAAAGGAAAATATTCATCAAAATGGACCCCAGTGTAAGTCTTATTACAGTCCTTGTGAGTTAAAGCAATGTTTGTGTGGGAGAGGGAAGCAAAGCTGGAGCTGTGGTTGGGTTGTTAGTGCCCACTTAAACTATGAGTGATTTTGGGTGCCAGAGACTCCCCTTCTCCAGGATGCCTCAGCTATAAAGTGACCTCTGTGGGAGCTGTTAGAGCTCAGCTGCTTGGTGATGCTATTGTGTAATCTTGTAAGAATGATTAAGGATGGCACAAATAGTTACCCAACCTAACTCCAGAGTACCCCAGCTAATGTCTCTGAATATCTCAGCTCAAGGAGGAGGGCTGTCCTGCACATGGATCCCTTGGAAGCTCCTGCCTTGCAGGAAAGGGGACTTGTTGTCTTCTGCAATTATTCCAGCTGAACACAAAATGCTAAACCTCCCCTGGAAGCATTTCTGGTTGAGGGGGAGACAGTTTATGCCAGTGTGTGAAACTAAGACAACAAGGATAAATACATGTTATTTTCTATTGTTTCATAAAGGGTGGAGGTACCCACTGTCATGAGAAGTCTAGGATTTGGATAGTCAGGGACGGTAAGACTGCTCCTAACCACAGGGAAGCAGTAAAAGGCCAGAACTTTCAGTGCTTTCTACAAGTAAGGTTTCTTGATAATCTTGCAAAGCAGCTCTTGTGAATCCTCTTCAGAAACAGTGTAGGGAGCAAGAGTGAGCCTGTCAAGTTGGATGAGCCACCTAAAACTTGCTTTGTTCAAGGCTGCATTTTAAACCCAAAACACAAGCTACACTACCACCACTGTCACCCTTGATCAAGGTCTCTTTGAGTTAGAGGTTTTTTTTGAGGTGGGGTGGGAAGAGCTTCCAAGTTTTGTAGTAAAACTGAACCGTTCTGACTTACTGATCCTGCACAGGTACAACTTTGTGTCATCATGGGTGTCCCACTTCAAGGCTTCCTTTTCCAACACCAACAAAACTCTCTGGGTTTCCTTTTCCATCCTGGTGCTCCTGGCTGCCTTCGCAGGCTTCCTCATAGGGCTGTCCCTTCAGAGACCTGCAGCTGCAGAGCCCGTAGGCCCTGGGGACTCCTGGACATCACTACAGCAGCTGTTGTGGCCCTACACAGGACTTCGACACAACGCGCCTCCCCCGGTATAACAAAGGTTCTCACTTCTGTAGTTGTACTCCCAAGTACTTCCTGAGAAGCTGAGATAGTTTATTTAAGGTTATATGTTTGGATTTGTTTTGTTGGGTTGTGGGTATTTTTGGGGAGATTTTTTTTTTCTTTAGAGCATGACTTGAAATGAACACATATAATTTTTTTCCCCCCCACATTCTGACAAAAGTCATCTTTACAAATAGCTAAAAGGGTCTCTGTTCTGGTCAGGTTTACAATCTGAAAGGAGCTAAAGATAAATACAACTAAGTGGTCCTAGCCACAGGAGAATAATATTTTTCTTGACCAAGATGAAATGTTTGCATTTTAGTCATTGAAGATGTTTCAATGATTTGAAAAGAACTCATGACTTGAAATGTAACTGTATGAAAAACTTTTGATAATAAAGCTTTAAAAGAAAAAATGTAGTATTTAAGAGTATGTTAAAACTCCTGTAGCAAGGAGTAGCTGCTACACAACATCAGTAAACAGGAAGCTGGCTCCTTCCACTCTATCCATTGCTCCTTTGCTGGCAAAATCCTTAAGCAGATGGTAGAGACTGGAGTGTAATTTAGAATCATCTTCTACCTCTTCTGAAAAAGCTTCACTGGTTTCAGTGATTTTGAGCTTTTGTGCTTTCTGGCCATTGAACATGTAAAGAGACCAGTTGTCTTTGACTGAATCTGCTTCAATCTGAGTTGCTCTGGGTTAGGATTTTTTTATATAAGAGGAAGACTGGCTTCTGTTGTCTGTCTCTGGAAGGTTCCCTCCATCCTATAGAGCAGAGCCAATGAGGGTCAGCTCCAAGGAAAAGTTCCTGCTTTTGAACCATTAAGTTACACCCCTATATGAAAACATATTTAAGAAGTTGTTGTGCATTTAGAAATTGGCAGCCATGGCTTAACAACATCGCAACGCAGACATCAAGGTCAGTGCAGGAGGAGAAGAGGAGAAGGAGGGGGAGGGACCCCACGGAACAGGGAGAGGACTTAAAACTATTATTCCCTGAATACGTGGTGATGACCATGGTAATGATGAGCTGTCCCCTCAAAGCCCATGGGATCCATCAGGGTGCAAAGACCCCCCTGTTGGAGCAGGGGGATGCATGAAAGAAGCTGTTACCTCATGGGAGGCCCCGAAGATGGAGTGGAGGTCCAGCAAAGATTTGCAGGGGTGGGAAGAAAGGCCTTGAAAGAGTTTTGCTGGACACCAGGCATCTATCCAGGGTCAAACCTCACCACAGTGGTCCTAGCCTCAAGAGAATAAAGAAGTTATTTTGCTTGAACAAAGATAAAATGTTTGCATTTTAGTCATTGAAGATATTTCAATGATTTGAAGAGAAAAGAACTCAGGACTTGAAATGTAACTTTATGAAAAACTTTTGATAATAAAGCTTTAAAGGAAAAAATGTAGTATTTAAGAGTATGTTAAAACTCTTATAGCAAGGAGTAGCTGATACACAACATCAGTAAACAGGAAGCTGGCTCCTTCCACTCTATCCATTGCTCCTTTGCTGGCAAAATCCTTAAGCAGATGGTAGAGACTGGCATGTAATTCAGAATCTTCTTCTACCTCTTCTGAAAAAGCTTCACTGGCTTCAGTGATTTTGAGCTTCTGTGCTTTCTGGCCATTAAACATGAAAGTAGACCAGTTGTCTTTGACAGAATCTGCTTCAAGGTGCTCACTTACCTATTTCAAGAAAAGATGGACTGTAAGATGGAGCCTGTGCCAATGACAGAATATAAATTCTAGTGTGAAATTCAAAATTCGTGTGAGTATAATACAGAAACAAACCCCCTAAACTAGTATTATTAATCTTGGTGCTCTGCTCCTAAGAGACTGTGGGTAACAGGGACTGCATAAGCACCAAGATCTTCCACCTAGTTTGCCTCTAAAATCCAAGGTTTAGGCTCTCCTGCTGCTCCTGGCTCCTAGGGGGAGACTAATTAGGTGCAACAGGCATAATTAATTTCAGTAATTAGTAATTTAGGCATCATTTATTTTAGTTTTTACTCCTGAGAACCGAGTATTAGGCCAAGTATTTGTGTGTCACATGCCTTGAACTAGAAACTGAGAAAACTGCTCAAGGTTTCACCAGTAGGGTGTGTTCTCTATCTATTTGTCTGGGAGAAGCTTTAACCATATGTTTTAGTTCACAGGTGGAAACAAAGCAGCACTTATGTTGTTTATTCCCTCCTTTACAGTAGGGAGCAAATGAAACCGGACTAAACCCACCAACCTGGAACACCACGTGCTCGGGACCTGCTGCTCCATTCCACTTGCTGGATGCAAAAGCAAATGCAGATGCAAGCAGAGCCATCTGTTGATAGGCCTTACCTTCTGCCAGGGCAGCCTGCAATGCAAAAATATAAGTTAGGCAACATCTCTCTCAGTCACTCCTTTTGCCTGTGTTATACAAGTGTAAGGAAAAGCTTTCTTTATCCAGAATCCAGTGGCTCAGCTGGCAGAGCACATGTATATTCTGCACTGCAGCTCTTCATGCAAGAAAGGGTGAAAAGAAAGTGAGAAATGGGTGAAAAAACCCCACCAGGAAACCATTCACTGTTGCACTCACCTTCCGGGGCACAGGGACATAGTTGTGAGAATACTCTCCTGGGAAAATGTTCACACCACCTCTTTTCAAAGCTGCTCTGAGGGCAAGTGGACTCATCCATTGTCCTGTGATGTGGGATAGCACATCCTTCTCTTCCACCACTACTGAAGACAACATACACTGCTTATCCTGTTGTACAAAGCAGTGAAAACACCTTACTGGGCATGGAGGCTCTTCCCTCCTTTAGGCACCAAACATCAACATCTGTGCTCTTCTGGGTGTCCCATACATTATCTGCTACTCTGGGCTTTGAAATTTCACTGGCATATCCTGAACAAAGCCACTTTTCTGTAGGAAGTCAGAAAATGAACAGCTGTACTGGCCCATACTGACTTTTTTTCCACTCATGATTTATACATTAATGAACATATGGACCTTGTTTCTTCTAAAGGTCCAAGTAACATTAATAGTAGGCTGCTTGCAATGCTTTTCTTTCTCTTGCTGTAGCTGGGAGAAGAGAGGAATAATTTTCAAGTCGCTAGCTGGTGAAACAGTCTTGAATACAGCATTTTCTGGACCTTTGCAGAGCAATCATACACATTTTCCCTTCTGACCAGCTCATGAAAATAACTGAAATTTAAATAATTAGTACAGTGATTGGAAAGGAAAAGATCCTCCCTCATTTTCACTGGCACTGAGAGAGAGGTTCAAATTGGTCTTACAGAAGCATCTGAAAGTCTTAGTGAAGGACATTAACAATTATGGTTTTTTTTTTAAAGAACTAGCAATGTTTAATTAAAAACCCTTATTTAGCCTACCTTAATTTGTATCTCGATTGTTGCATGGATTGTAGTCACTCTAAGGACTGCTTCATCCAGACCAGTAGGTTGCAATTCCCAGGCTTTATATGGCATGTTGAGATGAGCATCCTGGAGAAGTGCTACTGTATAAAAGGCATGCAGCTCAAAGGTGATGCTCTGCTCTTCTGTTTTATATGTTGTGTTGCTGATGCTATCAGTTCTCCACTGTTGGCCTGGACAAAAAGGATGTAAAACTACAAAGATGTATATGTAAAGCTTCTGCTGGGGAAGAATTGGTAAAAACACCCCAGGTTAACTAATACTCACAGTTAAAATAAAATAGGCAAAAACTCCCCTCATTTTAATTGTCTTTAGCCCAGTCTTGTCCTTAATTTTGAAAGGGAAGTTTCTCCTCAATTTCAAAAGAAAAGACACGTGAACACTAATGTAACTGTAATTTTTAAACATCTAAATGTTTTAATAGGTTCTGCTCTCTTTCATGAATATAAAGTCAGAAGGATGTTGTATTAATCTAATAACTAGAATAGCACAGTTGGTTCTTAATATATAAATTTCATATTGTAACTTAGGAGCTACTTTGGCTCAACGTGGACTTTACCTCAGCAAAAGGTCATTTGTGCCATGCAGTTCTATTGCTGCCCATTATATGGTATTTGTTTCCATTCATATTAAAAAGCTACAATAAAAAGCCTTAGCAAAAGCTTTCAACTAGCCTTTTTCTAAAGGCTTTATTATTTATTCATTAATAGATATGGGGCAGAAGCAAAATCTCTCTTATCTTTACAGGTGACCTCTGCCAATAGTCAAACTCAAGGATAAATTCCATTATTCAAACTTAGAGCATAAGTTTATATTCTAAGTTCATACCTGCAGGATCCCACCAGGCTACCACAGGGCTGTCAAAATACACCACATTTTCAGGCAGCCCAAGGGTTATTTGTATTGCTGATTCTGTGGCATCCTCAGCCTCTTCTGAGCAATATGGAAATGTCTCCAGTCCGGTATCCTGTAACTTTGGCAAGATGGGAAAAGGACACATAACAGTTTTATTAGAAATTGCAGCAGCCTACTTATTTTATTTTTGTGTAAGTCCCTTAAGGCAGTGCCACACAGTGGGCACAGGCATTTTTGAACAGCCCCCCAGTCCCAAAACACCAAGAGCACCTGAGAGGCAAGAGCAGTGTCATTCTGCTCTGCCCACACAGTGCCAAAGGCAACGAGATGTGAGTGGTGAGGCAGGTCTGTGTGCCTGGCTGGGAACGAGGAGCCCACAGCCTCTTGATCTACCCACAGTCCTGCTTGCTTAGTTTGAGTGGGAATTTTGCTTATTAAAGGTTTTCATCTTCACAGTCAAGTCTCTGATGTAGGTTAGCACTGCATCAGGCTCCAGCAGTAGAAAAGTAGGACACAGTGACTGCAATTCTCAACCATCTTGCAGAGCCTGGGACTGAACTGAACATGCAGGAATTTTGTTACCAGTCTGCCTTTCACAAATGAGAAATTAAGAACTTCTCTCTTTGCTTTTACTTTGGCCAAGAGGGTCTTCCAGCACATGGACCTGTGGTGGCCATGCTGACTGAGCACACAGTGACCACACAGGTCCCTTCAGCTGCTCCAAAAGTTGGCCAAGTGTAAGTGAAAAATGATCTGAAAAGCTTGATTCTTTAATCTGCTGCTCAAGGAATCCCAGCCCCTGCACGAGTACAGTGGGGACACACCTCAGGAACAGCTTTCCAGGGGTGACAGAAGAGACCTGCACAGGTGTAATCCCTTCCCTCACTCACCTCCACCATGCTCCAGTCCCTGACTTCTATGACCTGAGGTGGAATCTGCAGTGCATCGATGTGGAACACACCACCCACCGGCACAAACTGCTGCAAATCAACATTTTCAGGTTCTACTGGCTCTGCTTTGTGTCTTGTCTTTTCCTGCATCGCTGGATCCCCTTCTGAAAAACAACCAAAACAACAGGAGTTTACTTGGTGCTCAAACTCAGACACTGAAATTTCCCACCTCTGTTTCTTTTTCCTTTGAAGTGCTTCACACTCTGCAGCATTTCAGCCCCATCTGCTGGTGTTCCACAGAGCTTATAAAAGATGAATGGAATGTGGGGAAAACAGAACTAACTGGGCAATGAAAAGCACTTCTGGTCTTGGTACTGAGCTTTTGAACTGATTACTCTCTGCTCTGAATTTGTGGCCAGTTCAAAATGCTTTATATAAGAATAAGGTTTTACTGGCAAAACAAGTCACATCAATAACCACATGTAATACAGTAGGTTCTGGGCAGGTTTAGTAAGACTGTATTGATATGAAAAGAAATAAGGCAAATAACAAGAGGCACCTAAAAATAAATAAAAATAATGCACCAAAAGGTGGAAGAAAGATGATAAAGTGCAAGAGGGATTTAACAGGAATCACGATTTTCAGATAACAAAGATAATTCATATACATAATTACGCATAGAAAAATATATTATATAAATGTTTGAACTTAAGGTTTAGTTAAGTGGAAAATGTTACTAAAAGGCATCAATGCCATGGACAAAAATGGCTAGAAATATTTTCTTTAAAAAAAACAAACAAGCCCACATAAAAGAGCACATGGAATGCTACAGGATGAGAGAGAAGTTATGCTGACAGGGATCAAGAAGAAAAGTGTTCAAATACTGTAAAAACAGCTACTGTAAGTGTTATGAAGTTTGCTGTGAGAGAGTGAGATCATATCAAAAAAATGACAACTATCTACATAAACTGTCTTCAGTGAAAATGGTGTTAATTTTGTCACATTTAGTTGCATTATGCAGAGGTTTTATTCTACTGTCTTCACACAACACCATAATGTCCTTTTGCAGTTTTTCTCAGCAAAAAATTTACAAGAAGCAAAAACCATTTTACTGCCAGACCCAGGGGTAGCTTGCACTTTGACTTATTTTTTATAATAATAATACACCTCATGACCATGACAGCAAAAGCACAGTTTCACAACCCTTCTCTCCTTATGAAAGCAGATGAAAGGTTTGAAGGCATTCAGGTGTAACTACTGCACTTCTGTGAGCACATCACCTAATACTACAGCAGGGATTTTCAAAGCCTTATGGCAATAACACAGCAAATTCCTCCAAATGAAGCCCAAACCCTTCATTTGCTCTGGAAAACCTTGTTTGGGTGGTCTTTAGGGTCTAGTCTGACAATCGGTTCCTTGGACTTTGCCCAGCAGAAAATGCTGTAGGGTGGTATTTGGTTTTTCAAACAAGAAAAAGGCTGTAAAGTTGAGCTAAATTACGCTAATAGTTTGCAATTTTATTTCAGTCAGCACTACAAAAAAACTCACTTATTAAACCAAGGGATGACACCAAAGCCCTGAAGAAATTTATAACTTACATGGGACAGATAAACTATTCTATTTCCTAAAATTAGGCTCTGTTTTAACAGAGTGTATCAGCATGAATCTTGCTTTAAGCACACACTTAGGTAACACTCAGTAACACTCCACACTACCCCAAGGCCTACCCTTATATGCATTTGAATCATTTTTTTCTGGGGAGTCAATCTCACCAGACAGCCTGGTAGAATCATACAGATTGTGTGTCTCACCCATAAACATACACAGAGTAATACATATATAAACTACATGAAGTTAATAAACATGTACCTGAACATAAATATAAATAAAAGAAAGTAACTGTGGGGACAAATTCCATTTTCCTACCTGTCCTGTTATCTCTTTGCATTTAACAATCATTAACAGCAATGTCAACAGAACTCAAGTGTTACCAAAACATTGATATATTTACATAGAGATCTATATTGCAATATTTCCATATAGCATAGAATGGCCTGGGCTGGAAGGGACCTTAAAGATAACCCAATTCCAATGCCCTGCCATGGGCAGGGATACCTTCCAGGTTGCTCAGAGCCCCATCCACCCTGGCCTGGAACACTTCCAGGGATGGGGCATCCCTGGGAAACCTCACCACCCTCACAGGAGAGGATTTCTTCCTAATACACAAAATACTTAGCATAACTACTTTTGTAATGCTGCACATAAAACCAGAGCAAATACCTTGTGATGATCCATCCAAGATTTCTGATTTCTTCTCAGTTTCCTCCCCTGTCTCATTTACATCATCTATGTTATTATTGCTGGTTTCTTTCAATGAGACAGCACTCCCCTGTATAAAAAGAAAAAGACATTTTTCCATTAGCCAGAAACAGACACAATAAAGAAGAGGATATCACCTCCTTCAAGGAGGCCCAAGGACAAAGGGTACAATTCCACTCCTCCAGGAACATTTGCACCAATCTTGCTACAGGGTCAAGATTTTAGGAGAAATTATTTCTACCTAGCTAGCAAAACCAGTTTTGATTAAAGGTACTCTCCAATTTAGAACTGGATATATAAATAGAGACGAAGTTAATTACTTCATTTCCACAGCAAATTCCATCTTGAGCTCCCCAAGTACCACACGAGCACCTGACACCTTTTTAGCTGTGTGTGCACTCAGAAATTATGTTTATGCTGACTTCACAGCTACCAGAGTGGCACCAAGAAAATGTCAGCCCAGGCTGAATCCAAAGCCCTACTGAAACACTGCCAGAACCCCCACCTGCAGCTTCAGCCTGAGCCCTGCCCGTGATATTTATTCCCTTTCCCATGCTGTGTGTTTACACACAGGAACGTGGGGGAACTCGAGGCAGAGCCAGACAGGAGGATGCTGAGAAACATTACTCTGGATTTCCAGCCAAATTTCCAACCCAGATACAGATTCATCCCTATCACAGCAGATTCCTCTGGAAGCACAGCAGTAGGCAAATGGCAGTTCAGGGTATGAGCCATCTATTTGGAGGCACAGGCACCTCCTGAGCCCTGTGTGTGTCTGCCAGCATGTGGGAAGAACACACACGTCCTCAAGCAGGACAGAAGGTGAGAGAAGTGGAGCCTTCAGAAGGAAAACTGGCAAAACTGGATTGAGAGAGAGAGCTGGGAAAGAAAAAGAGAAGGAATAAAATGAAGGAGCTTAAAGAAAGTCTGAGAAATGTGGCTGAAAGCTGCCAAAGGAAAAGATTTGTCATACAAAAAGAAAGAAAAAAGGAATAAAGACTAGTAGGATTTCAAGCACTGTTTCACTACAAAGGTGCTGGGGACTGAAAAGGAGAAAAGCCAAGATCATGAACAGGGGTTTGATCTCTGTTTGAACCATTCACTTAAGAGCTGGACTCCATGATCCTTGTGGGTCACTTCCAACTCAGTACTCTGTGAAATCTGAGACATTGCTCTAAACACTCTAAGAAGTCATAAAACATGATGTTTGACAGTTATTTCTGCAGAAATTTAAGACAGAGAACACATGCCATTTATCTGCAGGCCACAGATGATACCCAGAGTGAAAAACCCAAATGCAAACCCAAGCAACCTCCATCATACCTAAAGTCAACATATTCCATGGAAGAGTGCCAAGGAAGAGAACAGGCAGCCAGAAAGAGTACCTGAAAAGCCCTCTAACAGCAAAGGGGTCAGCTAAGTGGCTGCACAGCCAACACCTGCTGAACTCTGAATCCTATTCTGCACGCTGTCAATTTTCCTAAAATTGGATTCCTGCAGGGATTTTATGGGGCTTCTCAGAAGCAGAATCCACTCATTTGTACGTATGTCAGAGATTTATAGAAACATCAAGAGAAGTGGGCACACCACCAAACCTGACAGAGCTCCAGGAGTGTTGGATGATGCTCTCAGGCACAAGGTGTTACTCTTGGGCATGGGCCTGTGCAGGGCCAGGGGTTAGACTGGATGATCCTTGTGGGTCCCTTCCAGCTCAGCACATTCTGTGATCTTACAGCAGTACCTGATGTTCCCTATGGCTTGATCCTACTCTTGAACTACCAACCAAACGCCAACAGCACCAAACTTCCCTGTCTCTCTTCTGCCCAAGTCTGGGGTTATCCATCTTTCCATTCCCTTGAGAAGATCTATGAGAGCATTAATAAAAGTTACCTTTTCCTATAAAACATTGAAGAATGTGGCACTCATGCAGAGGACACATTCAGAAGCTGGGACTGGGCCTTGGACTTCACAAGAGCAATGCACAACATCCTTTGGTGAGGGTTTTTACCTACCTTTCTCCCCTCAGGACACGTTTCTTCTTCAGCAGGCACACTGGGTTCTTCAGCAGGCACACTGGGTTCTTCAGCAGGCACACTGGGTTCTTCTCTGCCTTCCTTCTCCTCTTCTTGTGGTTCTTCTGCACTGTCTTTTGGGTGCTCAGTTAACATTTTGCTCTCTAAGGCTTCCAGGTCTGGCAGACCTTGACAGTACAGCCAAGGTGGAGACACGTGGTCGTACCGAGTGTGCAATATGCGAACGGCAACGCTGCTCAGAGCCAGGGACTTGGGAAGATCAAAGCCATGCTGTGCATCACTAAACACGTGATTTTTGAACCTGGGAACGACAGTTGAAACCAAAAAAAAGTGAGATTGGCAGCACTTATTCTCGTGTTTCTCCAGAAATATTCAAATCTCTTTGGAGATTTGTCGCACTGTGTGAGAAACAGAGTGGGATGTCATGGTACTTGTACTGACAGCTGTCTGTAAGACCCTCCCAGCAAAGCCATCACTGCACTAAGGGGATCAGGAGCTGCAAAAATAATGTCTTGACAGGATGACAATGAGGCAGAATCAGATGGCAGCTCTTCTGTGTGATGCATTCCTGGTAAATATGACTAATTTAAAGGGCAAATCCTACACAGGTGAAGCCACCAGCTGTCTGTGGTACATCAGCCTCAGCACCTTTCAAAATAATTCAATTAATACTTATTTTTGGATGAGATCAGCTGGTCCCAAGTTCTGAGAGTCTTCTGGTAAAGGGACATTTAGTTTTCAATTGTTGGTTGAATATTTGAAGTGTGCCTCTATGCTGAACAAAGGGCTTTAGCACTAACCCAAGTGGGCTCCTCCTGAAGGTCACTGACATTGCTCAGCTCTCAGCCTTCTAGTTATCTTAGCAAAGCTCACAGCAACAAGCCCTTAGTCAAGGTAAAGTCCTTTTAGTAATTTATTCCTCATATTTGTGGAGTGGAAATGGGAAGGCTGCTCAAAAATCTTGTTTTGAGAAGTACATCACTCAAATGGCAATCTAATAAAAAAGATCTTAGATTCAGATCCCACTGTGGAGCATCCCAGGCTCTAGAATCTTTTACCTAACACAGAATTGAGAAAAAAGCCTCATTCACTGCTTTGCAAGGCACTGTAACAGCTTAGAAAATATTTAATGCATCAGTAAGAAACATTACTTCCAGAGGAATTTCAATTCTCTGCATGAATTTTAGTGTTTGTCATCCAAACTTGTTCTGGAGTAACTGGTTCTACAGCAGCATTTTAAGAAACAAATTTATATATATTTATATATGGAAAAGATTATGAGAAATTGGTTCTTGGTGTTCACTCAACTCTGGTAGACAAGGCCAGGCCTCACTTCAAATTAAGAATTTCAGTGTGCTGTACCTTACTTTCTTCTTCAGATTGACCCAAATACAGAAAGTAACATTTTTATCCTTTATGACTGTCTGCATATTTCCAGTTTCAGGATCTTCATACATACTAGCTATCTACAAAGAAAAAAGCCAATTAAATAATATTTTCTATTTATGTCATTTACATTTACACCTGAATAAATGAAAAAAAACCTAAAAAACTCCTACTTATATATATGATTCATTTACTCGAAACAGCAAGATACATGCAACCCAGAAAACTGATTCCCAAGCACATTTTCCTTTTTTTGTTTAAATACTCTTCACCCTTTCCAAGATCTTGCTTTAAAAAATATATTTTAGTCACATGAACTTGTATTAAAAATGTACACAAGGTAACCTTATGACCTACTTTTCAGATTTGCAGGTTTTTTTGGGGGGAGTCAAATAAATTTAGATTAAATCACTGAGGCAAAGCAGGAAACAAATTTCATACGGCACCCCACCCTTGTTTCCAACATCTCCAAATCTTATAAAATTCCACAATAATTTAATCTTTAGCGACTTAACAATGAGAATTTCCCTTGCAAAGTTCAGATTTTGAGGAGTTTTGAAGAGCTGCATGTCTGATATGTGCTACACACATGATTTGGAAACTCAAAGGCTAAATTTGGAACCTCACAGACTCACCTCTCTGACAGTTTAAGAAGAAACAAGCCCAACCATTGTAACAAGACATTTGGAACTAAACTTATATGCACTGCACATATCAAAACTTCAAAGTAGTGACTCTTACTTTCAGCAGGTTCTGTGTAGCTTCATTGTACTTGTGGTGAAGCAGATTCTGCAATTCCAGAATAGATTCCTGGTACTGGATTGCTTCTTTTTCTGTCATCTCATTTGGTGGTGCCTCCATTAAAAGAAGCTGCAAGTTCTCAATTAACTAGAAGACATTACATGTGGGAAAAGGATCTCTTTAATCTACTGTGTGTTCTTTCATAAAAGATGAGGCAAATTGGCTTCCTTTATGCCTGAAAAGATCTTAGTCACAGAAATAACCTTTTCCTAATAGAGCTCTAAAACTGTACTAAGCCAGCATTTATCAGATAGACAGTGCTGGAAATTCCAGGATGAGGAGCCTCCTTTCCTCTAGTCCAATTCCTTCATTCCTTGACCTGTGGGCTGTGAAATCTTATTGTGGGCTGTGAAATCAAATTGCAGCACCCAGCAGACACTGCTGGATAGGAAATAAAGCTCAGAACCAAACCAGCCCAATGAAATCTACATTACACATGCAACTTTCACCCTCAATTTCTGGAAAGACCCCATTTGACTTTCTGAAAAAAATTAACATATATGAGTTAGCATAAATTAAACTCCTAAAATTCTACATTGAAATTAAAATAAAACCCTAAATTTACAGGGCAGGCCCAAATTGCTTCACAAGCCTTCAGTGGTTGGTTACTGCTGTTGGTAAATCTCAATTTTGGGAACTCCTGCTCTTACAAGACCCTTCCTGGCTCAAGGGGTACACAATGAGGCTGTTGCCCACCAAAGCATTTATATATGACATGAATTTATATGCTCTGGCTCAAGGGTGTTTAAAATGGCAGGGAAGATGGATGTTGGGTTACTGGAGCTCAGTGCAGAAACACTACACTCAAATCCCTTAAATGCATATTTAAACTCAACAGACATCACCTTTAGGGTTAACAATAAATCTGTAATGAAAAAAAAAGTAAAAACTCAAGTAAAACCTTTAGGTTCTGAAGGTTACAGCCACAAAAAACCCCAAGCCAACAGTTGGAGGGGGCTGTTAAGGCTGTGCTGAGCTGAAACTGAAATACACCATTTTAACACTTACATTTAGCACCTGTGCCCCCTTCTCCATCACCAGCTCAACGTCCTCATCTTGATCTTCACGCCATAAGCTCATGAAAGTGTTGATTTCCTGCAGCACAGTTGGGTCAGGAATGCCATCACAACTGAGGTAATGCTCCCACTACAGAAAGCAGAGGAGACAGGCACGAGGGGCAAGTGACTATTGGTATTGCAGGAAAAAAAGGGGGGGGCTGAAAGACAATTAGAGTGATACATTCACACCTGCATCTCAATGGGCTTCCAACACCACCTGGCTTACCCCTATGCCAGGAAAAGATGGTTTCATTTGATACTGGTGTGTTAAGGTACTTTTCTGTTCTCATGGGGAGACTTGCATGTCTCCAAAAGCAATGAATTCAGCACCTGCCACAAGTGAGGGGCTGAAAGAATAAGTGACTGAGAAAATAAATGAGGAACCAGCACAGGGGGAAGAGGCAGATGGTTCTCAGACCACATACTGCCAATAAAGCTGAAAATTCCGACTCTGGCAATAAAGCTGCTTAAGAGTCTCTACTCCAGTGTGTTTATTCCTCCTTTCTCTGCCTCTAAAGGAGATTTCCTCTCTCTGGCCAGCACCAATTCAACTGTTACAGAAAACTCTGGTGGGAATGTGAAATCCTAGATTAGGGGTTTTTTTAATAATTTTATTTTCAAATCAGTTATTGGTCATTCTCATAAGTGGTGGAAAGAAAAAACTAGTGGCAGACTAAACCCACTAAATGCTAAACATAAGCCTAATATTGGCTCATGGGATCAATTTAACACCTATAATGTAATTTTTTCACCCATATAACAGGATATTAAGGAAACATTGCCTCCCTGTTTGCTGTGAAGATGAATAACACCATGTTACTGAAGATTGCATTACAAAGTAAAATGGATCTTTTAAAGCAAAAACACTGCTATAATTGCATTCCCAACCACTTCCATAAGCATTTCCACTGAATCCAAAGAAAGCAATAGTAGGTGAGTGCTGAGTGCACTGGAAACTCCTGTAGAAAAGATTGATCAGTCTTCAGTAATTAAAATATCTGATTTTTTATATATATATATGTATTTTTGCACTTAAAAATGTTTCAGTTTCATCACCATATCCTTAAAAATAACAGCACTTGTTCTTTGAGAAAAAGAATAAATTTTATGATAATTAGTAAATATATATGTTAATCTGAACTGACATTGCACAGAAATAGATGTTAAAACTCATCATTTGATAGTCTGTATTTCTTTAGCTCTAAATATTGTTAACAGCAGACTAATACAAACTCTGGTATTTCCCATAATCTATCAGGATTTTATTAGAAGATTTATTTTTTTTAAAAAAAACCAGTTCTATTTTGCCCTTACTCTTGAAAACAAGAAAGCCTTATGTTTCTCCTTCCAAGAAACCCTGGCAATGATCACAAGCTGTAACAAGGAAATGCCCATTGCATTTAAAGAAAAATGGTTACAATGAGACTGGTAAAGCTGTCAAAGTGGCTCCTTAAAGATCCTGTGGTACCTCCAACCTTAAAATTTTCAAAACCCAACTGAGCCCCTTGATATAAGTTCAGAGTTTGCCCTGCTTTGTGCAGGAGGTGGAACTACATGAATTTCAGAAGTGCTTTAAGATGATTTATCCTATGATTCTAAATTTGTTCTGCAGAAGCTTTAAGAGGATTAAACAAGACAAAGAGAAAAATCCTCCTGTCCAGAAGTCAATTTAACCTTACCTGGAACCAAGCTGACCAAATCTCACACCACACTGTTACTGAGTGATGTCTGCAAGATGGATTCACATGAGAGGACTGTTCTCCTGGTGTATTTCTATATCTGACTACTTCAGATTTAACTCTATAGGTACATAACACCATTGTGTGACAACTCAACCACCCTAAACTGCAGACATGGACTCTTAGCTGCATTTCCCTCTGTTTCCAGCCCTGACGTGTGCCATGTCCTTCAAAGTTTTGGCCAACCTCTCTCCAAATGATGATCTGTGATATCCAGGAACCACTGCAACAAATGCTGTTGACTGTCTCAAAATGTATTAAAAAAAAAAAATCTAAGCCCTAGTAGAGCTTTTTTTTCTGAAATGTTTAGAAGTGGAATGAATTAAAGAAATAGAAAAGGAAGGACAAAGGATTTTGGCAAGAAAGCTTACCTTTGCATATACTCTGTAATCCACCTTCCAGTGCTGTGCAGACAGAAACTTCTGCTCCAGTGAATTGAGTTCTGCTAGTTCAGACTCCTTTTGTTCTTGATACTGTTAAAACATATACATATCAAACAGAGCAGTTAAAGACTTGGCTTACTTCTTACAATTACTTTACATAAAAGAAGCATGTTTGGGACATTTGAATGAGTTATTATTTAAACAAGTCCAAAAACTGATAACTTGTGGCTTTTTTATGAAACATTCAATTGAGAAGCCTCTGGCAGTTTGCAATATGTTACTGTCATGACATTAGTTGCTGAGCCATATGATAAACACAGTGTGTGTCATATGATTGTTAACCTCTCCCTTGAACAGTTTCCATATCATCATCCTAATGGGAGCTGCTAAAAATGTAAGCATCTGTTGGAAAAATATGTACCAAATTATTTGATTTTTTTCCTTATAATTTCTCTGCTTTTAAGTTCATCTTCTCCCCAGGGGAAAAACATATTCTGTGAGGTACAGAGGGCAGAGGCAAGAATTACTTTTTTCTAAAAAAAAAAAGAAATATTTGTTGCAAATCTCCATTTTTCTTTGAAAACAAAAATATTTATACATTACCAATCAGTTTCTGTTCTGAATTCCAGTTTTGTCAGAAAAAACAGTCTAATACACACATATCCATCTCTGTATCTGCCCTAACACGTAACCAATTAGGGAATTTACATCCTAATTCCTTCCTTGCCACAGCTGTACCAAATATAATTATGGGGAACACAATAAATACATTCAACTGAAAGCATAGTGGAAATGGGGAAAAAAAAAAAAGGGCATTTATTTAAACTGGAGTATCACATATCACAAAAGTTAATGTATTTAAATGTCTCAAAACCAGGCAAGTCTACGTCATCTGTTTTTCTAAATCAAAGCAGCACTAAGCCAAACATTTGCTTGATGAAAGAATATTGTAGGAAAACAAAATCAGCACCATTTTCTTTGACTTTACATACATTTATTACTAATCCAGCTCAATTTGTGGGCTCTTATCCTCCAGTGCCCTGGCTAGGTTTCAGGACTAATGTTAATCCATGGAAGCTGGCAATCTTCCTCTATATTTTCCCAACAGTAAGTACACAAGGGAATTAATTCCTATTCTCACACTGAATGACCAATGTTTTACAGACCTTGTCTCAGGTTTAGAAATAGGATCAGCTTTTCTCAGTGGGTACAAACTCACTTTTGCCTCAAGCTTTTCCATGCGCTCTCGTTCGAGCCTCTCCTTCTCAAGTCTTGCTGCTTCTCGCTCAGCTTCCTCTGCAGGTTGGGAAATAGATCAAGAGCATAACCATATTTTGCTTAATAAAACCAGACAAATGATTCTGTTATTAACTGTAGTAACAAAAGAACCATAAAATGAGCAATATAAATGTTTACCATTGCACAGAAATCTTCCATGAGTCAAATTAATCTGCATCATAGTACTAAAACACACAATGTATGGCACTACCCCATCAGCCTGTGATGATGCCAGAGGAGACAAGGATCAACAGGTCCTCTTTTCCCCCTCAGAAACAGCAGCAAGAGTGTTCTCTTTCTATTACAGCTTCTTAATCCAAAGTCTACAGTGAAACTGAGTGGTTTGGTTCCGAGTTACTCTTCTCCTCTCCTACAACCTCAACCTTCCAGCTGTTTGTTCACTGAAATCCTCTTCAGGATCAGCTGCTCCCCATCACAGCTTTGCCTCCTCTTTGCTGCCATAAGGACTAGAAAATTTGAGAGGATGTGGAAGCTGAGCTTGATTTCAGCCTCTAAGCCTTCAGCCCAAGCTGAATCCAGATGTTCCCAAAAAGAGAGTCATAAATCACGACTCTCATAAACCTCATAAATCATGTCCAGGGTATCAGTGTTGCACTGAGGTAAGAGCAACAGCAGTTCCCAAATCTGCCTGTACTCTCCTGAGCTGCTACTCCCCCCACAAAGGGCTACTACTGATTAGGAGTCAGAGCATGCCCAAGCCCCCACCAGCATGTTAATTCTTCCCAAGTTCCTAACTGCAGTAGAAATAATTAGTATTGCTCTGATAGGAAAGTGAGACGTGGCATCAAGTAACACAGAGTTTGGCCCACATCAGAAAAGGGAGAGGAATCACCTGTGTTTGTGAAACAAGTATCAATCCACATGGAGCTCAAGAAATTAGTTTCTGTACATTTATTTAAAAGAAGTGGTTTGCCCATTGTATTCCCCATAAATGCAGTGCACAGTACCTTGCTGTTGTTTCTGTAATGCTGATTTTTTAGCCTTGCTCTTTTTGCCACCGCCCTTAATGTTTGCAATAAATTAGAAGAAAACAAATGTCAGTGTTATTTTAATACATTCTGGGGGTATATAACTCTGTAAGTTTAAGGTGATCCCCAAATTAAGATTTTAGACTCCATACACAGACAACAAAGGCCCCAGAATGGCAAGAATCTTCATTTTCACAACATTTTAGGCAATACTGGGAAATGTATTTTAGGACAAGTCTGGCATTTAGAAGCATCTAATTCAAAAGACAAGTAACAAAGGGTTCTCTTTTCTGTTATAAAATCCTCACTGCAAATTCAGACAGTCCACTATTCAACTTCCAGCCTAATCCTAGAATAACTGTATTTTAAATTTGGATTTCTCAGAAATTGTTGTATCAATTCTCATTGATCAGTTTGGTCTGGGTGTATAGTTTATAAAAATAAGAGACAAGTAACATGCAAAAATCTACTTTCATGTAACAGGTGAACCAAAACAGAACAGTGATTTTTGTCCTATAATTCACAGCATTCACAGATTTCTTACTGATGATACACATAAAAATGTGTGATAATTGGATCTAAACTGCAAAATTAATTTCCAGCCACCCTTATTGTTTACGAGTGGGGCAAAAAGGCCTATTTTTTTATACACATGAGAAAATAAACCATGGTATTCTGCACTGTTTCCTCCACATACTGGAGCCTAAGTGACAGCAGCCTAAATTTAGGTTGAAAGGCAAGGTATTGATGATAAAATACACCAAAAAAATGCATCCTGATCCTTTTAATGCACAAAGTGTGTTACAAATACTGTTATTTCATGCCCTGATTCTGATTTCAGATATAAATAACTACTTGGAAAGCCGTTCACTTTACACTACTTTGCATGGCAATAAACACATAGATAAGAATGACTTTGAATACAGAGGTTATCACAAAGCTGGAACAAAACCAGTGGTAACAATTTAGTGCAAAGAACACATGTATACCCACCAGAGTCTGAGTGCATCTTATCACATTTGTTACCAAACCGTTTCTTTTCAAAATTATCCTAAAACAGAGTCAGTAAAATCCACCATTCTACCCATGAAAATTTCGAGGAAGAATCAGTTCTTTGCGCTTAAACAAACAAACAAACAAATCCTTGATCACTTTCAGTGACAACGCAAAATCTGTTTGTTTCCATTATTTGTAATCACTTTCTAGTCTCTTTCTTTTCCCATTCGAATGACTTAACATAGCACTGACAAGACTGAGATGCACAGCTGGGAAGCATGGAAAAATTCATTATCACTGAATTCAAAGGATCCATGGGATGAATTTATACAATCCAGTTTCCCATGGACTTCTGCCTGTTGTCCCTCCACCCACCATAATCTGTGTCCAGCCTGTGGCTCGAATCACAGAGGTTGGAAAAGACCTTGAAGATCATCAAGTCCACCCTTGTCCCCCAGAGCACTGACTGCCACAACCAGTCCTTCCTTGGACACCTCCAGGGCTGGGCACTCCAAACCTCCCTGGGCAGCCCTACAGTGTCTGACCACCCTTTCCATGAAGAAATTCTTCTTGATGTCCAACCTGACCCTCCCCTGGCACAGCTGGAGGCTGTTTCCTCTCATCCTGTCATTTGTTCTCTGGGAGCAGAGCCCGACCCCCACCTGGCTACAACCTCCTGTTAGGGAGTTGGAGAGAACAAAAAGGTCTCTTCTGAGCCTGATTTTCTCCAGGCTGAGCCCCCTCAGCTGCTCCTCACCAGACCTGTGTTCCAGACCCTTCCCTGGACACACTCCAGCCCCTCAATGTCCTTCATGTATTGAGGGCCCAGAACTGGACACAGGATTTGAGGTGTGTCCTCCCCAGTACAAAGGGACAATCCCTTTTCTGGTCCTGGTGGCCACACTGCTCCTGACACAGAGCCGGGACATGGCTCTCTGCCTGGAAACCCCTGCCAAACAAAACACCCCACAGCTGCCCTGGCCACCTTCCCTCTGCAGGAACACAACTTGGCCTCCCTGCACAAGGCATATAAGCCTGGTGTCCTGGAGATGCCTCTTCCTCCTTCAAATTCAATTAACACTGAGCAACTGTCCCCAGGAGGGAAAAAACCAGATTAAAATAGTAAACACAACAGTGAACTAGAGCATGTTTCTGCCTACCTACCTTTTTCTTTGCTTTTGGACCCTAAAAGATCAGGGAAAAAAGGAAAGTGAACATCAGAGAACAGGTTATCAACTCTAAAAGAATAATTAGAAAATACAGCTCACCTGTAAAATTAGGTGAGATTAACAATGGAAAAACTGTAATGACAATAACTTCAATACTGCAGATAATTAGCTACTAACACACGACTGAAAACCATCATAGTTCATCAGGATAAATTACACTTATAATTAAAGAAGTGCATTTACTCATTCCCACTGTTAAAAAACGAACACAGGTGAAACATATAATTTAGTGTGAGACATAATTTAGCAAATATTTCCTGGTGTTTTCTGAATCCACCAACTGGCACTGTATGCTATTCCGAGTGACACTAAATCACATCATGCAACATTAAATGACATCATGAGTCTTTTCTCACTGGAGAGAAGGAGGAATTAGGGAATTCCTGAGCAACTACAGGAAAGCAGAGCAGATCCCAGAGGGCTGAGCATCCAGCAACAAATCCCTCCTTTACCAACCCCATTTCTCTGGGCAAACCTATATGTTGCCATGTGGATTTGCAGTGCCATTCCCACCCTGGTGGGGATCCGGCCCCTGGATGAGGATGAGGATGAAGAGGATGAAGAGGATGAGGATGGAATGCCGTGCCCAGGCATGGAGTTTGTCCAAGGGTTGCTGTGTGGATTTGCAGAGCCATTCCCACCCTGGTGGGGATCCTGCCCCTGGATAAGAATGAGGATGATGTGGATGAGGATGAAGAGGATGAGAATGGAATGCCATGCCCAGGGATGGAGTTTGTCCAAGTGTTGCCACATGAATTTGCAGGGCCATTCCCACCCTGGTGGGGATCCTGCCCCTGGATGAGGATGAGGAGGATGATGAGGATGAAGAGGATGAGGATGGAATGCCGTGCCCAGGGATGGGGTCTGTCACCACGGATCGGCCCTGGCGACACATCCTGACCCCCCTCCCAGCCGGGTGTGTCACACTGACAGCAAACTGAGCACTGCGGGAAACCCGAGGTGGGTTTTGGTGTTTTTTTTTGTCTCAAATCCTTTCTCCCCACGCCCCGGTCCCTCACCCGGAGTGGGGGGGGGGGGGTTCGGCCCAGCCCTTCCCACCTCCCGGTCCTTCCCACCTCCCGATCCCCTGATCCCGATCCCGACCCTTCCCTTCCGCTCCGCACCATGTCGCGGTGTGCCTTTTCCCGCAGGATTCCCGCAGAATTCCCGCAGAATTCCCACACTGATCCCCTCGAGGATCCCCTCAGGGACCCCCCCGGATCCGCCCGCCCCGCCCCGCCCCCCGCGCATGCGCGGCCCGGCCCGGCCTGCCCGGGATCCGGCACCGGGAGAGACCGGGATAGGCCCGGGATAGGGAGAGGGTGAGAGGGAATGGGATAGGGCTGGGAACAGGGAGAGGGAATGGGATAGGAATGGGGCAGGGAGAGGGTGAGGGGGAATGGGATAGGGAACAGGGAGAGGGACCGGGATAGGGGGAATGGGATAGGGCTGGGACAGGGAGAGGGACCGAGATAGGGCTGGGACAGGGAACAGGGAGAGGGACTGGGATAGGGCTGGGAACAGGGCGAAAGCCTGGGAGAGCGCTGGGAAGCGGGAGCGGCCCGGGAGAGGCGGCGGCTGGAGCTGGATCCAGGAATCCCGTGCTGTGTGTTGGATTTGGGGTGCCCCTGGATCCTTGGAAGTGGCCGGGGCTGGGAGCAGCCTGGGACGGGCAGGGAACTGGCCTCGATCTGTAATGCACTTAAACAGTGTTAAAAAAAAGCAACATTTATGAATGCAACAGTTGCTGGTATTCCTAGTTTTATATATATGTATGTAAATATATATGAACTATATATATAAATTTATATGAATATATAAACAATATAAATACACAAATATATAACATATAAATCTAAGTACCCACTATAAAGATTAAAAATATAACTAATATATAATATAGAAATATATAAATTGTGTTAATATATAATAAATATGTGAACCATATAAATATACAAGTATATAATGTGTATATATAATCTAAGTATTCCTTCTATATATAAATCCTTTTCAATTTATATATATAAATTCCTTAAATATATAAATCTTAAGTATTCCTTATAAATATTATAATTAATATAGAAATATATGTGTTAATAGATATGAACATATGGACTATATATAAAATATAAAATACATAATGTATTTAATATATATTGACTATAAACACATTTAATTATATATTTCATATAAATAAATATATATAGTATAAACATATTTATGTATATTTAGCAGGGTTTCTTTAGCAGCCCACAGAGAAGCTGCCAGGCCAGCAGGTGGAGGGACTGTGAGGATGTGAGAAAGCAGCTGATGAACAGCAAAAAGGGTCACAGTGGTTGAAGAGTTTTGAAGTTTGTTTTCCATTTGAGGTGAGGGAGGAGAAGAGAAGGGGCAGCTAAATGGAATCAAAATTAGGAAGGCAAAGGCAGGAGAGACAGAGCCAAGAGGGCTCAATGGGATAGAGGAGCCCTCGGGAGGATGAGGCTGGGGTTGACTGGCTCCCAGGGAAGGCTGATGTCCAAATGATTATCCCCCAGGTAAAAAACCCAAACAAACCAAAAAATCAGACAAGAATAAAGAGTTCACCGAAATGTGAGAATGGCCAATTCTTTAAGAGGTGAAGTGGTGAGACTGTACAAAAATGTAAGTTGTCTTAAATGCCACCAGCACTTTCCTTAACTGGAATATAAACCTCTCTCACTGTGCACCAAGTTTATTAAAAACATATTTTTTGTTTCCTCCAAGCTGCTGTACCTTGGAAGGGAGTACCCCAAAGGAGCAGACTACTTTAGAAGCCGTTTGAAAGCAGCTTTTCTAAGACACAAGGACGAGAAAGATCCTGAGAAAATTAAACAACTAATTGCACGGGGAGAATTTGTTATAAAGGAGCTGGAAGCTTTGTACTTCCTGAGGAAATACCGAGCCATGAAGCAGCGCTACTACAGCGACGACAAGCAGTGACTGTGCGTGGAACCCACACACCCGGGAAAGCTAACAATAAAGGAGATGTAACCTCAAAACAAACCAAATGTAAATCCTTCCAGCCCCTCTAAGGTACAAATTAGGACTCTGCTTCCCCTCAAGCCTGAAGCATTTGGGTTGTGTTTTCACAAAAAGTTTTAGGGGTAACAGGTTTTCCTCAGCTGCTTTGGACCTCCTCAAACTAACACTTGAAACACTTGAAGTGTGAGATGGTTTTGCAGGAAGGAGTGGTGGCACAGCTCTGTTCTGTTTCACTTCAATACATACTTTGAACAGAAGCTCTTCTTACCCCCTAGCTGCGTTTGAATGTCAATTCAAAGTGCTAATGCTTGGTACTTGGAAGATTAGCCTGATTTTGAAAGTCCTCCACATTAAATGATTCGATTTCCCCTGTAAATGAGGGCCTTCTCAAAGGTAAAGTTCTCTGCTCGGCCCTGGTGAGGCCACATTTGGAGTAGCAGGTTTAAGTGTGTCTCCACAGAAAGAAAAGGAGCTACTGGAGAGGCCAAAAAGATGTTTAGGGGTCTGGAGTGTCTCTTATGAGGGCAGGGTGTGGGAGCTGGGCATGTTTATTTTGGAGAAGACTCAAGAGAGGATCTCATCAATGCATATAAATATATCACAGGCCGGTGCCAGAGGGTGGTGCCAGATTATTTTTGAGGAGCAATGGCCATAAACTAAAACACAGCAGTTTTCACCTCAGCCTGAGGAGGAACTTCTTCACACTGAGAGTGGCAGAGCACTGGAACAGCTGCCTGGGTAGCGCATGGATTCTCCTCTGGAGACATTCCAAACCCACCTGGATGTGTCCCTCTGCCATCTGCTCCCAGTGACCCTGCCTTGTTGGGGGGGTTGGACTGGGTGATTCCTAGAGGTCCCTTCCAACCTAAACAATTCTGTGGTTCTGTGGCGGTGAATTCTTAAAGCTTTTAATCTCATCTCCTTAACTTGCAGAGGCACCACCGTCCTGTGTTAGGAAGACGACTGCGGGGTCAGGAAAGGGGTGAGTCTAACAGTGGTCTAAGCACTTAGACCCTGAAAGTAATTTCTGCTCCTACTGATTTCTGGTGTTGTGGAGCTGCTGCAGCAGGAATAGAGAACTTGATCTTTGCCCCAGGAAGAGGAGTTTAGCCATAGCTGTTTGCTCTGTAGGTCTTGGCTAGACTAGCACAGACTTGTGCCAGAGCTGATACTCTGTACGTTGCAGGGTTTGCTGGCATTTCCACCAACTAAACAACACTGGAGATAGAAATAATCTTGGAAATATAGGTAAGGAATCACTGCAGTAGAGCTGTTGGCAATAGCAAGTCTTCACGCTGTCACAAGTAACTATTTTGGGGTCACTGAATCAACAGCCAGCACAGGTTTAATATAAAAAAGCGTGACAAAGTCCACTGGCAAAATTCACTCTACTACTCACTGCATTGTGAAAGCTAAAAATTAATCAACCTAAACCTAAAATCAACCAAAAATTATCTATGTGGAGGCTGGGGATGGAGAAAGGGTAAGGATAGAAGGAATAAGGGGGGATCCTCCTGTTGAGGTCAGCGGACCCCCTTCCCCAACTTAGCCCTGGACTGGACAGTTTAGGCCTAAAGGTTTAACAGCACTTCACAGCACTTAATTGGTAATTTGATTTAAACAACAAAATATTCATATAGCATTTACTATAAGCACGACTTCAAGGCCTGTTTTAGTTACGAATCTGAAGTACTTTAGAATTTAGGAGAGCAAACATACCCAGCACATTTGATGTAGGATACCTGCACTCACACAGACCTAATGGAATACATACCTGGGAAAAATTCCAGTGGAATTCAGTGCTCCATGTCAGATGTCCTTGTACCTTGTGAACAGCCTCCATCATCATCATCATCATCACTCCTCCAGACAGCCAGCTCAAGACTTCACTGGCTCTGAGGCCCCACTCAGAGGGTCGCAAAAGAGCTGGATTTTGTCACAGTAACTTTCCATCCTGACCCCAGTTTGGGTCGGTAACTGGCTTCGAAAAACGTTGCTCCACTTGGGATGTTACTCAGGCAAACAAAAGGAGTTTCCAAAGGGCTGCTGGTTCAAACCCAGGAGCTCGTTCCACAGCTGGGAACACTTTTCCTGATGAGCTCAGGAGTTGCTCAGCCCAGGTGCTGTTCATGAAGGCCTAACGAGGGTGAGCAGTGGCTGAGGAGGGAGCAGGCACTGAAATTCTTGCACTGAAAAAGCTGGGGCAGAAACTCACAATAACTATCTTTTATTACATTACAATAAATAGGAGCAGTACAGTTTGACAAAAAAATGACAAATTCCAGATCACCTCACAGCACGTACTCCTAAAAACATTAAAAATTTTAAAACAAACAGTGGTCTTTTTTTTTTTCCTTTTTTTTTTTAACTTAATGTCTGGCATGACCAACATTCCTAGGTCACACAACCAAATTATGGAAAAACTGGATCACACTGCATATGTTCCACATCAAATAAAAGCACAATGTACAAAATGTGCATGTTTCAGTTTGCACTATACAAAAATAGTTAAAATACATTCCAGGTAAACATATTACATTAAGAAGTCATTCTAGTAAGAAGTTGGCACTCAAGAGGAAAAAGCAGAAGTATTTTCAACATGAAAACACAAGACAGTGGAATAAAGAAATGTTAGGAAAGATTTACCATCTATGTAGCTTTATGTAAACTTGAGACAAAATGATTTGTTTTACAGTTTGATGGTCTTTGAAGGTAATAATTGTATTGCTTCATAGTATAGACAAGAGCAGAAGGTTGTGTGTGTGTCAGTATTTACCCATGACAGAAATCCTGTTATTGTAACAAAGTCCACACTCCTCAGTTAGCAAAAAAATTTAGGGCGATGAAACTGGTCAGAATAATTGAGTTTGGAGCAAACCAATGACAAAGGTGTTTACCAGAGTTACATAAAGCTACTGTAAGAAGGTGTTACTCCCTGACACGTTCATTCAGTAGTTGCTCTCAGGACAGACAAGCACCCAGGGATGTTCTGTGAAAGCATCTCAGACAGGGCAAGACAATGAGGATGGGATGAACCTGTGCAAGCTGCAATCCAACATGCTTCACCAAATCTCAACAAATACTAAGACAAAATTGCACAACAGTGGCAAGGATGTGGTTTGCTTTTGCTGGTTTGGGTTGGGTTTTTCTAGTAAATAAGGGCTAATCTAAGAGGATTTTATACTAATTTAATCAGACCACATTTGCTGAAAAAAACCCCAACACTAGTTTATATATAGCTTTATAGTAGAGCTATATAAATCTACATTTGATGAATAAGACATTTCAGCTCCAATTTCCTAACAGGTTTTAGTTAAATTAACGTCCAAGTTTTAGACCAGTCCTAATTTTACATGCAGTGTGACTCAGTTACCAAAATTAAAGTAACCTTAAGGTTACTTCCGTTTGCTCAATGCATACTATCAACTTGTGCTACATTCTTCGTGTGTAGTCAAGAGTGTCTAAAATGTGCAAATACCTGTCTCCAAGACACTTTAACCCTGGAAGCTCTGAAATACCTTCTGACATAAAGAATCTGTTCTTATTGGTTCTTACAATATAACGTTAGCTCTCCTGTTAAATATTTCCTTATCCACGTTCCACATTGAAGCTGAAAGGGGGGAAGGGGCCTTGGATTTTGGTGAAGGGTGGGGAATGGGGGGCACAGGCAGGGAAAGACATGATTTCTCTCAGCCACATGGAAATTAAAGAACATGCAGGATGTGCTCCCTGCCAGCTTTGCATCTTTCCACCTCCAACAGTCACTCTGGGGCTCTTGTGTAGAAGCAAAATGTTACTTTTCTCATGCAGCTGCACCTTTGGCATCATAGAAATGGGCCAAGTTACACAGTGCAATTTTTACATACCTGTGTAAAATTTCCAGGGAATTGTTTAGGTATACCTTAGGGTAATGCTGCTGTTCTCTGTTCCCAACTTTCCAGTGTCCTGAACTATCCTGCTTCAGTGTCTTGTGTCTTAGTTTTTGGGTACACCAGAGCCACATCTTCAAATGTTCCTCTGCAGCTCGGTTTGGCTACTATGAAGAAGTGAACCTTCAGGGACCAAAGCTCTAATGAAACAAACAACTCCACACTGACAGTGAGACAACAGGGTCTGGCAACACTGGAACTACTGGCTCGTACTTCAGTGCAGAATAACTAGGCTACTGCAGTACCAAAAAGTGAAAGCTCCTGCAAAAATCCTGCATTAATTCCAATCAGGAAAAAAAAAAAAAAAAAAAACAAGAAGGGACGGGAAAATGAAATCACAAGAAAACTTAATCACAGAGAAAGACAACACTAAAATCTTGGTCTAGCTTCAGGTCAGTCTAGACACTGGAATGCCACTCACCAACCATTAAATCTGTGCAACAAAACTAGTACTTCACAGACATCACACAAACAACACTGACTCTGGAAACCATGCTGACAGTTTGTGCAAATTCCACACCATTTCTATGGAATAGTGGATTCCCAAATTATTTGCATGAAGCAGCTAAATTCAACTCATTCGTTCACTCATTTGATGTTACTAGAATTTAAGATTTCTCCCCTATTTTGCACAAAACTTGGGCATCTGGAAATATTTAATGCCACTCTTGGGGGGAGGGAGGAAAAAGAATGGGTTTACTCCACTATATAATTTAGGATTGATTCTGATTTAATTCTCATGGTAAATTCTGGGCCCATGTGTGAATTAACCTAAGAATTTCAACCTACTCATCTGTTAAGGCTTTCTAGTATTTCCTAGAGACATTAAGGGTGAAATCCTGCACCTACTGAACAAAGCTACAGAAAGGTTGGACACTGGGGGGGATTTCACCTTGGTCTTCAGACACAAAAAGTCAGTGAAGGTCTTAAAGCAATGCATTAACAATAGCAAATCAACCTAATTAGAACTTTTACTTTTTCCATTGCCAGATGTGCATTGTCATCTTTTTTTTAATTTTTTTCTTTTTTTTTATAGAAAAAATAGAGTCTTTAAAGAGTGATCGTGACAAATTGCAGTGAAATTTTTTTTTCTGAAAGTTTTTATCTTTACATTCATTAAAGTTGATCTGAAATGCTACAAGACTAGATGCCTAGAAGCAAAATCTACAGGAAGACTATAAAGGCTTCTGGTCTCTCTCTATTGCAATAATCAGTCTAAAAGAAAGGAAAGGTTAAAATGAAAGTCTCTTTTGCTAACTAGTCCTTTTTCCCCAACCCGATTTACAAACCCAAAAATTCCTAGGGGATGTGATTTATGTAATTAATAGAATGTGTAGAGCATCATTTCATTGTTTGCTTTGCACACAGAACAGAAGTTCACAATCAGTAAGAAAAATAGGAAGTTAGCAACTGTGCATGCACCAAAGAATCCTAAGACAGTTCTCAGGTTTTTGTGTGTGGTTTGTTGTTTTTTTTTGTTTGTTTTGTGTTTGGTTTTTTTTCACAGACATTGCTAGTTCAAGAATCAACAGTCCAAGAATACTGGCACTTTAAGAGGAATGAAGTTTCCACTGTCATTTAAAACAAGCATTCAGGTAAAGCTAACAGGATCATGAAGCAGAAAGTAAAGTAATGCTAAAACAAATGCTAATAATTTAGTGTAATGTACAAAATTACTTCAGTACTTCTTAAGGATAAACTGTATTTACATAACTATACACTTTGTCTTTGTCTTCTTTTTCTTCTTTTTACCATCTTTGCTCATCTTCTCTTTGTGTTTTCTGATTTCTCGGACTAATGTGTAGAAGGCATCATCAACACCCTGAAAAGATACAAACACGGACATGTTTAGGATCAGGATCAGACTTCCATGCCTGCCATCCTTTGAACAATTAATCCTGACTGCAGGCTGCTCCTCTCCTGAGTTCTGTTCCCAAACTGGGCTTAGGACATCCTGCAAGTGAATTCCTGCTCAGGGCTTGAGCACAGACACCCCCCACAGGTCAAATCCCATTATTTATGTGGTAAGGAAAGTAGTGTGTAATGCTTTCTTCTCCATCTCAAAGAGGGCATGTTGTCCCACGTCAAGCTGGAGAACTATAGGACAGGTTATGTGCAGATAGACAGATTGAACCACACATTTAAATTTTAAGTGTATATTATCAAAGAATCACAGAATGGTTTGGATTGGAGGGGACCTCAAAGATCATCTCATTCCATAGGCAGGGACATCTTCCACCAGCCCAGGTCACTCAGAGCCCCATCCAACCTGGCCTTGGACACTGCCAGGGATCCAGGGGCAGCCACAGCTTCTCTGCCCAGCCTGTGCCAGGGCCTGCCCACCCTCCCTGCCAGGAAGTTGTGAAGCATTAGCTACTTTTCTTTATGCCATAACAATCTATATGGGGCTCTGAAAAGTAAATTCAAGTATTTGTACCAGTAATTCCATACCCAAGACAGTTATGGTTAATATACATATTCAAATCATTTATCAGGCACACTGATATAGTAACCACACCACAATTTTATAGATCTTCACATATGCAAATCAATCAAATCAATCCCATCTCCCAAGGATAAATAATTATCTCATAAACCATTCTGTTAACTTGTATAGTTAAAGGCACTTTATCTCTGGTGCTGTATCATGCACAGTCACTTAAAATTTCCATGGCTCCAACACTTAAGCTACAAACACAAAAGCTAATGTTTGTTTACATTGAGCAGTTTTCCATTATTTTGGGGGGTAATTACAGCGGAAAAAACTGACTTCTGGTCCAAAGAGACCAGTATATCCAAAAGCCTGATATGAACTATTATCAAGTACAATGTTACACAGTGTACTATATAACAACCCATTTACCTCAAACCATTTCTGGCCTAGCTTTCGGGTTGCTTCAAATCCCAATCAAGTACCCAAGCTGTCAGTCAGTCTTTAATAATTTAAATAGAAGCAGTTATAAAATCATGAAGACAAAAAAAGATTTCTTGATTCTTTGCTGCTTTACTCCTTGTGATATCCTTTAGATGGCTCAGAAATAGCTGTATAATGTTATTTACTGGATCACAGCAGCCAACTGCACCACTGCAGAACTGGGTGTAGGAATCCAGCCCTACAACTGGCAGGCAGCTGCCTCCCTCTTGTTAGCAACACAAGTGGTGAGGAGCTTTAATAAGAAAAGTCCAAACAACAGGGAGGTGTTAAATGGCTTCACTCAAAAAGCAACGCTTCCAATGTAAGCTAAATTTAATTAAAACTTTCAAGTTCATAAAACATTTACACATAACTGATGTGCAAAGTCTTTGGCAGCCCAGCTCCCAATATTAATAGTACACTTTTCTATACTGCAAGACCTTGGAAATAACCTGTTGTACATTTTGAGGTATTACTGATCAATGTGAAATTGATGCAGGTCATGTCCCCCATTAATCCTGTGAGAATTAAAAATACTTGGTATTATTTTACAGAGAGCTATTTGCTTATGTCTTCAGCATTACTGCACAAAGTGAGTATTTAGCAATATTCACACAGGGAAATGGTGTACAAGTAGTTCAAAGTGATTCTCCTGCAGGCCTCAGTATTAAGGAGGAGGAGGAGAACATTAAGAATCACAACAGAGAGAAGAACAGTTTCATCCTTAGAACACAAGAATGGTGTAAAAAAAAAACCTCTGCACAATGTTCTTCTACACTTCCTTAAAGAACCACCTCTCACAACTGCCTTTCAGTTGGTGTCTTCAAAGGAGACACACTTAAAAATTGCAATGAGCAACCCTCCCTTCTCATTAAACCAGTTTTAAAATAAATGCAGAGAAAACAGCTCATAGAAAGTAATACCCAGGTATTATTATGGACCTTTAGAGACATGACATGACCATCAACGCTGAAAGTTTTGTTCTATTAATGTGATGATCTTTCAAATACAGGGCATGTTGCAAAATAGCATGACAGAATGGATTGGGTTGGAAGGGACCTTAAAGATCACCCAGTGATCTTCAGTGATCCTGCTGTGGGCAGGGACACCTTTCGCTAGGCCAGGCTGCAGAACTGATTTGGCTTTCATCCTTGCATTTACACCTTTGTAAATCAAGCCTCATTCATTATTGATGATGCACTTAGTAGTCTGGCCCTGCCACAATTCATCTTCAATTCAGGTAATTAATACAACATGACACACAAAACTGTGTTTAGAACATGTGAGAGTTAGAAGGGGAGAACTCAAGATCAAGTGAGGTCTTTCACTTTTCAGCCTGTCCATTAAATTTTAAATGTAAGTAGTGGCTACTCTGTTTACAGAAGGTCCCTGAAGGCATCCCTGGTGCAAGATCAAAGGCGGCCAAACCTTTCCAGGCAGCTCTTTGAGCAGGAAGGGAGCGCAGGCAGCTGACCTTCCTCCCTCGAACAATGCAGGGATTGTGTGCAAGCCTTTTGGAAAGTTAAGATGTACTGAATGAGTGCTTTAAATCCAGGCTCAGATTAGAAACTCACAATTCCCTGTGCACGCTCAGAACTAAACCCCACTGCCTCAATAAAGGTGCATTGACAGAGCTTGCTCCTGGCATTTGTTTTGCTAAAGGGCAGCTACGAAAGGCAAAGGGAACAGAAATGTCAGAACTGTTCCCACAGAAACAGCCTGCTCCTGGCTATGGCTTTTCTTTGGAGCACCACATGGTCCCATGACTGTAGAGAAGGCTGGAGATGTGCTTGCATGATTACTATCTAGAAGAACTATCAGTAAGAAATGTCAAATTCATAAGGAATTCAGAATTCCTTCAAACCCCAGCCCCCCAAACAGACCCCTAAAAAAGTTCTAAGTTGTAGTTCTTTTTTGTATTTTTTAATACTTAATACATACATACACACATGTATCTGTCATGAGGAAGAGAAATTATTTGTACCCTCTGTATTACTATGGACAAATCCTTGAATGACAATTTGAATTGAGAACCTGGGCATTTTGAAATTCCAATCTACAACTTTTTGCAATTCAAACTTTCCATTATTAACCCAGCTCAATCTGAACTACATGTCTAATTTACACCCTAGAGAAACTAGTATGCTTTTTATGTACAAACTGATGCTTGCAAGAAAGAGCTCTTTTGAGGATTTTACAACTGAGTTTTAGAAATTTCTTCCTGCTGGCTGAAAATCACAGATGGAGCAAAAGATGTTCTGTACTTTTTTCTGGGGAGTCAAAGTTTTCAGTTACCTTGTGCAAGGCTGATACAACTAAGATAGGTAGTAAGAAGATAAAGCAATCACAGAATATTCTGAGTTGGAAGGGACCCACAAGGATCACTGAGTCCAACTCTTGGAATATTCCAAGAGGGAGGAAAACACTCCAAACCATCCAACTTGATTATTCACAGAATACTAGCATTGCAAACTGTGTTCTCCTGAGTATGTCAGCTGCAAGATTGACATCATAAAAACGGCATGGTATAAGGAAGGGCCTGAGAACTAAGAAAACCTGTACACCAGCCAAATATTGCTTTGCTGGATTAGGAACCTCCTATTTCTGCATCTGATCTTCTCCTCTCAGTTCATCAACCTGAAGAATCAATCAATATTCACTTCAACAAAATTGGCAATATATTTCTAATACAACTTCTCCCTCTCAACTTCTTCACACTCAAACCCAGGTCTCCATTCCCTGATGGAGAATTCAATATACAGTGTTAATCCACTTATCAAACTCCCAGGAAACAAAGCAAATCCACAGCACCTGGCTGTTTGTTAGGAATATTACTGATCTGATTGGTTTTAGATCTTAAATTACATCATCAATTAACCCCAAAATGTCTGATTGGTACAACACCATCAATCATGTGTATTTGGCAAGTGATTTGCTCCACTTATATCACAAAACTTACCCTGTTACATTACAAGGCATTTTTTAATTTTCACGCACCCTGGAGTCTTTTCTTCTTTGCTGATTTTTTTCACTCTGTACTGTCGAATCTCTCGCACCAATGTATAAAAAGCATCCTCCACTCTCTGCATTGTAAAACACAACTCCTTAAAAACCACTTCATTAATAATTGAGACACGTTGGGACACCCACGGAAGGGAGAAAAAATGCAACAAACCCACTGAAATTATGAGCTTTACTTGAGACAAGTGTATGGATCTTCATTTATGTTTCTGAAATGCTGGCCTTGCTCATTTGCTGGTTGATAAAACACTTTTAATGCAAGGAGAGTACACACATTTATTGATTAGCAATTATTATGAATACCTATTCTTCAAGCTCTCCTTTTTATCTGTGCATGGCAACACTTGGCCAAAAAAGGATTAAAACTTATTTTCTTCCATTGCATACCACACTGAAAATAACGCTGCTTGTGTTAATTAATCTTTCCCCACATTTCTGTGGGTATGGATGTATTTAGGAGGCACAAAACCTTATTGGATTGTTAACTTGGGGGTTCTTACAAACACAATTGAACACCTACTGGAACTTTTGGCCAAACTGAGAACTTGTTACTGTTCAGACAAAGAAAAGCCAACTCATTTATGTTCTGTTCTTTGTAAAAGAGGGTGGACTTTCTTCACAGAAATCTGTGTAACAAGTTAAAGTATAGGAAAAGTCTCACTGGGTAATTCCCCAAGAGATTACAAAGACATAAAATCTTCCAAGGAAACTAAATTTTGGGCAACATTGTTTTTAAAGCTACTTACTTTACAACAGAGCAAACACTATGCTATTAAGTTTAGGAAAAGTGACATTTCAGCCATGGCAGAAAACAGTTCTTTACTGTCCTGTTGAAGGGCTTGGTTCACATCAACAGGACACACCTGATCTGTTCTCTGGGCCAGCCTCAGGCAACCATGAGGGTCCCAAAATGACAACTAAATGCAAACAGCTCATGGAGTTCTGCTGCTCAGATTTTCATCTGCTTGAGGAAAACTCCTCAGGTATTCCAGGGATGACATAGGGCTACATGTTTTACATCTCTGGTCTCACCTCCTACTTCTCTGCAGCTCTGCATTTAGGCCACTTGGATATGAGACTACAAGTATTTAAAAAAACCCCAAAGTATAAGGACCGAAGATATCTTTAGCCAAATACAATATTAAGAGGTACAGCAGCAGCTCTAAGTTGTAATATCTGTTATTTTAACCTGAACGTATCTGTGCATAAACTTAAAAATTTAGAGCTGTCTGTGAGGCTGTTCTTGTAACAAGATGCAAAATGTTTCCCTACAGCTTTCCAAGGGGAGAGCAAGTATCTCCTCTGCCTTACTATCAGTCTCACTACTTGTCTCCTCAATCAGATCAACAAGGCTAGTAATTTAATACAAACTTATTATCTGAAAATAAAACCAGAGCAGACTGGTGAACATGGAAAACTGTTTGAGCCCCCAAACTTTATTACTACCCAATGCACAGTGTGGGCTTTTATTTGGCAGATTGTCCAAATTCTCTCTCCAATTCATCTTCCTCTTATGCACCTAATAACAAAAACCAGCTTCATTTACTGCCACAGTTACTGGGTCATGTTGCATGACTTGTGCCACAGGGTATCACACTGAAGACTCATTCTTAACACACTGCTGCTTCTGAGGGTTCTTCTGAACTGTAGCCACTTAAACGTGAAGATTAAATTAATTAGATTGATTTGTTGGATTGTATTTCCTTGTGCATACATAATGTGCCCTGTTAGAATGCGCAGAAATATGGATGAGGAAACATGTATTACGATCCAGGTCTGAGAGTTTCCAAAATATAAAGAAAGCCACTAAAAAAGTGGCAAAACACAAGTAAAGCTCATACTTTCATGTTTTTCTGGAAGGAATGGAAGTTTCTTCCTAAAGTGGAAACAGTAATCACTGATCAGCCAAAGCACAGGCTGTACAAGAATCAACATCTTTGTAAATCTACTGGTTTGCAGTAGAAATAGGTGATTTGATTATGGAGCTTTCACATGAATAATTAGGTAACAATTCTTCAGTCAACATTTATTGCCAACTTTCCCATCACCAATATGAGCTGTAATTTGTTTTAGCAATGCAGAGAGATGGAGAGACACAGAGTGAGAAAAGAAATTGCTATTACTGCCACCACCAAGAACAGTCTTATGCAAAATCTGTACAGACACATATTTGCTAATTCCATTAGCACAAGGTGACATTTTTAAGAGCTAGGTGCCAGTCTTGCAAGCTTGAGTCATTTTAATACCAATTTCTTTTAAAATTCTTTAGTACTTTTCCCTTCAGTGAGCAATGACCATGTATATAGAATACGAACAACTAGTTCTTTCAGCTGTCAGAACTAAAAGCAGAAATACTCCTTGGCAGTTATTAAAAACTTACAGCCCAAAGAACCCATGACCTTGAGGTAACATTTTCAAGATGCTTTTGACTCCTGAATGAAAGCTAAACGCTCAATTTAAAATATGACTATGTGCAAAGAAAGGCTGTTTCAAATACAGACCAGAGTACAAACAGGAATTTTCACATGTTCTGCTTCTCTAAATAGCACTTGAAGGAAACTACTAAAAGTCAACCTTGACAGTTCAAAAGTGTCCAGTGCCCACCTTTACACCCCTTATCACAGTTGGTCTTCTAAAAGCAACTGTTGGGCAAATAAAATTAAAATTGGTCATGAGGACCCCCAAGGGAAAAAAACCACTGGATAAAAGCACTCCCAACAAAAAAACTGGAAGTGGCAAATTCAGCTCAGCCAACACTGGAGAATTACACAAACCTGCAGAGACCTACCAGCTCATGGAAGATTCAGTTTATAGGTTAAGGCTAAGTTTTTGCTGTCTTTAAACCAGACACAATACTTTGAAAGATTGTTTGGAAACTGATGCTACAATTCAGCCCCATGCAGAAACTCCACTAGTTTGGAGAGGGAGGGAGGGGGTGTTAAGCTGATTGTGGTATTATCATGTGATAGTGAAATACCAGACATCCATCAGTAAATTCATGTTAAATACTGCACAGGCATGATTAAAGTTACAGAGCTCATCACTCCAAAGTTAAGCAGTGCCAGAATTACAGCTCTCCACCCTACCTGAATTTCACTCATTCTGCACATGTATCTTTTTGCTGCAGACCTTCCTATTTACATCAGATAAACAGCCACCTGGTTTCCTCAGCATCCTGGAGTCACTCACAAGCTGGAGGCCAGAATATCTCTCATCAATACCAAAGCTTTTTCTATCCTTGGGGCCTTGTTCTTGGGAAGGACTAAGCTTTTTCAGAGAAGCTGAACCTTGCAACAGACAAGTGACATGAAAAAATGACCCCCAGTGTCGAGTCTGACCTGAAAACAAAGTTTTAAGATGAAACCTGTGCACATAAACTCAATGAAAAATGGCTTGCTGTGAAACATACCATTAAACAGATAGGACAAATCCCTACAAAATGGTTCAAACAAACTAAGTTATCAGTTACCCACGAATTTGAGCTGAGATGTGGGAATGAATTCCTGCAAATACTGCCCCTGTTACTTCACCAACCAGACACAGGTTCTCAACTTACTTTCATCACAAGGTTGTGGCCTAACCCATTGCATGTCAGACAGCTGAAATAACTAAAATCCTTTTTTAATGGCATCCTTGTGATTTAGGTCAACTTCTCCATTACACACTTCAAAAGTGTGTTTAAGTACCTATTGTCAACCCCAAGACATAACGCTTTGGGAAACCCTTTACTGTGCTTACAATAATGCCCATTTATCTGCTTTTCCTCTGAATTCAATACCAGCAGGAAGGCTGAAGTGTTCCAAGGGAAACAAAGTCCTACAGTCTTAATGCCTTACAAAACTACCAGTACTGCCATGTGTTTGCATCCAGGAATAGGACTATCACTCTTTTCCATAAATTACATTATATTAATTTCACTCAGTGGTCTGAGTAAAGAAATTAATAATCTATAGCCCTATAGCCAAGTTGTAGGGTCCACTAAGCCAATGATTCACTGATGAACTCCATGATTTTTATATGAGAATTCACATGGGTATTGGGTTTAAAACTATAATTTTTGCAGTAAGTTAAAGTAGTTTGCCTCTTTATTGCCAGAACCAAATAAAACCAAACACACCAACTTTTGGAACAGCTTCTTTTTGCACTTCATTTTGGTGTTTTTTCCTTCCTATTTCTGACCTCTTCTACGAATTTCTGAAGATCTTAAGAACTGACTTAGCTGGAACGGAGACCTCATTCTGCTTGAGAACCCAGCGCCATCAGATTTTGATTTATACTGACTTTTAGAGAAAGACTGAACAAAACTATAGTTCATGGGCCACAAGCAGTCACACAATGGTTTGGATCCCCCAGTTTAAAATTACTTTGGAAGGACATGTGTGTGTATATATATGCATATATTCTTTACATATGACAGTGTGACTGAAAAATCATTATATGTACATTCCTATGTATGCACACACACAGAGATATACACAATCACATATACTAATATTTGGATGATCCTGCTATAATTAAAGATCAGGTTCTTCCTCCAATTCCCTTTTGCCTTCTCAAAAATATTAACACAGCATCTTATGAAGCAGTTTCATAACAAAACATGTTATGAAAAGCACTGGGAAAGAACCAGCAGCCAGACCCAGTGGTGCCAACTTTTAGAAGCCAACAAACCCCAAAGAGTCTGTTGGGCATCTTTATTTTCAAACACCCATGAGATGTCTTCAGGGGCTCCTTATCTGTAGAGGGTGTAAAGCTCAGCTTTGAAAAAACAAAAGCCAACAGCCAGATCCTTTCCACAGCATTTCAGCTGGCACCTCCAGAAATATAAAGTCATGGATAAAAGCAGTGAAATTACAGGATGACAGTTCATGTATGACTGATCTCTTGTCCTCTGAAAGAAGTACAAACCTCTGTCAGACCTCATGAAAGTCTGAAAGATAAAAAAGCATGTGCTGCTTTGTGTAAAAAGCAGATTATAATGCTGAACAGAGTGGTGATTTTGGAGCATGTGATTTTGTATTGGCCTAGTGCGGTGGGGCTGCTTGGAGGAGTAAATGCAGGTGGGCTGGGGAGAAGGAATCTTGTGAAATACACCATCCTATCAACACACTTTTAATACAGGTGGCTATGCAAAAAGAATATTTACCCAAAACCTGGAGGTCTATGAAACAGACAGAACAAAGTAAGATCTCTAAAGTCTTAGCAAAGTATCAGTTTACATAAACAATCCAGTAATTTCAATGAAAAGTCTTATGGTCAATTGCTTATCTATAAAAAGGTATATCAAGCATGTTCTGCTAATCACAGAATCAATGCCTCATGGAAAAACTCCTTTTGTTATTAATGAGAACACTCTTAACCAGAATAAACTGATTAGCTGTTTGTCTGTTTAATCCTCTTGCTGAGGAAAAAAAGCATTTCACCTCTAAGCAGAAGGGCTTTTACTCTCTTAAGGCCTACCAGAACTTTAAGAATGCTGCAACCACCTGGGAGAGGAGAGCAAGAGCAGGTCAGGTCTGACCCTGAGTCTGAGCAGTTGAAGCCAATCACTCATCAACGAACAGTTACCAGTTGTCAGTGAGTTGACAGAAAGAAGAGACACCACAAGGATTTCCAATCTGAAGAAATATATCCTTTGATATGACCAAGCAATTGTCAGTGCTTGGAATAATTAGCACGATGGTAATTCAGATGAGAGCTCTGCTTTTGCACCTGGGAGGTTTTGAGCTTTACCTGTCTTGTCTTTGCTGATGTTTCAATGAAAGGAATTCCGTAACTTCTTGCTAAATCCTGAGCTTGTTTTGTGTCTACTGTTCTGGAAGGCAAATCACATTTGTTTCCTACTAGCACCATTGGGACATCTTCAGAGTCCTTAACTCTCTTTATTTGTTCCCTAAAAAGAGGAAAAAAAAAATTGTATGTAACAGGTATTAGTATTAATAGCTTATATGATCCATTTTAAAACAATTTAAGAATTAACTAATTTCATAATTTTTTTAATGTTCATTTAATACACATACACTATTAGAAGCCACTAAAACATAAATTGACCAATAATGTCACCATCAAGTTTATCAATTTAGTAAAAAAGGAGGAAAAAAATAGGTTGACATTTTGCAAACTACTACAGATTCTGATGTCACTATGCTGGGGTTTTCTCATTTTTAAAGTTTTTAATAGCTAATTCCAGAATTAGCCTGAGAAGTTCTGGCATAAATCTTACTACTTCTCTCTCATACTCAGCACTCACAATACTCAACTTGTTTGCCAAGAAAAACACTATCAAAAGCTCTGTGCCTGCTGTCTTGATTTTGGTTTAGTTTTGGGGGGGGGGGGGGGGAGTTGTGATATTTATTTTTTTTTTTTAATTAAAGACAGCATTACAAAGTCTGCATTTAGAGAGGTGTTTTTAAAGTTTGAAGACCACTGGTCTAGCTCTCTACAAAACAAAACCAGCAGTTGACATTATTGTCTGTACAATTTCAATTGCTTCGGTTTTTCCATCTTAGCAAACAATTTCACCTATGAAGTGGGGAGAATTTACCTTTAGCTAAGTCTGCACCAGGAATGCTGAAGTCACATTAGATTATACCAGAAGAGCTTTCAGTATTTCATCTGTTTAAGTTGCAAACAAGGCAGATTTTCAGACTGCCCAAAATTGCAGGTAAAAAGTACCCAAGTTGCAACATTGTTAATTTGCCAATTTTCCCTTAGATGCTATTTTTATAAGAGATTATCTAGTGGAAGAGCAAGCACCATCTCCACCTAATACAAGGGCTGGTCAATTATCTTTGCACATACACACCTATAATGGTGAATATCTTCAAAAGACTTTGTATTGTTTATAGCAAACACACACAGGAAGCCTTCCCCTGTCCTCATATATTGATCCCTCATTGCACTGTATTCTTCTTGACCTGCTGTATCAAGAATATCCAAGAGACAGGTTTCTCCATCAATTACTACTTGCTTCCTATAGGAATCCTAAGGAAAGAAAAACACACTTTGGTTAAACACAAACAAGTAAGATTTCAAATATCAATAACTCTGGAGATACTGGAATTATTGACCAGTAATGACTGAAAACACTTCATAAAAGTCAACTTAATAAAAGTCAATTTTACAGATGGGCAAATGACAGTAGGAAAACAGTATCCCTTATTTACATGTATACAGAAATCTACAGGTAGAATCAGCACTGAAATGACACGTTCTTGTTTATATTCCCAATCTTCTCCAAGCAACAATGCACATGTACACACACAAACACAAAGGGAAGAGTTCTTATTTCGCACAAGAAGAACAAACTGGATGCAGATCAAAAGCATCCCCCCTTTGTCTCTGTTAATTGAAAATGGAAGATGCTTGTTACCCTGATTTTAAAAGGTTTGACTGCTTATCCTTACTCAACTTACCAATTTTTGCTTTTTTAACCCACGGGTGTTCATAAAATCACTGTGCCACAACAATGCACAAAATACTAAACCAGAAAGAATACACAAGTAAAGCAACTCCAAACATCTGTGCCACTGAAAAGGGTGTGAAAAATAAAAAACCTTCAGGGTTTGGGACAGGAAATCTGTTTTGCAGTCCTAAGCAGGTGTACATAATATTTGTTATTAAGTTACCAAAGTTGAGTTGATATATTTGAAGTTCAAGCTTTTTAGCCAAGACAGAGTCACATAAAAGCCCCAATGGGTTGGTTCACAGAGATGTCAGAACAAATTATTTCAGTGCTATCAAAGCAAAGCTTTCAGGTCACTGATTCAAGGGGCTAAAATCTGTACAAAGTCCCAACAACTAGATATTAATGTCTATTTACATCTCCTTTTGGTACTTACATAGTTTTAGTGCTAAGGACATGTTACTTGCCCAATAACTTAACTATAAACACCCCTGTATTTGAAATAAAACCATGGCAATAAACTTTAAAAACACGTCATCAAACAGCCCCATGAATTACTCCCAATGAACAGTCCTTGTAACAAGTAACAGGTATAAACACCAAATCTTGGTATCAGTTTTCAGATTCCTTAGCTAGAGATGAACACAACATTGTTGCTGTTCTTTTTAACACCATACAGGAGTGGACCCAAGCTACTGGGAAGGGAAGTAAAGATTGAAAATTACAATTCTTGCCAGCTTCAAGATGAATGTAGAACTATCCTCCTTCCTCTGTACCCATTTCAGGGCACCACACACCTACTCCTGGGTACTTTCTATCACTTTGTATTTTCACAGAAGGCTCTGTTCTTGCCTCTTGCTCATGCTAAGGAACAAGCAGGAGATAACTGTATAGAATCAGTATCTTAAACTAAGCAGACTCTATAATCTCACATTTATCTCGAGTCTGGATGACATTTAACAGTCTCAGGTAAAACAATACTGACTGTTTACCTTAAAAAGTTTACCTCTAGCATGATTTTAGAAACATTTGTTTCACAGAAGTGCAAAATCAGTGTTCAAGTAAGAAGTAGGTAACTTACTTTAGAAACATACAAACTATGTTTAAAAATTGGTACAGCTGAGACTAATGTACAAGCTCCAAGATGTTTTAAAATAAGGTTAATATTCTATCTCACTGGTTAAAGGGGAAAAAAAGAAAACCACAAAAAACCAAACCCAAAGGATGAATCTTCATTTCAATTCACTTATATTCAACTGCAGATTCCTCATGTCCCTGGTTGGACACTTTTATCACAGTTCACAGTGAAGTGCTAGTAGAACTTCTATCATTGTACTAGACATATTTACAAAGCCTTCATTTTCTCCTCCTGCAATTTGACTGCTAGTTTAAAAATATGAAAAGCAGTTCTTGAAAAGCCTGTACTATTCCTTTCCATCTTAGCACTTCAAAGGAAAAGAAATTCCCCTCAACTGAGCTCTAAACAAAAGCTTTAAGTAATTTTCATCAAAGAAAACGATTTTTAAGAGAAGAAAATCACTTTTAAGAATTGCTGGCTTTAGCATGTCTACTATGTTAGCAGCAGCAAAGATGCACCTGAATAAAGCACAGCACAGGTACAAAAATTACTATTTTGAGATGCTAAGTTGTTTTGCTGCTTCTGGGGAAAAAACTTTGTCACTACCTAGAACAGGGATTTGAGGCCGAAGGAAAAGAGAGATGTGGGAGAGAAAATTCAAACTTATTATTTCCTTCCAGATTAGGGCAGTTATAAATATTTTGCTTTTTTTGCCTTTCTTCCCCCCTCCCCCTTGCAAATCATCAAACCTGAAACTGCATAAAGACTGTGAAGTAAAAACAAAATGCAAAGCAGAAGTTAATTCCTGCATAGTACCAACTCCAAATGTTGAATTGCAATTTGACAGACTTGGCATATCCATGTAATTTTTTTTTATTTTAATGATCACTTTACCTGCTTTTACTGGCCTTACACAAGGCATAAAACCCAGCATGAATTACCTTAAAGGAGTAATAATTCCATTTGTTCACAAGCATTGATAAGAAAATATGATATGAAATCTCAGCTCTACAATACATATGGAATTTAGCTAAAAAACTCCATTGCCTAATAAAGCTAAGCAAGTGACTTATTTTGTAAAAAAAAAAAATCAATTATACCAGAGATTTAATGTTAAAATATCAGAGCTACTCAGACTAAGCTATTGGTGGGAGTTTCACAAGTGCACAGGTCATTTAAGAACACAGACTTAAAGATCAGTATTCCTAAATCAGCAGAGGGATTTTTACTAATCCAATTTAAAAACCTCTGACAAGCAACTGGGAAAGCTGCCCTTTCTCTGGGACGTTTAAAAGGCGATACATATTTAGCCCTGAAACAGGCTGAAGCTGTGAAAGATAAAAATAAAAGGAGTCCAAATTGCATTCTCAGGAATAAGGTTTAACAAGTCTCGGCCAGTAGAGGGCACTGGCCCAACTGCTCTGTGTGAATTTGCAAGGGTTACTGCACATGTAATTTAAAATAAAACACAAAATCACTTGGCTATAAATCCGTGCTGGGACACATACCTCATATAAGGTATGAAACTGGGAAACACATATTTGCATAACTGTAGCCACCAAAACACTCATTTTAATTCCTCCCCCTCCCCTGCCATCTGCTAAGCTGGGATGTAAGTAAATAAAATCCTCACACAGGCCATGAAACTTGACATTTTCCAAGCAGGTTATTGTTTGAATCATCAGGTCTATTCCACTGAAAACAGCAGCATCAAGGATACTGTAAAGGCACCTGTGATTAAGCAACTAGTATATTTTTTCCTCTCTTCAACTGCTTCGTGTCTTCACAGCATGAGAATGTTAGAATTGTGGAGTTTCATTCTGTGAATCACAGGAAATATTCAGAATTATTCAATAACTGCTTAGTGATGGAATCTACCATAGATAAGCACTAAACTCTCTCTTCTCTGACTACCCCACAATATTTAGCGTGATTATCTGTGAGGCAAAACCAATATTTTGCTGTATGGCAATGAAAGAAACAGGAGTAAGTGATCAACAATAGTAGTGACACTACTGCACCATCCTAACTGTTGCTGTTTATCAATCAAGGCAATTTTAGCCCTATTTCCTCATACTGCATAAAAACCACGCCACACCTATTGTTCTTTGACCAGCCCCAAAGGAAGCACCATCACACAACCCTTCTCTGCTCAGTGGGATTCTGCCCAGGCACGGACTGAGGCATTTACACTCACTTTTTTTGTGTCTGCCACTCCAAATCAAAGCCCGCTCTTATTATAACTGCGTTATTGCTTACCTACACAATTACAGCACTGTGAGCACACACAAGCTGATTTACCACGAGTAGGAAGATAAATCTCCATCCTCAAGGTCTCAGCATTTACAAGACAAAACCAGTAACTAGTAGACAAAAACTTGTAAGAGTACAATATTGATACTGCTGCACGTGACAAGTTGTAAATGCTGGTGTAAAACCCATGAGGTTAATTAATAACCAATGAATTTAGTACTGATTCTGGACCACACCACAGTCGTCCTGCACACTACTGAATCTGTGGATGAAGCTGTGGCTGCCCCACCCCTGGAAATGTCCAAGGCCAGGTTGGATGGGGCTCTGAGCAACCTGGGCTAGTGAAAAGTGTCCCTGCCCATGGCAGGGGGCTGGAACTGGGTGATCTTTAAGGTCCCTTCCAACCCAGGCTGTCCTATGATTCTGTGAATAAAGTTCTGGGATTCTGAGGTTCATTCTATAAGGAACTGTATTTTCATTTTATTATTTTACAGTAAAATGTATTTGCTATCCCTCAGAACATATCCCTCGTTTTTGAGTAGCAAAATCCCTCAGGTGGTCTAGGAACACTGACATTTAGATTCCTGTATTCCTAAATTGTTTACACAGTCAAAACTTACAAAACCTCCACAGCACTCTCTGTAGTGCCCAAACACACCTCTAACCTGAGAGAAACCCAGATAATTATGAACAAGCACCAAAGACCAACATCCTCCAAAAGTTCCTTCTGCAGGAAAAAGTAAAATCCCATTTTGCTTGTTCCTCTCAAGAAACTGCACGTGTTTTCAGGATTTTAAGAGTGTTTTGGGCAGCTGCTGTTTCAAGATTTCTTTCTTAGTAATTGAAAGAGCTGCTCTCCCGGTGTAAGTGAAACACTCTTCTCTCCACAGGTCTAGTCACAAATGCCACAGAAAGACAAGACACAAAGGCACATTAAGGTAACCTCAAGCCAACACATCTCTTATTTGGGGCACTTTAACTCAGGCCTTCACTAAACACAGCTTTCTACCACCTCAGGGCACTGGCTCCTTTCACTTGTGTCTACCTGAAAATCACTACCTAGACACTTTTCCTCCATTTTAAGTCCAGGTTTAAACCCCTGTGATTCCTTCAAGTGAGCTTGGAAGTGTCTCACTGTATAAACACATAAATGAAGTCACAAGCTGCAGAGCTTCAGTGCTGGGAACATAAAAATCTTGGGTAAATTATGGTGTCATTTCTCCTTTTATAGAGTCTGAGGTTATTAAATGCAACGATCCACAGGAGATTCCAGACAACACCAGTATTTTTCTTATGTTTAAAAGGCAGAGCTTGCCTGCTCCTTAAAAAGCTTTGAAACAGCACAACTTCTAAAGCTTAAATACAATTTCAAACCTTGAGGTACTGTACCATGTTATTTCAGAGAGTCCACTACAGCAGCTATCTTAGAACATTTTTTTCTAGATACAGAAGCATGCACTGGGGTGTGCATTAAAAAGGAAAAAAAATTAAAACAGGCTCCAGTTTTTGCTTCATTCACCATAACATTCCTAGACACATTTCCCACTGTGTGAAACAGATCCTAATGTTAAGAGCCAAGAAAGACTGGCCCATGCATTTCACAACTACAAGGTTTTCCTTCTTAACAAAGAAAAAAGTCACATTTAGGAGGCTGCAAAAAGCCATGAAGAGTTTTGCCAGGCATTTTCAAGCAAGTTTGGGAAATACTTTGTCACTGAGATCCTAAGCACGTGGATCCAAACTGTCCAAGAAACCATGGCAATCACCACCACACTTCTAATTAATCCAAACTGTTAATTTTTCTACTGCAGCTGTTGTTCTACAGCCAGAAGCAGCACAGCGATTTCTTCTCCAATGCTGGTCCAATGCAGACCATTATCTTTGAGCTGTTTTGATTATAAAGCCTCGTTCTTGTGGTTAAAGTGTCCAAAAGCAAACAGCCACCATTATCACTGATAATCTCTCTTCACAAAAAAGTAGGAGATGAAACTGTTTACCTCTATTGTAGGGTCATATTCATCCACAAAGTGGTTCTGGATTAGCTGTATTGTCAAGGCGCTCTTGCCTACACCACCAGCTCCAACCACAACAAGTTTATATTCTGTCATTTTTTTAGCAGACCTGATGACAAAGAAACCAACATTAAGCAGAGCCGGGCTCCGACTAACGAGGATGCTGCCGGTGCCTTCTCATTCAGCCTCGCGTTCCTCCCACTATTACACCGGGAAGCAGCTCCCTCCCTGGAAGACAAGACAGAAAGGGATGAGGGGAACGCTTGTTCCTCAAGTCTTACACACGCAGGGAGTGCAGTGTGGGAGCCCGGCCGGGAGGCAGCGATTACAAAGGCATTAGAGAATCCCACCCCGCCCCGCTAAGTCAGTGAAGGGAAAAAAGGCGGTGAACTAGTAAAAAATACAGCAAATAAGTAAAAAATGCGGCAAATAAATAAGAAACACGCTAAAGAAGTAAAAAATACACTGGACGATTAAAAATATACTAAAGAAGTAAAAAATACGCTAAGATAAAAAAATGCGGTGAATAAGTAAAAAATACTCTGAATGAGTAAAAAAATACAGTAACCAAAAAATACACTAAAGAAGTAAAAAATACACTTAACAATTAAAGAATACACTAAAGGAGTAAAAAATATACTGAACAATTGAAGAATATACTAAAGGAGTAAAAAATACACTTAACAATTAAAAAATACACTAAATAAGTAAAAAATAGGGCGAATAGGTAAAAAATACCCTGGCTAAGCAAAAAAATACGGCGAATATGTAAAAAACACAGGGGGCAAGTAAACAAATACATTAAATAAGTAAAAAACACCCTGAGTAAGTAAAAAACACACTGAATAAGTCAAAAAATACACTGAATAAGTAAAAAACACACTGAATAAGTAAAAAAAAAAATACACTGAACAAGTGAAAAAAAAATACACTGAATAAGTCAAAACCAATACCCTGAACCATTAAAGCCGCAGTGAATAATGAAGCCCCCCCAGTGTCTGGGGCAGGGTCGAAGGGCATCCCGAGCGGGATGAGCCGGTCAGGGATCCAGGTCCCCCGCCCGGGGTTTTTGGGAGCGTCCCCTCGGCACGAGCCGGGAATTCCCCGGGAATGCGCCCGGCGGGCCGGCACGGGCAGGGACAGGGACAGGGCCCCACACACAGACAGACAGACACACAGACAGACACACAGACACACTTCAGGGCGGTGTTCCCTTCCCATTCCCGACTCCCGGGATCCCCCCCGGCAGAAGTTGGCGGGTGGGACTGGGGGAAAGGCGGTGAGGGGGAGCAGAGGGAAGCGCAGAGGGAAGCGCAGGGGGGAGGCAGGGAGGGCTGAGGGAGCGCTGAGGGAGGGCGGGTGAGGGGGAGGCTGGGCAGGGACGCGCAGGGCGTTGTCCACCTGTGCCCGCCCGCCGGGAGCCCCGGGATCCGGGGGATGCCGGCGGGATCCGTGTGAGGGGAGAGCGAGGGAGGAGGGAGGAGGAAGAAGCAGGAGGAAGCAGGCGGAAGAGCGACGGGAGCGCCCGGCGGGCGGTGTGGGGGGGGTGGGAGGAAGCAAGGCAGAGGGTCGGCGCGGCTCGGGGGGGAGGCGGTACCTGCCTGGCGGTGCGGCGGGCGCCGCCGTGCCCCTTCGGAGCCTTTTCCCCGCCGCTCCCTGCCCCTTCCCCGCCGCTCCCGTGCCCCGCTCCGCTCCGCGCCCCTGCCCGTCCCGGTGCGAAATGGCGGGGCACGGCCAGGGCGGGGCGGCGCTGCCCGCCGCGCAGAGCGCATCGATCGCCCCATGGGCGGCCGCCAGCGATGCGCTCCGCGCTCCGCAGCGCGCCTTAGCGGCAGCGCCGGGGCACGCCCGGCACAGGGAGGGGTCGCGGGTTCGAGACCGGGAAAGGGAGAGGGATGGGGATCAGGATCGGGATTGAGAGAGGGATCGGGATCGGGATTCAGAGAGGGATCGGGATTCAGAGAGGGATTGAGAGAGGGAGCGGGATGGGCTGGGGGATCGGGATCGGCTGAGGGGACAGCGCCGTGTCCGCCCCGGATAGCCCGGACGGCCCGGAAAAGGGACACACGGAGAGGGGACCCCATTAATGTGGATAAATACCTGCAGGGAGGGGGCAGAGCATGGCCCAGGCTCTGCTCGGGGGGCCCAGCAGTGGCACAGGAGGGACGGGCAGGAACTGATGCCCAGCAAGTCCCACCTGGACAGCAGCAAGAACTTCTTTGCTGGGCA